>JAVBJF010000029.1:32500-632500 GCA_033439095.1 Pseudococcus viburni | reverse complement strand
AAACCACAGTGTTACTTACTTAATACATCATGTACTTTTATGCCTTCATATCTATGCAATATGCATAATTTTATCTTCAAGTTGTTGTACAAACTATGCTCCAAAGTGTTCCTAAAAATGCTTTGCGTAGTTTTTTTCCTTGATATGTGTACTATCCTTTGTGCTAATTACATTTACCCACTAGTACCCACTTTTGGGTATAGCGGCATTTCATTGGTTCAAAAATTTGGACCAAATTTAAAAAAGTGCAGAAAGTCGATATTCGAATTCGATGACCTCAATGTAGCAATAATCAAGAGGCACACACTTTTTGCTATATTTTAGCATTATAACTCTAAAACCGGGTGAGAAATTTTTTTTAAAAAAACATGGCCGAGAGATTTACCCTAGACCTATATTTTGGCGTAGATTTGAAAATTTAAACCCTCCACCCTCTGAGAAAAAAATTAAAATGGAGCGTTCAAAGTTACCTCGCCAACCAGGGTAACTTTGAACACCCCTTTAAATAATTGATCTAGCTTCAATTTTTCGATTCGTACGGTTAGATAACAACCTCAGATACTACATACCAAATTTCAAGTCATTTCATGGAACCAAAATGATTTTATAACCAAAAAATTAGTAAGAAGTAAATATAACAAAAAAAAACTGGTAAAAAAGCCAACTAATGGTTTTAATTAAATTTAAAGTTGTGTTGTGAATTAAAAATGATTTTATGGACAAAAAATCAATAAAAAAACAAAGAAAAATGAAAAATTATGAAAAAATTAGTACAAAAAAGTCACTTTGAAGCCCTGTTTAGATTTGTCCCCGCTATGTTCAAAGTTACCCCCCCCCCCCCCGGTTGACAAATCATCTAATAACTCGTAAGCGTTTGAACATTTTTCAAAAATTTTTGCGACATTTTATAGTTGAAATACTACAGAATTTGTATAGTATAGTTTTGACCTCGTCATCCCCAGTCTAAAAAAGTTTAATTTCAAAGAATTGATAATTTTACGTTCGAGATTATGGCAATCTGATGTTGAAAAAAAAGATTCATGTAATGTTATCGAGTGGGCATTTCAACTCTGTGAAGCGTATTTCACACTTTTACCTGCTAATTTTATAAGATGACTCATCCCTTACATTAAACTTCGTCACTTTTTTTAATCTTGCTTTCGTTTCGTTGCGTATTACAACAATAATATCAGGAAACGGGAAAAAAGGAAAGAAAAGAATGGGAATTTTTACGCAGACGGTGCCCGGTTCATTTATAGACCCTGTATAAAGACACAGAAAATTCAACACCATAAAATTCAATCCACGTCACAAATATTATTCAAAGCCACGAAATTTATACCACGTCATAAAAATTATTCACAAAATTTGATTTTAGGTAAACACCATGCACAAGACATCAAACAATCTAGGTAATAAAACGAACATTGATTTTAATACATAAAATGAGAAACATTACTGCACAACAAGCAATGATTTTTTAGCCTTAGCTGGTCATCCCATTTTCCACTTCTGACCCAGGGGTACATTTTTTGCTTTTCAGTTCTTGTGGCACCTGTATGAGATGTAGTCGGATTTTCAGTCCCAATGAATGCTTGCATTCTCCTGGATAGGTATGTGCAGGTAGACTCGTTTACATTATGTATACATAATTGATGACAATTTTCCATATAGAGTAGTGTTCCTTTTTGAATTGATTGAAGGTGGCCCACTTCCCATTCTTTTTTTCTTGATTTGCTACTAGTTGTTTAGTAACTGATTTGTTGAGGGTAGATGACTCTACAAAGCAATAAAAATATATATATTTTTTGTTGGATCTGGCCTTTTCAATACTTTTTGGTTCAAATGAACCCACTAATCAGTGAATTTTTAAAAATTGGCTTCCTGATGGCTATTGAGACGAAAATACCTGTTCTCACACTCGTACACGTCAATTCACACAATTTGTGTACTTTAGCGGAATAATGAATAAATGTGGCGTATCTAGGCTGTGGTGTGCAACTCGTTTATTAATGTCATGCAAATTTATGATGTGAAAATCGAATATTGTGGCGTGTATTTAAATACTTCCCTTTTTTTTAAATCACACCATCTACACATTTATTAATTTTTGTACTTTTACTGGTCATTAAATTCGTCGTACTCGCTTTGCTCTTTCAATTTATTATTTCCTTGTTTTATGAATTTTTAATGTAGGTAGGAGAGAGGGAGGCAAGTTGGCGAGGTTAAGCTTTGACATGACGTAGAATTTTTTCAAAATGGTTTAGAGAGGAGGTTGATAGCTCATCTTGTAGATTGAAGTTTTATCTACCATAATATGTAGTCAATGGACCAAAAAACTGAAAAACTTTGCCGGCAAATGAGTAGCACAAAGTGTCAAATTCTGGAGGCAAATTGGCGAATGGTGTTTTAATCACCTAAAAATGGTTCTACTCAATGAAAACAAAAATTATTTATTCATCATTATTAATCAAAAACTTCCCAGATTAACATTTCGTGTCGAGAATATTTCCGCATTAAATTTTTTCTTCAAAATGCGAAGATGTTTTTATTTTCAAATTCCTATCACGATATGTATTGGTCCTATTATTTGTTTGATTTCACCCTTGTGTAACACCTAAATATTTATGAAAATCACTCCAATTTTGAATTTTTTGGTGTTTTTATAGTAAAAGCGAATTTTGTGGAAAGGGAGGAGAGGCTGATGCAAGTGTAAAATTTTTTCAGAAAAAAATTAATTTCATTGTCCGAAAAGGGGAGGATGTGCCGAAATTTAAGTGGGAGCCCTGGGGTAACTCCTACGATGAAGTGGACCCAAAATTTAGATTCTGTGACATTTATTTAGGGGGAAAACACCTTCAGTTTATAGTAATTGATTTTTTTTGTCTAAAATTTGAAGATTTTCAATATTACCTACCTTTACTATTCACACATGCCTATTATAGAATGAAAAATTCAGGTAGGTAATTAAAGTTTCAAAACCAACTACTCCTATAGAAATCGATTCGTTGAGTAATTTTAATTATTACAAATTTTTTGATTTACTTGATAGTGTCCTTGATATCGAGAAAGATGGAATTGTCAAAAAACTGAAAAACTTCAAATTTTGAACTAGCTGCTTTTTGCTTTTATACCCATTATTATTCTGAATGAAGAAATCGACTCTCAGCCAAATGTCACGGGGAGACTTGGCCCGTCCATTCCCCGCTACTGCGGCTTGTGTGTGTAGTGGTAAGTCCGTGATGTGCGTGCCGCTTGCGACATGGTTCGATCACCTGCTCTAGGAGATTGAGCTCACGAGTCTGCCGCAGTAGAGAAATATAGTTTTTGAATAGCGCGAGAGTGGATTTGTCTTGTGCTCACGATTGCCCAACCGATGTTCTGGGTTAAAGTTGCTTGTTCTTAATGTAAGTTTTCCGCGATTTCCCATAAACAACAACAGTGGAATCAGAATAGTAGGTTGTTGGCTAACCAGGCCACCTCAACTAGGTACACCCCTGGTTAGACAGCACCCGTAAACAGACCATAGCCTAATCAGGTTGCTGCCAACAAGTTCTTACCACGACTGGGGTAAGATGGCCAATTAAACCAGAGACCACCAAACCCCAGCCTGGGAACAAACAAACCCCAGGTTCCACCGAAACCTTTGGCAAGCCTTCCAAGTTGTCAAGCTGTATTCCAAATGCAGATCAATGAGGAAGGAGAAACGGTATGGATCCAACAAGACGAAGACGTCCCAGAGGAGGAACTAGTCCAGCAGCCGGAGGAAACACAACCAGAGACTATAGCGCCCTACCGGAGACCACTCCTGGAAATGACAAGGACTAGTGGGTAATGGGCAACCCCCTAGTTGCAAAACCACACTGGTCAGCCCTGAGGTTTGTGAATTTTTTGGTGATGGACTTACTCACTTTGTGAAACGTTGTGAAGTTGAGGGGGTCGATACGGTGCTTCCCAGCTACCTTCATAGCTGAATACCAGCTGATGTTCTAGCCAACAAAATTAACAAATATGATTTCAACTTGGCAAAGGAGAGTACTACATCAAAAATAATTTGTATTGGGAGGTGATGAATGACCTAAAAAAGGAACATGCACACCACCGAATAAATTACAAACCATCACGTAACATAGGACCAGCAAAACATTGTATCGAGCAGACAACTGGGATATAACGACCACATCAGGTCTGAAGTCCATGAATCTGCATGCCAGAAAACCTGAGAGGGATCTGCCGGCAATAAAGCGACCTATTACAAGGTCTCAGGGCTACCATCATCTCAACACTGCAGTTGTGGGAGTCAAGAATTCGGATAAACCAACAATTCCTTTTACGAAAAAGTCAGTTTTGGGGCAACCTCCAAAGGGACTTCTTCAGGTGCCAGAAGGTGAAGTTATATCGCTAAGACTGGAGAAACTCATGTCTCCACCAGGCATGGACAATGGCAATGACACAGCTGTGGAACTGGATGAGGAGCCGCATGGAAGACGCCGAATACGACGTCAACCTTGGCCCCGTAAAGTTACACAACCTCCAACAGAATTTTGTATAATACCCGAGGAGGAAACAATAATGCTACAGCTGAAAAAGTCAGTGTCTGCACCCGGCAGAGACAGCGGCAATGACACCGCTATGGAACTAGTACAGGAGTAGAAGGTAAAGTGCCGGATTTGACGCCAACCAAGGCCCAATAAAGTCTGAATATGATTCTGATAATTGGTGTCGCGATTTGCCTGAGATTAGATCGGAGGAAGATGAGAGTACCTAGACTGCGAAAGAGACGTCACTGTCTCCGGAAACAGTCTAGTATGAAATAGTAGTCTCAGATGCCAAGTTGATTGAATCGTTAATGACTGGGACACCCTCAAACATATCTGGGACCATCTGCAAGAGGCTGTCAAGAGCGGGGAGATTACGCTGGAAGAAGCCCAAGAATCTTTTAAGAGGTTTGAGGAATTCAAAGACGTATTCAGCCAATTCCCAGGTGAGTATACCGGCCAGAAAGTCGACTTCAAATTTAAACCAGGTGGTGAACACTTGAAGGATTGGAGAGGTGAAAAGTACCATCCCCCAAACAAGTTGAAGCACCTGATACACAAGACAATCAAGCAAATGCTGAAACAGAAGCTAATAAGGCCGCCTAAGTCTAAGTACATTAACATGTTAGCTCCCATTCTCAAGAAGAATGGAGAGTTGTGGTTATGTCAAAACCCAGATGAGCTGAACCAGTTTTTGGTGAGAATAAAGATGGAACTGTGAGAGATAGAAGATATTATTCACAGTACTAATGGAAAGTGGCACACCTGCCTGGACTTCACTCAAGCATTCCATCATCTCCTGTTAATGGCCAGATCCTGTCAATTCACAGCTTTTCAAGTATTTATTTTATTTTTTTAAATTAAATTTTTTTTTAAATATATTTATTTATTTATTAGATATTTTTTTTGACAATTTAATTTATTTAATAAATTTATTATATTAAATATATTTTTAAATTATTTAAGTTTTTTTTTTATTAAAAATAAATTAGGAATGGTGTATGAATTCAATGTGATGCCGTTTGGAATTAGCCAAGCTCCGGCCGAATTCATGGAAGCAATGAACGACATTGTTCCTCCCAATGTGACTGGGGCAACGTCTTTTGCAGATAATACCCTAATCATAGGCGAGACGTTCAAACAGATAGAGGAAAGGACGCTACAGGTCCTCGCTCTTCTGAAAAAGAACAGACTCTAGCTGAATGCAGAAAAGTCTCAATTTTTCAAGTGTGAAACGAACCACTTGGGATTCCGGATCTAAAGACCACATAAGCAAGCAAAGCACAAAAATCAAGAAATTTGATGATTTCAAGCTGAAGCATTGCAACAAAAAAAAGGGTACCCCCTTTTGGGGCCCAATTTGGGTCCTGAGGGCAAAATTTTATGAAAATCGAGTTCAGCGCCCTCGAAAACCCCAGGACCCTACTTTTTCGAGCATGATTTCGCTATATTTTATACCAGGGGTACATAAATTATTGGGTAAAATGAAAAAATTTTTTGACGTCCCTTTTTTTATTTTGGCAATAGCTTGGCTCCAAGAGCATGTAGGAAAAAAGCAAAAAAAGGAAAATGTTTGTCTTTTAATGCTCTACAACGCCCTCGGAATCAATTTTTCAAATTTTTCACAGTAACTGACTTACAGAAGGGGGAAAAAGTGACTTTTTGTGCGGAGGGTCCACCCCCCCTACTTTGAGATAAGGCTTTGATTATACGTTTTCCTCATTCTACATACATACCATTGCGATGTCCTGTGCTAAAGGACCGCTCCCAAAAGTCGATTAACCCGATTTTTGGTCATTTTTTTTCTGAAGGCCCTAGCTCCTCCCAATGACGTCCTAGGGAAAAATGGTAAATGACAAAAATGTTCGTTTTTTAATGCTCTATAACTTTCATCCTGTTTTTTTTTTTTTCATAAATGCTCAATAATTTTAAATACAATTAAACGTTTAGAAATTATTGATGAAAGTTACAGAAGAAAAACCAAAATTTGAACCCCCTTGACCCCAAAAAGGGGGACTTCATATGCACCAAATTTAGGGAAGTTCGGGAATATTGATATACGTGCCCTACAGAGCAAACTTCCCCTTCCTGCTAATTTATTTTGGGTCAAAACCTAAAATGCCCTTGTTATTATGACCTATTTCATCAATTTAAGCACAATTTTCCAAAATTCGTCACTTCCAGTTCACGCATCGAGGCAGAAAGCTGTTAGATGGTACATAGATACCCTATTTTTGAACACCAAAATTTATTTGAAGTATAATTCCCTCTTTTGAAGCGGTTTCGACATGTAACGCAAAAGCACAAGGTGAATTTTTCAATTGCAGGTAAAAATTCTTCAAGGAATTGAACAAATTGGAACGAAATTACGCGAACGATGAATTTGTAAACAAAACAAAATTTTTGGTTGTGCCCTCAGTGGAAATGAAACAATGTTAAGTACATGTATTTCTCATTAGCTTTAAGTTGCCGTTTTTTAAAATTGATTATTCTTGTTCAAAATGAAAACCATTTTGGGATTTCTCTCCTTCTGCAAGTCGAATTTTTTGCACGTGTGTCACGCTTCCCCCTGAAAAAAGTCAATATTTAATTAAAGGATAAAACCCTGTTCCTCAAAGTTCAAATCGAAGAATGTTTTATTCCAATACCCTCAAATTTCTTCGATCTTTTTGTTTTGTAGTAAAATTTCTCATTATTTACCCACTTCAAAGTTACCCTCCTTCAAATAATTACTTCCCAATTCCCATTAAATAGGTATAGGTCTTCTAAGCTGGATTTCCCTGATTATCCAGAATTTGCTGGACACACAAAAAAAAAGCTCTTTCCATTTGAATTAAACATCCATTTTACCATGGAAATCTAATTTTCTACAAATAAAATTCTCAATTATGCCTACAACGTCAGCGTATTTTGAATTTTAGATATGTACCTGCTTACTTGACCCTTTTCTAAACCGTAAACCGTAAATTTTGACTTTTACCTACCTAATTTGGTACTTTTTTAAAAAAAGAGGGAATGAAGGTTCCGAGATTTTTCAAAAATCTGGAGGGGTGGTCTGTTGTCACAATGCTCGATTTTAAATAAATCTCTCACAAAAAATACCTATATTAAATAAGTACTTCATTATTTTTATTGTAGCGTGGCAATGTCATTAGCAACAACTGTAAACATACTGCAATTATTGCTCTCGTCAACAATCACCTTCTATTTGATAATAGCAGCCATCGCAATATGGTACATTCATTTCCAAATCAGTCGAAGACGTTTGTACGAATTGATGTCAAAATTTGATGGTCCAAGTGGATTGCCACTTATTGGTAATGCTCTGGATTTCATCGATGATCCACACCGTAAGTTATTTATTTTCCATTATTACATTCAATCAATGAGAGACGAAACTTGACTCTTGCTTTGGGGGATGCGGAAGCCAAAAATTTGTCGACTTTTTAAAATTTTACAAAAAATTTCAAAATTTTACAAAAATTTTCAAAATTTGCCTACTTCTTACCAATTTTTTTTAAATTGGCGGACTTTTTCAAAGGGTACGGGCGGATAAGATTAAGATAGGCGAATCTGCCCCACAGCTGAAATTCGACACTAACCCATGGAATTTGGTTCTAGTGGCGTAAATACAGCGGGGACAACCCCCCAGAAGCCCTTAAAAAATAGACATTAAAAATTGAATTTTTTCAAAGCTTTGCCCTCGCTTTGCTCGGGCATAAGCAAAGTTACAATTATATAACCTACGAGAGCCGTTCAAAAAATAAGATAACAAAACTGATTTCAGAAAAATTAAAAGAATTAGAAACAAAAGGTACCTAAAAGACATCAGATTCTTCGTATTTTTCTCAACTAATCGACGTATCAAGTTTTTGAATTTCCACTGATTTTTTAGAAAATTTCCTCCCATTTGTTCCAGTTACAAAAATATAATGTTTTTGGATACTTCAAATTTGATCGATTTTCATCATCTTTTCAACATGTGATATTGTTGCAATCGATGTCTAGGCTTTGAAAATAAAATAAAAATAGTTTTCCGCACAATATAGTGGGCTAAATTTGAGGCTAAAAACCTTAAACTAATCTATGATTTCTTCTTTCGATTTAAATTTTTTTCGCTTATATAGGTAATATACTCACAGCATTTACATTTCTTTGAGCGAATGAATTTTAATGAAGATGAAAGTGTGGACGAATGTATAAAAATTTTTGATGACTGAAAACTTGAAAAATACTAATTAACGTGGCTTGACAGAAGAAGAATAGGAGTGAATTTCCTGAAAAGTCTGTAGAAATTCAAAAAATTTGTGATTTTTTTCTCTACCATGTTGATTAGTGAAGAAAAATAGCAACGCAGAATCCGATGGCTCTTATCTTTTGTTTCTAGCTTTTTCAGCTTTTCTATAATAGGCCTTATTACCTTACTTTTTGAACGGCCCTCCTATTTGAAGCGAAAGTGGGGAAAAAGGCTCCATTTTACTCTCCCTCCCAAACTCAATTTCAATCCCCCCCCCCAAAGGGTTGTCAAGTTACGCTACTGTTAGGATCTCAGGGTCTGAAAACCTCGTGGTAAAAATTTTGGCCCCTACCCCTCTCATATCCCTAGTTATGGGCCAAACCGTTCTATTTTTCAACCTTTTCATAAAAAATCGTTATTTTCGCGAGTTTTCAGCCAAATTTTTACAAATTGCGTGGGAGTAAACTATACTGAGGGGTACGTGGGTGGTTTGAAATTTTTTTTCGATGATTTCTTCTAGCTGAAACTCGTGTTTGAAAACTTCAAATCGAGTTTTCTACATGTGGAACAACTCGAAAAATGCGAAAACCCATTTTTCTACAACGTTTTTCACTCATAAAATGGTAATTTGGGGTTAGTTTCTAATATCAGCTGGTACCCGTTGCAGTGGCGGATTTAGGTTCTTTGCCGCTCCAAGCACAGGAAAATTCCGCTCTTTGAAATTTTCTTCATGCCTACGCCTAGACATCTGCGCCGTGACAAAATCGGCGGCGGCAGCGAGGTCTCCAAAGTTTTCCGGCGGCGATTTCTGCGGCGTCATTGTTTTTGACCTTAAATTCAGTTTTAAAAAATGGGATAATGACGTCTTTGCTGAAAGGGTGTCGAAAATGTTGCCCGAACGAAGCGAGGACGAAATTTTTTAGAAAAATTACGTTTTGAAAGGAGAAAACTGGAAAGTGGTCATTTTAAAAATATTTCACAAGCTTTTTTCGTCTTTCATGAAAGAAAAACTTCTCTTTCGCCGAAACGCCATCGAGGTAAAAATCGGCGGCGGCGTCGCTAGTAAATTTTCTCGGCGGCGGCAAAAAAAAACTCGAAAAAATCGGCGGCACAGACTTCTACCTACGCCTACTTTTTGAACCAAATTTTGGTAGCCAGCGATTTCTCGTAAGTTGGGTTGCATACTGTTCGGAGTCTGAACTCAAAGGCGCCTGTACATAATTTTTCTTCAATTTTGAATAAAATGTAAAAATTTTAGATGATTATTAAAAAAAATTCTAAAATTTGCCACCCCATGCCGCTCTTTGAAAATTTGGCGCTCCAAGCAAATGCTTTTGTTAGCCTTCAGGGATATCCGCTACTGACCCTTTGCTGAATTTTTTACTTCGGGGATGCCCCTCCCATAGTTTCGCCTCTTTAATGAGGAATTCTTTTGTATGTAAATTACTATTTTCTTCAACGAGTATTGCGTTATTTTCAAACTTGTGGTTGTATCGTAAAATATTTACATAATTAATTAAGAATTCATTCAGTATTTTCGTGCGCTACTTTCCCAAGTGGCCTAAGTCAATTTTTTTAAAGGGATTTTTCGCTCTACCTTGTGGTACAACGAGGAAAGAATAGTTGGTAGGTGTTTCCAAATACCTTCATTCCAGTGTTACTAGTGTAACCAGCGAATAATATCCTATGTACCTAGCTGATGTCCATACCCGCCTAAGTCCTGAAGCATGATAGCGCATCAAATTCACTTCTATGAAAAAATAACTTAGGCCACTTTGGAGAGCAGCTTTCAACTTCATTATTGTATGTTTCAGCTGCTTTTAAAATTTTCTGCGAAAGGAATTTCGAATTCGATTTCGGTAAACCAATTAAATTCTGGTTTGGACCGAAACCGCTGGTTCTCTTGACAGATCCACGAGATATTAAGGTAGAAAAACGACATTCTAGTTATACGTATGTACTTACTTATTCATATCTGACATGGCTGGGTAAGTTGGTGAAATCTGCTCTTTCACCAAATTGGAATGAAACTTACTCCAAAAGGTCAGTCTGTATGCAAAACCATCCTAAACAATTTTTTGGCTCGATCCCCCCACCACAGCCCGAATAAAATGGCCGTATATGCCCAAAATTCCATACCTATTTCGTATCTCTGGAGAGGGTGGTTCGAAAATTTTGAGCAGATTTCACCACCGCCGATTTATCGGGCTTTTGACCGTCACACATAGGCCACCGCTTTAAAAAATCTGAAAAAAAATCTAAATGGTGTAAAATAGAGTGAAAAACATAAAACTATTTTTTTTTGTCATACCTCCTGCCAAAACAGTGCCCCCAGAGCAATTTGAAATCTTCAAGGTCGAATTTAAGGTCATTAAAGTGGTCGAAAAAATGGGAAAAAATTTCAGAGTACTCCCCTCTAGTGCCTCTACCTACGTGCCAAGTTTGAGAAAACTGCCCCCGGGGGGTGCGGTAAAGAAAACATTTTTCGCTTTAAAATCATCTTTTACATAGACAAGTTGAATGGCATGAAAATTTTGTCAAATTTTTACCAAGGGCTAAATGACTCCCTTATCACACCAGAGCCTTTCAAAATTGGGGTGAAAGAGAGTGAACACAAACAAAAAAACCGCGTGCACAAACGAGCACTAACGACGCACAAACGTTTGACACTGGTTTCACTCTCCCCCGCTATGTGGGCGGGGCCGCATGTCCCCAGCCCCGCCCATTTCATCTTTGTCCCCGGGGGAGCACAAACGAAAAAAAATGAGCGCACAAACGTGCACTAACGAAGCACAAACGAATGACACTAAGTTTTCCTGCCCACCGTCATATGGGTGGGGCCACCCCACCCATTTCGACTTTTTCCCTGGGGGAGCACAAACGAAGAAATGACGTGCACAAACGTGCACTAACAAAGCACAACCGAATGACACTACTTTCAACCCCCTCCCTCATGTGGGCGGGGCTGCATGTCCCCAGCCCCGCCCAAGACTTTTTTAAAAATAAGGGAAGGGGAGCGTGCACAAACGAAACAATTGCGTGCACAAACGAAACAATTGCGTGCACAAACATGCACTAACGAAGCACAAACGATTGACACTACTTTCACCCCCTCCCTCATATGGGCGGGGCCAGGGACACGGAGCCCTAAAAAAAAAGAGAGATAACTATTGGCACTGTAGTGGAGTTAATAGCGGATTACCTCGCAAAAAAGTAGGTAATTAATAAATTAATTTAAAAAATCAATAAGATTCAAGAATTTTGAAGAATTCCTTTAAAAATTCACGAATTTGGAAAAATTCCTTGAAAAATCCCTAAATTTTGGAGAATTGCAAAAGTTTTAAAAATTTGCAAATTTTAAAACATTCAAAACGTTAAAGAATGTCAAAATTTTGAAAATTCGTAAATTTTGAAAAATCATAAATTTCCGAATTCCTAAATTTTGATAAATTGTGACGTGATTTGTAGAAACCAGGTTATCGTGTAAAAAATTGATTTTTTTTTACGAATTTGGTACTAGAACAAGTACCTGCTCTATCGAATAGTGTATTTGAAATATGCATCCAAAATTTCGTAACGTTCTTTACATGAAAAAAGGAAATACATGATGTGTTTTATAGATGATATTAGACAGCCAAGTGCACTTAGATAAATCTCCCGAATACAGATTATTTGCGTCGTGGCTCGGAGATGGTCTTTTGATTAGTACTGGAGACAAATGGAGAGCACATAGGAAACTGATCGCTCCTACTTTCCATTCAAATGTCTTGAAATCATTCATCACTGTTTTCAATAAGAACAGCACAGCTATCGTTGAAAAAATGAGGTCAATTGGAAATGAAGAATTTGATGTGCATGATTATATGGCTGAAGCTACCGTTAACATTTTATTAGGCAAGTTGCTTTTTTTGTATTTTTTTTTAGAGTAGATTAACTAGGTATCAGAGTTGGTTCGAATATAAAGCTGCTGGATTGTTACAGAAACTGTAATGGGCGTTGACAATAGAACACAAGATAAGAGAGCTGACGAATATGTGATTTCTGTGATGAAGTAGGCTATCCTATGAAAAGTTAGATATTTTAGAAGCAGTGCTCATTTGTGAATTTTTTTTGCAGAGTGTGCGATATCTTACATCTGAGACATAGAAAAATTTGGTTAATACCCGAAATGATTTTCCAGCTTACTAATTACGCTAAAGCTCAAAAAAAACTTTTGAACATTATTCACGAATTAAGCAACAAAGTAAAAAACACGGATTCTTTAATAATTGAAAAATCGCCCAAGTTTCAATTAAAGTCCCGTTTCATCTCAGGTATTGCAAGCGAAAAAATCCGAATATGAACAAAAGAAGAAATTATTATTGGAAAACGAACCCGAATGCGATATCGAAGAAAACTCAGATTTTGAAAACCCTGAAGCCGAAGTTGAAATCGAAGATGTCAATAACATCGCGCCTGAAGAGTCAGTTGTCGGACATTCTTACGGTCAAGTAGCTGGTTTAAAGGACGATTTGGACGCTGATGAGAATATTGGTGAGTTGAAGGCTTGATTTTGAAGAAATCCTTTTTTTTTTTTTTTTTTTTTTTGAAATTTTCCACATCTTTTTTTAGGTAAGAAGAAACGTCAACCGTTCTTGGACTTGTTGATTGTAAGTGCCGAAAATGGTGATGTCTTGACCGATAAGGAAGTTAGAGAACAAGTTGATACGATTATGTTCGAGGTGAGCTAATAGCCTAGTTAGTCTACAGACCAAACCGCAAAAAGTGCTCTAGAAGTTGATTTTACTGGGGGTTTTTTTGCCGGCCAAAAAAATTACTAGACATAATGTAGGTACCGGTTCAGCATTCCCAAAAACATAAAAAAAAAATTTCCAACCCTGCACATAGATGGGGAAGGGTCAAAAGGGGGTATTTTTGGACCTAGGTCCGGGCAAAAAAAATTCAAGTGAGGTTCGATAGGATAGTGTCCCCTGATACTAAATATGTATTTTTTTTTCACTACACACCTGCACACTTACAATTTATTGCACATGGAATGCAATTTTTGGCCATTTTAGGCATTTTTTCACTCTATTTCGGCTCCAGATCCTGAAATGTGATGGGAGGTAAATTTTTTTTGTCATATTTTGTGTATTAGGGCGGAGCGCCTTTTTTTGAGAGAATTTAATTTACGAGTAGTAGTCAAAAATTCAAAAATAATTGAATTTTTAGTTCAAAATTGGCTGAAAATGCAAGATTTTTGTAATTTTAAAAATAATGAAAAATACTGGTAGCATGCTGGTAGTTTTGTAAAACTATCGATGGTTAAAAACCACCGATATTTTTTTCAAACTATCGGTAGTTCAGAATTTGACTCCGATAGTAATATCGGTTGTGTCCATCTTTATTTTTTAACAATCAGTTCATTTCACGTCAACTGGACCCGTTTTTGACTGAGAGTCTTCCGATTTCGCTCAAAATTTTTTTACGAGTTCCTCTCAATGGTCTAATGAAGGAATCACCGCCAATTCGATTCTGATCCTTCAGGAGGTAGGGGGCGGTCCTCCTAATTTTTGTTCAATCGAGATTTTTTGTGAAACGCCTCAACTTTGAAGGTTCATATCTCGAAATTGGTTAGGTCTAGAATGGATCTGTTTGCGCGGTTTTGTAGAGAATTGAAAGGAGATTGAAAATAAATAATCATATTTCTAAAAGTTACAAGTTGAACTTTTTTGATGAAAGCTCAACCTTCATGATAACTACAAAAGATGCAGGCCCTCATTTTATCCTATTTACAACCAACAAATTTTCAAAATGAGATCTCGATACCCCTGGGGGTACAGAGGTCCACAATTTTGACCAAAATTCAAGAAAATGTAAAAAATAATGTCGATTTCTACTAATTTGAAAGCGCTGAGCTCGAATATGTACATATTTAGTTTTATTCATCCCACCCTCTGACCTCCCCCCCCCCCATCATCCCCCTTGTTAAGTTTCAAAAGATTGAAAGTAACGTGTGACATGTCGCTGGTTAGGTTTTTTAGGGGGGGGGGAGCTGAATTCGAATATTTGCTTATTTTTTGGATTCGACCCTTCAGCCCCCCTTGCCTCCCAATTTTGAAAAAACGCGTGCAAAAAAATAAAAATACTCGTAGCGTGTAGCACATCGATTCATAGATACTAATTTGAGGTCACTGAGTACGAATATCGACTTAATTTTTCGATCTGGCCACCTCCTCACGCTTTAAGTCCACCCCTCCATCAAATTTTTTTGTACTTAGGAGAAGGGGCGTGGGTTCGAATAATTAAGTCTATATTCGAACTCAGTGACCTCAAATGAGTGGGAATCGATGTGCTACGCGCTATTTTTATTCTGGGTGCAAGTTTTAGTATGTTGTTTAGGAGGTCATTCTACACAAATATTGTGAAATCCAGCTTTTCGGAAGCTTTTTTTTGAGGTTTAAACCTAAAACGACTGTATTACATAAATAAAGTAACATTAATTACATACGTATAGGTATCTATTTTCCAACTACACAAAGTAATTCGATTATTTTTTCATCTCCAGGGTCACGATACTACAGCCGTCGGCAGCAGTTTCTTCTTGTGTTTGATGGGTACTCTTCCCGATATTCAGGTACCTAGGTACACTTAGTGATCGGGTTCGAGAAATGCATTTTAATTTTTTATGATTTAGGAAAAAGTCGTAAAAGAATTGAATGGAATTTTTAAGGGAACCGATCGTCCGTGTACTTACCAAGATACCTTGGAAATGAAATATTTGGAACGTTGTATCATGGAAACTCTTCGTATGTACCCTCCCGTGCCCTTTATTGGAAGACAAATCAAGGAAGAAGTTTTATTGCGTAAGTTGACCTTTACTTAATGTCATAATATAGGGCTTGGTTTTTAATTTAAAATTTTACAAATGCATTTTTTTTTTTTATTCCAAGTCAACATTTCAGCTGTAAGTACGCTAAATTATAACTTATTTTGATATGTCACACTTGATAACTTTTTTCAATACTCACGTAGGTAGGCTAGGTACCTTACTCCCTATCCCGCTGCTCAGGTTGTTGAAAACCACATTAAAAAAGTTATCGTATTACCTATTAAAATGTATTGAAATTTTCCGTAGATTCCAAATCTGAGCTTGTTTATTATTAGCAGAGGCCTTCCGACCGGGGGGTGTGGGGGGTGTCTAACCCCCCCCCCCAAGCATTTTCCAGTTGGAAAAGTTGGGTGAAGTTGGCAAAAAGTTGGCAGAAAAGCTCGAGTGATAAAAATTGAGAAAAGTTGTGAAATATTGAAATTGAAAAAAAAAATTTAATTGCATGTGTTGTAAATTTTTCATTAGAAAATTTCGTAGGTACCTATGTGAGATTTGTTAAATCAGTGACGTACCGATAAGGGGCTAACTTCCTCCCCCCTGAGGAAATTTTTTACTTGCGAGTTGGGAAAATTGAACATTTCAACACATCAGTTGGGAAACTTGGACAGTTGGGATTAATTTTTTTGATGAAAAATAATAAATAAAATGGTTATTTTAAAAGTTGCAAATCAATAAAATTTTCATTTGTTCCAACTCAAAATTGGTAACTTTCCCAACTCGAAAATGGTTACTTTCCAGACTCAAAATTGGTAATTTTCCCAATTCAAAATTGGTAATTTTCCCTACTCAAAATTGGTTATTTTTCCAACTCAAAATCGGTCGTTCCCCCAAGTGATGAGTAAAATGTCAGTTGGGACGATTGGTATTTATTTTTTAAATGAAAAATGAATAAATAAAATGGTTACCTATTTTAAAAGTCGGAAATCAACAAAATTTTCACTTATGAGTTGGAAAAATTAGTCATTTTTTCAACCTTTTCCAACTAAAAATTTATCATTTTCCCAGCGAAGAATAAACCGTCGTAATAAATGTTTTTTTAGGAAAAAAATGATTAATTATCTTGCATTTTGAAAAATTTTACTCGTCTACCAAAAATTTTTTATATATTTGTACTTGTAATTTAAAAGCGATTTTTTCGCATTTTTCTTCAAAGTTATTCCAAATAATTTCATTGTTCTTGTTCTCCTTAAAACTTATTTTTGATATTTGAAAATACAATTTTTCAGAAGCTTCGGCCTCGCTACGCTCGGCCATGGTCTTTAATCATTTCAAAGTAGAAGCAGTCGAGTTTTCATTAAAGTTTATTCTTCCAAAACACTATTTTATTGCACATTAAATTTGAGATTTTCTAAAATTTTCGCCCTCGCTTCGCTCGGGCTAAATCCATTTTTTTTTTCATTTTGAAAAATCTAACTGTAAAGTTTTTAAAAAATTATTTCATTTAAACAATTTTTCTAAAACTTGATTTTAGAACCTTTTTAATGAAGTAACTTCACGTTTTGATTTCTAAACATGATTTCAAGTTTTTAATTTTTCTCAAAGTTGATTTTGATTTTTATAATATAGGTAGGTATACTTTTAGATTCAACGGTTCAAGTAAGATATAGTTAAGCGGGTCTCACCTAAAGAGGCAGAGAGCAAGTAAGTCCTCAGAACGATTTTTTTGAGGACCTCCTTTCAGAAATCATTACTCCCCAAAATCACGATCCAAATCACAATTCTTCAACCCATCACTGAAATTACCTCCCAAATAAAAATTTTTCAAAAACTTCGGCCTCACTGCGCTCGGCCTTACTGTATTTTTCTTTTCATAATTTTAAAATACTTAATTCAAATCCTACAAAAGTGATTTTTTTCGTATTTTTCCTCAAAATTATTTCAACTACTTTTATTACATTCTATCTTCTTAAAACTCATTTTTGATGTTTAAAAATCAAAATTTTCAAAAGCTTTGGCCTCGTTGTGCTCGGCCTTATTATAGGTATTTCTTTTGTTAAAGTGAAAGCAGCCAATTTTTCATTTAAGTTTATTAATCCAAAATATTGTTTTATTGCACCTTAAATTTGAGGTTTTCTAAAATTTTCGCCTTCATTTCTCTCATCGATTATTCATATTAAAGCTACGTTAAATACAAAACATTTTTTATTAAATTTTAAATTTTCTTTAAATTTTTCACCCTTGCTTCACTCGAGACAAATAAGACAATTCCAAAGGGGTTTTCATTTACAATGAAATTGGTCAGGGAAAAAATTCGAGATTGTAACATTTTTTTGTTATTATTATTTTTGAACCAGTTTTCATATGTACCAAAAAAGTGGTAATTTCTATTCCTAAATAAATTTTTTATTGAATATTGCTTCCGCAATGTTTTGAGAAAAATTAGCACTGGTAAAATTTTTTAAAAAATCAATTGGCAAATTTGAAAAAAATAGTTGGCAAATTCGGAAAAATTAGTTGGAAAATTTGAAGTTCTCACCCCCCCCCCCCCCCGAGCATATCGCTTCGGAAGGCCTCTGATTATTAGATTCAAATTAATTGGTTGAATTTTTCAGCATCCATCAATACTATCTTACCGGCAAACTGTACCGTCGTCATTGGAACATTTAAATTACACCTCGACCCGAACATTTACCCGAACCCTAAAGAATTCAACCCGGATAACTTTTTACCAGAGAAATCGGCTAATCGTGATTACTACTCCTATATTCCATTCAGTGCCGGGCCCAGAAGCTGTGTCGGTAAGTTGAGAGGAAAACTTCGCCCTCCAATTCCTCTTCGTACTCGCGAAAATAATATAACGCTATAGTTTTCGCTTGTGTAATTTTTTTGCTCTTTACTTCGAAAAAATAGGACGTAAATACGCCATGTTGAAATTGAAAATTTTATTATCCACCGTTTTACGTAACTTCGAAGTGAAAACGTTGAAGAACCCGAGCGAATGGCAACTTCAAGCTGATATCATTTTGAAAAGAACGGACGGTTTTAAAATTCTCTTGAAACCGCGACAGAAAAAGTAAAAATGATCGCTTAAGAACCGTACTTACATCGTCGTAGAAATAACTCAACACAATGTAGTTTTCATTACCTAATCAGATTTATTACGTATTTAACTTTTAAGTTTTCAACTATAAGTATCTACTTCTTAATACTTATTGGCTACGGTATAGGTATATCTTTGTGTGCACCCTACTAAAAATATAGGTAGGTATTAGGTACCTAGGTACCAAATGACGATGTAAATAAATACTTTTATTTGGAATAGATAAGCTGATGTTTTTATTAGGTACCTAAAGGAAGGAAATATTCGTTGCGACTTTATTAGACTTTTTTTCTCTATAAATAATTCGAAAATCATTTAGGTATTTTCAATGGAACAAACTACTGTTAAAATGAAAATAAAATAATCTATATTTTTTTGCAACGTCGCTCTCGTTACCCGAACCACATGATCATCGCTCCTTTATCAACCTGTCTCCAGAGAATTTCTACAAGTCCTTATCACTGTGAATTTTGGCACTGAAAATATTATAGACATTCATTTCTTTTCGTTTTTATTTATAATTAAAATTTTCGGAAATGGTTTTTATAAATCAAGAAAACTCGCTGTTTCATCGGTAAGTTGGTTTAACATTGTTCACATCATTAAGAATTATGTAGTCTACAGTCCAACTGACAAAACGGCTCTTCTACAAATCTAAATCAGCGCGCTTTTTTCAGGGACAAAAAAATCAGTTGGCCTTTTGTGTCTACGGGTCCCATGGTTCCGAAAAAACGCATTTTTGATTTTTGCATTTGCACAATAGGAGACTGGAACCTAAAACCCCCGTTTTTTGCCATTTTTTAAATTTGACCATGAACAAAGAAATTTTTCACAGAATTGTAGCGGACATTCTCCTCATTCCAAATATAGGTATGTCTGAAGTATTCGTGAACGAACAAATTATTGCATTATTTACTTTTTACATTTTATTGACCCAAAAAGGGTCTGTCTATTCTCACACGGAATGAACAACAAAATGTAAATCGTTCGCTCGAATCGCAACTTCGCAATCGTAAGATGTTTGAAAATTTAAAACCGAAATCAACAACTTTTGAACCCAATTTTTTTTTTTTGGATTCTCAAAATAGTTTCAATTTTTAATTTACTTTTTCTCCGGATATTTTTCAACTCTTAAAATATTTTTTTATCTGGAATAAAATTTTTACCAACGGACTTTGAAATTTTTTCCTCCAATTTTTTTAATTTTTTTTTTGTAGATATTAAAATTTTTCAACTCTGGAATTTTTTCTAAAAATACATAATTTTCGTTTTTTACCTCTGGAAATTTTTTCTCAAAATTTCATTTTTTTTAAAGCTCGTCAAATGTTTTTCCATAAATATTTTCCAGCTCTGAATTTTTTTAAAATAAAAAAATTGAAAAAATTGGGTTGAAAACCATTTTAAGAAATTTAATGAGAGTAAAAATCGAGAGAATGTCAAGTTTTTAAAAATTTTAGGATCAAAGGATAGGATTTTGCAGTATGATTACCTATACCTACTTTTATTAGAAAAGAGTAAAGTTCAATTTGCGAGTGACGCCATCGCACGAGACAAGAAATGTTCACGTTCGTACCCTATACAGTAATAGATTTTTCTTCAGTGACGTACCGAAGGCATTTTCCAGGGGGGGGGGGAGAAGAGGTGAAAATCCCAACTCAAATTCTCAAAATTCCCAACTACATATAGCCGATATCAGAATTCCGGAGGGGGGGGGGGTGTAAAATTCAAATTTGCGAACCAATCCAATTTTTTTCAAACTTTCCCGACTGATTTCTTAAAATTTACATGTAGGTACTGATTTTTCCCCAAGTCGCGAAGTTTTTTGATTTTTTTTACTCGTTTTCATCATTTTTGCGAACTTTTGAAGTTTTTACAACCCATTACTATAAGACCCTTTTTGAGATAAGAAATCTGAATAAATTTTTCATTGGTTAGGTGCTCCAAACAATTTTTTTTAAACCTACAAGCAATGTCATTGTAGTTGAAAAAACATACGAAATAGTTTATTTGCCTTCAGCGAAGAAAGGGTGGAGTTTTGAAGAAAAATTATAATTTTACATCAATAAAATTTTGTAATTTCAATGTAAAGAACAGGGAGTTGGATTTGGCCCGAGCGAAGCGAGGGCGAAAATTTTAGAAAACCTCAAATAGAATGTGCAATAAAATAATGTTTTGGAAAAATAAACTTTAATGAAAAATCGACTGTTTCTACTTTGAAATGATTAAAGCAGAAATATATCATGGCCGAGCGTAGCGAGGCCGAAGCTTTTGAAAAATTGGATTTTCAAATATCAAAAATAAGTTTTAAGGAGAATAAGAACAATGAAATTAATTTTAATAATTTTGAAGAAAAAAGCAAAAAAATCTCTTTTAAATTACAAGTACAAGTACAAAATTTTTTTGGTTGACGAGTGAAAATTTTCAAATTGCAAGGTAATTAATAATTTTTTTTCCAAAAAAGCATTTATTACAACGGTTTAATAATTATTCGCTGGGAAAATGATACATTTTCAGTTGGAAAAGGTTGGGAAAATGACTAATTTTCCCAACTAAAAAGTAAAAATTTTGTTGATTTCGGACTGTTAAAATAGGTACTTAACCATTTTATTTATTCATTTTTCATTAAAAAAATAAATACTAATCGTCCCAACTGACATTTTTACTCGTCACTTGGGAGAACGACCAATTTTGAGTTGGAAAAATAACCAATTTTGAGTTGTGAAAATTACCAATTTTGAGTTGGGAAATTTACCATTTTCGAATTGGGAAAATTACCATTTTCGAGTTGGGAAAATTACCATTTTCGAGTTGGGAAAATTACCATTTTCGAGTTGGGAAAATTACCAATTTTGAGTTGGAACAAGTGAAAATTTTGTTGATTTCCAACTTTTGAAATAACTATTTTATTTATTATTTTTCATCAAAAAAATTAATCCCAACTGTCCAATTTTCCCAACTGATGTGTTGAAATGTTCAATTTTCCCAACTCACAAGTAAAAAATTTCCTCAGGGGGGGGAAGCTCCCCCCTCCCCCCTGTCGGTACGTCACTGTTTTTCTTTATACAGCTGCTACGAAAATAAAGAATTTTGAAATATTCAATAATTAATTAGTCATAAAAAGTAAACATACAATGTTGATAACAATAGCACTTTTGCAAGCAGTGACTTGAAAATCACTTCTTTTCGTCGCAGGAAAAGTAGAGACACTATCTAGTGTCTCTGGGTGATTCTAAATTTTCGCAGAAAACTCTGTACGGAGTAATTATCTCAGGAAATATACATGCTGGAACGATACGGTTGGAATGTATAGATAGATAATCATCCCCCCTACATATTCCTGCGAAAATAATGGAGCAAAAAATATTCCTGTCCCCGAGGGGGCTAAAAAAGTAGTCCAAATGTCCTCGTCGTGGTCTGTAAGGTCAATTGGGGTACCTAATTGTAAATTTTTCGGAAAATCGAACCGATTTTGTGATAGGTACTAGAGACGAGCACGATGCCGCTTATTTAGTCGGCGATGTAGGACGATGTCGGTTTCAACACTGCATCGCTTGAAACTGGTAGCGTCAACATCGTAGAACATCGTACGCTGGTATCGTAACATCGTACGCTATCGTAGACATCGCAAATATCGACAGTGTTGCAATAAAAAAAAAAAATCCCTTACTTTTGATTTTAAAGGGAGATAAGGGTATTGTGCAGCACAAAATACAAAAGAAGATGACTTCACCTACTATGCGTCATACGCATGAATTGGCGATGTCTACGATGTTTCAACGCTGGCATCGCAGGATCGACATCGTAGACATCGTAGACATCGCCGCTAAAAGTAGCGTAGTAGCGGCATCGCATAGGAGGTACCTATTCAACGCTTACGATGTGTAGCGTATTCACGATGCCGCTTATCGCTACACGCTTTTCAATGACTAAAAGCGGCATCGTGCTCATCTCTAATAGGTACTCCTTTTCGTTTTACTCTGTAAGTAAGAAAGCAAAGTGATTGAAATTTTTACCATGTATCAATGAATGTATGAGGAGTAATATGGCGGTTTGTTTTCATCGATTCGATAATTCATTCCGGAATCATGGACTTCGTTTACAATTGGACAAGAATATTTACATTTACCCCACAATGGCGGGGTAAATGTAAATGCATACATTGTGCCCCATAAAAAACGTATCCCTCGTTTTTTTTTGCATAATTTGGAAATAGTATATTACTATATAGGAGGTGAAAGTGAACCATTTCTTGTCGAGTGCGAATGTTGGCGAAACGAGCCAACACCACCTATAGTACAAGGCCTGAGTACAAGTTTTGTGACGTCACAGGTGTAGGCGATTAATGGCAGAAATTTACACGGGTTTATATGGGAGAATGTGCGTTTTTCAATTTTTTATTCGAAGGGGAGGATGATTTTCATAATTTTTGGATCAAATCTTGTATGAAATTCTACGAGCTTTCCGATGGTGTAATTATTTTTTGATTTTGTGCAACATTTTTCTTATAAACTGAGATAAACGAAAGGAAAACTTGAAGGTGTTGACGAATTATTGAAAAATAAATAAGAAAAATTGATCGTCGAATAAAAACGAATATACCATTAGAAAGAGCATGAAAAATGCTACATTTCGTCCATTTTATGTTTTTTTCCATGAGGTATACTTTTTGAAGTACATCGTTCCAAATGTTTGGGTTGAAATATTTCAAAAAGTATAGCACATGAAAAAAAACATTAAATGAACGAAATGTAGCATTTTTTATGCTCTTTCTAATGGTATATTAGTTTTTGTTCTATGATCAATTTTTCTTATTTATTTTTCAATAATTCGACGACACCTTCAGATTTTTTTTCGTTTATCTCAATTTATCAGAAAACTATCACTCAAAATCAAAAAACAATTGCACCATCGGAAAGCTCGTTGAATTTTATGTAAGATCTAATCCAAAAACCACAAAAATTACCCTCCCTTTCGAATAAAAAATTAAAAAACGCACATTCTCCCATTAAACCCATGTAAATTTCAGCCATTAATCGCCTACACCAGTGACGTCACGTAGACTTTTTGGATCAGTACTCAGGCCTTGTACTATAGGTGGTGTTGAACGAGCCGTAGGCGAGTGAAGCCATCGCACGAGACAAGAAATAGTTCACTCTCACCTCCTACATTGTAAGATATTTTTCTTAATACACATAAAGAAGCGTTTTTGAAAAATTCTATCAAAATTTATGCAAGTTTCTTTTCAATCAAAAACAAATAATTCATAGAGTGCGCTATTGTAGTGCGATGAAAAGTACTACTTTTCATCGCAGTGTGATGAAAAGTACCCTTCTCTAAAATGGTGTACTTTCGTATGCTGCGTAGCGGGAGTAATGTTAAACTTTCATAGCGTGTATTAAGAAAAAAATTATACAGATTAAATATTTAAACGCATGGAAAATCCAACTTGTAAAACAAAATCAAAAAAAAAATCAAAACCAAAAAAATGATATTTTGTATTTAAATTTGTGAGTCCCATTTAAAAAACACGTGTTTACAATTACCCCACACCTGAAAATTTTGATGGGTATTTGTGAATGGTGCAGAAAATTAATTTCTCAGCTTCACAAACCATAAGAATTGAATTTCATCATTCTTGAATGTCCGTAGAACTAAACTAATGCATCAAACACCAACTTTTTTACCTTTTCCTATTTTTTTTCGAATTTTGAAGATTACTTAGATTGTGTGAAAACCAAAATTTGATATCAGGTTTTTTTCATCGCGAAATTTTTCATCACAGCTGTCACCAAGAACCCAAAGTTTTTTATTATAGTAAGACCAATTATTCAACGTTTTTATTTTTGGCAACTCCAGCTCGCTAGATGCATTTAAGCATTTACAGCACGATTTGTTTACAATTACCCCGTGTTTACAATTACCCCGTGTTTACAATTACCCCGTGTTTACAATTACCCCGTGTTTACAATTACCGTACCCCAAATGACCTTACTTGATTTCGTGCTGAAATCAAAATACTTCTGTTCTCTCCTATCGCAACTTTCAAAGCTGAACTATTGCACCAACTTAATGCAGAGAGGTCCCATATTACTTATTATGACATTTAAAACATATTTCAAAGTCGATGAAGTACATTTTTAAAAGCTCAAAGTAGCGTACGGAATTTTTGGTCCTTCGTCGTGGCTTTTTTTCTCGAAAGGCTGAGAGAGACAGTTGGTTATTTTAGAATATAACAATTGGTCGAGTCGATACCTTGACATCATAAAATTACTGTCCAGCTGTAGATTTGACTTCAGTGTTCATAATAATACCTAACGATTTCGTGAAAAATGTTTCCAAATTTATAATTCGGCACACAGAAACGTCCTCGTCGTGGCTCTTCATTAAGTCTTCTAGAATTGATGAGACTTTTTTCTAAAATTCAGCTGGCGAGACGTTCTGCTACTTAATATTCCCCAATATTCTGTTATTTTTGCACTCCGGGTAGTATTTTTCAAAACAAGTGTATCATATCTTTTCAAAATAAGGGAAAGTGGGTCAGGATGGACCAACTTAGGCCAAATGTTCCGCCAAATTTATTCAAATTGGTCAAATTGTCTGATTCTTGCAACAAATTAAACTTCAAACATTTACCTTTCATTTCGCTGAAAAAATTCCATTTTGGTGCATACCTCAACCCTACAGAATTTTTTGAATTTTTTCGCGAATTTTTTTGTAAAATTTACTCAAGTACCTACATTTGAGGCGGATACTACAGATTTAAATAGAAGCGTAATTTTTGAAAAGATGAGTTCTAAAACCTTTGTATTCATAATTATTTATGCTGCCTTGGTTGATTTTCTGATTTTTTAGGCAAACTTTTGATATTTTTGATATTCTATCTAAAAATTGAAGCAAAAATGTAATATCTTCGAAAAAAATCACAAAAATATCAATTGGACCACCTTTAGTACCATTTATGTGACTTTTTCGAAAAATTCGTTTTTAAAAACAATGTTTGCATCCTGCCCCATTTTCAATTTTTCTTTAACTCAATGTACTGGGAAGAAAATATAGAGGATGCCAAGTAAATACATCATTCGATAAATAATTGTATGTAGATTTCAAAAAAAATTACCTGATTTTTTTAAAAACTTGAAAACATGATATTTCACAAAAATCAAATTCCAAGAATTTTACGAAAATCACGTAAAATCACATTATTGAAAATAACTCATAGACAAGTAATCCATCAACTCTGTAATTTTTTTCTGTTTTGTACCGAATGGATACCCATCCACCAGTTGCCCAGAAAAAGTTTTTCAATCTCATCACTGACGACAATAAGCCAATTTGCATCCTGCCCCGCCTTCCCTTAACCCTTATTTTCGAAATGCACAATTTTCAATTGATCTGGAAGCTTTCAAATTCATCTGATCAAAGCTCCGAAACATTGCTACAAGCGAGAAACATAATTATATTAGGACGGATCAAAAAAAAAAAACTTATCCTGGATTTTAACGAAAATTGACAAAATAGTTTACTTTGATAGAAAGTCTTCTCAAAAAAAAATTGAGACTTAGTCCAATGAGGGTCTCAGTTAAGAGACCTCAAAGTGGGATCTTTTTCGAAAAAAACGAACTTTGCCACTTTTAGGCAATGTTCCGGCTGGAAACTTCGCCCCCCCCCCCGGAAGGTGCGATTTAAGTTTCTATGTACAATTGTATATCTTCCTCAGGGGGTCAAAAATTATAGAACGTTTTCAACAATTTTTTATTTTTGTCTTTAAATCGCTTATTGAAATACCTCTAAAAAGACTAAAAAGAGCCCAACATTTTTTGATCACCTGAAATGATTTTTGATATTTTTCAAAAAAAAATCATATAATTGGATGTAGATTTCAAAAAAAATTACCTGATTTTTTTTCAAAACTTGAAAACATGATATTTCACAGCAATGTTGCCAACATGCATTTCGTTTGACGAAATTTTCATCCAACTGTACAAAGTACTGTTACGAAAAAATCTCAAGAAAATATGTATAGTTTAAATTTACATATTTTGATGATAGAATATTTTTTTTGATTTACTTTTCAAGCCACCGATCACTGAACGAGCCATTTCAGTTTTATAAAAATTGCGTGAATTAAAATCCAGTTGGTTTCTCTGCTGTAATTTTTTGTTTTTGATATCAAAAATTGATTTGAAAACCCGATAAGCATGAACTAAGTATTTGAATTTAATTTTAAAAATTTTAAAGCTTGAAATTCGAAATTTGCAACTTCTCACCCCCCTTGTAGGGGGAAAAAGTGGTATCCAATTTCGAAAACAATAATTCAGAGAGATATAGGACCTCGAATTGCGACCTTTTAGGGGGAGTGAACGGGGTTCCCAGCCGGTGGCATGGCGCACAGTGGGATGTTAGAAAATTTGGCAGGCCAAAAATCCAAAAAATTATTTTTTTTAAATGAAAAACTATTCATCCCACCGTGTTCTGCAATGTTTGGAACCTCTAGTTCCAAGAATAAAAAATATTTTTGACTCGACAGCATTACAATGTAAACAAGGGAAGAGTGGGGTGTGGGGTTATCATAACAAATAGGTTTGGTGTTTTTGCACATGTTTGTTGAGCCTGAGGGGGAGCGTTACATTTAGATTGATAGAAGTGATTTATGCATTATCTGATAGTATTTTTTATGCTGATTTCAAATCTGCTATTGTTTTCAACCCTACTTGATTTCTTGTATGAGTTATAAGCTGTTGAAGTAAGCACTCTTTTATGACTTCATCCTATTATATTTCGGTCTGGGGGAAAAAAAACTATTAAATTATAGAAAAAAAGTTTCTAGATGTATGTACTTCTGGATGCGTCAATCGTATTTTGCCCAAAGTTGCCCATTTCTCCGAAATTGGGTGTTTGGTTCAGAATAGTACATGAAAAATCATTTTAAAAAATGATTCCTAGTCTGTTTTTACAGATCTAATTTCTAACGGAAAAGAATTCCATTTTCACAAAAATTTTCCAGTTTTGTACCTCCTGATTTCGAATCTGGCATTGTTTTTACTCATAACCTCAAGGGAGCCTCAGAGGAGGGGGGACAAAACTCAAAATTTACAAAATTTTCATTATGGTATCAAAATATATGTTTTTGAACCTCCTGATTTCGAATCTGGCATTGTTTTTGCTCAAAACCTCAAAGGGGCCTCAGGGGAGGGGACAAAATTCAAAATCATTCAGTACCTATAATTGTTTGAAAATTTGAGCAAAAACAATGCTAGATTCGAAATCAGGAGGTCCGAAAACATATATTTTGATACCCATCATGAAAATTTTGAAAATTTTGAGTTTTGCCCCCCGCCCCTGAGGTCCCGTTGAGGTTTTGATCAAAAATGGCTGAAAAAATGGAATCAGCACCTTTGAAAACCGCCAGAACCCCAATCTCAGATTTTTGGCCGGCTAAATTTTTTCACATCCCACTGCGCTGCGTGGCGCTGGCGTTAATTATCGAAAAATTGTATAAAACTGTACTTTTTTAGAAGAAGACCTACGTTGATGTAAACTAACTCGGCCTGTCTTTGGGCTAGAGGCTTCATAGGGGTGGCGGGGGGGGTCTCACTCAAAATTGATTATCTCACTAATTTTCGTCAAAGGATGTGATTTTTTTTTTATTTAAACTGATGCCTCTTATCACATTGTAGTGTTCATAATCTATAAAACTTCAAGCTATAAGCTATGATGTGCAACATGAATCCGTGTAGATTGATGTGTTATATTTTTTATGTACTATCTACAACACATATTCGTAATACATGTCAAGGTTGAAATCATTCTTCGCTGAAATATTATTTGTAGGCATTAAGACTGTGTCTAGGTCTTTTGCCAATCTTTATTTTCGTTTCACTTGGACTAACTTGATTAGCATTTCTTGAGTGATTTCTAGTCCTCGTTAAAGAATTTGCTCTTACTTCATTATAGTAAAATTTTCGCGTTTCTGTTACAATCGCATCTATCAATAGTGAGTAGGTAAGTACTTATAATTTTATGAATGAAAAAAAAATTGGAAAACAAGATATTTTAACCACCTGTGAAGACATATTTTGTATGTTAAAAAAATTAAATTTCCTTTAAAAATCCCATTCCAACTTTGAACTGCATTCACATCTAGGTACCTACTTGATGTAGGGAAATATTTATTTGCACGCCACAAAAAAGGATTTTCATGCCCTTATATGTGCCCAGCATGGAAAATTCGTTGAACGCTCCAGTATAGGTAATTCACGCCGCATATTATTTCAAGTGGTATTTCTGCCCAAAAGAAAATCAAAAATGTTGGAAGAAGGCGTTAAAAAAATTATTGTTCAGGCGGGGGAACGGGAAAAATCAAATATTTTTGACCCCGAATGAAATTTTCTTCAATTTTTCTGATTTAAAGGACAAAATTTCCCAATTTTTGTAAAATAGTGATAAGTTTTACAAATTTTTTGATCAAAACGTAATTTTTTCCACTAAAATGAAAATATAAATTTTCCATTTCAGGGGGGGGGGGGGGGAGGTATTTTGTATCCCTTTCGGGCCCGACTCTGGATACACGGTGTCCAAATTTAGGGTTTTTGGTACGTTATCTCCAAATTGGATTTTTGGGTACATATGTCCAACAAGGTTTTTGGGACACCTGTGTCCAAACTGAGAGTTTTATCAAGTAAATGTACCTACAAATCGAATTTTTAGGGACACCTTGTCAAAATTGTTTTTTTTGTTTGTTCTCAGGCCACTTATGTCCAAATTGAGTTTTTTTTTGTTTTTAGACACCATGCCTACAAATGAGACTGTCGTTATAAAAAGGGCCAACATTGTTACAAAAAAACTTGAAAATGATTTTTTGTGACAATGTTGACCCTAAATCGAGAGCTTAGAGGACAAGAAGGAGCTCACAAAACAATTCATTATTTTTTTTTTACCTTCCTGATGATCAGCCATTTTTTTACCAATATTTTGTCCCATTATTTTTTTTGTATCCGAACGTATTCTTTAATAAAATCCTTCAATAATTTTTGTGGTGTGAAATAATTTTTGTGGCGTGATATAAATTTTTCTGGTGTTACATTGTTTTTTGAGGCGTTCCGGACGAGGGCATGCAATTTACTTTTTGTTGCGTGCTAATCAATTTTTATGGCGTGCTTTTAACTGTATGCCCTTAATGTATGATTTGAAATCTCATTTCATGCTTCTTTTTCAATGACCTAGTGCAAAAGTTATCAAATTCTCAATTTTTATAAAAATTGGACTTAATGCCAACGACGCTATTAATACTCTATGAATTTTTTTATTCTTTGAAGTGGAAAAATTTTAATGCAATCTAAATTTTCCGCTGTAATAATTTTATTCGCTTGAATATGTTTGAGTCGTATACCGCCTTTTGGTTTGCGCAATATTGATATTAGGTTCCAACATACCAGCTGTGTCGTGCGATTTTATTTCATAACAGTATTTTGGTTGTTTTCGCGTAAATGAATTAGGTATTTAAAACATTTTAAGGACTTCTTTTCTGTCGTATTAGTGAAACAGCACTTCTTCAAAGCTCTTTTATAATCGAACTGCGTGATCAACGAAACTACATGATGCTTAGTAAGTGGTGATCTTTTTTCTCAATACCTATTTCTAAATACCTACTTTGTCAAGTTTTCGAATTGAAACGAGGTTTTTTTTGGTAGAACGACATGTTCTTTGGTGGATGTTAGTTTCCTTGCTCATTTGTAACACATTTATCACGTTGAGTATTAGCATCGCTATCGTATCCATGGTGAATAAACGTAATACCACCGTTGAAACTGTTTCTCAACAGCCAACCGATGTCGTTTGTCCTAATACGACTTTTATTCTAAGAGAACTTTTCAAAAATGAAAATTCATCTTCGACGTCGAGCTCGAGCTACTTCCAAGTGAATGTGCATCTGAATACTGAGAACCGATCGTGGAAAATCGGAAAAAATGTTCTAAAGTGTATATTTTCAGAAAACAGGATACGATTGGTCGGAAGCTGAACAAAACATGGTGCTATCTGGATTTTTTCGATTAAACTATTTGTCCATTTTTCCTGGTGGTATTCTAGCTCATAAATACGGATCGAAAATAATCGTAGGGTGTACACAGTTTGCTATTTCGGTGATATCTTCTTTGATTCCTGTGATTGCTGCCTATGGACCTGAAGCGGTGACTTGGATTAGAGCTATACAAGGATTATTATCGGTAGAGAAAATTTTTATATGGGTACTTCTATAATTCTACTTATACGATGCTAATTACCCCACGTGTAAGTGATTTCATTGTTGAAGTAGCTCTAAGTAAGCTTACATTAGCCAGGAAATTGTTTACAGGCCATAACTGCGCCAACTGCGTTATTCACTATCATGGGAAACTGGAGCCCTCCACAAGAGCGTGGTAAATTTGGAGCTACTTTCATGGGTATGACAAAATTCAGAATGATCTAGCAAGGAAGGTATCCCAAAGATATCCTAACTCAAACTCAAAGTAAAATTTTTAGCCCATGCAAAAATAAATCGAAAGAATAAATCATAAGAAGACCCCATATCCAAAATTTCAGGAACTAAAGTTCATTTCTCGAACTTTGGCTAATTTTTGAAATTTCAAAATTACCTCATCGCCCGGCAAAGCATGAAAATTTGATTTGATCTACGAAAAAAGTTGAAATTTGGTAAATACCCTATTTTCGTCCTCACGAATCGATTGGAATCGGTTTTGAGATGTTTCATAGCCACCAGAAAATTTTTGGTTTTTCAGCACCGTAGAAAAGCATATAAAAATGGTCCAAATGAACTTCAGCACCTATAATCGCAGATTAGACACATATTGGTGACCTATCTGATCGATTAAAGCACAATTTTCCTAAATTTGTAACTTTGAGTTCAAATTCACATTTTTGGGCGGGAAATTTTGGAAAATTGTGCTTTAATTGATCGAATAGGTCACCAATATATATAATCCACGATTATGGGTGCTGAAGTTCATAATATGGACCATTTTTATGGGCTTTTCTCCAGCGCCGAAAAATTCCAAAATTTGCTGGTGGCTTCGTAACGTCTTGAAACCGCTTCCAATCGATTCGGCAGGTCAAAAATAAGGTATTTACCAAATTTCAGATTTTTTTGTAGATTAGGTCAAATTTTCATTCTTTGCAGTGCTATAGGGTAATTTTGAGATTTCAAAAATTCGCCAAAATTCGAGAAATGAACTGTAGCACCTGAAATTTTGGATATGGAGATCTTCAATGATGTACTTTCCATTAATTTTTGTTTGGGCTCAAAATTTTACTTTCAGTTTTGGATACCTCCCAGAGGCTTAGCTACCGGGGGGTGGTCTCCCCCCTCCCCCTGGGGTCAGGAACTTGGTGAAAATGTGCCTTTTTGGAGCATTAAAAATCAAATTTTCTCAACGCTTCGCTCGAGCATGAACGAAATCACAATTATATAAACTGGTTGAATCAACTATTTAAAAAAGCAGGGTTGCGTTCAGGTTGGGTGTGTATACACAAAAATGACGTCATTTTTGTGTATAATCATATAAACAAATTCAGAGAATGTGCAAATTCATTTCTTTCAGAGTTAGAAATTAAAAACTGGTGGTTAGCAACTTAGCACCTTTTCCCCTTGAATTTATCAGAAATGATTACAATATTTTCGTTGTATGTTTTTATCACTACTTTTTTAATAATCTGAATCTTTCAGGAACGAAACAATCTGATTGGTTAATTTTTGTATACACCTAAAAATGACGTCATTTTCATGTATATACAACCCAACCTGAACGCAACCCAGGGTCGCAGGCGACCTGGCAATAGGGTCCCCGGAATTTGACTATTATTTTAAAAAATTGTCAAAATTCAACATACTCGGAAAAAATTTGAGTCGAAATTTTTTTTAAATGTATGAAGTAAAGACCAATTAATATTGATGAAGCTTCTGAGACGAAAATAAATTAGGTCTAGGTCCCTTTTTCTTCACATGGGTTTTGGTTATTGGCATTGGTCTTCAAGTTGAAAATTTTTTTCAAAAAATTCAAATTTCTTTCCAAAATTCTGGGTTGGAAATTTTGAGAAATATAATTTAAATTGGAAAAAATGTTGAGAAAAGGAAAAAACGCAAAATTGCATAACATTTCGGGAAAATTTGAAATTGGAAAAAAATTGTTGAAATTAAACTGAAATTGGACTTCAGAAAAAGGAACTACTCCACACAAAACAAAATTATCCGTCCCATGTCCCATGTATGAATAAAATGAAACTTTCGTTATTTATTTCTATCTTCTAATTGGTTTACTAACACGATGCAGCTTGACGTCATCGATACCCACTTTGCACCCTCTCAAAAAAAGCTTCTGACGCGAATTCTAGGATTTGTTAGGTATTTTTATTGGTTTTTAAGGCCAAAATAATTAGTACCTATGTAAGTTGTTTGTTCCAAAATTACATTTTCATCAGTTTTTTTCCTTAAACGTGCTATGCAAATCGCAGGAGAACTTTATATAGTTTGAATTTAGTGTTTTTATAGTAGGTAAAAGGAAATTTGATGGGGGAGGGGGGAGGGGGGAGGGTAAACTCAGATTTCCTCAAAAAAAAAAATGGCATTTCGGACCCTCTCCATGAGAAATTGCTGTCTACGCCTCTGAACCTCCCTTGTTACATTTGAAGACCTCACGGGAAGAACGGGTTAACTGAAATTTTATAAATTTTGCAGGAGAACGTTTTAAAGATAATGTTGAAGTGGAACTGAATAAAAATGGATTTTCAAGTTTCGTTTTGATTTTATTACTTTCAAAATGTCAATTAGAATCATTTTATATCGGCAAATATTGCTCAAAAGTTTTTTAAAAGCTTCAAAGTCACTCAACACACAATGTGTTTGAACAACATTCTGAGAAGTTGACCCGTTCTTTCCGTGTAAGTGCCTCAATTAACCCGTTCTTTCTGTAAAGTGACACAGTTAACCCGTTCTTTCCGTGTTTTCTTGAAATTAACATATTTTTTCTCTGAAATTAATCAGTTTTTTCCACCTATGAGTTATCTTTTGTTAAATTATGATTTTTTTTTCATGTTCACAACAATAAATCAAGTATTTAAAAAACAAAAATCAGCTTTTTGCACATTTTTTTCTTTGTTTAGAGTAGTTAACCCGTTCTTTCCGTGTTTTTAATTTCTTGAAAATTCTTTTTTGCTTTTATTGACAAAATTTGAAAAGTTCGACATTTTTCATATAAACCACATAAAAGTACATGGTTTATTGTACACAATGGCACAAAAGAGTCATTTTTGAAAAAACCCTCAATTAACCCGTTCTTCCCGCGAGGTCTTCATTTGTACCTATTTATTGGTCTCCTGAAGAACCTGAATAATTTAAACTTAATTGTCTGCAAATTAATCAGCTTACCTATTTATATATTTAAAAATTTTATTTAGTGGGGATATCGTTGGGTGAAGCATTGGGGAGTTTCCTGTTTGGGTACATTGCAGAGTATACCCATTGGAAGTACGTTTTTCACTTGGCCGGTGTTTGTGGAATTATTTGGTGTGTACTTTGGTACATGTTGATTCACGATTCGCCCAGGCAACATCCTACAATTTCCATTGCGGAGAGGAAGTACATTGAAAATAGCCTAAAAGAGACTTCTGAAAAGATTAAAGTAAGCAACACGCGGGAGTATGAAATTGTGGATTATTTTAGGTACTAACATTGGGATTTCTCCGTGATGTCGCATTGGTTTTTTCAGACATCAATCCCTTGGAGAAATATTTTCACCAGTGTCCCACTCATCATTTGTGCATTGGCAGTAAATTCTGGAATGTGGGCTTTCATCATGATGAATACATATTTACCCCTCTATCTGAAGACTATGTATGGCATGAACGCGAACGAAGTACCTATACATAAAATGCATTGCCTTTGCTTCGAAACGTTTCTGTTATAAATGCCTGATTAGTGACTATTTATTTTTTGTACAGATTGGAATTGCTTCCAGTGTGCCATACTTTGCTACGATCGTACTTTCCCTGGGGGTGGCTTATTATTGTGATTTATTCGTTGATAAAAATTGGCTAACCATCACGAGCATTAGGAAAATATGCACATTCATGGGTAGGTTGATCCATCTACCTAATGATATTTGAAGGAAATTGCAATTTATTTAATCAACGTGGATATTTTTTCTCTTTTTTGTTTATTTTTTTTCAAAGGCTGCGTTGTGGCTTCAGTGCCAGCGATAATTATCGCATTTACCAAGTGCAATCTTACGTTGGTGATTTGTTGTATTCTGTTTATTTGCGTTGTGAGAGTATTCGGTAATTTTGGAGCCGCGTTGGGTGTTTTGGATCTAAGTCCCAATTTTTGTGGTAAGTAGGTATAGGCACATTTAAAAATTTGAGCTATATCCATAATAATCCCCAGATTAGTAGGTATATGCGATTTTAAAGCACTGAAAAAAATACGAAATAACAGTCAAAAATAAGCAGTATAATGTGCGAAAAAATCAAAGAATCCCATTTGACAAAATATAAAAATTCGAATTTTTCGTGTCTTTTGACAAACTTTTTTTTTCAAAAAATAACCACTCGAAAAAATCACGATTCAAGTAACATTTCAATATTTTATTGTAAAAAAACGACTAAAAACACTTTCTTAAAAATCCTGGTCCTAGTAATTAGCGAATTAGATTTGATGAGTATTCAATTAATATCGGATGAGCTGGAAAACCCCTTTTATTTATTTGCAGGTGTCTTGGAAGGAGTAGTTGGTACGTCATCAGCTGTACATTTGTTCGTATTTTCAACCGTGGTCAATTATTTCACTGAAATTTTGGTTAGTTTTTGATTTACCTAGTTGTGCATAATACATTTGTTATGTACTTACAGCGATATTTACGTTTGAAAAATTGTGTTAGAAATTTATTACAATGATTTTCATTTTATTTTAATTACCTATTTCTTTTTCAATATTCTAGGATATTTCAGAAATGTGGAAAGTGGTTTTTTTGTTCACTGCATTGTATTGCATATCGACAAATTTGGTCTACGTGATTTTTGGTACGTCTGAAGTGCAGTATTGGAATTTTAAAAATCGTCAACAAAAGTACAACTTAGACAAAATGTCAGTGAAAAAAATGAAAGCACTTCTACAAAACTAACATGCTTACCTTTTATATGAAATGTTTATGTGCTTTTATTACAGGTACCTACCTACGTAATAGAATTTATAAAATGGCGTGTATTTTTTATTGAGAGGAGGCGAAGGAGCAATGATTTGTGAAGGAATTTTTAAATTTTTAGCCCAGAAAATCCGAATATTCATTAGCATGTTTTTGTAGATACCCTGATATAATTTGTTTCATTTTTCAAAACGTCATTATTTTGTTTTAAAATCGAGTTTTTCTTTTTCATTTGAAATTTTTTTTTGTAATTTGAGTTCCCAAGTTATTGTGTGGGAAGGAGGAGACTGATTCAAAAATTTTCAAAAATATAATTTTGCTTTAAAATAGAATATTTCCTTTTCATTTGAATTTTTTTCTGTAATAAATTCGAGTTCTCAAGTTTTTGCGCGGAGGAAAGGAGGTTCAGAAATTTTCAGAATTGAACAATTGAATTTGAGTCGTTTTTGTGGCTGAAAACGAAACTTTTAAAACTACCGTAAAAAGTAGTGATTTTTGAAAAAAAAAAAAATTGTCAAGACTCCAGGCATTTCAAATCATTTATCTTCACAATTTCGGGTTGTAAGTACATTCTTACCAGGGACTAAGAGTCAGCCAAAAAGTTGACTCCTGACTCCACTTTGACTCCGGATTCAAGCTCACACCCTGGCTCCTGACTCCACTTTGACTCCGGAGTCAATCTATGACCTTGACTCCTGACTCCGACTTGACTCCGGAGTCAATCTTTGCCTTGACTCTCTGACTCCACCTTGACTTCGGAGTCAACTTCAGACCTTGACTTCTGACTCCTGCTTGACTCCGGAGTCAACCTGTTACCTTGACTCCGAACTCCGGCTTGACTCCGGAGTTTATCTTTGACCTTGACTCCCTGACTCCGGCTTGACTCCGGAGTCAATTTGGAGTCAGTTTGACTCCGACTCCGGAGTCGACTCCTATTCCCTGATTCTTACATAACGCGAAAAAACTACTTCCTTCTTCATACTTCATGAATATCATGTCTGGAAAACTTCGAAAAATTGGTCTGGAAAACCTAGAAAAGTCAGGGAAAATCATTTCTGAAAACTTATTGTGAACAACCTGTCACTGTATAAAACCTGACCTTGTTTTACGGATTTGCAGTGGGTGGTGAGCAATTTTTTTTTTCAAAGTCCGCTTGATTTTGCAACTCAGTATTATTTTCAAACTTGTTTTTCTCCTGTATAGTTATTTTTTTAACTTCAAAATTTTTTCAACGCAAAATTTTCACGTCCAAAATATTTTGCCCAGAATTTTTCAACTTCTAAATTTTTTTCAATGTTAATTTACAAACTCTGAATTTTTTCCTGTAAATTTTTCAGACCTCAAATTTTTTTCAACGTAAATTTTCAAACTCTGAATTTTTTTCATTTTCCAGTTAATTTTTCGAACTTTACATTTTTTCAAGGTAAATTTTCAAACTCTGAATTTTTTTCATTTTCCAGTTAATTTTTCGAACTTTACATTTTTTCAAGGTAAATTTCAAACTTTGAATTTTTTTCATTTTTCCAGTAAATTTTTCATTTTTCAAACTTCTACTTACTACCTACTACATTTTTTCAACAAACTTTCAGACTCGAATTTTTTTTTCAAGTCTAAAATTTTTTTCTCAAATTTTTTCAAACTTCTACATTTTTTCAACGCAAACTTTCAAACTATGAATTTTTTCCTGTAAATTTTTTAAGCTTCAAAACTTCTGAAACGTAAATCGGAGTCTTCTTCAGGAATATTCTGAAAAATACAATTAAAAATTATTTCTAACAACAACATCGAAAATAAAATAATGAAAAATACAATAAAGACATTTATTTTTTATTCTTATTGTATATTTCATTATTTTCAATGTAGTTGTAAAAAATAATTTTCAATTGTATTTTTCAATTTTTAGAATATTCCTGAAGAAGACTCCGATTTACGTAGAAGTGTTGAAGTATGAAAAATTTTGAGGGAAGAATTTACAGGAGAAAATTTCAGAATTTGAAAATTTACGTTGAAAAAAATTTGAAGTTCGAAAAATTTACTAGAAAAATGAAAAAATTCAGAGTTTGAAAATTTACGTTAAAAAAATTCCAAGTTTGAAAAATTCTGAGCAAAAAATGTACGTTGAAGAAATTTTGAAGTTGAAAAAATAATTATATAGGAAAAAAACTAGTTTGAAAATAATACTGAGTGCAAAATCAAGCGGACTTTGAAAAAAAATTGCTCACCACCCACTGCAAATCCGTAAAACAGGGCCAGGTCTGAAAAAGCAACTTGAATTTTATGAAAATTGCGGGAATTAAAATGCGGTTGGCAGCTCTGTTATAATTTTTCTTCTGAAAAAATTGATCTAAAAAACCAATAAAATTTTAGGCTTGATTTTAGGCTGTTTGAGTGAGCATTTTAGATTTTTTGATAAAAATCAAAAAATATGCCTCCTTCAAGTGGGCAAAAAAGTTGTATCTAATTTCAAAGTCAACAGTTCAGGGAGATGTAGGAATTCAAAATGTAATTTTTTTAGGGGGAGTGACAGAGGTTCCCCGCCGGTAGCGCTGGCGTTATCTAGAAATGACATTAAAACGCTTTGATGTTCCCTATCTCGATCTCTTTTTTCATGGGAGGGGGAGGGAGGGGATGCCCAACTCAAAACTGACTACCTCATCAATTTTCGTCAAAGGATTTGGTTTCTTTTTGTCGATTCACACTGGTGCCCATTATCACATAGTTCGTAATCTAAGATTTCCACTTTTCCAGGTACGAGCTACATGCAAACTAAGTACAAAGTGCGACTCAAATCAGTGTTAATCTATAAATGTACCTAGGTATTTTATACCTATCTTCAATACATATCTATTTGTAGGACAGGCCAAGGGACCAAGGCTGAATTTACTCTTCACAGAAATATTTGCAGGCTTTGGGACTGTAGGTATATAGGTCTTTTGTTTTCGTGTTTCTATTACAATCGCGCCTATCAATAGTGAGTTAGTAGGTACCTATAATTGTTGAATAAAAAAAAATTGTAAAACATATATTTTCAACTACTTGACCCAATTACAAAAGTTGAAAGAGAAAACGAGTTTTAAGCCGGATTACAATGATAATTGATTGCTAATATTTAGTCACAGTTGCACTTGACTTCTTCAGAGCGTAATTTGATCACGTGATCCAACTTTACTCTGAAGAAGTCAAGTGCAATCTTAACGAAATATTATCGGTAAAATATTATTGTAATCATGTTTTCTCTTTTTACTTACTGACATGGCTACCTCAATTGGTTTTAAAACTGTCACCTAATTACAAAAGTTATCAAATTCTCAATTTTTATCAAAATCAGGCTTAATCCCAAAAGCGATATTAATACCCAATGTATTTTCCATTCTTTGGAGTTGAAAACTTTAATGCAATTTAAACCTCCCGCTATAATAATTTTATTCTCTCAAAAATGTTTTCGTCGTATGTCATCTTTTGGATTACGGAATATTGAAATTAGGTACCAAATTCATCGTGTGAGTAATTACATTTTATAATAGTATTTTGTTTGTTTTCATGCTGATGAATTATTTTTGCCGCATAAAAGTCGTTTTTCTATCGTATTAATGAAATATAATTTGAAGCTCTGTTATAATCAAACTGCGAAATCAACGAAACTACACGATGCTTAGTAAGTGATGATCTTTCTACTCAATACATACTTCTAAATAGGTACCTATTTTGTTTTCTAGTCAAGTTTTCGGAATGAACCATTTTTTTTTTTTTTTGTAGAACGACATGTGCTTTGGTGGATGTTAGTTTCCCTGCTCATTTGTAACACATTTATCACGTTGAGCATTAGCATTGCTATCGTATCCATGGTAAATAAACGTAACACCACTGCTGAAGCTGTTTCTCAGCAGCCAATCGATGTCGTTTGTCCTAATGCGACTTTCATTTTGAGAGAATTTTTCAAAAATGAAAATTCATCGTCGAGCTCGAGCTTCTCCCAAGTGAATGTGCAACTGTATATTGAGAACCGATCATAGAAAATCAGAAAAAATGTTCTAAGTGTATATTTTCAGAAACCAGGATACGATTGGTCGGATGCTGAACAAAACATGGTCCTGTCTGGATTTTTTCGATTAAACTATTTGTCCATTTTTCCTGGAGGTATTCTAGCTCATAAATACGGAGCGAAACTAGTCGCAGGGTATACGCAGTTTGCTATTTCGGTGATGTCTTCTTTGATTCCTGTGATTGCTGACTATGGACCTGAAGCGGTGACTTGGATTAGAGCTGCACAAGGATTATTATCGGTAGAGAATTTTTATTTATGGGTACCTATTTCTATACCTTTACTTGTATGATAGGTACATAGGTACTAATTGCCATTAGCGCACCCAGAAATTTGTCAAAGAAGGGGGCTAAATTTGAAACAAATTACTTAGATCTTAAAAATCTGAATTGTTTTTCTGCATCCCAGAAATTATCTAAGGGAGAGGCTGAGAATTCGAGAAAAAATTGGGGTGGAAAGTCAAATGTCAATAAAAAAAATTGAGTACCTACCTAATCTGCTATTTCAGTGGCGCTGGCGCCGCCGGCGCGGCGTAGTCGAGATATTTTCAGTAGACTGATGATACGTAAACAGATTTGAGCAAAGAAAAATTGGAAAATTACAGAATTTTTTGTAACAAAAAATCAGTACACTCCTTAAACCTGAATTAGTAAAATTCACCTTTTTGAATCAGTGAAATTAATTTAACAGAAAATCGGTGATTTTACACTGATCCTTCAGACAAAATTATTGTTTCTTTCTGACAAATTGGGAATTGATTGAGAAATCAGTAATTTTTGACTGAAATATCCGTGAAAAATCATTAATTTTCAATGAAAATTATTTCACTGATTCTCAGGGGCAGAATTTATAATCTAAAGATTGATTCAGATTTAGAGAGTTAGGTATTACGATTGAAATACTGCCCGAGTGAAGCGAGGGCTAAAATTGTTCAAAGAGCAAAAAATACACATTTTTTTACATTTTTGTGATGAAAAAACTCCTTTTCGAGCTTAAGGGGGTAGCCCCCTGGGTGCGCCAGAGCTAATTACCTCACGTGTAGGTATTAAGTAACTTCATTGTTGATGTAGCTCCAGGGCTATTCCATACTAAAACAGACCAAAAATGAAGTCAGGTCTTCCGATTTCGTTCAATTATTTTTTTTAATGATTTCTCCTTGGTGGTCTATTCACACAACCATGATCATTTCTTTTCTAACTCTCAAGGGAGTGGGGAGACGGGCCTCGAAATTTTTATGCAGTTGCGATTTTTAGCCAAATTGCCCAACTTTGAGGCTCGTATCTCGAGATAGGTTTTATTTACTTGGGCGAAAATCGTTTACAGGGTCTGAAAAGCAATTAATAGAAGATTCAAAAACGGTTATCACATTTTGAAAAGCTCAAAGTTGAACTTTGGTGGTGAAAGCTCAACTTTCATGATAAGAACAAACGATGAAAGCTACCATTTAAAAATCTGAAAAAATTTCGGTGAAGAGCCTTTTTCACCCTTTTTCCAACCAACAAATTTTCAAGATGGGATCTCTAGACCGTTCTCGAGATACGAGCCTTCAAAGTTGGACAATTTGGCTAAAAATCGCAATTGCATAAAAATTTTGAGGCCTTCCTCCCCGCCCCCTTGAGAGTTAGAAAAGAAATGATCGTGGTTCTGTGAATTGACCACCAAGGAGAAATCATTAAAAAAAAACAATTGAACGAAATCGGAAGACCTGACTTCATTTTCGGTCTGTTTTAGTATGGAATAGCCCTCCATGTAAATTCACATTACCCAGAAAATTGTTTACAGACCATAACTGCGCCAACTGCGTTATTCACCATCATAGGAAATTGGAGCCCTCCTCAAGAGCGGGGTAAATTTGGAGCTACTTTCATGGGTATGACAAAATTCAGGATAATCCAAGTATTTATGTACTTACCTGTTTACTGGTCTCTTGAAAGACCTGCAAAATTTCAACTTAATTGCCTGCAAATTCATCTGCTTATTTATCTATTGGAAAATTTTATTTGCTTAGTGGGTATAGCGTTAGGTGAAGCATTGGGGAGTTTCCTGTTTGGGTACATTGCAGAGTATATCCATTGGAAGTACGTTTTTCACTTGGCCGGTGTTTGTGGAATTATTTGGTGTGTAATTTGGTACATGTTGATTCACGATTCGCCCAGGCAACATCCTACAATTTCCATCGCGGAGAGGGAGTACATTGAAAATAGCCTAAAAGAGACGTCACAAAATATTAAAGTACAAAACACTTGACAAAATGAAATAGTGGATTATTTTAGGTACAAGCATTGAGATTTCTTCATGTTGTATCATTATTTTTTTTAGAAATCAATCCCCTGGAGAAATATTTTCACCAGTGTTCCACTTATCATGTGCGTATTGTCAGTAAATTCTGGAGCGTGGGCGTTCATAATGTTGAATACATATTCACCCATCTATTTGAAAACTGTTTATGGCATGAACGCCAACGAAGTACACGAAAAAAACATTAATCATTGCCCAGAGCCGGCGAAGTAAATTTTTCTCATGTGTGGCATAAAAAAGAAGTACAGAAATAGTGAAATTTACATGCCCCCCCCCCCGCAAGGCGTTATAACCGTCTCTTTTCAACATTTAAAAAATAATAATTTTTACTTCAGTTGATAAGTATCTGAATTAGTTATTGACAAAAAGAAGAGAAAAAAATCTATTCACGAATTTAATTTAAACGTTGAAATTGTTGAACAGAGGCGTCGTCAAGGGGGGGCCCGGGGGGAGGCCCCCGGAAAAAATTCTGGCCCCCGCTTGACCCCCCTTCCTCCTCAAAAAAAAAACTTATGTTGCATTTCTAAATTTACATTACACTTACATAAGATAGGATTTTCAAAGCATTAAAACATGAAAAAATGTCTTTTTAGGGCATTAAAAATTCAATTTTTTCAAAGCTTCGCCCTCGCTTCGCTCGGGCATGAACAAAATCACAATTCTAGGATCTATTTGAGAAGAAAGGGCAAAAAAGACTCCCTTTTTACCCCCTCCCCATTTTTAGCAGGTGAAAAAGTCAGTCTCCACTCCCCCCTCCCCTTCTTTTCCATTTCGAAAAAGCAAAAAAATGTTGTCCAACACACGGCCCCTTTTGTGCCCCCCCCATTTTTGATTCTGACGACGCCACTGTTGTTGAATCATTTTTTGAAATAAATTCATCCTTCAATTTTTCAGAATCGACTTCAATCTGATTTCGATAGATGTGCAAAATAGATGGATGATTTAAATGGATAAAATCTTCTTTGAATGGAAAAAATCAGCAAGGAGTCCATTTCAGTCGGAAATTTTCACCCGTCCCTCCCTTAAGCCAATTTTGATTGTCCCAGTGAGTGTTTCCTTCTGTTTGGATTTTGAGTGTAAAAATGCTGAAATTTTTTTCGAAAATTTGAACATGAAATCTAAATAGAACATGATTGATGATGAAAAATTAAATTTCCGAACGGGGAAGAGGGAGGAGGCAACTCTTGGCCTGGCAAAAGTGCATCTTTAGTCAAAATAGTTGAAGTTGAATCTGAATTTTTCGAAAATGACGACCTTTTTGTGAAAAATGTTCGTTTTGAGTTGAAAAAAATTGAGAAAAATCGTATGTACGTATTTACTTTTGAATCGAAAACCATAAGAAAAAAATCCACTCTAGGCGGAAATTTTTCATTTTTCCTCCCCCTCCCCGTCCAAAAGCCAAGTATGGTTTTTCTATAAGATATTCGTTTTGAATAAAGGGGCGAAAAAAATTGAAGAGCTTATTCGAAATTTTGAATATGTAATTTTAATGGTCCTTAAACGATAAGTACGATACCTGAAACATGAAGTTTTGAAAATTTTACTTTTTTCAATCATTTTTTAAGGTTTTTATTGGTGAAATATTTGACACCAGATTGAGTGGGGGAGGAGCAGAAGGGGTAGCTTGCCTCCTATTAATGGCCAAATATAAATTTTTTGACAAAAAATTAGTTTTGAGTAGAAAATTTTTTGAATGTGGTGACCTTCTTTTAGAAAATTTTGGTTTCAAGTTGCAGAAAAATTGTACTATGAGTCGAAACAATCCATCTCGTTTGGAAATTTTGATATTTTTTGCCCTTATTGCCCCTTCAATGAGGCGATTTCAGTTTGTCTATTTTTTTTCTCTTTTTTTTTGTTTATCTATCTATGACAGTATCTTTTTGTGGTTCGAAAATGGAAGTAACTTTGGAAGATTTCAATGAGCAGAAAATTTTGAAGTAAATTGATTAAAGATGAAAAATGAAGTTTAACAATTTTGCTCAATTTTTCAGATTTTTAGCAAAGCATTTAGAGCCAGATCAAACAAAGGGCAGAGGGAACAACTCGGCTCCCTTCAATGATAGAAAAATTGCATTTAAGGTCAAAAAATTCGGTTCAAGTTTGAAATTTTTCGTAAATGATAACCTTAAGTTTCGTAATGAGATTAAAAAAACTGGGAAAAATTGTGCTTCGGGTCGAAAAAGTCAGGAAAAATTCCATTTCAGTTGAGAACTTTCGATTTTTTGGTCCCAGGGAATATTGTCTTTCTATTGAAGAAACGGAAAAAGTGAAAAATTGAGGTGTTGTAACTCGTAAAACTGGAAGGCAGTTGACTATTTTATCGTTCTTAAAATATTGAATTTAAAAAATGATTTTTTTCTATTGCTATACAGGAAACGCCGGCTATGGTCATTGTTTCAAAACGTTTATTTTTTAGATACCTAATTAATGCCTAGGTACTTATTTTTCTGCACAGATTGGAATTATTTCCAGCGTACCATACTTTGCTATGATCGTAGTTTCCCTGGGGGTGGCTTATTATTGTGATTTATTCGTTGATAAAGGTTGGCTAACAATCACGAACATTAGGAAAATATGCACATTTATGGGTAAGCTGATCTATCTACATTGTACCTAATGATATTTGAAGAAAATGAACGATTTTGAATAACTTGGAATTTATCTAATTAACGTACATATTTTTTCTCTTTTTTGTTCATTTTTTTTTTTCGAAGGCTGCATTGTGGCTGCATTGCCATTGCTAATTATTGCATTTACCAAGTGTAATCTTACTTTGGTGATTTGTTGTATATTGTTTACCTGCGTTGTGAGAGTATTCGGTAATTTTGGATCCCCTTTAGGCGTTTTGGATTTAAGTCCCAAGTTTTGTAGTAAGTACCTAGCTACCTACCTACATATTTATCTTAAACATGTGAGCTTCATCCATAGTAGGTAATTATTCTAATTCGCAGGGTTGCGATTTTCAAGCACTAAAGAAATACATAATAAGAGCTTAAAACAAGCAGTTAAAATGCCCGAAAAGAATCGATAACCTGAGGGGTGGTTGAAATTGAACTTAATTAAATTGATTAGGAAAAACGTGAAACGAAATTGATGTTTGAAAAAATTGAAAATTGATAGAAATTTTGGGAATTTTTTTGTGAACTTTGATTTTTTGTTACTAAGCACACCACAAAAAGTAACAAAAATTCTAATTTTTCGTTTCTTTTGATAACTTTTTTTTTCAAAAAAAGCACGATTCAAGTGATATTTCGCTAATTCCACGTAAAAAAAACGACGTACACGGTGTTACAGAAACAAAAAAAAAACACATTTTCTTGAAAATCCTAGCCCTAGAAATTAGCAAATTAGATTTGGTAGATACTCAATTAGTATTGGATGAGCTGAAAACCACCCATTTTATTTATTTGCAGGTATCTTGGAAGGAATAGTTGGTACGTCATCAGCTATACATATGTTCGTATGTTCAACCGCGGTCAATTATTTCACCAAAATTTGGGTCAGTTTTCACTCGCGATATTGTTGTTTGAAAAATTCCGTTAGAAATTGATTGAAGTGATTTTTATTCCAATTTAATTACCTATTTCTTTTTCAATACCTACCTATTCTAGGATATTGCTGAAATGTGGAAAGTGGTTTTTTTGTTCACTGGATTGTATTGCATATCGACAAATTTGGTGTACCTGATTTTTGGTACGTCCGAGGTGCAGTCTTGGAATTTTGAAAAAGATCGTCATCAAAACCACAACTCGGAGAAGATACCAGCGAAAGAAATGAAAACATTTCTGCAAAACTGACATGCTTAAGTTATTACCTTTTATGTATCATTTTTCATTTGTTTTAATGATAAGTAACCGCAAAATCTAAAATTTGATAATTTTCATAATGTATAATGCCTATTTCAATATATCAATTTATTGTTTTTTATCGTTGTTTTTTACTAATTTTAAAATTTAATAGGCCTCAAAAAAAATGTATACAGAAAAATTCTATTGAGTGAAATTTGTGGAAATTGATAAAATGAATGAATGATTTTTTTATACCTTACATCAATATCAAAGGGATTAAAAACCGAGTTCATTTCAGGAAACTCAATGAAAGGGAGTGAAACCCCGGTTAAAATTTCAGAAAATTGTCGATTATGTAGATATTTTGTAGGCAATATACATTTCGATTATTCGCTTGATAATTTTTAAAAAATGTTGAATTTTTACCCCATCCTCGCTCACCTCTTATAAGAATCTCTCTGTAAAGCATTTGCTTTGCTAGCTTCTGCCACATCTCTTCATTTCACAAATAGGTAATTAAAGAAATCTATAGCTTAAAACTTGAAGATTGAGTTTTGCCAGGGCTTGGTGGAAAGATCAATATTAGAAGTACCTTAGGTATCAGAAATAATATTACAAGCAAGGTACACACCTTCTCCTCGTAATGACTTTGACGATCAAAAAATGGCCAATTTTTGCTTTTCTCGCAGGATTTTTGAGAAATTTTTGTCGTAGCTTTCATTAGATATATAACTATTTCAACCAATTAATAATTTATTTCAATTTTTTTTGTTTCAGGTGAGTTACGAATTCCTTCTCATCGGTAGAATAAGAAATATGAGTTGGTAAGCAATCCACGATTTTGAAAAAAAAAATTATAATTCAATAATTATTATTGAACGAAAAATGGTGATGAGTATTTGCTTTATTATGTAGGAAAATTCTTTCAAAAATCATGCAAAGTTTTGAATTTTTTCACCTGAACATTTTTTTGAATTTTCCGACGTAACCACTTAGTTACTTACCTACATGTTTGACTCGCATCCTTACTTGGAAAAATCTTGTATTATGTAGAAAAGGCAGTAGTTTGGAATAAATAGTCTAAATTTTGAAAAAAATGACCTTGAATATTCAAATTTTCTAGAGACGCTAGTATTTTGCTCAGAATTACTCCAGAAAAAGATTTCAGGGGGCAAAATCATGTTGAAAACACCGAAGTTCTTTTTTAACGAAATTAATTTTGAATGCCCATTTTCTAGAAAACTGAAAAAATTCAGGAAATTTTGGTACTTTTAGGCAGGATTTTTTTTTAAAATTACGAAACTGTACCTAAATAAGGGTAAGGTGCCCCATTATCGCCTAGTGCCCAATGTCGACCACCTCGTCTATCTCCGGCGCTATGGGCGACAGCGAGCCTAAAAAAATTTTTTCATATTCTTCATCGAAAATCCGGAAAAATAAGACCACTCCGACATCCTGAAAGCCAAAACTCGCGGAGAAAAATAGAAAAGAAGAAGTTGGAAGGCCAAAAACTTTTTTTAGCAATTGCTTGCACGCCTTGGAATTTTTTCTTAAAATTATCGAATTAAATGTTTCTAGTGTTTTTGTGATTGAGAAAGTTCAAACTTTCTGATGTAATCATCGCATTTTAATAATTACAACTTTAAGTAAAAAAGAAATTCACTCAAAGTTCATTTTTATGGTGTGTCCCTTTATCGACCACCTATAATCTAATGTAATTTGTTGTTTTTAAGTGATTTCGTTTTTTTCAATTTTCTCGAATTTTGGTTGTAGGGTTGTCATTTTGGTCTCAAATTGTTCATCTGTGAAAGAGAAACACAAAAAAAATATTTTCCGGTAGATTCCGTTCATAGCGGACAAAATCAGTCGGTGGTCGATATTGGGAACCCAAAATTTCGACCTTGCGTTTTGACATGTTTCAGAAAAAAATTCCTAAAAAATACTAAATTTTAACGGATGGCCCCGGGGCTTTCCACAATTGTAGGGGAAGGATGTAGGTATCCATTAAGCCATCAATGACATTTCCAGCCCTTAAACTTTTGAAATGGTGAGACTTCAAAAAAAAGTGGGCGATAATGGGGCACCTTACCCTTAATCCAAATATTTTTAGAAAAAAAATTGGTAATAGTGACCGATGCTTTGAGTTTTTTTAGCTCTTCTTTTCCATGCAAGAAAAAAAATGGATGTCGAGAATGGCAAAAACAGTAGTTCAAAGGGGGAGGGCGTGTATTCAGACAAGCTGAACAATTGGAACGATAAAATGGCGATTTGAAAAATTATTCAGTGTTTTTCAAAATTTTACCAACTTTGTTAATTTTTTTCGCAAAAACCTCATCGTTCATTGAATTTGTAAATTAGGAATACCTACTTAGAGAATTAAAATTGATTTTTTTTTTGGTAAAATTTGCTATGAAGCAACCCATTTTCCCACTCCTCTCTATCATAATATTAAAAAAGTACCGTAGGACTTGAAAGATGCGATTTGAGTTTCTACATCTCCCTAAGCCATCGCCATCCTTCTCCGATCAAAACTCTGACTGCTACCAGGGGGGGTGAAAAGTTGCAGATTGCAATATTTTAATAATATAAAATTATCACTTAGCTAAAATGATTTTTTTTTTCATCGAGTAAGTGAACAAAAATTTTTTTCAACCACTGAAAATTAATTTTGAAAAAAAATGAAAATTTTGTACACCAGTGCAGCCAACAGCAAATCATAAAATTCCAAAATACCTACGAATTTATATCGACTTTGAATTGATTATTTTTTCGCCTGAAAATGCTATGTTTTTTTTTCAATCACTGTAAGTATATTTCGAAAAAATTTTTCGAAAATTTTGTATGTCAGTGCAGCCAGTTACAAATCGTGACATGCTACACTATGGAGTTTACGTTGAACTCGAATTCATTTTTTTATCGTTTGAAAAATACACAATAATTTTGTTTTCAATCATCAATGATAAAAAATTTTATACGTTAGAGTAGCTAGTTGCTAATTGTGATGTTTCGATGATGTTTCGATTGATTGGGAGAAAAAATTGGTCCAATCACTTGACGAAAAAATAATGGATTCGAGTTCATTATATCAGAATATCACAATTAGCAACTGGCTGCACTGACGTATAAAATTTTCAAAGAAAAATTTTTAAATTTTTTATTATTGATGATTGAAAACAAAATTATTGTGTATTTTTCAAACGATAAAAAAATTAATTCGAGGTCAACGTAAACTCCATAGTGTAGCATGTCACGATTTGTAACTGGCTGCACTGACATACAAAATTTTCGAAAAAAAATCGAAATATACTTTCGGTGATTGAAAAAATAAATTCGTAATATTTTCAGGCGAAAAAATATTCAATTCAAAGTCGATATGAATTCCGTATTTTGGAATTTTATGATTTACTGTTGGCTGCACTGGTGTACAAAATTTTCAATTTTTTTTTCAAAATTCATTTTCAGTGGTTGAAAAAATTTTTTGTTCACTTACTCGATGAAAAAAAAAAATCATTCCAGCTTAGTGATAATTTTATATTATTGAAATATTGCAATCTGCAACTTTTCAGCCCCCTGGCAGCAGTCAGAGTTTTGATCGGAGAAGGATGACGATGGTTTAGGGAGATGTTGAAACTCAAATCGCATTTTTAAAATCCTACGAAGGCTTCTCACGCAATTTTGATTGGCTAAAAAACGCAAAGAACAGCGTTTTTTTCAAAAGGTGGTGCACTTTGAGCACCTCCTGCTCCCCTCCCGTTGCCCCTCGGAGGCCCAATTTTTTTGTGAAATTTCCCACTCAAAGTAAACCACCCCACCAAATTTGGTCAAAATTCAAGATATGTTTTTATTTTCGATCCATCCTAATGTATAATTCAACCGAACAGTTCCTCCGATCTCTCGCTAGTCTGCAGATACCTAGACTGCGTTTATTTACGTACTGGCAAAGATTACCGCTAGGACTCGTCAAACTAGTAATACATGACGAACACATGTTAATTCGTTCGATATACCTAGACCTAGCTAGCCTAATATGCAATACTCGTAGCAATCTACCGAATAATTTCGCGTTGGAAAATTTTCTCATGTTAGATTAGTGGTACCTATTCGTATCATCAACATACGTGTACTAATACCTATAAAAATATACACACGGGCATATTGCGTAAGTGAGATCGCGATAAATATGTAATAATGAAATTACACGTACTCATACCTAATATCACTAAAATAAATAATCGCAGTCGTCTCGCGGTCGTATTTATCATCAGAGAGATAACAAAAACAAAGACAAATTTAATGCGTTGTCTCTACCCATTAGGTCGTTTCGATTAACGCAGCTTCTTGTTTGTTCGAGATGATATCGTAGAGATGCATAAGCAAATGGGTAGGTGCCTATCATATAATATACCTACATTCGGAGACATTTTACGAAATAGGCAAAGAAATCACATCCCTACGCTTTGGAATACTGATCTGCGCATCTTAATTACGTGGAATGTGCCAAGATGAGTTATGTACGAGTACGTTATTTCTCTTTATTATTCGTCAGTCGATTCCTCTGGTAAATCGCGTACATTCGAACTCGTATATTATACTTAGGATGTAGATTGTGGTAATGAACCGAACGTAGTCGTGTTTTAATTTTTTATTTCTCTTTCACGTGTGTTTTAATGGTACTATTTTTCTTTTTATGAATACGAAGTCCGTTCACGTTCGAGCTACACGACTTTTATCGTAGCTCAGTCGAACAATGCAGATAGTACTTTATCTAGTTCGTATTCGTACTTATTCCCGGCTTAATAATTTTCGCGGTTTCGTTGTGAAATAAGAATACCTCGAGTTGGAAAATTGCTAGTTTTCGGTGTCGCGACCACCAAATATGCTGCGATAGGTGCGTTTTTCGTCGCGAGTACTTTTCTCGATCGTTCATTGGGCCTGTAGGCTTGAGTGGGATTGTTGATTGTTTTCCGGAGCAGATTCGTAAATTTGCTACCTCAACATGGTTCAAGGTGCGTATGTTACTGCCAGTGTCCTGATTCGGTGTTATATCCGAAATTAACGAAATCTCCCAAATTGTACTTTTCGTAGCGAGGATCGTATTATGGATCATGATATTCAGTATGATCAACTGTAACATGTTCCTGACCAATAATATCAACATAGCTATTGTTTCCATGATCAAAAATGCCAAACCGAACTCGAATGGGCTGGCTGAAACGAGTATTTGTGGCAATAAAACCATCTCCGGCAAATCGTACTCAGATAGGGTAGGTATCAATATAGTGGACTTGATAGGTATCAGAAACGATTACGCGTGCTTAGTCATTAGCCACCGAGAAAAAAAGTAAATAATAAAAATACCAAATGAATTAATGCGGTTAAATAATCCGTGGAGAAGTTTCGATAGCAAAAATTTACCTACATCTGAAAACTTGATAAGATAACACATCGAAAATTTCCCAGCTGTTTGCCCGCTAATAAGTAAATAAGCTTGACCTTGAGGAATGATGGTCAGTTTAATTGGATGTTGTACGAGATCACGATTTTATATTTGGGATGTATCTATTTACGTACCTACAATGTATGTTTCCTCATGACCGGTTGCTTTTCTTATGTAGTTTTCTACCAAAAATAAAAATAGGTATACCTACTTGCATAAATAATTACCTATGTAATACAGAGCAGACTATTCGTAGTGTTATTCGAATTCTGATGTCGCACCAAAGGCACAAAAAAAGAGACAGAGCGTTCAGTTGAAAAACACGAAAGATCTGTACTTAATGCAGGCAAAACTTGTAAAATACCCAAAAAGAGATAAGAGGTCTATTCCATACTGAAATGGACTAAAAATCAAGTTGGGTCTTCCGATTTCGCTCAATTTTTTTTTACGAGTTCCCCTTGGTGGTCTATTCACAAAACCACGATCATTTTTTTTCTAACCCTCAAGGGGACGGGGGGGCAGACCTCGAAAATTTTATGCAATTGCGATTTTTAGCAAAACGGCTCAACTTTGAAGGCTCATATCTCGAGATAGGTGGTACTTGGGAGAACACTGTTTGCAGGGTCGGAAAGAGAATCGATAGGAGATTCAAACGCGCTAATAACATTTTGAAAAGCTCAAAGTTGAACTTTGGCAGTGAAAGCTCAACTTTCATGACGAAAACGAAGTATGAAAGCTACCATTTAAAAATCTGAAAAAATTACTGTAAGTAGTGCTTTTCACCCTCTCTTCAACCAACAAATTTTCAAGATGGAGTCTCCGAACCCCTGGGGGTAGAGGGGTCCACAATTTTGATTAAAATTCAAAAAAATCGAGAAAGTGGAGTAACCCATTGATTACCACTAATTCGAGGGCACTGATTCCGAATATGTACTTAGTTTTTTGATTCGACCCCTCTAAACCCCCCTTCAGCCCCTTGATGGGGTCAAAATTCAAAAAAATGAAAAATAACGTGTGGCATATCGTTTGATAGGTACTTATTTTTTGGATCTGACCCTCCAGTGTCCCCCTAGCCCCCCTCCCCAATTTTGGGAAAAAGTATGTTAAGGAATGAAAATATCGTGTGACGTATCGATTCCAACTAATGTGAGGGCGTAGAATTCGAATATCGACTTACTTTTGTGATCCGAGGACTTCCTCCCCCGTGCGCTGACCCACCCCCCTCCACCGTATTTTTTTACTCATTTGCTGTTTAAATATGGACTCGTATATGTATGCAATATAGAAATAAAACCTGGAATTCTAGTAACGAACTATTATTTAATAAAATTTCAAAAGTGAAGTGGTATAAACATATTCGATGAAGTGAACTTAAATGCTACACTATTAGGAATACAAAATCGAGTTTTTAGGAGTGTTGTTGCTATTACTAGAGGGGGTGGGTCAGCGCACGGGGGAGGAAGTCCTCAGATCACAAAAGTAAGTTGATATTCGAATTCTACGCCCTCACATTAGTTGGAATCGATACGTCACACGATATTTTCATTCCTTAACATACTTTTTCCCAAAATTGGGGGGGGGCTAGGGGGACACTGGAGGGTCAAATTCAAAAAATAAGTAAATATTCGAACTCGGGCCCTCAAAAACCTATCAAACGATATGACACACGTTATTTTTCATTTTTTTGAATTTTGACCCCATCAAGGGGGCTGAAGGGGGGTTCAGAGGGGTCGAATCAAAAAACTAAGTACATATTCGAAATCAGCGCCTTCGAATTAGTGGTAATCGATGGGTTACTCCACTTTTTCGATTTTTTTGAATTTTGGTCAAAATTGTGGACCCCTCTACCCCCCAGGGGTTCGGAGACTCCATCTTGAAAATTTGTTGGTTGAAGAGAGGGTGAAAAGCACTACTTACAGTAATTTTTCAGATTTTTAAATGGTAGCTTTCATACTTCGTTTTCGTCATGAAAGTTGAGCTTTCACTGCCAAAGTTCAACTTTGAGCTTTTCAAAATGTTATTATTGCGTTTGAATCTCCTATCAATTCTCTTTCCGATCCTGCAAACAGTGTTCTCCCAAGTACCACCTATCTCGAGATATGAGCCTTCAAAGTTGAGCCGTTTTGCTAAAAATCGCAATTGCATAAAATTTTCGAAGCCTGCCCCCCCCCCGCCCCCTTGAGGGTTAGAAAAAAAATGATCGTGGTTTTGTGAATAGACCACCAAGGGAAACTCGTAAAAAAAATTTGAGCGAAATCGGAAGACCCGACTTGATTTTTGGTCCGTTTTAGTATGGAATAGCCCAAGAGTTTTTAGGTGTGCACCATTTGATTTTTCAGAGTTTTTTGAGTGGAGAAAAATCAACATTAAAATTTTTTTTGAACTTTCGGGGGGAGGGATGATGAAATTAATAAAATTGCAAATCATAACAAAAAAAAAACATGAAAAACACAGCTCGAAAAAAAATGTTCGAAAACCTTTCAAAAATCGTTCCAATGAGATATTCGAAGCTGCTGAATCTATTTATGGAATTATTTTGACCTACAAGATCAACAGCCAAGCCATGAAGGTGAGAAGGTGAGTCAAAAATTGAGAAATTTTCAACTTTATCGAGTGAGGTATCGTATCCATGTTTTTTGTTTCTCTGTATCCATTTCTGGGGTTAAATTGACCTCAAACATAGAAATCGGCTCTCAAGGGTGAAGGTAGAACCAAAATTGAAATTTCTTCGTCGAATATTTTCAATTTTTGAACCTTTCCTCTCATCTAAGAGAGTCCACTGCAACATTAGGAGTCAAAATGGCCCAGATATGGATTTCAGGGCAAGGTTCGAAGATGGAGCGAGAACATGAACAAAAAAACAGTCAATCCTTGGAAGAACTAACGAACGAAAGAACGAACGTAAAAACGATTACTTATTGTAGAAATTTTTAGAACCGAAATCAATTTTTTTAATTCGACTAAAAGAACCAAAGAGCAAGTAATGTTCTTCCTGATTTTTTAGCTCGTTCTCGTTCTTCCCTTTTTCTAAGAAAATTAGGCTGGAATATTCAAATAGGTAGGTACTTATGAAAAAGAGGTGACTTTTTTTTGAGAAAATTTTGCGGAGGATTTGGAAAAAATTGCATTTGATGAGCCGGAAAAATCAGGAAAAAAATCGATTTCAGTCAAAAATTCTCAATTTTTTACCCCTCCTTAGTTCAAATAATGCCTACTTTGGTTCGATCCTAATTGAAATCTGTAGGGAAAAAAAGAAGAAAAAACACACTTGGGAACAAATAACGAGAACGAAAACAAAGAATATGATTTTGGGCACAGAATCGGAAGGCTTTAGACCCAAAAAACTAAAGAACGAACGCAAATAAATTAATTTTATGAACACAAGGATGACCCTCCTCCCTCCAAAAAAATTGCTCTTCTAACCCTGTTCGAAAATTAAACACATACCTACATTTTAGATTCCTCTTTTGATAAAGTTAAGAAATTTTCAATTTTGGCCTTGTTTTGGAGTCACATAGGTTGCCTGAGAAATTAATTCAAGAGCTTTGAAAACACCTTACAAGGGAGGTACCTATCCTAACTCAAAGTAAAATTTTGAGCACAAACGAAAATAAATCAAAAGTACCTACATCATAAAAGAACCACATATCCAAGATTTCAGGTGCTGAAGTTGATTTCTCAAATTTGGACGAATTTTTGAATTTTCAAAATTATCTCATCCCCCTGAAAAATATAAACATGTTGATCTAATCAACGAAAAAAGTTAAAATTCGGTATTATACAATATTTTCGACCTCACGAATCGATTTGAAGCCGTTTCCAGACGTTTTGGAGCCGCTAGAAAATTTTGGAATTTTCCATTGCTGGAGAGATGAACTTTAGCACCTATAACCGCGGATAACCAATGCTGGTGACCTACTTGATCGATTAGAGCAAAATTTTTCAGAATTCGAGACTTTGAGTTCAAATTCATATTTTTTGGCAGAAAATTAAATTTTTTCCTAAGAAAATTGTCAGCTAAAAAAATATAGATTTGAACTCAAAAGTTGCAAATTCTGGAAAATTTTGCTTTAATCGATCAAGTAGGTCATCAACATTGGTTATACACGGTTGTAGGCCCAGAGGTTCATATGGACCACTTTTATGGGCTTTTCTCAAGCACTCGAAAATTCCAACATTTTCTGGAGGTTACGAAACGTCTTGAAATCGCTTCCAATCGATTCGGGAGGTCGAAAATAGGGGCTATACTGAATTTTAGCTTTTTTGATTGATCAGATCAAATTTTTATATTTTGCAGGGCGATGAGGTAATTTTGAAATTTCAAAAATTCACCAAAATGAATTTCAGCACCTAAAATTTTTAGATATGGGATTCTTTTATGATGTATTTTCAATTTATTTTTGTTTCGGCTCAAAATTTTACTTTGAGTTGGGATAGGTACCTATTTTGTTGGAGCATTTTTTTTTAAATTTCGAACAATTATTTTTGAGCTTTTTTCCTTATGTTTTTTTGTTGTGATTTGTAATTCAATAGAGTTTTTATCCCGTCAGGGCAGAAAATATTTGCAAAAATCTTTTTCGACTCAAAACCTGTGAAAAATCAATGCCACAAATCTGGATGCTCTATTCCTTTTTGTGTAGGTAGGTACCTTTGACAAGACTTCAATGGACGTTTGGGGAATACTTCGGCAATTTTTCTCTCGTTTTTTTTTTTTTTTGGTTAAGCTCTTTTCAGTTTGGGATAATTTTTTTTTTGAAAACTAGGTACCGTATCCGAATTGAAAAACTTCGACGAATTGAGCGCCGAATCCCGAAATTTCTCTTTTTTTGTACCTATATGTACTAGGGTAGGCCGAAAAAACAAAAATTTTGATTTTTGAAAAGTCACCACCCACAAAAATCGTTGGCTGGATAGACTAGAAAAATAAAATAAAAATTTCAAAATCGATTCATATCTTCCGATCGCGCAAGAACCTACAATTCTTCAGAAATTGCTAAAAATCCAAAATTTCAAAAATGTTGAAGAAATTTAAAATTGACTGAACTGAATTTTAGAGCTTCTGTAGTGAATATCTAGACCTAAAAGCACTTTTTTTTTTTGAAAAAATCGGTGTTTTGTAACTTTTTTCAATTTTTTTCAAAGGTGTGAAGAAATATGAGAAATTTAAAAAAACTATAAAACATGGATTTTTCAAAAAAGATGTGCTTTTTGCTTTAAATTGGCCCTAAATAAGCTCTAAAATTAATTTTGATAAAATTTAATTTTTTTTTAATTTTTAAAAATTTCTGAAAATGTTGAATTTTTGACTATTTCCGAAGAATTGAAGGCTCTTGCGCGATCGGAAGATATGAATCGATTTTGAAATTTTTTATTTTATTTTTCTAGTCTATCCAGCCAACAACTTCTGTGGGGTAACTTTTCAAAAATCAAAATTTTTGGTTTTTCGGCCCACCCTAAAATATGCACCTCTGGCGCGATATTGAAATTTGAATAATACTACAAACACCTCATCCTATACCACTTGCACAATTTCAGGGAAACAAATTGAATTGGAACGAACATGAAAAGGATTTCGTTCTAGGAGCTTTCTACGTATTACCTTGGCTATCTCAGTTTTTCGGAGGCGTTTGGTCCCACAAATATGGCACCAAAAAGGTGGTAGGTCTGAGTACTGTGATCGGCTGTGTAATGTCTTCGCTCATACCTCCTCTATCCTACATCGATCCTAAACTAGTAATGGTTGTCAGAGCGATCCAAGGATTTATCGGAGTAAGATACGGTTTTCGGTATCCTATCTTTTGTAGTCCGAATTTGAAAACAAATCGCTGTAATCGAGGACTTGTTGCAGTCTTTGGCTTTTCCAGCTGGTCTCTATACCATCATCGGGCACTGGTGTCCACCTCACGAACGAGGAAGATTCATGACGGTTTTCCTAGGTAATTGTGCCAAATGAAAATACTTCTGTGTATTGGCGGGTACGCGATAGTCTCAAAAATATTGCATAGAATTAAAATTATCATCCAAAAGTTGGAAAGATATTGATTAATGAGAATGTTACGGTACGATTCCAGGTACCTCTCTTGGAATAGCTGTTGGATACCCGGCTTTTGGATATATTGCCGAAACTATCGGATGGGAATGGGTGTTCCATGTCACTAGCATCATTGGTATTGTGTGGTATGTGTTTTGGCTTTATCTAGTCTATGACTCACCTCATGATCATCCCAGAATTAGCGAAGAAGAGAAGAGGTACATTAAAAATTCGCTGGGTAAATCGACCGCTCGTGAGAAGGTAGGAAATTGGTCCCATATTGTGATTCTTGATCGATTTTTATACCCACCCACCTCACAAATTCTTTGGTTTTTCAGTTACCCGTTCCATGGATTGCCATATTAACCTCTATGCCATTTTTGGTGAATATTATTTGTCAATTTGGAGTCATTTGGGGACGATTCACCACCAATATTTATGTTCCTACGTATTTTAAAGCCGTCCACGGTGTTAATGCCAAAGAGGTAATGAGCATCGTTAAATTCAACTTGGCTGTTTGCGATACCTATTTATGCAAATCTCGCGAATGTGTTTCCAGAACGGTCTCATATCTGGCATACCCTTCCTATTGAAGTCAGTTTTATCGTATTTATCTGGCGTAGTCACTGATATTTTATTGAAAAAAGAAGTCATGACGAAGACCAGCGTTCGAAGTTGGTCCACGTTTATAAGTAAGCTGATGAATGCTGCAATGTTGTCAAGTTTATTGACAGGAAATTTTTCTCCTCTAACCGGTTTCGTTTTTCTTGATTAGGTTCCGTCCTGGCCGGATTAACTTTGATTGGCGTATCGTACGCGGAATGCGATTCGAATATGGCGATTATTTGCATGAGCTTGTGTGTGATATTGAATGCCTGCTTTATTACCGGGTCCAGCGTGGCGATTGTTGATATGAGCCCTAATTTCTGCAGTAAGCCTAACAAGGGGTTTTTGGAGTAATTTAAGTAAATCGTTAGAATTTACGACCAGTGGTGGAAAACTGGAACTGGAACCGAAACTGGAACTGAAATTATGAAAACTGAAAACTGAAAACTAAAAACTGGAACTAAAACTAAAATGAATTTCAGTTTTATACCAGTTCCAGCAGTTGCAATTTTTATATTCAAAATATGACTTGAAAAAGTCAAAATTTTGATGCTAAAATTTACCAAATCACATTCAATTTGAAAATTTTTATTAAAAAACCCCAAACCTTGAAAATTTACGTCGAAAAGTGAATAAAGAAATTGTGTTGTAACTTGTAACTCGAAAATTTTATCCAATTAAAAAGGTCCTCTCATACATTATTCAAATTTTTTGTTGAAAAATTCAGGGGTTAGTCACAAGGTCACAACATTTCTGAAAAATATTACTTTTGACTTTTTTTTAGAAATCTTTTGTTTTGGACTTTAAAAAAAATTGTAAGTACTTTGAATCGAAAAGGAAAAGCATCAAAGTTCAATTTTAGCAAAAAATTTTGAATTTTTTGTCCTTCAAAATTTAAAAACCTGAAATTTTGGAACTGGAACTGGAACTAGATATCATTTCAGTTTTCCATCACTATTTATAGTCAGGTCTCAATCGTACATCCGCGCGCTATTCCTGTTAAAATTGATTTTATGATTGATTCTTATTCTGGACACTAAAACAAAGAAATTAAGCCCGTATGCCCTTTTTATGCCCTCCCCTTTCCTCAGGGTCCACCTCCTAACATTTCCAACGTGTGTATCGCCTTATCTATGGGTCGTAATGAAAAAATTTTCAAACAAAAGTTGTTTCTCAGCACCTAATGTACATTTTCATTTCTCATCAGAATCCATTTTGGAGCAACTCCTGGCCCCCAAATTTGGAAACAAACATGTTTTTGAGAAATCCTCAACATCACGTTTTCTTCATTTTAAACGAATAGTTTCGGAGATGCGACAAAATTTGTAATCACAAAAAATATTCAAAATTGAATTTCCTTTCCAATGAACTCTATCACGACAATTTTCACCAATTTTTCCCGACAGAGTGGACCTCTCCCCCTTCCTTGTTTTCACAAAATTTGGACCCACGAACAAAATTTGATTCAAAATGAATTCCGATAATAAATGAAATTATCCATTAGATATCGAAGAACAAAAATCGTTCAATTTTTTTCTTGGGTCCAACTTTTGAGATAAGGGGGAGAGGGAGAGATCCACTCTGTCGAAAAAAGTTGATGAAAATGGTCGCGATAAAGCTCATTGGAAAGGAAATTCAATTCTGAATACTTTTTGTGGTTACAAATTTTGCCGTATCTCTGAAACTTTTCTCTTAAAATGAAGAAAACGTGATTTTGAAGTTTTCTGAAAACTGTTTTATTTTCAAATTTGGGGGGCGGGAGTTGCTCCAAAATGGATTTTGATGAGAAATGAAAATGCACATTAGGTGCTGAGAAATAATTTTTGTTTGAAATTTTTTTCATTTCGACCCATAGATAAGGCAATACACGCGTTTGAAATGTTGGGGGGTGGACCCTGGGAAAATGGAGAGGGGGAAAAAAGGGCATACGAGCCTAATTTCTTTGTTTTAGTGTGCAGAATAAGAATCAATCATAAAATTAATTTTAACAGGAATTTCGCGCGGAAGCCTTTTTTTGTACGATTGAGACCTGACTATTACGACTGACGACGTGTTTGAAATGAGTCATTCGTAATTAAAAAAATTTGTGTGGAATGAATCATTTGTAAACGATTTGATTCGTTGTTGAAATCGGACAAATTGTTCGCAAAAAATTGAATAATTTTGGTCTAGATAATTCGTTCGTGAACGATTGACTAATGCAAAACAAAGCGTCGGTGAACGATCGACTAATTTTGTTGGAAGCAAATCGTTTGTGATCAAAGAACGATTGACAAATTCTGAACGAATCATTCGCGAACGATTGACCAATTTTGATTTGAACAAATTGTTTTTGAACGATTGGTCAATTCTGAACATATCGCTTGTGAACGATTGACCAATTCTGAATGAATCGTTCGCGAACGATTCGACTAATTTTCGTCTGAACAAATTTTTTGTGTTCGATTGATCAATTCTGAACAAATCGTTTGCGAACGATTGGCCAATTATGATTTGAACAAATTTTTTTTGAACGATTGGACATTTTTAAACGAATCGTTCGTAAACCGTAAACGATTGACCAATTTTGATTTGAACAAATTGTTTGTGAACGATTGACCAATTCTGAACAAATCGTTCGCGGACGATTCGACTAGTTTTGATCTGAACAAATTTTTCGTGTTCGATTAATCAATCTCAAACAAATCGTTCGCGAACGATTGGACATTTTTAAATGAATTGTTCGTGACCGATTGACCAATTTTAAACAAATCGTTCACGAATTGACCAATTTTGATTTGAACAAATTGTTTGTGAACGATTGACCAATTCTGAACAAATCGTTCGCGAATGATTCGACCAATTTTGATTTGAACAAATTGTTTATGTATAGGTCTGTTCTTTTCGCTTACTCCGAGTAACTCCGAGTAAAAAAATCTACAATCCATTCTGAACGAATCGTTTGCAAACGACTGCAATTCGTTCTCAAATGTGAGAGAAATCAAAAAAATGAAAATTATGATTATTTTCCGAATAAACCGTTTTGGATTGAACAATTTGTTGGGTACCACTATAATGTTGTTAATTTTTCCTTATTTGGAAAAAGAATTTCAAAATAGTGCCTACCTACCTATCGTTCACAAACAATTTATTTGAATTTATGTAGGTTAGTGTGGCAATCGACAATTTTCTTGTAAAATGGAAAAAATATTCTCGAATCATTGAAAAATTGAGAATTTTTTTCTGATACCTATCTCTTTCATTCAAAACATTACCTTCGTTCGTGATTTTTCTCAGGTATTTTACAAGGCATTTGTGGAACAATCGGTATGGCATCTGGGTTCATGTCGCCAGCTTTTAAGGCCTTGCTATCTCGATTTTACGTGAGTAATTTTAAGTCAATTAATTTTTATAAACAACACCTACGTAAAATTCTGATGATTCGATCGTTGTCTTTGAAAAATATGACGAAATTTTCGCAGGAAGATGATCCGTTAGAGCAATGGAAACTAATATGGTTAGTAACCGGAGCCGTATACGTGATACCCGGAATGATTTTCATATTATTCAGCGATTCGGAGTTACAGCCTTGGAACGAAGTGAAAGAAAAACCAACTGATCAAGAGTTACTAGAAAAAGAAAAGACATGAATTGAATTAATCATGAATATGACTAAGTATCTCATTCCTTTTAAAAAATAACAGTTTGATCTTTGATCCGTACCTACCTGTACAAAACATCATTATGATAATAAAGTTTTTTTAATGAGTTTTTTCCTAAAATAATTTTGTTAGAAATTAAAAGTATCTTTTTATGTTCGTGAATAACTAGTGAAATAATATCACTCGTTATTGCTGAAATATCGAAATTTTTGGGAGAATTAGATGTGGGTGTCGAAGATGTCAAAGAGCCAGCTAAGGTGATATTGACGAGGCTTTTTTATTAATAAGTAACTCATTTCTGGAGAACCAATGAAATTATTTAAATATTTTATGAGAGGATTTATGTTTTCCGCAAACCACAACTTTTAATAGGTACTCCTAAAGAGAGGAGGGACGAGTGAAGGACAAACTATGCCCCCCTTTAACCCCCACCCCGATATGAGAAAAAACGGTAAAAAAAGTCGTTGAAAATTGAATGTCGAGAATCGAAAATTAAATTTCAAATTGGATGTTAAATATAGTGTGGGCTGAAAAACCAAACATTTTTATTTTTTAAAAGTTACCCTCGGCAAAAGTTGTTGGCTGGATAGGCTAGAAAAATAAAATAAAAAATTTCAAACTCGATTCATATCTTCCGATCGCGCAAGAGCCTTCTATTCAACAAAAATTTCCAAAAATTCAATATTTATTTTTCAGAAATTAAAAAAAAAATCAAAATTCATTAAAATCAATTTTAGAGCTTATTTAGGGACTATTTAAAACAAAAAGCACCACTTTTTTGAAAAAATACATGTTTTATAGTTTTTTTTAAATTTCTCATAACCTCTGAAGAAAAAATAAAAAAAGTTATGGAACACTGATTTTTTCAACAAAAATGTGATTTCTGGTCTAGATAGTCACTAAATAAGCTCTAAAATTAATTTTAATCAATTTTACATTTTTTCAAAAAAATTTTAATTTTTAATTTTTGGCAATTTTTGAAGAATTGAATGCTCTTGCGCGATCGGAAGATATGAATCGATTTTGAAATTTGTTATTTTATTTTTCTAGTCTATTCAGCCAACAACTTTTGCAGGGGGTAACTTTTCAAATATCAAAATTTTTGGTTTTTTGACCCAACCTAAAGTTAAATGGTTTTAGTCGAATGTCTGAAAACAAACAAACGTAAATATGAGGTCCAGGTAGTAGACATTTTGTTGAAGCCAGAGCTATGTTCAATGATCTGAACGAAATTGAGGCACTAACGAAGTGTAAGCGATTTTTCTTTTAAAAAAAAAGAGGTTTCAATATCTGATTTCCGTAGACTGATTTTTCGACGTTCAATTTTTGCTTTTCGATTATTGATTTTTGAATAAATTTAATTTTCGATTTTGATCAACATTCATCTCGATTTGCAACATTTGTTTTTAGAAATTCAAAATCAATTCAACATTTAATTTTGAAAGTAGTGGTTTATAACGAACGATTTCTTTTTTTAAATACTTTGCTATACTGGAACGATATTCTGTTCAAACTTTGAACTATTATTTTGCAAATATGGCTTATATTGTTTTTTGCAGGGGTGCTGCGAAGGGGTATTCTTGACGAGCAACTCGTCGTTGAAAATTTTGGGGGGGCCGAAAAAAAATGCAAAAAAATTTACAAATTTAAATTTTAAAGAGAAAAAAATAAATTAACAATAAATATTAGAAAATAATTAAAAACAAACCCCCCTATAATTACAGAACCCCCCTATCAATAGACGACCCCCCTCCCATCAATGGACGGACCCAACTCCTAAAAGTTCATCAATTTGACGCTAATTTCGCTCATTTTTAACTCAATAATGGCAAAAATTTTCTTGGAATCGTAAAAACATGTACTAGTAAACAGGTAAATTTTCATTTTTTTCAGCAACGAACCCCCCCTAAATCAATATAATAGACCCCCCCAATCGATAGACTGGACCCCCTCTAAAAAAAATCAATTTCACCCAAAATAAACTCAATAAAAATTGACAAAATTTTCTTGGGAACGTAAAAATATGCACTAGTAATCAGGTGAATTTTCATTTTTTTTCAGCGACGACCCCCCCCCCCCCAATCAATTTTATGCCAATTTTGCTCATTTCTTACTCAATAAAAATTTCTAACGTGGATTTTCATTTTTTTTTTTCAAACATTGCTTTCATTGAAAGGTTTTCATGTTCTGTTCTCTTTTTTTTTTGTAGTAGGTAAATATATAATATCTAAGTACATTCCAAAAAAGAAAACGTGTAGGTAGTTATTTTCTAAAAAAAAAACACACAAAAAAGGGTAGGTATTCATTTTATAAAAAATGCAAAAAAAAAGTAGATAAATATTTATTTTTTAGAAAATGCAAAAAAGATTATGTTTATTTTTTAAGCAACATCTTCGAGTATAACTTAGATGCAGAGGCGTAGCGAATGGTGGCGGGGGGGGTGACTCACCCCCCAGAAATGCTAGTATGGAAAAAGTTGGCAAATTTGTCTCAAAATGAGAAAAGTTGGCAAATTTGACCAATAACAATAAAATTTTTGGAGTAAACATCGCTTTTTCAGAAATTACAGTCCAACTCTGAAATTATACCTCCCAATTCTAAAATTTTCAAAAACTTTGGCCTCGCTGCGCTCGGCCTTATTGTATGTACGAGTATGTATTTCATCTACTTCATACAAAAGTGATTTTTTTTTGTAGTTTTCTTCAAAATTATTCCATATTCACCTAATTTTATTACATACATATTTTTTTCCTCAAAACTCATGTTCGATGTTTGAAAAAAAAATTTGTTTAAAAGCTTTGGCCTCGCTGCGCTCGGCCTCATCATACTTCTCCCTCAATAATTTCATAGTAATAGAGGTCAATTTTTTATTCAAGTTTTTTATTCTAAAATATTGTTTTATTTCGCCTTGAACTTGAGGTTCTCTAAAAATTTTCGCCCTCGTTTCGTTCGGGCCAAATTCATTTCGCTCGCATTTCCATTGAAAATTACAAAATTTTTGAAATAAATTATAATTTTTCTCGAACTTTCCCTCTTTCTTTGTTCGGGACAAATTGACAATTTCGCTGATTTTTCCAACTTCGAGTAGATACATAAATTAGATACATTGAAATTAGGCAGGGAAAAGCAATAAATTGAATGAGAGGAAGAAGTGGTTAAAAATTTAATTCAGTCTAAAAATTTGTGCCATCCATTCCCGCCCCAAAAAAGTCTGTCTATTTCGTGCTTAAATATTTGATTTTCAAATTTTTTCAAAAATCAAGCCGGAAATTCTGAGACCTTGCCCCCTCAATTCAATATCCTGACTTCGGTACGTCACTGCACACTTTGCCACACCATTCTATGAAACTTAAATTATACTTCAAATTCAATTCGTCCATAAGGCGCACCCCAAGGGGGAGGCACAATAGGCTCGAGCTCCTCTCCCCCCCTCTCGGAAAGGAGAGTTTTTTACAAAAATGTGAAAAAAGTGCATTTTTTTTTGGTATTAAGACATGATTTTTTTCGAAAAAAAATTTCGCCCTCGCTTCGCTCGGGCAATATTTTAATCCTATTTTCTAAAACGAATCTGAATCATTTTATGATGAAATTCTGCCTTTGAGAATCAGTAAAATGATTATCTTTGGAAATTAATAATATTTTTATTGATTTCTCAATCAATTCCCATTTGTCAGGAAAAATCAATAATTAAGTATTTTGACTTGACGACTTGACTGAAAGATCGGTGAAAAAACACTGATTTTCAGTTGAAGTCATTTCACTGATTCAAGCAGGTAAATTTTACCAATTCAGATTTCAGATGGATAAAGGTGAAAGAGATGCAGACATGGCTGATTTTTTAGGGGACAGATGTCAAATGTTTATATTTAATAAAGTTTATTGATATTTGCTGATTCTTAAGGCTTATCGCTCTTAATGTTATCGCTTGTTCTATTTTAAAGATGTTTTTTATATTTATGCTATACCTACTTTTCTCACTGTCTCATATCACATATAAATGTCGGAACGTCACATTAAGCCCTAATCGTTTGGTGGTATTGTATTTTTTTGTACCCCCCCCCCCCCCCTTAAAGTTCGTAAAAAATGGGGAAATTTGTGAAAATGGGGGGGGCCTACTTGGAAAATTTGGGGGGTCCTCGTCGTTGACTCAGGGGGTTCGCCGCACCCCTGGTTTTTTGATAATTACTTTTGGACGTATCTAAAAAAAATTCGGAAGTTCATTTTTCGAAATCAAAGAAAATTCGTGCCCGGTACACCAAGAAAATTAATTCTTCATAGCACTTCGTCTTTCGATTTAAAAAAATTTGTTTTCGAAGCTTTTTCAATCAGAGGAACCCAAAATCAATAGGCACGTCGAGAAAAAGCTTGAACCAATCATTCATAGAATTGAAACTATTTTTTGAGCTCGTAGAGGTTTGCGACGCAGTAGTGAATCCAACAGGAGGAGGGAGGGTGAATTTTTTGTCTTTTTTTAAAAATTTTTCCAAGGAGATGACTAAAATAAACATGTGGCAAAAATGCAAGTCTCGAAAAATGAAAAAAGTACCTTGTTTCTTGCTAAAAAAAAAAACGAATTTTTTAAAAAATCCAAAATTTAGAGATATTTTATGTTAGTAAATGGAGATGCGAGGGCGAAAATTTTTCGGACAACCAAATTTGAGAACCTAGTAAAAAACAGATGTTTTTCCAACATTTCTTAAGCCAATTTTTGACCGTTTTTAGTGGGGGGATTCCTCCTATAGATGTGCATCTTTCTATGTAGCTCTTCAGTTAATGAAAATTAAAAATAGAAATATTCTGAAATAGACCTCAGCGTTGATCGGTTGTAAGAGATTTATACAAAAAATTTTCGTGTAAGAGGAGAAGAAAGTTCTTTGAGAAACTCAATTTTCGTGTCTCTGCAGTCAAAATTTTACCATTGTTTGTGATTTTTTCTCAAGCATTTGCAGCGCAGTTGAAATGGTAGATTAGATACATATCCGAGTTTATATCGCCAGCATAATTTTCGCATTATTCGGCGATCCAGTCACAACCTTGGAACGAAGTCAGAAAAAAACCAACCAATCGAGAGGTAAACAAAAAAAAAAAAAAACGTAAATACGTTTCGAAGTTAAAGATATTTATTCCATGCGAAAAATATGTACGATTATCGAATTCGACGCTTACCTAATAAATAAATTAACGAAAACAATAAAATCACAAACATACGACTACACCTTTTTAAAAAAATAACAGTTATACCCGTACACGAAAACAGTCTTATACTTAGACAGTGGAGTTTTTTTTTTTCTAAAATAATCATATTCGAATAAGTTGATAAAATGACTTTTTGCAATCACGAATCAGTAAAATAAGTCATTCGTCACCACTCAAATATCAAAATTCGGACACAACGGCGAATACGAAGGGTTCGACGTAAGTGTCGAAGACATCAAAGAGCCAGATGGGCCGATCGGTGGCGATACTGGTTTATTATTCACCTGCGGTTTCTCAGTCGACTGAGTCGGCCATCGGAGTACATTTTTGGTTCCAGGACTCACCGGTCTCGCTGGTTTTGGCATCTTGTATTGAGCGGTGGGTAAATGCGAGAATCCATTTTGCAAATATTTCGAATAGGTAGGCGAGTATTGGGGTCCGGATGGTAGACATTGCGAGTAGCTGGTTGTGTTTGATGATCTGGACGACATATAAGCGGTTTTGAAAGGACGAGATTTCGATTTGGACTTGGGAGATTTAGATTTAGCGGGTAGTGATTTGGTAGGAGTCGGTATGAAGCTGGATGTTTGAGAGGTATGCGGTGCAGGTTTGGAGGAAGGAACGTACGAGGGTTTAGGCGGCGGTTTGAACGAAATAGGAGCAGGTTTGGCGAATGGGATTTGCGAAAGTTGAGATTTGACTGTCGTTGAATTAGAATTAGCCGTGTAGGGTGATTTGGTCGACGAAGGATGAGAACTAACGGGGTAAGGAGGCTTGAATGGTGATGGAAGAGAACTGGACGTAAGAGACGGTTTCGTTAGAGGTTGTGAATAAGAAATTTGTGACGTTTTCGTCATCGTCGACGAATTTGAACCAAAAAATGAAGGTTTAGTCGAAATTTGACCAATTGAAGTGTGAGTTGTCTTGATCGACGATGAATTCGAATTCGAGGAATAGAAGGGTTTCGTCGTCGGAGTTTTGAAACAAGAAGTTGTCGTAGGTTTCGTCCACGGTTTATGGCTGCTGGGTTGCGACGTTTTAGGCGGTGGCTGTCGATAATTGGCAGCTGGGTACGAACTAGAAGGATACATTTTATCCAACACTGGTCGAGATACCGAAGATTTCGTCGGAGGCGATGGAGTAAATCCAGTCCGAGGCAGATTCGATGGAGATGCGGAAAAATTCTTATAAAAATTGGTTGCGCCTGGTATGACTTTCGGTATATGGAAAGGTTTCTTTTGAATCGATAAGTAAGTCGATTGAGAACCCGGAGCATAAGATTGTTTCGTCGAGTCGATCTGCACTCCGGCGAGTTTTTCCGATAAATCAGGCTGCGAACGAGATGCAGGTTTGTCAGCCTGTGTCCGAAGCTGACTTGAATCTGGTATTTTTTTCGACGGTACATTCGAAGGCTTGGCTGTATCGCTGATCGACCATTGAGGCAACTTACCCGGTTCAGATTTAGATTTATTACGATCCTCGGGCTTGAGAGTGGATAAAACGGCACTGTAGGTTTTCGTATTCGAAAACACTCCGGTTGCTGAAGTCGAATCAAGAGGAGTGGCCACCGGAGACGAATCTGCACTGGAACCAGATTCCGTATCCGATAGTGATTTCAGCAAATCACTCGCAGATAGAAATGTTTGCTTATTCGACATATTCTGCGGCTTCTTCGGACTTGCAGATACGTTAGACTTACTACGATTCAGAATTGAACCAGCGGATGCGCTTCGACGTGCTTTTTTACCATCCATGGTCGAATTCTTCGAACTCGCAGCCAACGACTGCTCGGTCATCAGGCGTCCTCTGTGCAGCGGTGATTTCGCAGATTTCTTTTTACGCCCTTCGGGCTTCGACGAACGAACCAAATGCGATGGAGATTTACCCACGATCATTTTCGGAGCATTCGGACTCGCTGCCAAAGATTTCGCCGTTAAAAGTTGACCTCGACTCAGAGGTGAGCTCACTTCGGTGCATATAGGTACAGATGACACCGAAGGGGGTGTTTTGATAGATGACTGAGTTAATTTAGGTTTTTCAACTGTCGTAGGTATCCTTTTCGGCATTTTCTTGGCAACTTCGGCGTTGGCTTTATTCGATGACGCGGCCGCCAATTTCCAAGTCCAGTCGGACGCTGTCAGCAGAGTTTTACGAATAAATACAGGTTTGATGTGGCCGGTAGACTTGGTTTGAGATCCAATACCAGGTTCGAGTGTCGGAGACGAAGCAGACGATGTCGAAGACGTGCTCGATCGAGAGGTTTCGTCAGAAGGCATATTTTCCACAGTCGAATTCGAAGATACGGTATCTGTTTTAGGTGGTTCCGAAGTCGAAGAACTCGTATCTTGAGTCGGAGGTTCATTTTGTTTCGAGGGTTTCGATTTAGCTAACGGAGAAGACAAATATGTCGAATTTGGTCGAACTTTAATCGGAGATACTTTATTGGGACTTTCCAGTACTCGATTCATTTTCGCGAATTTTGATTTCACTATGGTTATTCGACGTAAAGGTATGTCCAAGGATTTGGGCGTTTTCTTGCCACTCATTTCGGTATTCTCAGCTGTGCCAGGCTCCGGTGTACTGATCGTAGTGGATAAAGGCTCTGAAATCACCGTCGGAGTAACAGCAACAGACGTCTGTTCAGATACAGTAACAGAAGCAGGTGCCTGTTCAGGTACAATCTCTCGAGTCGGTGTTGATGGCTCTTTGTGAGGTTCCTCGGTGCTTGATGGCTCTTTGCGAGATTCTTCAGTGCTCTGGTCATCTTTACCCGTATTATCGATCTTTTCAGGTACTTTATCGATACTTTCGAGTGAAATATCTCCTCGTACGTGTTCAATTTGTGGTATTTCAACGTGCTCTTCGTTCGACTCAACCTGAGACGTTTCAGTCATCTCGGAATCTGTATCTGGTAATTTTTCGAGTACAATTCGAACATCTAAAATAGGCCCATGTTTGGGCTTCTTGGAGACCTTTTTGGTCTGCGTTTCATTCGTCGATGATTCCGAAAATAATTCGTTTTCTTCCGATTGAACCGACGATGTACTAGGAACTTGATCTGTTTCTTCGGGCATATAGCGTCGCGTAATCGTCGGCGATAATTTTTCCAAAAGGATTGTAACATCGCAAGGTTGAATTTTCTTTCGAGGACGACGAATAACTTGATCATTTTCATAATCTCGAGCATGTTCCGCATCCTCGATCTGCGAAACGTTATTGTCCAACGGTTCTACGTCGCAGGGTAATTTTTCAAGTTCGACTCGTACGTCTTGAGTCAAATATTTATCTGGAATTATGAACGAATTATTACGTCGATTTCAACCTTTGATAGTTTTTTTGTTCGATTTACTCACTCAATGAATTTAAACTGATTCTTCGCGATGTTTTATTCTGTCGAGTGATTCTCTTTACTCGAACTAAAGGCGATTTCGGTGTCAAAATTAGCCTGGAACGTAGTGCTCGTCTGGATCCGAAAACATTCCCATCGCTGATATATTTCTTGGTTAATAATTCTGTAGAAAAAACATTGTATTTGAATTCATCGTAAAAATTATTCGTAGAAAAGAGAGAAGAGCTGATATCTGGGTCGTTCAATTAGTCTTTTGGAACAGTATTTGGTAAAAAAAAACCAAACACAAATCTTCATTGAATACCATTGAAGTTTTGAAAGTAAATTGTTGAAAAATATTCGATTGGAATGATTGGATGAAAAAATAAAAATGCTTTAGGAAGCGGAGTAGCCATAAATCAGTCGCTTTTAAAATTAAATTTCAATTTTGACAAATTCAGTATGATACAGATCAAGTGAACATTTTTTATTACTCAAGTACAGCTAACTTTTGGGTTTCGTTTCTCGACTTCAAAAAAATTTCCATTTTATTTCCATTTTTAAAAAACCGAAAACGAACACTTTTCTCATTTTCGGTCGTATTTCTTTCTAAATACAATTCCCCGTTTCAAAAATGACGAATTTCTTCTTAAAAACAAAATAAAGAACAAAACTTGAAAAAATTTTCAAAAAATCTTCCTCACATCTCAGTTTTAAAAAAAAAAAATCATCATGGAAAGAAACAAAAATTTTTCGCAAATTCAACCACAAAAAATGAATTTTTTATTAAGGATGGTGAATTTTAACGAAAGAGAATTTTTTAAATATTCTCCTGTTCTTGAAACGAAATTTATCGTGTATTTTTTGTCTTCTCCCACCTCCCTCGTGCCCATTTTTGACGAATCGTCTTAAAAAAAAATTCAAACCAATTTCCATCGAAAATGAAAACGACATATCTTTTAAAATCAAGGAAAAATTTCAATTTCAATTTTTTTTTGAAAATTATTTCAATTTTTTTGGTTAAAGCAAAGGCGAAATTTAAAAAAAAAAACATGTTTAAGATGCGAAAAACTGCTTTTTAATTTTTTTCAGTCGATTAAAGAAGAAATTATAATTTTTGGTCATCAATGGGAAAGGGGTTGAATCCGTGAAAACCTGATAGAGCGACACTACTGATACCAAATCTTCTGTGCGTAAAAAAAATGAGAATTTAAAAAGATTTTTACATGATAAAATGTGAAAATTTTCCAATTGAAAAATCATCCAAAAACTGAACATGTGATCGTTAATCAATTTTTGGCCATTTTGTTTTGTTTTTTTTACATTTGACAAAAAATTTTCAATTGTAAAATATTGTCAGTTCTGTTGTTGTAACCGTTAGAAATAATTAATCAATTTTTTTCGGAAAACGAACTTTAAAAAAGGAGTAGAACTGAAATAACATAGAATAATAAAACTTCAATATTTCAGAAAAATTATCAATTTTGTAAAAGAAAAAAATCCCAAATAAGTACACAAAGGTTAGAATTGCTAAATACCAAAATGCATAAAATTTTGAAATATTATGCTCATAATGTAAACATATCAATCGAATACTTATTACTCGTAAAAGAACAAGTCGATGTTTACGAATAGATATACCTTCTTGTAACTTCTCAGCTTCATTTTTACGTTTGGTACATCTCCGTTGTTTTTTATTTTTGGGAGTGAGAAATTTTTCAAATAGTTGATTGGCAGTTTTGGAGCCACCTGGAGATATACTGCGCCGTAACAAAATGCTCTTTCTTGGCGAGAGATTCGTTATCGCTGTGAGATGAAAAAACAAAAATACATTTACAAACTGGTATGAAAAGAACGGTCGAAGTTTGGACAGTATTCGATAATCCGATGAACAAAAGACTCACATTTTCGTGGTGATTTGAAAGGCGAGTAATGAGATATGGGTGATAATACGATACGGAGGCTACGACGTTTTAAATCTTCTCTAATACGCTGTAAGCTGGTCCGTCCCTGGACAGCTTTTGGTTTGGTTTGAAATAGATCTGTGAACAAATGAACATTACGATTACGTAAATTAAAGATATTGGCTATCATATGTAGATCTTTATTAGACTTCGTATTTAATTTATTGAGAAATAATTAATATGTCGTCAACGTGCAATTTACCGGTGATAGCGATAAAAAATAATCAAAAATACAAGTCAGAATTGATACAGTTGACATAAATTCATATACCTTAAAAAATATGGCTCGTTTTGAATCTATTATTTACGTACTAGAATACTCACTTAGGTTGAGTTTGGGTTTCATGGTATTGAAGAAAGCTTTTCGCTACAATGGTAAAGTCTTTATCAATCGACGAAAATATCACTGAACTGCTCCGCAAATCATTCGTGTAGCAATATTATTGATATTCGTACTTTCGGATACCTTTACATTGTAAAATAACAAGATGAATGATTTGTTTTCGAATAGTAAATACTAATTATTACAAAATCTACGTACGTACTTTTAATAAATCTATGTGTATTGTAGACAGCTTGATTCCACATTCAATCCAAAATTAAATTGACAACTGGCTTTATAATCTTACACCATCAATAATTAATTTTAAAATTCGTACCAAATCTAAATCGCTATTTTTCAAATTTAAAATTTAACCGATGCTACGGTGTGTTGATTGATGAAAATTGTTGCGCATTGCCCTTGGCCTTGTTTTTTGGCGGCTTGGCGCCGTTTACGTTTTTTCATGGCTCCTGCATGGAGTAAGAAGCCTGGTATGAAATTCCCGGTTAATTTGTGGTGTAGTTTGTTACTACATCGATAGAAATGCTTTCATTTTCAGTTTTTATTTTTTTTTAAATTGTCAAATCATTAATCAACATCTCCGGAGGTGTTGCGCCCTAGTCCTTGACTTTGTCCACTTTCAAGTTTCAGTGACGTACCACGTACCGATGAAGGGGGGAACTTCCCCACCCCTGAGGAAATTTTTTACTTGTGAGTTGGGAAAATTGAACATTTCAACACATCAATTGGGATTAATTTTTTTGTTATTTTAAAAGTTGAAAATCACCAAAATTTTCACTTTTTCCAACTCAAAATTGTTAATTTTCCCAACTCGAAAATGGTAAATTTCCCGACTCAAAATTGGTAATTTTCCCAATTGAAAATTGGTAATTTTCCCAATTGAAAATTGGTAATTTTTATTTTTCACAACTCAAAATTGGTTATTTTTCCAACTCAAAAGTCAAAATTGGTTGTTCTCCCAAGTGATGAGTAAAAATGTCAGTTGGGACTTGGGACGATTAGTATTTATTTTTTTAATGAAAAATGAATAAATAAAAATGGTTGCCTATTAAGTATAACAGTCGGAAATCAACAAAATTTTCAGTTGTCTTCCAACTAAAAATTGATAATTTTCACAGCGAAGAATTATTAAACCGTTGTAATAGGTAAATGCTTTTTTTAGGAAAAAAATGATTAATTACTTTGCATTTTAAAAATTTTCACTCGTCAACTAAAATTTTTTTATAGTTGTAAGTACTTGTAATTTAAAAGAGATTTTTTCGCATTTTTCTTCAAAATTATTCCAATTAATTTCATTGTTCTTGTTCTCTTTAAAACCTATTTTTGATATTTGAAAATTCAATTTTTCAAAAGCTTCGACCTTGCTACGCTCGGCCATGGTATATTTCTGCTTTAATCATTTAAAAGTAGAAGCAGACGATTTTCCTTTAAGTTTATTCTTCCAAAACACTATTTTATTGCATATTCAATTTGAGGTTTTCTAAAATTTTCGCACTCGCTTCGCTCGGGCCAAATCCATCTCCCTGTTCTTTACATTGAAATTACAAAATAACTCCACCCTTTCTTCACTCAAGGCAAATAAACTATTTCGTATGTTTTTTCAACTACAATGATATTGCTTGAAGGTTTGAAAAAAAATAAAAATTTGGAGTAAACAATGAAAAATTTATTCAGATTTTTTATCTCAAAAAGGGTCTCATTGTAATGGATTATGAAAACTTCAAAAGTTTGCAAAAATGGTTAAAACGAGTGAAAAAAATCAAAAAACCTCACGACTTTGGGAAAAATTAGTACATACCTATACCTACATGTAAATTTTAAGAAATCAGCCGGAAAAGTTTGAAAAAAATTGGTTCGCAAATTTAAATCTCTCCCCCCTTCCTCGAAATTCTGATATCGGCTATATAGAGTTGGGAATTTTGAAAATTTGAGTTGGAATTTTCACCTCTTCCCCCCCTCCCCTGGGAAATGCCTTCGGTACGTCACTGTCCACTTTGGTAAATTGTATCAACTGAAGTACAATTTTTTTCCTGTTTTTTTTGGTTTCGATATAAGGAAGATTAAAAATCATTTTAAAAAATCCTCATTCCGAAGAATTATTATTATTTTGTTCTAAGATTTTTTACATTCTTAGCTGTTTCCAATTTTTAAATTTTTAAAAACTTACTTCGAAGAGTGGGTTCAGAGCAGTTGTTAAAAAACTAAATACTTTTCATGATTTGTTGCCCAAATTCAAAATTTTTTGTAGGATCTGCAAATGTATGGAGATAATTTTTGGATTGGAGAGACGTGTGAAAGGCGTCAGAAAGACGTGGTTTAAATTTTTTATAATTGGTTCCCAAAGGATATGTACCTACTTGAAATGAAGAATTTTGAAAAAAATAAGGTGATCGAGTATCTTCCATAGACAGAAAATACCTACTTACTTGATTTTCTGGTTGAAAAAATTGGGAAAAAATAATCTTGACGCGGCGTTCAAACATTTTTCATCAACTCAATAAATTACGCAAAAGTAGATCTGGTATAAAATGTAGCGAACCAATAGCCCAAAAAGTGGATTTCTGGGGTTTTTGTGATCACTGAACTCGATTTTTATTATCATTTAACCCCTGAACCTAACTTGGACCCCAAAAGACAAGGCATAAAATTTGTAAAACATTTTTGAACGCTGCGCCGATTTTTTTTCTTTTTGCGATAACTCGCCCCCAAGACCACGTAGAAAAAAAGTAAAAAAAGTAAAATGTTCGTCTTTTAACGTTCTACAATGTTTGTTTGAACCAATTTTTCGAATTTTTCACTGTAGCTGATCTATGCTTGGGGAAAACGCGACTTTTCCTTTGGAGGGTCCACCCCCCCCCCCCTACTCTGAGATGAGGGGTCGGCTATACATTCTTCTTGTTGTACATAGTAATGGGATATACTATGCAAAAAAACCGCTTCCAAAAGTCGATCAACCCGATTTTTGATAATTATTTCTGATAATAGGGAATTTTCAAAATTGATTTTTTTCGGAAGGCCCCAGCTCCCTTCCACGACGTTATAGGAAAAAACTGCGAATAACAAAATTATTTGTTTTTTAATTCTCTACAACTTTTGTTTCAACTTATTTTTCGTAAATGCGTAATTTCGAAAGTTATGACTGAAAAACCAAAATTTGAACCCCTTCACCCCCCCCCCAAAAAGGGGTCAAAATATTCACCAATTTTAGGGAAGTTCGGGAATATTGAAATAAATGTCTTACTGAGCTTATATACGAAACTTCCCCTTTCTGCTAATTTTTTTTGGGTCAAAACCTAAAAAGCCCGTATTATAAATCAAAAAGAATGTTTTTATAGTCAGCGCGAGCTGCCGCCAGGTACCATAGCAGCCGTCGCGCGAATTCCAGCTTAGAAGTTTTACCAGTGAGAATTTTAATGAAAATTACCATTTCATTGCTAACGAGAGGAAACTTACTATACCTTGAATATGTAAATTACAAGATGTAAGTATATTTATAGATATTCAACGAACAAAATTGCAACTACAAAATACCTATAGGTAATAAGTATACCAATAGTACCATACTTATGTAATTCATATAACATTATAAGAGAACGTGTAACTAGATATGTAATAGACACTGGGTAAATATAAATAATCTATAGTGCAACAATCAGTCTTACTGACTCGTTTTCATTCCTATTCGTCTACAACTTCAAGTTCTACCACAGATCCGTTCAGAATTTTATAGTAGCTTAATGTATTGGCATCTTGTAACTCTTGTTCATCAAAAATTAATATTTGCCTGCTAGATGGGATTTTTTCTTTATCCTGAATTTTAGCCTTTACGCTTTTGATCTTCTCATTTTTGCTAACCTCTAAGGTGATGTTTTTTTCGTTCCCAATTTCTATGAAAATCTGTATCGCAGAAGAATCTTGAACACCAAAAAATAAAAATGATCAGTAGAAATTATTGCAAAATATAAGTGACTGTAGATTAATAAAATATGTGATACGAAATCAACCAAAGAAATCAAAATTAACCCAGGCCTAGGCTTATCATTTCAATATAACAAAAGTTGAAAGTAAGAGAAAAGGTAGGAGGCGATAAATGTGCCGTTGGCAATTCCTCTAATAATCGTTTTAGAGTTATAAGGTTATAACCAAAGGCTGTAGGATAATTTTCATAGCAAGAAGAATAGCGTTTATTGTGTCTTGAAATAAAATATCTAACCCCTCAGTCTCAGACAATTCCATATTCCATAATTAAATTCAAAACAAAATATGGATTTTATTGATTAAAATACTTTCTAAAGGGTTAGGTATTGATTCATCATATCTTTTTGCATTAACTGGAGTACGTTCACTTTAGGTTTAAAATTACCTATGTTAGGTACCTACACAATTTGAAAATATGTATAAACACATTGGCTGCGTTCAGAAAATGGTCAACAGAACAACAGATCAACAGAGACAAATTTAATTTTCAAAAATTGAAACAGTTATTAGTCTTTGATGATTGAAAAATTCATTCTAATTGAAATGAAAAATCATTATGTGATTGAAGAAATGCCCTTTATTCAAGATTTACATTTAATTTAATTTTTGAAAATGAAATTTGTCTCTGTTGATCTGTTGTTCTGTCGACTAATTTCTGAACGCAGCCTTGTTCCTAAATGATTCAAATCGATTACTGTACCACTTTATTAAAATTTAATAGCTATTTTATAATAAATCAGATGACAAAAAAATTACTAACCAGCAGTTTTGGAATTTAAATGCACAAATTTGCACATCTTGAAAGGTTTTTGACGAAAAAATAAAATTTATGTAAACAAAATTTTCAAACTCAACGCAAAGTGAACTCACCCCTGCACTGGATACTCCAAAAACCCAGTTTAGAATCCCGCGGAATCTGTCATGAGCTTTGGATTTGGAACCATTTATGCCACAGATGTACTAACTAGGACTCGACAATTCTCAAGCGCATGTTGGACCCCCCCCCCCTCACCATAGGTGGCGCTGTACACGGGTAAAAAATATGAGGTACAAAAAAAAATTGAACAGGATGAAAAACCGAACAAAATGGCATTTTCAAAAAAAATTTCCCGCCCACCCTTCATTTTCTCTCCCACCACCCCAATTTTACCAATGTTAAAAGGGGCGGGAGAAAATTGAGAAAAATTGAAGTAATGAAGACGATATTTAATATATTCAACGAGGGAAGAAAAATGGCGTATTCGGAATTTTTCTACCTCCCTCCATTTTCTCTCCCATCGCCCTCCATTTCACAAATTTCAAAAGGAAGGGAAGAAAACTGAAAAAAATTGAAATAATGAAGACGATGCTTAATGTACTCGATGAGAGAAGAAAAATGGCGCATTCAGAATTTTTTCCACCTCCCTCCATTTTCTCTCCCACCCTTGTCCATTTTTCTGATTTTTTTAATTTCAAAGGGGGTGGGAGAGAAAATGGAGGGAGGTAGAAAAATTCTGAATACGCCATTTTTCTTCTCTCGTCGAGTAAGTACATTAAATATCGTTTTCATTATTTCAATTTTTTTCAATTTTCTCCCCCCCCCCCTTTAAAATTGGTAAAATTTCGGGTGGTGGGAGAGAAAATGAAGGGTGGGGAAAAAATTTGAAAACGCCATTTTGTTCAGTTTTTCGAGTACTATCAGAATCGTGTTCATCCTGTTCAATTTTTTTTTTTATCTCATATTTTTTATCTATGTACAGCGCCACTCATGAGGAAAGGAGGGGGGAGGGTCCAACATGCGCTTGAGAATTGTCGAGTCCTAGGTAGTAAGTGCATCTGTGGTATAAGTGGTTTCAAAGCTCATGACAGGTTCCGCGGGACATCAATTAAACCTTTTTGAATTGATAAGTTCTATTATTTTTAGCTTCCCCTATCATTATTTTAGTTCCTTTCTAATTTATTCCATCAATTTTTCCTTCAGCCGTTTTATTAAATAATGACCTGTTGGCTGTTAAGTTGTAGGTAAATAGTCTCACATTTTTTGAGATTTTTAATTAGTTTGACTTTGGGAAAGGCCAATAATCTTTGACAATTATGATCCTCTTCTGTACAATTTTTTAAACCAGGAAATAAAACTGATTCCAAATTGACTCCAACTCCGGAGTCAAACTGGAGTCAGGAGTCAATGCAAAGATTGACTCCGGAGTCAAGCGGAGTCAAGAGTCAAGGTCATGGATCGACTCCGGAGTCAAAGTGGAGTCAAGAGTCGAAGTGTGATTCTGACTCCGGAGTCAAGGTGAAGTCAGGAGTCAAGGTGAAGTCAGGAGTCAAGATGGAGTCAGGAGTCAACTTTTTGGCTGACTTCTAGTCCCTGTTTTAAACACTATTTCTTAGAAATAGCTGATACTTTTGTGTTTTGCTAAAGTCTGATCTCATAAATTTATACGGTATTGATAGAAGCTAAAATATTTCAACGACTAGTAGCAATCCTAGCCTACTCTCTCGATTATAAATCAGTGAAAATTACCGAAAATCACTGATAAACAGTCAGAATTGCAGCACAGGAGAAAATCAATGAAAAGTTTTTCACTGAAAACAAATCAGTGAAAGAAAATCACTGGAAATCAGTGAAAATTCACTGAAAAATCTGTGAAATTCTTTGAATAAGCAGTGAAAAATAACTGAAAATCAGTGAATTTCACTGATTTCTCCTGTGCTGCAATTCTGACTGTTTATCAGTGATTTTTCACTGATTCGGAATGAGAGAGTACTCTAAATTTTCGAAATATATACTAAAATAATTTGTAAATAGAGTAACTTTCACTTTACTTTCAACACTACACATCATAATCACGATTGTGAGATATACTAGGTACCATATCATTTTCATCTGTAATGAAAGAGGTCAATAGATCAGAATGATAATTATGTGATGTTTCTTCTATTTACCCTGAAAGTTACATTATTTGTATTTACAGTAAAATCCACCCAGAAAATCATCCTCCCACTTCACTAACACGTAAGTCAGTACAGAAAATAGGCACCAATGCCAAAAATGAAAAAGAAATGAAAAAAATTGTGGGGTGGACAGAGCTCTCACATAAGCATAGCAATCTAATACATAGTTTAAACTAACTTACTTTGATTAATTATAATCCTTGTACGGTTAAAGCTTTGGTAACCAAAACTTGTAAACATTTTTTTTTAGCTAAATCAAATTAAAACATCACAGGTTAGAATCAAATCGAATTGATAATGGAATGACCCAAATATTATTTAATAATTACCTCATTTTATCTAATCGATTACATCAGGTCTTGATCCGGCTTATATACTGTATTCGAATACTCCACCGGACAAAAGGCTTGATTCTTCTCAGGCTGAATTAGTAGAAGTAATTCATACATCAGGAGGATACGTGGGCTTTGAAAAACCCCTCGGCCATCGCGATTTCTTTCCTAACGGAGGCGTTTGGCCACAACCAGGATGTGTAATTGACTACGCTGGTGAGTGTTACGAACAATACCTGCAAAAAAAAGGAACGAAATATAATATTACAATATATTCAAAAAATATATTTCGCATAAATTAGAATAATTCTAAATAAAAATGATCACGAAACGAAAATTAGAATGTAACGTGACCTTGATCTTGGCATAGACTCGCGAACTGCAAACGGTATACTTTACTTCTCGCTGATATAGTATTGCGCAGATAAGTCTGGTACCGTATACTGTATATACAATAGGGTGGATCGCTAAAAAAAAACATATCTCAGATTTCAACCAAATTCGCTGGAGTTGTTGGGTCATCATCGGAGACTACCCAAAAAAATTTTGAGCCCCATAGGTGAAGAGGGAGGGGAGCTAGGGGCTCTTAAAGGGCACCTCTTTTTGAAAAAAACGCGGTTTTTTGTGTTTTTTAGCTCGAAAATATGGCGTACGATTCACGAAAGAGCACTAAAAAGGTGCGATTTGAGTTTCTACACCCCCCTGAGCAATTGCCGCCCCTCGAAAATGAAAACCCATTCTGCTACCCGGGGGTCCAAAAGTTGCAGATCGCGAAATTTCAATGTTGTGAAATTGTATTTGGCCTCGAATTGATTACTTTGACACCGGACAATTTTATAATTTTTTTTTCTAATTTTTGAAGAAAATTTTGAAAATTTTTTTCGATCAGTGTGACCAACCGCAAATTGTAATATTCAAATATATGGGATTCGCGTTGATCTGATCATGTATATCTAATAGGGTGGATCGAAAAAAAAAACATAATTATCTTGGATTTTGACCAAATTTGGTGGGATGGTTTACTTTGAGTGGGAGACTTCACAAAAAAATTTTGAGCCTCCGAGGGGCAGGGGGAGGGGAGCAAGAGGTGCTCAAAGTGCACCTCTTTTTGAAAAAAACGCAGTTTTTTGCGTTTTTTAGCCAATCAAAATTGTGTGAGAAGCCTTAGTAAGACTTAAAAGATGCGATTCGAGTTTCTACATCTCCCTGAACCATCGCCGTCCTCCTCCGATCAAAATTCTGACTGCTACCAGGGGGTTGAAAAGTTGCAGATTGCAATATTTCAATAATATGAAATTATCACTAAGCTGGAATGATTTTTTTTGTCATCGAGTAAGTCCTCAAATTCGAAACGTATTTCTATTGATTGGGAGAAAAAAATTGTCCAATCACTTGATGAAAAAATAATGGATTCGAGTTCATAATATCAGAATATCACAATTAGCAACTGGTTGCACTGACGTACAAAATGTTCAAAGAAAAATTTTTAATTTTTAATTTCTGATGATTGAAAACAAAATTATTGTGTATTTTTCAAACGACAAAAAAATTAATTTGAGGTCAACGTAAACCCCATAGGTGTGTAGTATGCCACGATTTGCAACTGGCTGCACTGACATACAAAATTTTTGAAAAAAATTTTCGAAATATACTTTCAGTGATTGAAAAAAAATACATAATATTTTCAGGCGAAAAAATAATCAATTCAAAGTCGATATAAATTCCGTATTTTGGAATTTTATGATTTGCTGTTGGCTGCACTGGTGTACCAAAATTTTCAATTTTTTTTTTTCAAAATTCACTTTTAGTGGTTGAAAAAATTTTTTGTTCACTTACTCGATGACAAAAAAAAAATCATTCCAGCTTAGTGATAATTTCATGCAACTTTATTGAGTCAGAATTTGCAATCTGAAACTCGAAACTTTTCAAGCCTCCACAATTTGATTGGTAGCAGTCAGCACTTTTTTGATCGGAGGAGGACGGCGATGGTTCAGGGAGATGTAGATTAAATCTCTCAATTTATTGTCATGATCATGATCGCGAAAATCGGGGTATTTAAGTCTTACTGTATAAATGCTCAAATTTTATCAAACACAACATTCTTGATTGGCTTGCGTAAAAAACGTGACGTGAATCGAAAAAACGTTTTTAGGATTTTTTCAAAATTAGTCAAACTTCGGTGCACTTTGAGCACCTCATGAAGGAGCTTTCTCTGCTTCTCGATGTAACTTTGTGCAAGAACAAAAATTTCATTCACTTCCCTTGGAATTAAAATGTTTGAAAATTATGCCTATAGCTGCATCAGGGCCCATCGGAGGCTACCTCATCAAAATCCTGCGGGCGCGCCTTTGCTTTGCCCCTCGAGGCTCAAAATTTTTTGTGAAGTCTCCCACTCAAAGTAAACCATCCCACCAAATTTGGTCAAAATCCAAGATATGTTTTTTTTTTCGATCCACCCTATTAGATATACATGATCAGATCAACGCGAATCCCATATATTTGAATATTACAATTTGCGGTTGGTCACACTAATCGAAAAAAATTTTCAAAATTTTCTTCAAAAATTAGAAAAAAAAATTATAAAATTGTCCGGTGTCACAGTAATCAATTCGAGGCCAAATACAATTTCACAACATTGAAATTTCGCGATCTGCAACTTTTGGACCCCCGGGTAGCAGAATGGGTTTTCATTTTCGAGGGGCGGCAATTGCTCAGGGGGGTGTAGAAACTCAAATCGCACCTTTTTAGTGCTCTTTCGTGAATCGTACGCCATATTTTCGAGCTAAAAAACACAAAAAACCGCGTTTTTTTCAAAAAGAGGTGCCCTTTAAGAGCCCCTAGCTCTCCTCCCTCTTCACCTAGGGGGCTCAAAATTTTTTTGGGTAGTCTCCGATGATGACCCAACAACTCCAGCGAATTTGGTTGAAATCTGAGGTATGTTTTTTTTTAGCGATCCACCCTAATATACAATGTGAAACCAACCCGCTTTCGTACTCGCTTCGGCGGTACATATATGTACTAAAATTGGAACGATACAGAGAAGATTAGCATGGCCCCTGCGCAAGGATGACACGCAAAATCGTGAAGCGTTCCACATTTTTTGCATCATATCAACCTTTCAGATATCATTATTTCATCACTTTTTTCTACATATTCTGGGGTTTGAATTTTTTTTTTCAAAACTGGCTACAAAATTAGCTCTAATTTTTTACTTCACAGAATGATTTGTCCTATATTTTGAAAAAATAAATAACATGAGCGCTCACCCCCCCCCCCCGAAAGCTCGCCAAGGATATTTTTAATCATAAAAACGTCAAAAAGAAAGATGTTTTTTTGATTTTCAAACATGAATTTTCGCCCTTGCTGTGCTCGTTCAGTATTTTCATAGATCCATACCATAGTATTTTTTTTAATAAGGGTGTGGTTTTTCCGACGACCAGAAAATGTGTCAGCACCAGGGGGTGCGGTGATCCCCCTGAGTCAACGATGAGTGCCCCCCCCCCCCCAATTCTCTATGCACGCCCCCTAATTTCACCAATATCCTCCCTCATTTTTTCAAGCTTTAGTATGTTTATAAAGAAAGAGTGGGGGATGCAAAAATGGGTATTAGTTCAAAAAAAACAAGTGAATGAATGAATATTGCCCGAGCGAAGCGAGGGCGAAATTTTTTATAAAAAATCATAATGAAACTGCAAAAAATTGCTACGTATTTTTCATTGAGCATTTAACAAGATATTTTCTACTTCATGGAGAGGTGGGATGGCGTGAGCAGGTATACTTTGTGGACTAAATTCAAAATTGAGAAAAAAAATGTTTAGGTGAAGGCCTAAAGATTAAAGTGTAACTAAATAATTGCAGGTACATCGATGTCATAAGTTGTCCCGAGGGAGGCGAGGGCGAATTTTTTGAAAAACTTATTCTGGGGGGGGGGGGTGTCCGGTCTTATTATAGGAGTGCCTTATTGGGGGGAGGGGGGTCTTTTTAAATGAATTTTTGGCAAGTTATACTAGTATTTTTCTTTTTTTTCTTTAAAATTGAAATTTGTATCTATTTTTTAATTAAAGTTTTATTCTTGGCAACTTAATAAGGCCCCCCTCAAAAAAATTTCAACGATGAGTTGCTCATTAAAAATATACCCTCACCGCACCCCTGGTCAGCACGACGAGCGTGAGAACTTTTAACGACTCAAAAAAAGTTTTCAAACGAGCGACGAAAGAATTTACATACAAAGAACGACAAATAAAAATAAAAAATTCATGACATGTTATTACTTTCAACTACCATAAAAGGCAATGAACGACGAACTTTTCATGGTCAAAATGAAAAAGTGACATCGAAGCGGCGAAATTAAATGTGAAAAATGGAATTAATTTCAATTAAAAAGAACGAAGAATTCGTTTTCCTGAGGAATATATTTTTAATTTGTCATCTAGAATTGATTTCATTTTGGCACCAATCATCAATTTTTGCTGGCTGATTTTCCTCAATTTTTCTTCAACTTGAAACAAAATTTTTTCAAAAAAGGTCACCAATTTCAAAAAAATTTCGACTCAAATCTAATTTTTTGCTTCAAAATTCTGCGAGAGAACATTTTCAATTTGTCATCTGACATGATAACACCTAGGAAGAGAAAAAACAGAAAATTCTCTCATGCACAAGAGATTACAAAATTTTACAAAAGATGTAGAACATTTTCAGTGTTGTTTTTTCTGATAAAAAATATAAAATTTTTTTAGCACATTACAACCCCTAAAAATGTCATAGAGTCTATTGGATATGAAAAAATTAAATTCTTGCCATTTTCTGGATTTTTCTAACCATTCGTCGTGTATGATATTATTCAGACGTGTCCCCCCCCCCCTTATTTCGTAACACAATCTCCGTCGCGTCGTTCGTGATACTTTACTGTCGTGCTTTATCTGGTGTGGAACTCTTTATCATTTTTTGTCGTTCGTTTATCCTATATGAACCTTTTTTTTCTTTAAATTTTGGAGGTCTCAGCCCCTAGAATTCTTCATTTTCATATAAAAATGAGATTCCCAAAAGTTTAGCTTTCCAAATTAATAAGGAGACATGCGCTGGACCTTCCTTTTTCTTATGGGATTTAATACTTAGATACCTACTCTAAAAATTAGGAATCAGTAAAAATGATCGAAAATCACTGAGAAACAGTCAGAATTGCAGCACAGGAGAAAATCAGTAAAATTTTTTTACTGAAAACAAATCAGTGAAAAAAATCACTGGAAAATCAGTGAAATTTGATGAAAAATCAGTGAAAATCTTTGAAAAATCAGCGAAAATTTGCTGAAAATCAGTGAATTTCGCTGATTTTTCATGTGCTGCAATTCTGACTATTTATCAAAGACTTTTTACTGTTTCAGAATGAGAGAGTACATATCTAAAATAAGATTACATATGTAATATTATCATGGGCTGATGGACCAAGTAGTCCGAACCCAAATAGAAAATAATATGTGAGCCTGGATATAGAAACCACCCTTAGGTGTAAAAATTTGGTTTTTGAGTGGAGGTTCTCCTTTGATTCTATACCTTCTGAAACGCCCAAAATCAGTGTCAACTCGGAAATCAATTTTTTACACCTATTAAGGGTGGTTTCTATATCCAGGCTCACATATGTAATAATAAAAAAACATACGATAATCAGATAAATACGAATTTTTTGGAGGGGGGAATTTCCAAATACTTATTCCCAAAAAATCAGAATGTATGATGACCCAGTTCTGATTTTTAGAGATGAACTTTAACCTCGTAGAACCATCCAGGGGAGGGGGGATTCAGGGGACCCTCAAATTGTGTAAAAATGGTTAAAATGTACTATTTTAAGCCTCCCTATGATGGTTCCTCGGGATCCCAATTTTTTCACTGAATTTTTACCACCCGAATTTTTCTTGAATTCGGGGTTCCTTCATTACATAATTTCTGGGTGTGCTAATGCATAACAGTAAAACGCAAACGACGTAATCACTTTAGATATTTCACTACCATTGCAGTATTAGATGCTCAAAATTTTCCAACAACACATTCGTTCGGAATACCTACATTAATTAAAACGAGGGAGAAAAAAACATAGTACTTACATACCTAAATTTTTCGTGACCTTACAAATTAATTAGCAGAAAATGTGGCACATAGAACTTGAATTTCATCATCTATACGTTCGTTTATTTCATGTCGCAAACTCTTGTTACGAATGTCGAACATAGGCAATTGGTTTTTTCTGTACTGTTTTTTCCCATCAAGGAAACAATGTCGGCTAAAATGCTTTGCAGGTATTTGTACTTACAGCTATAGCCGAAACAAAAAATTTTATTAGTTATTCAACGAGAATATTGAAGGATAATTATAAAATTGCACGAATTAAACTATTTTTTGTTTATTCGATTTATTAATTTATAGCCGTATGCAGCCATCGTCGAGCTTATTATTACTACGGCGAGGCAATTGCGAAGACTGGCAGTTTCTTAAGCATTTCTTGCGAATCCTATGAAAATTTTGTGAACGATGGTTGCAAAGCAGATATTAATCGGACGATGGATATTGGAAATTCTTTATATGATACTAGGTAAGTAAATTTTGATTCGATTTTTAATTCAAGAGAGCTTTATTAATATTGGTTAATTTCAACAGGAATAAAGGGTTGTATTACTTGAATAGTTGAATACGAAGCCTGAGTCACCTTATGGAGAGAAACCAACTGATACAGATCATGTAGAAGAGTTACAAAATTTATTCGAATAAAATGAATCTTTTTTGAAATCAATTTCTTTTATTTTTTGGTAAAAAATCATAATGTACATCTAACAACGGTTGACTTTGATGTTGGCTAAATATACATTTTAAGGTTAACTCATTATTTACATTTAAAAAAAATTAACACGACCGAATTAAGAGGGAAGTTCTTTTGAGTAATTAAAACTGGTTTAATTGGGCTAACGGATTAGCTTTGTCAACGGAAATGAAATGCGAAATTGAACTATTATAAAATTGGTGGTGAAACTTTTAGTACCTAGGTAGTAGGTTAGGTACCTAGTTTCATTCGTATTTTGGTTTCTTTATCGTTCGTGACAAAACACATAATGCTCTAAAAAAGCTACTTTGTTCGTGAAATAATTGTTCGAGTTATTCATAGATTTATTTTTCGCTTGGAAATTTTTAAAATATCGATACTGCGTTTGTTTTTGTTCAAAAAGTCGCGATAGATAAATATTTTTCATAAAAAAAATTAATCAAGTTTATTTGAACTGATATCGACATGATCATGGCATGGTTAATGATCGGCGTGGTGATGATTTTAAGTATTTTTCGTTACGTCGCATTTAAAAAAAGTCGAAAAAGAATGGAAAAATTAGTAAATGAGTTTGCTGGTCCAAAAGCGTACCCGATAATTGGAAACATAACCATGTTTTTTGGAACGCCATCAGGTACATCATTATTTTCAAATACCTATATATAAAAAGTCCAAAAGAAGACATAAAATGGATAATAAAATACCAAATTTTACAGATATTCTAAGAAAATTAAAGAAAATGTTTAAACTTGATAGCCCTATACGAATATGGTTGATGGAAAAACCATTTGTTGTGATTTTCGATCCCGAAAATTTTCAGGTAGGTTGAACATAGCTTTACTACAAAGGAGTAATAATACTTACATTTAGGCAGGTTGAGAGATTTAAAAAATTGATGGAAGTATGAAAAAATCGTTTAAAAATTGCAAAAATGGGAGACAGTTTTGCAAAAAATTTAAAAATTCAAGAAAAATTGAATCGTGTTTAGTCAAAAGCGACCAAGCGGCAAATTTGGAAGTGCTGAGATTTTAACGTATTTCTCACTGGTAACACAGAATAAGCTTCTGAACACGTAAATTACTGACAGATTGATGTTACCAGAGTTCGTATTTCTCATACTTATTATCCCTTCTTACATTTTTATTAGAAGTTATCGTACTTTCGAGTCTGTTTTTTAGTGAAATTTTTGATGTCGCTTGGTCACTTTTGACTTAACACGGTTCAATTGTCATACAAATTCATTTGACGTAGGTAAATTTCAAGTAAAAATGAACGCGTTTTTTGCTTTAAAGCAAAAATCTTAGAACATGGATATGTCAGTAAGATATACCATACTCTCAAATTTAATATAATTCTTCAGGATGTTCATCAACTTATATTCAACATGGGATGTACTTCTTTTCATGCCCTTAAGGTATGGCAGCTTCATTTAGTTACTGTGTTACCACTATTACACAGGTCTAAAGACATTTTAGATTACCATCAAGGAGAGGGATGCACCAATACACTTTGCTTCTAGTGCTGTGCGCTGTGCAGAGTTGACGCGAGTCCTTGAAAATTGTGACTCCGAGTCGAGAGGCACGAGTCTTTAGAAATTGTAGCTCCGAGTCGACACCCCGCGAGTCTTTCACAAAAAGACTCGGAGTCTTCAGCGAGTCTTTTTCAGAGTCCCCCCCCCTTTTTTTAAAATTGCAGTCAATGATTTTTTGCAGTGAATGAATGGTAAATGATGAATTCCATCTTCACGACTTTGGAAAGTTGAAAAAACCATTGAAAAACCCAAAAACTTCACTTTTTTTACCTTCAAAACTACAGTCAGATGAGAAAAAAATAAAACTGCGACTCGTAAAAAAGACTCGCTCGCATAGTATTTAAACTTTTTTAGAGTCGTTAAAAAACGAGTCTCAAAGAAAAAAGACTCCGAGTCTCATTCCGAGTCGACTCCGAGTCTTCGAGTCCTTTGCAAGTCCTTTTTCAGAGCAGACTCTGGTCAACCTTGGCGCTGTGCCTCTACCAAACTAGCGCATACCTTCCCAACTACTATCTCTCAGACAATCATTTTCCGGCAATCTTTCCCAACTTTCTGTCTGACATTCTGTCTAACTTTCCATCTAACATTCCATCTAACGCTCCATCTAACTTCTTCGAGTCTAACATAATGTCATTATGTCTTAATTTAAAAATGTTATTGTCTAACGCTCCATATAATGCTCCATCTAACTTTCCATCTAATGTTCTGTCTAACTTTCCATTTAACATTCCATCTAACTTCTTCCAGTCTAACATAATAACATTATGTCATAATCTAAAAACGTAACTGTCTAAAACTCCATATAACACTCCGTCTAATGTTCCATCTAATAATCCGGCTAATCTCCGACGGATGTTGCGACCGACTTTCCGATCGAATTTCCATCTTTCTGATTTTTTGACCGACTTTCCCAGCCCTAAGACGTATCCATGTCAAAATGATATTTTTCAAATTTTTTGGTGTCCACCATAATGTCATTATGTCTTGACCTAATCTCTCCACAAATATAATATTTAATTTTATTTATAAGTTTTTTTAAGTTTAACATAATGTCATTATGTCTTGATCCACCATAACCGTAAGAATTTTCAAGCGTAACCATTTTCAAGCGTAAGAATTTTCTAGCGTAAGAATTTTCTAGCATAACAATTTCAAAATTTTACCCCCAGGCCTAAAGACATATCCATGTCAATAATAAAAAAAAAAATACAAGTTGTTCAAAATAATGTTGGAAAATTCTTTAGATTGTGTAATAAATGTACTGTGATTTTCACAGTGATGGGAAACTGGAACTGGAACTAGAACTGGAACTTGAAAAAAAAACTGGAACTAAAATTGAAAAACTGGAACTGGAACTGGAACTAGAACTGAAATGATGAGAACTGAAATCTGAAAACTGAAAACTGGAACTAGAACTAAAATGAATTTCAGTTCCATACCAGTTCCAGCAGTTGCAATTTTATTATTTAAAATATGACTTGACAAAGCCAAAATTTTGATATTGCAATTTACCAAACCACATTCAATTAAAAATTTTTTACTAAAAACCCCCAAACCTTGAAAATTTACGTCAGAAAGTGAATAAAGAAGAATATTGTGTTGTAAACTCGAAAATTTCATCTAATTAAAGACGTTATTCTCATACATTAGGTATTCAAATTTTTTGTTGAAAAATTCAGGGGTTATCATATTCACAACATTTTTGAAAAATATTACTAATGACAATGACTTTTTTTCTAGAATTCTTTTGTTTTGAGCTTGAAGAGGGAGGTAATTGACCTGGCCCTGTTTTACCGATTTGCTGTAGGTGGTGAGCAGTTCTTTTTTTTTCAAAGTCCCCTTGATTGCGCTCTGAATTATTTTCAAACTAGTTTTTTTCCTATAAAATTATGTTTTAAACTTCAACTTTTTTTTCAACATAAATTTACAAACTCTGAATTTTTTTCCTGTACATTTTTCAAGCTTCTACATTTTTTTCAACGAAAATTTACAAACGCTGAATTTTTTTCCTGTAAATTTTTCAAACTTCAATTTTTTTTTCAACGTGAATTTTCAAATTCTAAATTTTTCTCCTGTAAATTCATCCCTCAAAATTTTTCAAACTTCAACACTTCTTCGTAAATCGGAGATTGAAAATCATTTTTCACAACTACATTAATTGAAAATGATGAATTATACAATAAAAATAAAACATAAATGTCTTTACTTATTGTATTTTTCATTATTTTATTTTCGATGTTGTTGTTAAAAATAATTTTCAATTGTGTTTTTCAGAAAATTCCTGAAGAAGACTCCGATTTACGTTTCAGAAGTTTTGAAGCTAAAAAAAAAATACAGGAAAAAAAGTTCATAGTTTGAAAATTTGCGTTGAAAAAATGTAGAAGTTTGAAAAATTTTGAGGAAAAAATTTTAGACTTGAAAAATTTTGAAGTTTAAAAAATTCAGAGTTTGAAAGTTTGTTGAAAAAATGTAGAAGTATGAAAAATTTTGGACTTGAAAAATTTACCTTGAAAAAATTTGTAGTTCGAAAATTTTATAGGAAAAAAATTCAGAGTTTGTGTTAATTTTACCGTACCGATATCGATGTATACGCGGTTAGTTTTTTTTTTTTTGTAAAATTATTGGCTACGGCCTCTAATTAATTTTTTTTTTTGTTTATTCGCGTCGTTCGTTAACCCGCGATAGTTGTATCGTATTAACCGTTCTCGAGGAAAAAGTCAATTTGTAACTTAAACTTAATTAGGCTTAAAAACTACTGAGTTTTTATAGCCTCACGCGATGTTCTATATTCAGTTTAATATAAGGTAAAAACTAAATCGAGTTTTTCATTTCTTTCTTCGTGAAACTGTCTGAATTTTCTGTTCGAGAAAAATTCATTTTAATTTGAGAATAATTTTCGATGAAAATTATCAACTTTTTGGTATCGTCCGATCGAGCAACTATCGTTTCCGTAGAAACACTAATCGTCGAAATTCCGATCCAATCAGCAAACGGTTCAAACTGTAGCGCAGTCGAAAGTCTCCCGAAATAGAAAAATTTAGGGAAAATCAATCGTAGGCGCGTTGCTATTGGCCAGCCCATTTTCCAGAGCTGTCCGTATCGATATCTGCTTCGTGCGATAATATTTTCACGAAAATTTTCCGACCGCTTTCCCTACGTCTTGGAAAATTCTTCGAATTTTCCGATTTCGGAAAGGCGTTTTTCATCTACCGATCATCTCGCCCAATCAGATCTCACGCTCCTCATGACAAGTCAGCGGTTTTCCGTGTATTTTCTTCTTGGTAGCAGAGCGTGGTTCCTGTGAAACGGTGAATCTATCCGGTATATGATACCTCGTCTATCGAAGCTCATTGGTCGAGGCGACGCTGCGAACGATACTTCTAACGAAGAAGATTTCCGTGGTTTTCCAGTGTCGGTTGAAACTGAAAAAGTGTTAACTCGATCACAAAAAAGAAAAATTCGAAAACGCTTGTCAAAAGAATTGAATACTTCCCTCGTCGGTCAATCATCAGCTCCGTGCATCGTATCAGCCAATAACGAGTCCGACTCAGCATCGATCATCTCCGGCGACCAATCCGAAAATGAGAAAACTGCTACGTGCTCCGAAAACGAATCGTCAGAGTCCGAAATGGCATCTGGAGAATCGTCGTCGAATATTCCAGCGCATTTGATATTTAATGGTACCGACTATATCATCTGGAAGAAGCAAATCAAATCATTACTATTGGCAAAAGATCTCGAAAAAGCGATAATGACGAATGGCGGGGCTACCGACAAGGAAAAACAAAAAGCCTATTTCGAAATAGTGAGTCACACGACGAATGCGGTTTTCCGACTTATAAGAGAAGAGAAAGACCCGGAAAAATTATTTATCGAACTCGACGAACGCTACGCGAAGGAAAATCAACAAATCGTCATCGCCTGTCGTGCCAAGTTGGCAGCCCTCGATATCGACAGATTTAAATCCGCTACCGACTACTGCGACGAGGTGTCAAGTTTGGTAAACCAAATGGAGGCCGCCGGTACAAAAGTTCCGAAGGACGAAGAATACGCGTTCTTGAATTCCGGATTGAAAAATGTCGAGAAATGGAGATCTGTAAGAAAACCGGCCGAAGCTTTGCTGAATATCGCGCCTGCTGACCCTAAATTTTTGAGAGGATTGTTGACCAGCGATGAAGACAAATTCGAAAAGGCGGCGACGAATATCAACAAGGGATCAGTGTTAGTGACTCCAGCGTCGAATAATCGTAGTCCGAACGATCGTAAGCCGCGTCCGAAGTGCGCCAAATGCAAAAAGCTCGGCCATCTCGCGAAAAATTGCTGGGCCAATCGAAATCAATCGCCAAGAGGAGAGATAAAATGCTATCGTTGCGGCGGTACTGGCCACATAGGAAAGCAATGCCCTCGGTATGGAGATGAAGCGAATTCAAAAAGGTCAGAACCGAGTTCCAGTTCCGATTCGAATTCGCCGGCACCGAAATCTTCGTCGAGTATCGAATCGTCGAATCGTCCGAAGGCACTCATGAAGTCCGAAGAAAATGTAGCGCTGATCTCGACCGTCGGTGAAATAATCTTCGTGTTGGACACCGGTGCCACTAGTCACATGATAAACGTCCCCGGTATCCTCGTAAACGAAAAGCCAGTAACGTAGAATGCTGAAATTATCGTCGCAAAACAAGATACAGCCATCGTACGATCGTTGGTTGGTGAGTTACCCGTCACTAACGATAACGGGGTAAATTTCATCATGCAAAACGTGAGTTACATTCCCGATTTATCGTACAACTTAATGTCAGTTAGCCAGATTCGTAGACTAGGGTATGATACGGTAATCGCCGATAAAATTTCGATCGTTCACCCCGATACCGGTGAAAAATTGACTGATGTTTTTGAACAGTCGAATGGTCTACTCACGGTTAGATTTAAGCTAAACAATATTACCGATAATTTCGATTTCTCACTTAATGCTATATGGCACCGACGGTTAGGCTATCCGAGCAGATCGGTTATGTATAAAATACCCGATATAAATTGTACCGAACATGACTGCCCTCTAACGAACGAGTGAGATACTTGTGCTAAAGCGAAGCAACATCGTGGGCCTTACAATACCGAGCGTGAAAAGGCAAAGCAACCGTTGGACATAGTCCATGTAGATGTAATGGGTCCGTTAAGTGCTGGTATCGATAACGAAAGGTATATTTTAGTATTCGTCGACGATTTTACTCATTACGCGGTAACCTTCGCGATAACAGCTAAGTCGCAAGTTGGCGAATTTTTCGAAAAATACGATAACATAGTAACGAATCTATGGAATCGTCAAATTAAGCAACTATGATGCGACAGCGCTACCGAGTTTATAGGCGGTAAATTTCGTGAAGTTATAGAAAAAAAAGGTATGCGATTAATGGCTTCGGAGCCTTATGAGCACGAACATAATGGTACGGCCGAACGTTTCTTACGTACCATCAGCGAAAAACTTTGTTCGCTTCTTTTCGATTCTAAACTTCCTCGTCAATTTTGGCCGTACGCGTTGTACACGGCAACTTTTTTGTATAACCGTCTTCCGTGTTCCGCAATAAACGATCGTAGCCCGTATCGTCCCTGGTTCGATCGAGATCCAACTTTCGCGTACGTTCGTATCTTCGGTTGCGTCACTAGGGAATTTATTCCTAAAGAAAAACGAACAAAGTTAGATCCGAAATCCGTCGAAAAAATGTTAGTCGGTTATACTGAAACTGGTTACATGTTACTCGATGTACCGCGTAATAAACTATCGTATTCGTCAAATGTAATCTTCGATGAAAATCAGCTCTATGCTGATCGGCTAAATGAAACTTCGTACGACGGTACCGTAAGTCGTGAACCTGAAACAGTCGAAAATTCGTTGGTCGCGATAAAATCCAATCTGTGTAACGACGACGATCGTATCGAATATTCCGCGTTAATAGCCACCAAACAGGGCAAAGAACTCACGTATGAAGAGGCAGTAAACGGTCCTGAAGGTAGCGAATGGAAAAAGGCGATTGAAGAAGAATTGAGAGCGATGGCGGTAAAGGATGTCTGGTACAAGGTAACCGAGGATGAGCTTGTCAGCAAAGATTTTTCTAAGGTCGATACTAGATGGGTTCTGCGGAAAAAATCTCGGTTAATCACGTCGTAAAATTTAAAGCTCCATTAGTTCTCCGCGGATATAAGGACTCTCACCAATACGAGCTGGATGAGATATACGCGCCGACTGCAAATGTATCGATCGTCCGAGGTATCGTCTGCATAGCCACCGTAAATAAATGGAAATTGTGTCAAGCCGATGTATCGACGGCGTTCTTAAATGGCAAAGCAACTCGTATGATAGTTTTTGATCCACCGAAAGGATCCTCCGTTAAACGTAAAATCGTATTCGTGCTTAAAAAGTCCCTTTATGGACTTAAAACTTCGCCGCAGAACTGGAATAAGAAATTAAAAAAAGTATTAGAAAAGTTAGGTTTCGAACAGTCTGCTAACGATCCATGCGTTTATGTAAATAAAGACGGCGATAAAACTCGGTGCATTTTCGTAATTTTTGTCGATGATTTTCTTATAACCGGTTCCGACGCCGAATTAATCGAGTGGCTGATCGATCAGCTTAATAAAGAGTTTGGAATTCGAGATCTAAAAGAACCAGAAAAGTTCATCGGTATCGAAATCGATAGGAAAAATGATGATGTAACGTACTTACATCAAAAATCGTACATTCGTGAATTAATCGTTAAATATGATCTTGAAGATTCAAATCCGATATCGTCGCCGATGGAACCAGGCTTAAAAATCGAAGATACACTAAAGTTCGCGGTATCCTAGGTTCGTTATCGTATCTATCTCGAGGTACTCGTCCCGATATCGCGTTCGCCGTTAATTTTCTGTGTCGATTTCAGCATCTCGCTAATGCTGAAATTTTTAATTATGCAAAACGTATTATTAGGTATTTAAAAACGACAATCGATGGGTCGTTAGTTTATAATTCGAATTACCTAAATGTATCGTATCCGCTTAAGTTGTATTCCGATTTCGCCGGTGATGACTCTGATCGTAAATCAACGACAGGTATCGTCATCATGCTCAACGGTAATATCGTTGACTGGATCGTACGCAAGCAAAACTGTGTAGCGTTATCGTCGGCGGAAGCCGAGTACGTAGCTTTGTCGACGGCTGGAAAAGAAGCTAGATCGTGGATTAACTTGTTGAACAGTCTCGATTTAGTCACCGACGTCGTACCGATATTCTGCGATTCCAATGCAGCCATCTCGATAGCAAATACCGACGAATCTCGTCGAACTAGACACATTGATGTATCGTATCATCATGTTCGCGATCTAATTAAATCCGGTGTTATTCATATCATTAAAATTTCATCTAGTGATAACATCGCCCATCTATTGACCAAATCGACCAATAGGATCGTCTTCGAACGCTTGTCGAGCGAGATTTTTGATTTTAATAAAATTAAAAAAAAGTAAATTATCGTCCGAGGGGCGGTGTTAATTTTACCGTACCGATATCGATGTATACGCGGTTAGTTTTTTTTTTTTTTGTAAAATTATTGGCTACGGCCTCTAATTAATTTTTTTTGTTTATTCGTGTCGTTCGTTAACCCGCAATAGTTGTATCGTATTAACCGTTCTCGCGTATAGTCGATTTGTAACTTAAACTTAATTAGGCTTAAAAACTACCGAGTTTTTATAGCCTCACGCGATGTTCTATATTCAGTTTAATATAAGGTAAAAACTAAATCGAGTTTTTCCTTTCTTTGTTCGTGAAACTGTCTGAATTTTCTGTTCGAGAAAAATTCATTTTAATTTGAGAATAATTTTCGATGAAAATTATTAACTTTTTGGTATCGTCAGATCGAGCAACTATCGTTTCCGTAGAAACAATAATTGTCGAAATTCCGATCCAATCAGCAAACGGTTCAAACTGTAGCGCAGTCGAAAGTCTCCCTAAATAGAAAAATTTAGGGAAAATCAATCGTAGGCGCGTTGCTATTGGCCAGCCCATTTTCCAGAGCTGTCCGTATCGATATCTGCTTCGTGCGATAATATTTTCACAAAAATTTTCCGACCGCTTTCCCTACGTCTCGGAAAATTCGAAGAATTTTCCGATTCGAATTTTCCGATTTCGGAAAAGCGTTTTTCATCTACCGATCATCTCGCCCAATCAGATCTCACGCTCCTCACGACAAGTCAGCGGTTTTCCGTGTATTTTCTTCAGTTTGAAAATTTACTTTGAAAAAATTTGAAGTTTAAAAAATTCTGAGCAAAGAATTTTGGACTTCAAAAATTGTGTTGAAAAAATTTTGAAGTTTAAAACATTATTACCTATACAGGAAAAAAACTAGTTTGAAAATAATTCTGAGTGCAAAATCAAGCGAACTTTGAAAAAAAAGAACTGCTCGCCACCCACTGCAAATCCGTAAAACATAGCCACTTAACCAGATAAAAAATTGTACTTTGAACTTTGAATCAGAAAAAGAAAAACAACAAAGTTAAAATTTAGCAGAAAATTTTGCATTTTTTTGTCCTTCAAAATTTAAAAAACTGAAATTTTAGAACTGGTATTTGGAACTGGAACTGGAACTGAAAACTGGAACTAAAAAATTTTGAGAACTGGAACTGGAACTGGAACTAGAACTAAAAATTGAGAACTGGAACTGGAACTGGAACTGGAACTGGAACTGGAACTAGAACTAATATCATTTCAGTTTCCCATCACTGGATTTTCTTTTCTTTCATTAAAAAATTTTAAAGTTACTCGAGATCGATAAAAATTTTTTTGTAATCTTATAGAAAATTATAAACTGATAAATTTTCACAATATGTACTTAGTTGCTCAAAATATCGTACACCCACTTGATGTATAAATTAAAAAATATTAAGGTGCAGTGGGGTAATTGCAAACTGTTTTTATATTAGTGACACTTTGCCGGCTCACTGCGACCACTCTATGGCACCAATCAACCTCAAATTTTTGTCACACATGCTTTGAGGGGTTCTCTGTAGGTAAAAAAAAATTGGCGGAAAAAATTTCACAAATTTATGAAAAAAATTCAATTTAAAAATTTCAAATTGCGTTTTTGCATTTGCCTCAGCATGGGGTAAATGCAAAATCACACATTATTTTTTTTAAATCTTTTTTTTTGCGATTTCGATGCGCGATCCGTAATCTACAGGTAATTTATCAACTTTTGATGTATTTTCCACCTCGATTCGTCAAAATTTAGCAAAGTTATGCAATATAATAGAAATTTTTCAGGCGAGTGACAATTTTTTCAAAATTAATTTTTTTGAAAATAGCTAAAAATGTTGGGGGAACGTAGTAATGAACATATATGGCAATTCTTATTGAAATTGAAAAAGATGAAATATTATCGTAAAATTCCGCAGTTAAGTAAGGTCAATTGGGGTAATTGTAAATTTTTCGGAAAATTGAACCGATTTTGTGATAATCTTTTTCGTTTTACTCTGTAAGTAAGAAAGCAAAGTGATTGAAATTTTTACCATGTATCAATGAATGTATGAGGAGTAATATGGCCGTTTGTTTTCATCGATTCGATTATTCATTCCGAAATTATGGACTTCGTTTACAATTGGACAAGAATATTTACATTTACCCCACAATGATGGGGTAAATGTAAATGCATACATTGTGCCCCATAAAAAACGTATCACTCGGTTTTTTTTTGCATAATTTGAAAAAAAATTATACAGATTAAATATTTAAACGCGTAGAAAAACTAAATTGTAAAAAAAAATCAAAAAAAAATCAAAACAAAAAAAAAAGATATTTTGTGTTTAAATTTGTGAATCCTATTTAAATAACACGTGTTTACAATTACCCCACACCTGAAAAATTTGATGGGTATTTGTAAATGCTGCAGAAAATTAATTTCTCAGCTTCAAAAATCATAAGAATTGAATTTCATCATTTTTGAATGTCCGTAGAACTAAATTAATGCATCAAACACCAAATTTTTTACTTTTTTCTATTTTTTCTCGAATTTTGAAGATTACGTAAATTATGTGAAAATCGAAATTTGATATCATGTTTTTTTCATCGCGAAATTTTTCATTCAAGTATTTACAGCACGACTTGTTTACAATTACCCCAAATGACCTTACTTACTTAATTCATTCAAATTTTCGGTTTTTATTAAAAAATGTGAATGTTTTTTTCAAAATTACGCCAAATAAATACGTAATTAATTCAAATTTTCGTGTTTGTGAAGGATATTTCCATCGAAAGAATACTATTTCGACTGCCCGCTACCCGAGCGTACCATTTTTACGTTTTTATGGCACTTTGTGACATATATGTGCCATTAAAATGAACGAATTATTGCAGTGTCATAAAACCTGTACCTTTATGTCACATAAAATACCTGTATTTATGGGACATTCATGTTTCTCAAAAAATGGCATCATTTATGACACATCCGTATGGCACATGAAAGGGATATACTGTAAAACTTGTGCATTTATGATCAGAATATGTGCCATTATTTGGTGCCTCATTTTTCGACACATACCTGAGCAATTTTTCAGGCCAGTGATTTGTGCATTATTCACTACTTGCAAAATATGGACCAATGGTTATTCAAAATTTATTGCATTGATTTATGTCACATAAATCTAGCATTTTGAACATTGTATTTACATGCCATTAAAATGCATTTTAATGGCATGTAAATACACCAGTGTGCCAAATATCAACATTTTCATGTCACATAAATTGTATTGTTTGAGAGTGGCCATGTCACCCCTCATAGAAAAATACTACTGGTATTTTCGTATTACTAGTTTTACTACAAGTTTTCAGTAGTAAACTGGTGGTTTTTAACAAAAACTAGGTAGTCGTAAACTAGTGGTTTTTTGGTAAAACTAGTAGTAAAACTAGTAATACGAAAATACCAGTAGTATTTTTCTATGAGGGACATTCTCTCACACATGTTTATGTGTCATTTATAATGGCACGGAAACGTACCCATAGAATTCCGCTTTGTATGGTCCATTCATGTCACATTCTCTCACACATGTTTATGTGCCATCAAGTATGTAACAGAAACGTACCCATAGAATTCCTCTTTGTATGGTCCATTTACGTTAAGTCTTCCCACTCATATTTACATGCCATCATTATGGCACGTAAATATGAGTGGGAAGACGTGACGTAAATGACCCATTCAAAGAGGAATTCTATGGGCACGTTTCCGTTACGTACTTGACGGCACGTTTATGATACTATTTTATGCAGTCATCGGAAACAAAACCGAAACCGAAAAGCAAAAACAGAAAAAAAAACGCTAAAATCCCGAAATACCATAACCAGTACCAATACCAATACCAAAACGCTGAGAAAACAAAACCAATACCAATACGCTTGAAAAAACGAAACCACTATCAATGCCACAATCAAAACGAATTTCGTTTTGTTTTGGTATTTATCTGTTTTTTTTTCAGTTTTTTGTTTTTTCCCCTAAATTTTTTTCCAATCATAATTTTTTCACACCAAAATTTTTTTCAAAACGTATATTTTTACGCACCTAAATTTTTTTTCTCAGCAAAATTACGTTTTGAAAAAAATTTTGTGGAGAATAAAAATTTAGGTGCGTAAAAATTACGTTTTGAAAAAAATTTAGTTGAGAAAAAAATTTAGGTGTGTAAAAATTACGTTTTGAAAAAAATTTAGTTAAAAAAAAAAATTTGGTGTGAAAAAATTACGTTTTGAAAAAAATTTAGGTGTGTGAAAATTACGTTTTGAAAAAAATTTAGTTGAGTAAAAAAATTTTGGTGTGAAAAAATTACGATTGGAAAAAAATTTGGACCTCTGAACGTCTCCGATAATGGACTTGGAAAAAAAACTAAAAAAAATGAGCCTCTACCAGAGCATTTTCGGGAAACAGACACTCGTCCCCTACGCCCTTCAAAAAAAAAAACAAAAAAAACAAAACGAAACGAAAAAAAACAAAAAACAAAACGTTCAAAATACCATAACCAAAAGACCAAAACCAATACCAATACGATTGAAAAAACAAAACTACTACCAATACCACTACCAAAACGCGTTTTGTTTCCGATGACTGATTTTATGTGAAAATGGTACGCTCGGGTACTTGTTCCTAAGAGATTTTGGTTTAAAAAAAATCGATTTTGCAATTGCCCCAACAGCAATTTCCCTGGGGCAAATGCAAAAATGCACTTTTCCGCCAGACTAATGAAGATTTTTTCAAAATGAATGGTCGTATCTTGAACTTGGATGTATTCTACACACAAATAATATAAATTTGGTTTAAAACGATAAAAATTAACTTGTTTTTCGAGAATTTAAAAAAAACGCCTTTCACTCCACTTATGAGTGTTTTTGACATGATTGTGTCGATAAAAAAAATTCCGCAGATCAACTAGTTACTCCGAGTTTTTTTCTGGTCGGGTTATTAGGTAGGTGAAACTTCGTGTTTTGTGACTTCCAGGCCCCGATTATTGCACCTTACATTTCTACAAAAATTGGTTCAAAATTATTCAAGTAAATGTAATTTTCTCTAGTTTCGAACGAATTCTTGCAGCTTTTTGAATAATTCGGATGCAATTTAAAAAAGGGTACCGGCGGTTAAGATAGGCGAATCTGCCCCCGAGCTGAAATTCAAAAGTAACCTATGGAAGTTGGTTCTTAGTGGTCTGAAAACCTTGTGGAAAATTTTTTGTCCCTCTACCCCTCCCCTATCCTTAGTTATGGGCCAAAACGTTCTTTTTTTCAGCCTTTTCATTAAGAATTTTTATTTTTGCGAGTTTTCAACCAATTTTTTTCAAACTTGCGTGGGTGGTACACTATACTGAGGGGTATTAGTTGATGGTTGGAAAAAATTTTTCGATGATTTCTTCTAGCTGAAACTCGTGTTTGAAAATATCAAATCGAGTTTTTCATATGATGGTTCACAGGTGCAATTCTGAAAAAAATATATTTCATGTACCTAGTCCCTATGTACAACGTGATATTTTTTTCAGAATTTTCCACGTGGTAGAACATCTTGAAAAATGCGAAAAACCATTTTTCCACACTGTTTTTCACTTTTCACATTTTCACTCATAAAGTGGTCATTTTTGGTCGAAAATTTTTTTGTGTAATTATGCCCCAAAATACGTATTTATACACCACTTTTCCGATTTTCACTTCATTTCATTCCTTTTTGGCGATTTTTGTAATTTTAAGTACAAATAAGTACAGCAGAAGGCTCAAAATTGAACATGTCACTTTCCTTTGTATACGAAATTGGCATACGAAAAAATTTGCAATAGATCCGAGTTCAGCAGCTCAAACTACTTACATATACCCCATTTATACGATAAAAGCACCCGAATTTTGAAAATTCACCTTCCACCCAACGAATTATCTTTCAAAAATACGCCAATACTAAGGTTAGGGTGACAATGAAAAGCATGGGTACCTATTTAATATTTTTTTTCTGATTTTGAAAGTACTCACCCCCAGAAGTGTTTATTTGTATGAAAAAAAATTATTCCCAGCATTTCATTTCTCTGAGTTGAGGTTAACCTGTGTCGCCGAGCACTCTAGTTGAGGAAGCAACGCCCGAGGAGCGCGTTCGATGCTACCGCGCCACCGTACGTGGTGCAGTTTTTTGCGTACGAGCTACGTTATAAAAATGTTCTTACGTCGTTATGGGTGTCAGGGGAGGGGTAGGTGTTAAAATTACTCAATAAGGAATCGTTTTAGATTATCTAGACTAGAGTATACCCAGTTTGTTTCGAATTTTTTTTTGTGATTTTCTGTCTGTTGAAAAAACTTGTAAATAATAATTATAGAGATTTTTATCTGCATTGTTTCGAAGTTATTCGCACAAAAATCGATTCTCAACTATGGTCTGCAAGTTTTTCACACTTGAGTATTGTAAAGAAAAGAGAATGTAGCCAATATTTTCCAAAAAATTGGGGTTTTCAATTTTTGAGGGCTGATTTAAAGCGAAAAACATCGAAAACAATGAGGGAAAATCGTTATATTTACAATATTTTTCAACAGTCATAAAATCACAAAAAAAAATTGAAACAGACTGGGAATACTCTAGATAATCTAAAACGATCCCTTATTGAGTAATTTTAACACGTACCCCTCCCCTGTCCCCCATAACAACGTAAGAACATTTTTGTAACGTGGCCAGTACGCAAAAAACTTCACCACCGCGTACGGTAGCGGGGTAGCATCGAAAGCGCTCTGGCGCCCCGTCCTCAACTTTGAGTGTCCGGCGGCACGGGTTAACCTCAACTCAGAGAAGTGAAATTTTGAGAATAATTCTGATCGATGGATGGGGACCCGTGTCACCCCTCCCCAATTCTGAAATTTCAACAACCCTTCAGATGGGAAGGAATTTTTTGATCAATGATCAATATCAATGTGTTTAAACTTATTTTAGTTGGCATTAGTTCAGAGTAATTTTCATTACTTTTTGAGATGGGGCGAGAGTTACGAGCCTCCCCCCACCACCAACGATCGGGCTGAAATTTTTTTGATGCAATACCTACCCATAAGAATACTTATGTCATTTTCGTGATTTGGCCACTTCCCTTGCTCGTATCACGCTCCCCTCCCCATTATGTCTACAAGAATGGCTGTGGTATCAATAGATTCTTTATACTCCAGTGAAAGATTATTGTTGCTTCCATGGTCCCGTTTTTCCCCCTACAAAAAAAAATTATTCAGTGAATTGTGAGATTTTGGTTGAAATTTCAAAATTCGGGACGGGGTGGCACGGGTCCCCTCCCATCGATCAGGCTGAAACTTTTTCTGTGTAATACCATCCCACAAAGGAAAAAATTAGCGGGGTGGCACAACCGATATCTAACAAAAAAATTTTTACCTTAGTATTGGGTATTTTTGAAAGATGATTCGTTGGGTGGAAGGTGAATTTTCAAAATTCGGGTGCTTTTATCGTATAAATGGGGTATATGTTAGTAGTTTGAGCTGCTGAACTCGGATCTATTGCAAATTTTTTCGTATGCCAATTTCGTATACAAAGGAAAGTGACATGTTCAATTTTGAGCCTTCTGCTGTACATATTTGTACTTAAAATTACAAAAATCGCCAAAAAGGAATGAAATGAAGTGAAAATCGGAAAAGTGGTGTATAAATACGTATTTTGGGGGCATAATTACACAAAAAAAATTTTCGACCAAAAATGACCACTTTATGAGTGAAAAACAGTGTGGAAAAATGGTTTTTCGCATTTTTCAAGATGTTCTACCACGTGGAAAATTCTGAAAAAATATCACGTTGTACATAAGGACTAGGTACATGAAATATATTTTTTTCAGAATTGCACCTCTGAAGCATCATATGAAAAACTCGATTTGATGTTTTCAAACACGAGTTTCAGCTAGAAGAAATCATCGAAAAATTTTTTCCAACCATCAACTAATACCCCTCAGTATAGTGTACCACCCACGCAAGTTTGACAAAATTTGGTTGAAAACTCGCGAAAATAAAAATTCTTAATGAAAAGGCTGAAAAAAAGAACGTTTTGGCCCATGACTAAGGATAGGGGAGGGGTAGGGGGTCAAAAATTTTTTCACAAGGTTTTCAGACCATAAGAACCAACTTCCATAGGTTAGTTTCGAATTTCAGCTCGGGGGCAGATTCGCCTATCTTAACCGCCGGTACCCTTTAAAAGCATATTAAATGTCTTTAAGAGCAATTTCAACCGTTTTTTGACCTTTTATGCTTTTATTTTAAAAATCAACATTTAGATGATTTTCATAACAAATGAAAGAATTTCTCAGACCATTTTCAAACAATTTAGACGCCTGTCGCCTGTTAAAAATGATCAAGACGCATTGACGCAATAAAACGTTTTCTTTTGAAACACAAAGAATTGTTTTAAAAACTTGTTCAGTGGATTGGATATGCTGAACGACTTTACAAAGTTTTCATTGTTGTCCACAGGCCGGCGAGGGGGGGGGGGTGCAAAGGGAGCATTTGCACCGGGGTTGCATTTTTTTCAAATATCAAGGGCCCCCAAACGCCTTCAAAAAAAACTTGTAATAGGATTCATCAATTACACAATAATTGATCGATAAATTGTTTGCACAGATTGTTAACAAAAGTACATTACACAAAGAAGATGGTTACAGATTTGTCAAAGATTTTTTAGGAGAAGGACTAATCACTGCAAGTGGTAAATTTGAAAAAGAATGGAAATTTTTTTTATCAATTTTACTCACAGAATAAAACAATATAATTTTTCTAGGTGAAAAATGGAAAAAAAATCGCAAACTTTTGAACCCTGCTTTTAATCCTCATCTACTGCAAGATCATTTCTTAAGCGTATTTCATGAAGAAAATAGTAAAATGATCAAGGCTCTAGATATACAAGCGGATAAAAATATTCAATTTGATTTATGGCCTTATTTAATCCATTGCACTTTGAATACAATTACTCGTAAGTATTTAAAGATTCTAAAAATAATGGAAATAGGTAGACTTGTATTACAGAAAAATAAAAAAATAAAACATGTTTTAGTGACAGCCATGGACTATAGAGATGAAATAGAAAAAGGTATGTTCGAATATGGAGACTCTATTCTAAAGTGAGTAAACAGTTTTGGAGTAATTCTCAAAAATTTAATAGGTACACGTAGATAGGTAATTGGTGGCATTGGTGCTTAGACTTAAATGAGATCTAATTGTAATTTAATTGTCTTTAGAGCTTCACTTCTCGTTACTCAGAGATTATATAAACCCTGGTTACACCCAGAAATATTGTACAAACTATACAAACGATTCACAGGTTTCAGTAAAGCTTTCAATCATATTCATATGCTTCCGAAAACGGTTAGTAAAAGGTCACAAAATGATTATGGCAACAAAACTTAGATTGGACTGAAATTTATATCCAAAATCAGTTCACTAGAACCAAGAAAATTTAGTAGTAATTTCCGCTGGTCGCAAAAAAACATAATGTTCATGACATTAAAGTAAGGTCAGTTCCTTGGATTCAATTGTGAGCGAAACAGCGAAGCAACACGTTATAATTACGTTGCGATTTTTCGTTAATTTCGTCATTAGAAACATAGAAATTAGAAAAAGTAAAAATAAGTATAAAAGGTATTTTTTACTAAGAATTTTTCAAGGATGAAGCACGTAAAAAATATTTGAGTTGGAAATTATTTATAACACTACGAGAGTTAAAACAATAGTAAATTTTAATTATTTTTTAGAATCTAACAATTTTGAATCACTCGTTATAAAAGAAATTATTCTGGGAAAAATTTATTACATTCTCTTAAAAGATCATAAAATTTCCTATTCTAGAATCGACGGCGCGGCGTGAACCACCCATAGAATTTTTAAAAATTTAAAGTTGGACGGTGACACACATAAAGATAAATATAAGTGTTTTCAAATTTGTCGCATTCAATTTCTCGGAAATTTCAAAGTTGGAAACGGTTGTTTTCGAAATTTTCCCATCCAAAGGAGGGAAAATTCAAATCAAATTTCGAATCAGGTCTGAAAAAAAATGGATACCTAAAAGGTCTCGGGGGCTCATTCTATGTCAACTCGACCAGGTTTTGACCTTGGGTCTTCCGATTTCGCTCAAAAATTTTTTACGAGTTCTCCTCGATGGTCTAATGAAGGAATCACCGTCATTCCGATCCTAATCCTTCAGGGGGGCGGGGGGTAGCCCTTGTAATTTTCGTATAATTGGGATTTTTTGCGAAATTTCTTAACTTTGAAGGAGCATATCTCGAGATTGGTTGGGTCTAAGATAAATCTGTTCATGCCGTTTTGTAGAGAATTGAAAGAAGATTCAAAATTGATAATCACTTTTTGAAAAGTTCAAAGTTGAGCTTTTGTGATGGAAGCTCAATTTTTATGATAAGAACAAAAGTTGAAGGGCCCCATTAAAAAATCTGAAAAAATTACTATGAAGAGAACTTTTAATGTATTTTTCATCTAATTACTTTTCAAGATGGGATCTCAATACCCCTGGGGGCACAGGGGTCCTAAATTTTGGTCAAAATTCAAAAAAATGGAAAAAGTGAAGTAATATATCGATTTTTACTAATTCGAAGGCGCTGAGTTCGAATATGTGCTTAGTTTTTTCATTCGACCCCTCTGAACCCCCCTATCAGCCCCCTAATGAGGTCAAAATTCAAAAAAAATGAAAAATAACGTATGACGTGTCGTTTGTTAGGTTTTTGAGGGCGCTGAGTTCGAATATTTGCTAATTTTTGGGATTCGACCCTTTAGTGCTCCCCTAACCCCCAATTTTGAAAAAACACATTGATTTTTTAAATGTTTTAGTAATTTTGGAGTCAGTGTGGAGAACGAAGGAGGAGGATCGAGAAAGTAAGTTGATAATCGAGCTCAGCACCCTCGAATTAGTAGAAATCGATATGACACATGCTATTTCTGATTTTTTGCATGTGTTTTTTCAAAATTTCGGGCTAGGGGGGCACTAAAGTGTCAAATCCCAATAATAAGCAAATATTCGAACTCAGCGCCCTCAAAAACCTAACAAACGACACGTCATATGTTATTTTACATTTTTTTACATTTTGACCTCATTAGGGGGCTGATAGGGGGGTTCAGAGGAGTCGAATGAAAAAACTAAGCACATATTCGAACTCAGCGCCTTCGAATTAGTAGAAATCGATATATTACTTCACTTTTTCCATTTTTTTGAATTTTGGCCAAAATTTAGGACCCCTGTGCCCCCCAGGGGTATTGAGATCCCATCTTGAAAAGTAATTAGATGAAAAATACATTAAAAGTTCTCTTAATAGTAATTTTGACATGGATATGTCTTAGGGGTGGGGGTTAAAATTTTTTAGAGCGTTACGTTAAGTTACGTTATGTTACGTTACGGTAGATCAAGACATAATGACATTATGTTAGACTTGAAAAAACTTGGAAAATTTATTTCAGATGAAGACATAATGATATTATACATGGATATGTCTTAGGGGTGGGGGTTGAAAATTTTAAAGTGTTACGTTACAGTAGATCAAAGACATAATGAGTAATGACATTATGTTAGTGTATGGATATGTCTAAGGGCATGGTGGTACAATAAAAAATGATTTTTTAACAATAATTATTGAACAGAAAAGTATGTTTTTAGAATAACTGATGGATATGATTTAGTACAGGTGCATTGAAGATGATCACTTAAGGGTTAGATATGATAGCACAACATTTATTGGATAGGACATAATAATATTATGTTAGATTTTAAAAAACATGGAAAAAATTTTAAAGACATAATGACATTATGTTTGTCAAATTGTGGAAGGTGAAAGAAAAGTCAACGATTGTGAAATGTAAGTCTTTGAAAGTATGCTTATGAAGTAATGTAAAACCCTAATCACTTTAAATATATTTTGACATATCCATGTTCTAAGATTTTTACCTTAAGGTAAAAAATGTGTTAATTTTTTTCAGATTTTTTAATGGGGCCCTTCATCTTTTGTTCTTATCATAAAAGTTGAGCTTCCATCACAAAAGCTCAACTTTGAACTTTTCAAAAAGTGATTATCAATTTTGAATCTTCTTTCAATTCTCTACAAAACGGCATGAACAGATTTATCTTAAACCTAACCAATCTCGAGATATGCTCCTTCAAAGTTAAGAAATTTCGCAAAAAATCCCAATTATACCAAGGGCCGCCCCCCGCTCCCTGAAGGATTAGGATCGGAATGATGAAGATTCCTTTATTAGACCATCGAGGAGAACTCGTAAAAAAATTTTGAGCGAAATCGGAAGACCCAAGGTCAAAACCTGGCCGAGTTGAAGTAGAATGAGCCTGGGGTAAATAGTTTTCGGGTTTACAGCATTCAATTCCTCAACGTTTCTCGAGTCAAGTCAAAAAATATTTTTCAAACTTTTCCTATCTCCCGAGGTGAGCCAAACTAAATTGAAAAACAGGGTGAAAAAAAATCGGAGAAAAATTTGAAAAATGTGTGCAAGGCGGCTTTTAAGTTTGATTCCATCCAGTCCCTAAAGATTAACTTTAAGATTTGGGCTTGCAATAACCTCAAAAATGGATTCAGGTGATCAAATATCATAGATTTCGAATTTTTAATACCCCGTCCGATAAATATGACAAATATTTCAATTTTGGTTGCACCCGCATCCCCGGGAATTAACTTAAGGGTCTGGAGTTAAAACAATCTCAAAAATGTATTCCGGATTTAAAAAATCATGGATTTTGATACATCACTCGATGAAGTTGAAAACTTTTTAATTTTGGCCCGACTCTACCCCTCCCAACAACATCAATTTCAGTCAAATCTAGCTTTACGTTTTACCAACCCTAAATCAGATAGCGGCAGAAGATTTCCACATATAGGTAATAATCACAAAATATGGTAATATTTTACAGATCATAGAAAGGAAGAAAAACGAAATCGAAAATTCGCAACGGTCGAATAAACGTATCGAGCAAAATGACGAAGAAAATTATGGTAAAAGGAATAATTCCTATTTTATTTTTAAAATTCAAAAGCAATTATAATTATTTTTTCATTTTGAAGGTAAAAAAGCTAAAACATTCATCGATATTTTATTAAATTGTCCGGAATCAAAGAAAAACTTTTCAAATGATGAGCTCGCTGATGAAATTGTCACCATCATTATGGCAGTGAGTAAACGACCAACATACTTACCTAACTAAAATTTAACTAATCAAGTATAATGAAACAGGTTTTTATAAAATTAACCATATTATGAACACAAATTTTTTTAATTTATTTCAGGGAAGTGAAACGACCGCAGTGACAATATGTTCAACGTTAACAATGTTAGCGTTGCATCAAAATTATCAGGTAGGTACCTAAGTAGATAATAATGTAATAAAGCGAAGTAAAAAATTTCGGTTTTTGACAAAACTTGGTGAAGTACCTAAGTAGTTCATGTTGAGGGGAGGATCTCCTAAATTTTTTAGTTCCCTAGCCATAAGAAGGTAAAGATAGAGGGTAGAGGTCTTCAAACAAAAAAATTGTCCTTTTTTGGCAATGCCATCTCCATAGTACTCGTTTACCTCTCTGAAAAATTTCAATTTAAACCTCTATCCACATCTCAAACTATTCTCCTTGATACTGAATACCATTTATTGCCGTTTACAAAAAAGAAGTTGAAAACTGATAGATCACGAATTCGAAGACTTTCTTGACACTTGAGTACAAAATTCAAATAGCAAACTCAAAACCTCAAAATCGTACTAAAAGTTTGTTGATAACTAAAGAATAAATTTTGATATTACGGTTTTTAAAAATTCCACATTTTTATAAAATTTTAGTTGGCAGTACCGCTGAAAATTTTTTCAAATAATGACCTTATTTTCATACAATAAAAAAAATGGTTTACTTTTCAGGTCATTGAATGAACAATTAGAATTTAATAAAAATTTGTGTAAAGTACAATGCGATTCGCAGCACAATCAAGAAAATTCAAAGAAATTAAAAAAAATTAGTCCAAGTTTATTCTTGATGACTATAAAAATTGTTTGGTTCGATTTTGATGTGTTCAAATAAATTTTTCGAATTTCGTAAAAATCACGAAATCTTCAAATCTGCGATCCGTAATTTTTCAGCTCTCTAGCAGAAAGCAACTTGAAAATTAGTGAGTCAGGGAGATGTAGAAACTCAAACCGCGTAGGTAAATGGTATTATCAATAAGAAGTAAAAAACAGACATCACTTCGAGGACGGCTTCACCTTTCCCTCAAGATCATGGGGGCTAAAATTTATTTTGGAAGCCCCCTCCCAACAAAATTCGAAGAATGATTTTTTTCCCCATTTCAACAGAAGTAATTAGGTACTTTATCACACTCAAAATATTTTTAGGGCTATTCCATACTAAAACAGACTAAAAAAAACCTTACGCAGTCGCGTAAGGTAACCGACTTTTCGGTTTTCACATACAACGTAATGTAAGTTTATTAGCATCGAAGGATGATTCAACTCGAAAAATTAAGGCCAAATTTGAAATCAACAATCCTTTTTACATAATTTATATTGCTTCTTTTCAAGTTAAGTTCAAAATTTTGAACTTCGATACCCCTTATGACATCTAGGGAAATTCAAATCGAAAAACTAAGGCCTTTGAAATCAGTTTCAAGTTATTACTCGAAATTAAAATTTTTGCCCAGTACCCAATTCCAAAATTTTGGACCTCTAAGCTGTCTAATGTACATAGGGAAACCTAGGGGGCTGAAATCGAAAAACCAAGGCCAAATTTGAAACATAACCCCAAATTACATAAAAGCTGTATGTATAATTTTAAAGTAATTGCCGAAATTGAAATTTCAGCCTTTCCCTCCTCCATCCCCTCAGGCATCCTCAAGTCCCTAGGGACATCTAGGGGATTCGAATCGGTAAAACAAAGACAAATTCGGAATCCGCGACCCACAATGTGTCAGAATGTGCCCTTTTACCGAATTTTGAATGCCAAAATGCAAAATGTGAGTTTTGAACCTCTCATTACGCCCTTTGGTGACCGTTTTTTGAGTAAAGGAGGCGTCCCGCAAAAAAGTTAGTGAAGGACGTTGTAGAGAATTAAATTTACTTTCGTCAGTGTGTCATCACATTTTTTTTGAGTGGGCTTAGTTTTCAAGTTATTCACGCTCAAAGTTCAGATAAGAAATTCAAAAAAACTGTTAATCAATTTTCAGCTACCTGGTGGATGGCATACCTGAACCGATTGAACTGAAATTTTTACTGTATCACCTTCCAACTTTCCTCTGTCACTTCTGAAAATTTCAGCTCAATTGGTTCAGGGGTTCTTGAAAAATAAAAATTTAAAGCGTTCTGCAACTTTTACTTCATTTGATTATGATGTACACTTTTGTCTTTGATTAAACTCGAAAGCGGTGAACTTTCAGAAGAAAACACAAATCACAAAAATTGTAGAGGAAAGATTGAAATTTTGAGATTTTCAAACCGATTTGAAATCCATTCAGCCGTTCTCGAGATATTGAACTTTGAACTTTGAGAAATTTGAATAAATGAATAAAAAAGGTGAAAATGTGAGAAATTTGAATATAAAAGGTACAATTTTGTCCTCGATTAAACTCGAAAGCTGTGAACTTTCAGAAGAAAACATAAGTATATCACAAAAATTGTAGAGGAAGGATCGAAATTTTGAAATTTTGAATCCGATTGAAAATCCATTTAGTCGTTTTCGAAATATCTAACTTTGAACTTTGAGAAATTTGAATGATTGATGTACACTTTTGTCTTTGATTAATCTCGAAAGCGGCGAACTTTCAGAAGAAAACACATATCACAAAAATTGTAGAGGAAGAATCGAAATTCTGAGATTTTTAAACCGATTTGAAATCCATTCGGCCGTTTTCGAGATATTCAACTTTGAAGTTTGAGAAATTTGAATAAATGAATAAAAAAGGTGAAAATTTGAGAAATTTGAATGGAAAAGGTACAATTTTGTCTTTGATTAAACTCGAAAACTGTGAACTTTCAGAAGAAAACACATATCACAACTTTGAACTTTGAGAAATTTGAATGAATGATGTACACTTTTGTCTTTGATTAAACTCGAAAGCGGCGAACTTTCAGAAAAAAACACAAATTACAAAAATTGTAGAGGAAGGATTTAAATTTTGAGATTTTCAAACCGATTTGAAATCCATTCAACCGTTTTCGAAATATTGAACTTTAAAGTTTGAGAAATTTGAATAAATGAATAAAAAAAAAATTGTGAAATTTTAATGAAAAAGGTACACTTTTGTCTTTGATTAAACACGAGCTGTGAACTTTCATAAGGGGACAGATATTACAAAAATCGTAGAAGAAGGATCGAAATTTTGAGCAATTTTTGTGATATGTGTTTTCTTCTGAAAGTTCGCCGCTTTCGAGTTTAATCAAAGACAAAAGTGTACATCATTCATTCAAATTTCTCAAAGTTCAAAGTAAGATATCTCGAAAACGGCTGAATGGATTTTTAATCGGTTTGAAAATCTCAAAATTTCGATCCTTCCTCTACAATTTTCGTGATATGTGTTTTCTTCTGAAAGTTCACAGCTTTCGAGTTTAATCGAGGACAAAATTGTACCTTTTCCATTCAAATGTCTCACATTTTCACCGTTTTTATTCATTTATTCAAATTTCTCAAACTTCAAAGTTCAATATCTCGAAAATGGTTGAATGGATTTCAAATCAGTTTTAAAATCTGAAAATTTCAAGCTTTCCTCTACAATTTTTGTGATATGTGTCCTCTTCTGAAAGTTCGCAGCTTTCGAGTTTATTCAAGGACAAAGTGTACATTTTTCAGTCAAATTTCTCAAAGTTCAAAGTTAGATATCTCGAAAACGACTGAATGGATTTTAAATCAGTTTGAAAATCTCAAAATTTCGATTCTTCCTCTACAATTTTTGTGATATGTGTTTTCTTCTGAAAGTTGGCCGCTTTCGAGTTTAATCAAAGACAAAAGTGTACATCATTCATTCAAATTTCTCAAAGTTCAAAGTAAGATATCTCGAAAACGGCTGAATGGATTTTAAATCGGTCTGAAAATCTCAAAATTTCGATCCTTCCTCTACAATTTTCGTGATATGTGTTTTCTTCTGAAAGTTCACAGCTTTCGAGTTTAATCGAGGACAAAATTGTACCTTTTCCATTCAAATGTCTCACATTTTCACCGTTTTTATTCATTTATTCAAATTTCTCAAACTTCAAAGGTCAATATCTCGAAAACGGTTGAATGGATTTCAAATCGATTTGAAAATCTCAAAATTTCAATCCTTCCTCTACAATTTTTGTGATATGTGTTTTCTTCTGAAAGTTCACCACTTTCGAGATTACTCAAAGACAAAAGTGTACATAAAAGTATATATATATATATTTGCACGCGACCGTAGGTTGTCAGCCACATTCTATATATATTCAAAAAAATTTGAAAATTTTGAAAATTTTGAAATCTTTCCTATATCCTTACTAATTGTCTTATCAAAATTCTAATTGCAGATTGGTGCTTAGCTACACAAAATCCGCCCTAGCAAAAAAAACGAGCCTCCTACAACAAAATTTTTGGAAAAAAATTGCAAAATTTTCTAAGCCATTGAGTTGGGTGAAAAGTTTCGTACCCTTTGGTAGGCTTCGATGATTTCGTCGAAGATAGGTGGACGTCTAGGGTCTTCGACTCAATACCTCGAATTCTGACTATCACTCAACGCATGTTCGTGTACCTGACACTCTGTTTGGACTTTCTTCGTTTGAATAAAAACACCAATTCGCGATCATATACGTGTAATTAAACTTTCATTACACACACGAAAAGAATAAGTACAAAAAGCTCATAGAGCACACGAAAAAAGCACAGAGTGTGAAACGAATAAACTCGTACACGTGAGTAACATAAACGATGCGATAAACTTTCGCTCACGATAAAACGTATTAGCTAGCGTAAGTTCCTAAGAATACTAGGCCGAGCTTACGAAGTTCGAGAGCCTCGTACTTCGTAAGCACTGGTTGCAAAACAGGAAGGGATGAACTTTGGTAGGTCTGTCATTGGTTAAAGTCGATGGCGATAGGAGAAAGTTGAATCGTATTCGTCAGAAATGACGGCATACGAGATGAAGCTTTCCCCTTGATCGAAAGTTCGAAAGTTGTAAACAACTCGCCGACAAAGCAAGTTGTTCAAGATAAACAGTTTAGATAGGCAACTCAACGTAGCCGAAGCTACGTTGGGCCTATTGTACCGTACGTCGCCAACGCGATAAACGGTACTTTAATTTGAAAATATCCATCGACTAGTACAATGGACACAGAAATAATATTCGTATACGTATACGAATAGGTACCTATTTGTCGTTGCCGACAAACAGGTACGTATTCGTCTACGCAAATACGATGTCCAATGGCGCAATTTAGGTAGGTATTAAAGCTACCGCTTCACCATTGCAAATTTTGGAAAAGTTTTTCTATTACAAAAAAGCCTGGCTTAAATTAGAATTTTTGGTGTCAAAAATTTTTGTTCAAGTTGATAAAATGACAAAAAAATGATGGGGTAAATTTAACATTGTGCATAACCAAATTTGGTACAGGTAAAAAAATTTCGACCTGTTTTCCTTATTCTACTCATCACCACTTAAAAAATGAGCCTACGTTCATCCTCGCGACTCAATTTTTAAGTGGTGCGCACTCTGGTGGAAGTTTTGAAAACAGGTGGCTCACTTTGTATGTAGAATTAACCCATTCAATCTCAGCCATGGCTGAGAAGTACGGTGGCTCACTTTGTATGTAGAAATAACCCACAAAGTGGCTCACATGTACGGATATTACTACCTATATATGAGACGCAGCCAGGGATACCCGACCATATGTCGGAAATTTTTTTTTCGTTTTTTTGACTCTTTAAATAGTACAGACTTGTACCTTTCGAATAGCGCAAACCGCATTAAAAAAGGTTGAGAAATGAATTTTCTATCATTTTTCAAAGTTTACCAAAAAATGATTTTCAAAAATCAAAGTTTTGAGAAAAACGAAAAACAAAATTTGGAACTGTTTTCAATGAATAAAAAGAAAATTATGTTCTGTAAACGACTTTTCTCATCGGAAATGGTTTATTTACGCCCTCTTACATCACTTTAGGTCATTGACCCCTTCCAGAAGTTGCCGGCATCGAAAATCGAAACCATACCATATGTCGGGAATCATCTTTTTTCAAGAAATAATGACATTTTTGGTACAAAATTTGTTTTCTTAATAATCGTACACCACTGTAGTTCATTAAAACGGACCTGAAATTACGTGCATTGAGAAATGAAATCATAGTGCAAGTCAAACAAAACAACTTTACAAACCAAACGGTGAAAATCATGCTTTGAAAATTAGTGTTCAACAAATATCCGGATAATCGAAATGAAGAGTTTCAACGGGGAAAAAATTGAATTTTCGATTTCGATAATCGATTTTTCAATTTCGATTTTTCGATTTCGATAATCGATTCTTCAATTTCAATTTTTCGATTTCGATAATCGATTTTTCAATTTCGATTTTTCGATTTCGATAATCGACTTTTAAATTTTGTGAGGTTTCTTGAAAGAATTCGGGAACTCTCGGAAAAGTTCAACCGTTTTCGGGATGTTTTCGCAGCTGCTCGGCAATTTCCGTGTGATATCCGGATAATCCAAATATGTAGTATTTGGTATTTGGATATCCGGATATTTGTTGAACACTACTACTACTACATTTCAATAATAATGAAAGTTGTAAATTTTAACATATTTTTATAAAATTCCGACATATGGTATGGTTTCAATTTCGCAGAGGCCTTCAGCAAAATTCGTTTTTTAACCAAGAAGATCTCTTTTTTGGGACCTAAACCTATTCTCATATGAAAGTAGAGGGTTCATAGCAGAGATGGGCCGATTCAGAATCGCCGGTGTGAATCGTAAAGAATTTCTGAATCCGATTCTGAATCGGATTCGCGATTCGATTCTTCAATTTGGTGAATCGCAATTTTGCGATTCGCGATTCTTTTGTGACTGAATCGCGCATTTGCGATTCTTTCGCGTCTTCGCGATTCTTTTGCGATTCTTTTTAAATATTATGTACAATGTTGAATACTTCTTTTTTTAATAAGGGACAAAGGGTATAGCCGGATAAGGGGTGGTTTTTGCTCCAGGTGTACCTTGATAAAAAAAATCTGGAAAAAATTTTGGCCTCCCAATCCCCTTCCTTTCGGAGCTATGATCATTTTATTGCATTATTTTCGAGCATTTTTAATTCCAACGGAAGTGAATGAAATTTTGTGTTATTTGGCACAAAGTTATATCTAGTAAAGTCCTATTTACGATAATTTTTTCACTAATTTTTTACATCCCTTCATGAGGTTTTGGCCATTTGAAATTTTCAACAGTAAAAATGACCTTTACAGCAAAGTTCAACTAATTTTTAAAAATATCCTAAAAACGTGGTTTTTTACGTAAATTCACGTCATTTATTCAGTTTTGGCAATTGAGGTGGCGCAAGGGCTGAAAATTGTAATAAACTGTTAAAAATGTTATTTTGGTAGATTTTTCAACAGTGTTGTGAGAACCAAATTATTTGGTTTCCGTTCGGTTCTGTTCTGTAAGAAAATATTGTTCTCTGTTTCGGTTCTTGGGTTTCGTTCTTGGCATTTTTGTTCCTGTTTTTGGTTTCGGTTCTGGTCTTGTTGTTTTTAGGATCTTTGTTTCGGTTCTGTTTCGGTTCTCCACTTTTTTTGGTTCTTGGTTTCTGTTCCCCTACCATTCTTTTTTGTTCTGTTCTTTCCGTTTTTCATTTTTTTTTTCTACATTCAATTTACCATTATTTGTTCAGTTGTTTTTCAAAGTTTTTAAATTTTGTACTGTCACCAAAAATTAATAAAGATTATAAAAAATAAGAATAATGATGAATGAATGTGGTAAGTAAGTGGGATCACAAAATAGAAGTAAATGTAAAATTTTTCAATAAAATCGTCAAAATCCAAAATTTTAATTTATTTCAAAAATTGAAAATTTTGTCATACCATCAACGGGGGTCGAAACAACAGCTCATCAATTGATGACATTTTTGAATGAATTTTGATGGGCCCCATTCCCAACAAAAATTTTGCAAAATGAGGTGAAAAAAATAGAAATTAGAATTTTTTTTCAAAAGCGCCAAAAATAAGTTTCCATTTTCCATATTATATAAGTAGTCCAAGCAAATAAGAGAAAAAATACGCCAAACTCCGAAAAAATTCACACCCGATTTTTTTTTTCGTGAAAACTGTTCATAATAGTCCATTAAACAACAACAACAATCATACTAAAATGTCCCCAACCCAAAGTCGTCCGCAACCCCCACGAGAGGGATAAATGCTTACTGAAAACCGGTTTTTTATGAATATCTCATCAAATAACAATAAGCCTCAAAATTGAAAAATGGTTATGAACAATTATGTTCTACATGTAATTTCCTATCAGAAAAGTTCATTTTTTTGAAAATCGCTCATTTCTATTACCAAAAATTAAGGGTGAAAACGTCTAGTTTTCAAGTATTTCCAGTATTTTTCGAAATACCTAATCGAAATTACGAAGTTGAAGATACCTACCCAAAAACGATGTAATTCTTTAAAGTGAAAATATTTCAATGTCAGCTACCAAGGGGTGGGATAGTCGCTGAGGTCCACAAATAGCCGCGATTTATGGAAAGAATAGATGATTGAAACAAAGTGTTAATAATTATGGGTGATACAGAACATTTTTTCGCATCATACGGATTCAAAATTGCATAAGTAAAAGTAATCAGTCGTAATTTCGATTATTTCAAAAAATACTGGAAATATTTGAAAAATAGGTTTTTTCACTCTTATTGCATTTTTTGTGGGCTTCTGTATTTCTTCGCGTCATAATTGGAGAAGAACAGAAAAGAACAGAAAAGAACAGAATTTTTTTCGGTTCTCGTTCTGTTCCCGGTGTTCTCAGACTATGGTTTTTTTGTTCCTGTTCAGAACCTAAAGAACAAAATTTTTGGTTCCCAGTTTTCGGTTCTGATTTCGTTTTTTCATTTTTAGGTTTCGGGTTTTGTTCGGATTTCGTTCATCCTAAAAATAGCGTTATTTTCGTTTTTGGTTCCCGTTTCCGTTCCCGTTCTTTTTCGTTCTCACAACACTGTTTTTCAAATTTTGAGCATTTTATATGGAAATAAATGACCAAATGAAAAAATCAATCCCATATTCGTGTTCAGCAGGTCAAAATACCCCCGATAAACACCCTTTTCACGATCATTTTACTTTAAATCTCAAAATTTAGTTTTATTGTTGCAAAAAATTAGTGAAAAAAGAAAATTTCGAGATTTAAAGTAAAATGCTCGCGAAAAGGGTGTTCATTAGGATATTTTGATCTGCGTAACATGAATCCGACATTAGATTCATAGATTCCACTCATACGATCATGTACAACATTTTAAATAAAAGAATCGCAAAAGAATCGCAAATGAATCGCAAATGAATCGCAGAAGAATCCGATTCTGAATCGCGATTCTTTTCAGAAAAGAATCGCATTTCAGGAATCCGATTCTTCAAAACTAATGAATCGGATATTCCTGAATCCGATTCTTTAAATCGCTGAATCGCCCCATCTCTGGTTCATAGTATACAAATTGATGAAAAAATTTTTTTTCATATTTTTGGTCATTTTTTCTTAATTTGCGTTTTTCTCGAAATTTACTTTTCCGACATATGGTCGGGTATCCCTGGCTGCGTCTCATATATAGTTTTATTTAACCTCAAAGTCGTAACCTTTTTTATTGTATACAGGCAAAGTCGTAACGTTTTGGCAAACTCGTAACTTTTTAGGGTTATGACTTTGCCAAGTACCTCTCAGATGATTCTACTACCCTAATAACACATTTCTAGATGGTTTTTAGCAGGGTTGCGAGTTTGCCATTTATACACTTCTCAAAATTGCCCAAACTTCGAACACGCGAAAAAAATATAAAATATGAATTTTTTGGAGTGTATATTGGTAAATTAGGTAAAAAACAATGGTGGCAACACTGAGAGAAGGCGTTGGGAACCCCTCGACGTGATAGACGTGAACTACAGGCATGGTGCGGGTTTGCTGTTTATACAAAAGGTTACGACTTTGCCTGTAAACAATTATATATATATATATATATATATGTTACAGACACTGTTGTCAATCTAGTCAATGATATCATTGTCTAGGCAAAGTTGTCAATGGCTAAACAGGCAAGACAATGACATCAATGACTAGGCATTGAATCAATGACTGCCTTATCTTAGGCAATGAAGACTATCACTTTTTAAAACCACATTACATACCTAATACCTATTTATTTGTGTTATTAATCACAGTTTTTAAACAGAGATGTACTTGTAAATCTCTTCCATTAATTTTTTTTGTTATTTTAGAAATGAATTCGTAGTTTTTATGAAGTATTGGCTGCCAAATTATTTTTGCTAAAAATGGAATTTCGATGATTTGGATCCAAATTTATTCCAAGTTCAAGTTTTTTCAATATCCAACTTAAAAAAATTTCCAACTGTAAATATCTTTTAATTTAAATTTTCTCAAAATTTCTCAACTTTGATTCTTTCAATTTTATATTTTGATTACGTATTTTTTTAAATTTCTTTGAAGTAATCCCTAACTAATTGACTAGAAAAAAATGAAACATAACGTCAATTTTTCTTAATTTTTAGAGAACATTTTGAAATTATTGAAAAAAATTGTTGAGTTGGAACAAAATTTTGAAAAATATGAAGTAGAAAAAAAATTGCAGATCATGGTAGTTAGGAAAAATTTCTAGTAGTAAAATTGTTTCCAGTTTAAAAATTTTTTTAATTTAAATTTTCTCAAAATTTTTCCATAAGATTATTTTGTATGTGCTATCACACATTACAGTGCTAATATAGGCAGATTAGGTACACTTTATAACACACGTATACGTAACAATGTAACAACCCACTTCTATTTCATTGCCTATCATCATTGCCTAAATCGTCATAGACAGTGACATCATAGACTAGTCGAAGTTGTCATAGTCTAGCCAATGTCACCAGGTAAACAACATTGGCTAAAATGCCTAGCCATTGACAACTTTGCCTAGACAATGATATCATTGACTAGATTGACAGCATTGTCTGTAACATATATATAAGGAAACCTTGTTTTTTCTCACACGTCCTATCGTGTTCAGAAGGTCCTAAAACGTGAAGAAAAGTTGGTCCCGACGTCCATTTCAACCATAGTGAACAATTTAGTACTCGACTTTTCCATAAATGGAAAAGTCGGTAAAATGAAGTCGGGTCTTCCGATTTCGCTCAAAGGGTATAGCCGGGTAAGAGGTGAATTTGGCCCTGGCTTCGATTTTCGATCAAACTTCCCCAAATTGTACCCCTTGAAGTAAAAAAATTGTAGAAACATTTTTGACCCCCCCCCACCCCACCCCACCCCTTTCGTAGTTATGGCCATTTTATTGCAATATTTTCAAGAATTTTCAATTTCAACGGAAGTGAAGGAAATTTTCTGTTCTTTGGCAAAAAGTTACATCTCGTAAAGGTGTATTTACGATAATTTTTTCAACAATTTTGGTGCACTCCTTCACGTTTTTTTGGCTATTTGAAGTTTTCAATCGTAAAAAACATCATATAAGCGAAGAGCGACCACTTTTTGAAAATATCCCAAAAACGTCTTTTTTAACGTAGATATACCTCACGTATTCACTTTTGGTAATTTCGATGACGCAAGGGCCGAAAATTGCGAAAAACCGTACAGAAATGTTGTTATTATAGCAGATTTTTCAAATTTTGAGCGTTTTAAGTGAAAAGAAGTGGAAAAATTAAGAAACTAATGTCGGATTCGTGTTTATGGGGTCAAAATACCCCGATAAACACCCCTTTCGCGATCATTTTACTTAAATTCTCGAAATTCGCCATTTTCGTCATGAAAAATCAGTGAAAAAAGTGAATTTTGAGACTTTAAGCAAAACGATCGCGAAATGGGTGTTTATCGGGGTATTTTGACCCGCTAAACACGAATCCGACATTCGTTTCTTCATTTGGCCACTTCTTTTCACTTAAAACGCTCAAAATTTGAAAAATCTGCTAAAATAACAACATTTCTGTACGGTTTTTCGCAATTTTCGGCCCTTGCGTCATCGAAATTGCCAAAAGTGAATACGTGAGGTATATTTACGTTAAAAAAGACGTTTTTGGGATATTTTCAAAAAGTGGTCGCTCTTCGCTTATATGATGTTTTTTACGATTGAAAACTTCAAATAGCCAAAAAAACGTGAAGGAGTGCACCAAAATTGTTGAAAAAATTATCGTAAATACACCTCTACGAGATGCAACTCTGTGCTAAAGAACGGAAAATTTCTTTGACTTCCGTTGAAATTAAAAATTCTTGAAAATATTGCAATAAAATGGTCATAACTCCGAAAGGGGTGAGCGTGGGGGGGGGGGTAAAAACTTTTCCAGATTTTTTTTACATCAAGGGGTACAATTTGGGGAAGTTAGATCGAAAATCGAAGCCAGGGCCAAATTCACCTCTTACCCGGCTATACCCTTTAATTCGGACATCGACTTACTTTTTGATCCGACCCTCTCTCCGTGCTCTAATCGACCCCCTCCTCCAGTCTTAAGGGATCAACACGGAATTGAGTTTTAGAAAAAATTACGGTGAGAAGATTGGATAAAAAAATTAGTCGATATTCGAATTCTACGCCCTCAGATTAGTTCGAATCGATATGCCACACGATATTTTCATTTCTCAACATACTTTTACCCAAATTGGGGAGAGGGGCTAGAGGGGGAACTGATGATGGGTCGCATCTAAAAAATAAGCAAATATTCTAATTCAGAGTCCTCAAATACCTAACAAACGACAGGTCACAAGTTATTTTTCATTTTTTTGAATTTTGGCCCTATATCAAGAAGGCTAAAAGGAAGGTTCAGAAGAGTTGGATGAAAAAATTGAGTAATACATATTCAAAATCAGCGCCTTAGAATTAGTAGTAATCGATGTGTTACTTTACTTTTTCGATTTTTTTGAATTTTGGCCAAAATTGTGAACCCCTGTACAGTGTACACCCTCTCCCCCCAAGGGGTCTAGACTCTAGGGATCTCATCTTGAAAATTTGTTTGTTGAAAAAGGGGTGAAAAAGTCTACTTAGTGTAATTTTTTTAGATTTTTAAATGGTAGCTTTATTTATTTTTTCTTATCATGAAAGTTGAGCTTTCACCATCAAAGTTCAACTTTGAGTTTTTCAAAATGTGATTACTGTTTTTGAATCTCCTATTGATCATCTTTCAGCCCCCGCAAACAGTTTTTCCCCAAGTACAGCCTATCTCGAGATATGAGTCTTCAAAGTTGGGTAATTTGGCTAAAAATCGCAATTGCATAAAAATTACGAGCCCCCTCCCCCAGCCCTCTTGAGGGTTAGAAAAGAAATTATCGTGGTTTTGTGAAAAGACCACCAAGGGGAACTCGTAAGAAAAATTTGAGCAAAATCGGAAGACCCACCTTCATTTTTGGTCTGTTTTAGTATGGACTAGCCCTTTAAGATTTCATAGCTACCGAAACTGTAGATAAGTAGCGATATACCTATTCAGTTATCGTCTGTTATTAGGATAAAGTTTACGAAGAAATAAAATACGTTATGGGAGATCACGAAGGAAACGTAAAAACTGAACATTTGAATGAATTATTAATATTAGAACGGTGTATAAAAGAAACAATGCGACTGTTTTCTATCGTACCCTTCATATTTCGAAATGTTACCGAAGATATAGAATTAAAAGGTACCTAGTAATACATACTACCTATAAACTCTAGCTTTTGTAGTAATCTGCGACTTATGAGATCACCGAAATATATTTTTCACTTCCTAGATGGTAAAATCCTCCCTGCCGGAGTTACTGTATGTTTAGCTTTAGTGATGTTACATAATAATTCTAAAGTATACAAAAATCCCTTCGAATGGAATCCTGAAAATTTTTCTGACGAAGAAATCTCAAAAAGGCATTACTGCAGTTTTGTACCGTTTAGTTCCGGTCCCAGATCTTGCATAGGTAAGAGTACCTACGACTACGAGTATACGGTTGGTCTAACAATTCGTTACTTATTCCAATTCATTAAAATGTAATACAAATATTTTCAGGAGCTAAATATGCTATGCTATCGATAAAGGTTATGCTTGTAACACTTTTGAGAAGGTACAAATTTCACACAAATATGAAAATGAAAGACATGAAAATGAGTTTCGATATCGTACTGAGAAACACCAAAGGATACCATGTTCGATTGGAAAAAAGACACGCATAGGTGAATTTACCCAAATATCAGTTTACCCCCCCCCCCCCCCCTCTTCATTCATTCATTCATTCATTTTCAAGACCCAAAAAGTCAACAGTCAACGAAACATGAAATAAAATTTCTCATTATTGCTTGCAGAAGCGAGAATTAAACCCCAAAAATACATACATAGGCTAAAAATGTATGTCCCTAGAACTAAAAAAAAATAATTAATAGTAATTTTCTAATTAGGAACTATTTTTTTAAAGCATGGATTTATTGCGCCAAACCTTGGCATTGTAACTCACAATACCTAATACCTATGATAAGTGTAACTTAAAATACATAATAACGTACCTATCAAAGAAACACCAGCCTACTTCATACTTCATATACCTATTGCGCCTTTAGTTTAACCTAAACCTATCATCATTTAGCGTATTCTTAATGCCTATAAACAGCAGATATTAATTTCTTTTTAATGCTAAAAATAAATAAAATGACCAAATTGAGGACGAAATTCATTGGAGTAATCAGTCAAGTTAACTAAGATTGATATTGTCAACGGAAATGGAGTAAAAAGTAATACAGAAATAATTGGTAGGCCAACTTATATGAAACTTAATAAAACATGATTCGTTTCATTTGTATTTTTTTCCTTGATCTTGAGTAAAAAAATTGATTATTTAAAAAAATTATTTAAACAGGTGAGACGGTGTGACGCATGCTTATTCACAACACTTTTGTGAATATTTTTTAAAATGTGGAATATAAGCACACCGAGCAATATTTTGTATTAGGTACCTACATAATTTCACAATATACATGAAAATCAAATTAATTCAACTTTATCCAGGATCAATATGATAATTGCATTGTTATTGATCGGTACTACGGTAGTCTAAAGTATTCTTCGATACACTCAATTTAAAAAAAGTAAAAAAAGAATGGAAAAATTAGTTAGCCAGTTCACAGGTTTGAAAACATTTATATCCAATGTTTGGAAATATACCGTGGTTTTTAAGAAAATCCGGCGGGTAAATTTTTCATTTACATAAAATTTTCGAAAAAAGTAACATTTTCATACACAGATGTTATACGAAGAGGAATAAGCATTTTTAAATTTGGCAGCCCAGCAAGATTATGGTTCCTAAAAAAACCAATTATTGTGGGTTTCGACCCTGAAAATTTTCAGGTACCTGAACCGTTTACTTATTGTAACGATACCTACACAGTACACACATATTTTATAGGTAATTGAGAGAAATTAATTTAAACAATTGTCAAACATTTATGTTGCAAGTGAATAAGATTTGAATATTTTACCCTCAAATTTTTTTATTATTTTTCAAGACATGGCTTAAAATGTTCAAATCATTTCTTAAAAATATCCCCTGGATAAATTTTTTATTGGACACAAGTTTTCTAAATAAATTTCGTCATAAATATCTTTTATGGTACATGATGAAAATTTGATTTTCTTAAACTATGAAAAACCATATTGAAAATTGAAAAAGTCTAGAATTTTTTTTATTTGACATTGCTGTACCTACGACTTTTCAATATTTTGCCACATTGTCAGACTTTATTAATCAAACTTGTAAAAATAAAATTGTTTGAGATTTCTGTGGCTTCCTTTCAAGAGCATTATTTTATGACCTGAGGAATCTACTTTTTGTCATACTTTCGTGAAAATACTTAATGAACAATCCTCTTCAGTGCTTAAGCCGCTGCCACCACACTGGTGACAATTGTCACCAACCGATTTTTTTTTCGTGCGTTACGTTGGCAGGAACGAGTGATCGGGTGGTAACGCCTCCTAGTACCTATGCGCGCTTGGCCCACCGTTCGTTTCCGCTATTCAACAAATTGCCTACTTTTTCATTTGAAGGGGCAAACGTTTCTGAAAAAAATCTTGACCCTTACGAATTTTATTTTTTTTGCCCCTTAAATCCAAAGGGTATGTTGTGCACGAACCAGTAGGGCATTGATTCACAAGTATCTGTCGGGTGACGATTTCATCCCCTCCACTTTTCATTCAGTGAAGAAAAAATAACAATAAACACGAAAAATACATATTTTTTTCTAAGAAATTTGCCTCTTCAAATAAGAAAGTAGACAATTTGCCCATCAAGGGAAATGAACGGTTGAACATTTATGAACATCACCTAGAAGTTATAATGCCGTATTAAACTTTGGTCCAGCGCTAGAAAATTAATTGACAAATGTCATTTTTTCAAGTGTGGTGTCGGCGGCTTAAATAGAAGAGAAAATGATTGAAAATTCTTTGAGAAAAAATTCATGACTTTCATGACCGATAAGGGTAAGGTGCCCCATTATCGCCTAGTGCCCAATGTCGACCACCTCGTCTATCTCCGGCGCTATGGGCGACAGCGAGCCGAAAATTTTTTTTTCATATTCTTCATCGAAAATCCGGAAAAATAAGACCACTCCGACATCCTGAGAGCCAAAACTCGCGGAGAAAAATAGAAAAGAAGAAGTTGGAAGGCCAAAAACTTTTTTTAGCAATTGCTTGCACGCCTTGGAATTTTTTCTTAAAATTATCGAATTAAATGTTTCTAGTGTTTTTGTGATTGAGAAAGTTCAAAGTTTCTGATGTAATCATCGCATTTTAATAATTACAACTTTAAGTAAAAAAGAAATTCACTCAAAGTTCATTTTTATGGTGTGTCCCTTTATCGACCACCTATAATCTAATGTAATTTGTTGTTTTTAAGTGATTTCGTTTTTTTCAATTTTCTCGAATTTTGGTTGTAGGGTTGTCATTTTGGTCTCAAATTGTTCATCTGTGAAAGAGAAACACAAAAAAAATATTTTCCGGTAGATTCCGTTCATAGCGGACAAAATCAGTCGGTAGTCGATATTGGGAACCCAAAATTTCGACCTTGCGTTTTGACATGTTTCAGAAAAAAATTCCTAAAAAATACTAAATTTTAACGGATGGCCCCGGGGCTTTCCACAATTGTAGGGGAAGGATGTAGGTATCCATTAAGCCATCAATGACATTTCCAGCCCTTAAACTTTTGAAATGGTGAGACTTCAAAAAAAAGTGGGCGATAATGGGGCACCTTACCCTTAGACATCATGTTGAAGCATAAACCACAAAATGACCCAAATGGCGGGAGAAGAAAAGGGGAGGATGAACCAAAAATCAAAAAATGTTGACGTTATCGAAATCTACGTTTCTAGGCTTATTGTTCATTTTTGATACTAAAATAGGTAACCAAGAAAGATCTCAAGGTGGTCGAACTTTATTCAATTATTCAACATTTTTGATAATGAAAGTGTACCATTTCTCGACATTTAAAATCCATTTATGGAATAATTGTGACTTCATTAGAATCCCATTTTAAATGATATTTTGTTGAAAAAATTCCAACCTGATGATAATTTTTTATCATTTTTTATGCCTGTCAAAGATAAACTAGTGAATGAAATTGTAAACATCATTATGACGGTGAGTCAGCACACAACAAAAAAATTCGATTGACAAACGAATGAATATCCTAAACCGTTGATTTTTTTTCAGGACAGTGAAATGACCGCAACAAATCTAGATATGTTTTACATTATCGATGTTGGCATTGAATCAACACTATCAAGTAGGTATTCGACCTGACATAATTTCTGCCAAATATGTTTTAAAACGCCAAATTATTGATCTCTATCTTACGATTTGTCGTCAGGATAAAATTTACGAAGAAATAAACCACGTTTTAGGAGACTACGAAGGCAATATAAAAATCCAACAGTTAAATCAATTAGGTACCATATATTTTCTAGGGCAATGCATTTTCAAAAAGGCATTAGGTACTGCAATTTTGTATCAATCAGTTATGGTTAAGATTGGAGAAATGAGAACGGAGTTGGTATTTTTACAATTGATACCTATCAAGCGATTAAAGATTTTTGTGTATAATTTTTTTTCAAAGTTCAAGTGTTTACTTCCAGAAATACAAAATTTTCAGGTACGGTAATTAATTTTATTTTTCAAAAAATATCAATTTTTAAAGCATAAATTCGAATTTTAATTTTCAAACGAATTTCACATTTATAAATTCAAAAATTTTCAAAATAGGTATTACGATACAGATATCCTGAGACAGGTACATCATAGTGGCCTTAAGAGTATCGATATATATCGATAATATCGATACTTCACAGTATCGATAAGTATCGATACTCAAACGTGGTATCGAAAGAGTATCGATATTTTTTGAATTTTTTTTGATATTAATACATTTCGGCTCGTTTTTTTTATAATTCCGTTGTTTTAAGTTTGATACACAAGTTCAAAACCAAAAAGTGAAATTATTTTACGATTACGAGCGTGAAAGCGGGAAACTAATGAAAGCCGGAAACGAAAAATCGCCAAAACCCTGATCGTAAAATGTAAAGTCGTGAATGTGAAAGGAAAAATACGAGTATTTTGCAGTCATCGGAAACAAAACCGAAACCGAAAAGCAAAAACAGAAAAAAAACGCTAAAATCCCAAAATACCAGAACCAGTACCAATACCAATACCGAAACGCTGAGAAAACAAAACCAAAACCAATATCAATACACTAATTCCTAGAGTCCGAGTTACCAAAACGGTATCGGGAGCTCTCGGCGATTTCCGAAGGTGTTCGTTTGACTTGTTCGAATTTTTTCATTATTTTTTACGTACTTGGACTTACGTATACGGTATAATACATTATACAGTATACAAATATTGCACTTTTATGCAGTTTAATTAGCTGAAATGAGAAGGGCGATTGTTTAACATAACAACCATTGAAAAATTAACATTTTTTTCGGCTCCAAAAAGCATAAAAATTAAACATGTCATGTCATGTCATAAGTCAAACATAATTCGATTTTTTTGGTTTTAGTGAGTTGTGCTTGTGCCTATTTTATTTTCGTCACTTTTTAATTTTGCTGATTTACATACTTTATTTTTTTTTCAAAGTACCTTTTTTAAAAAATGATGAAATAATTTTATTTGTTTACATAAATAAATGATCAATTCTAGCTATTGAATTCGGATAAGTATGTTAATTTTTAAATGATTAAAATTTTTATACAAAAAAAATATCATAAAATTGAAAATAAGTAGGTAAAAAGAAAAATTTCAACTTTTTTCTAATGGAATATTTTTGAAAAAAATGTGATTGTTTAACCCAGCAGTGAATTAGTGATTCAGTGACACTAAAAAACAGAGATGGGCCGATTCAGAATCGCCGGTGTGAATCCTAAAGAATTTCTGAATCCGATTCTGAATCGGATTGGCGATTCGATTCTTCAATTTGGTGAATCACAATTTTGCGATTCGCGATTCTTTTGTGACTGAATCGCGCATCTGCGATTCTTTCGCGATTCTTTTGCGATTCTTTTTAAATATTATGTACAATGTTGAATACTTCTTTTTTTAATAAGGGACAGGGTATAGCCGGATAAGGGGTGGTTTTTGCTCCAGGTGTACCTTGATAAAAAAAATCTAGAAAAAATTTTGGCCTCCCAATCCCCTTCCTTTCGGAGCTATGATCATTTTATTGCATTATTTTCGAGCATTTTTAATTCCAACGGAAGTGAATGAAATTTTGTGTTATTTGGCACAAAGTTATATCTAGTAAAGTCCTATTTACGATAATTTTTTCACTAATTTTTTACATCCCTTCATGAGGTTTTGGCCATTTGAAATTTTCAACAGTAAAAATGACCTTTACAGCAAAGTTCAACTAATTTTTAAAAATATCCTAAAAACGTGGTTTTTTACGTAAATTCACGTCATTTATTCAGTTTTGGCAATTGAGGTGGCGCAAGGGCTGAAAATTGTAATAAACTGTTAAAAATGTTATTTTGGTAGATTTTTCAAATTTTGAGCATTTTATATGGAAATAAATGACCAAATGAAAAAATCAATCCCATATTCGTGTTCAGCAGGTCAAAATACCCCGATAAACACCCTTTTCACGATCATTTTACTTTAAATCTCAAAATTTAGTTTTATTGTTGCAAAAAATTAGTGAAAAAAGAAAATTTCGAGATTTAAAGTAAAATGCTCGCGAAAAGGGTGTTCATCAGGATATTTTGATCTGCGTAACATGAATCCGACATTAGATTCCACTCATACGATCATGTACAACATTTTAAATAAAAGAATCGCAAAAGAATCGCAAATGAATCACAAATGAATCGCAGAAGAATCCGATTCTGAATCACGATTCTTTTCAGAAAAGAATCGCATTTCAGGAATCCGATTCTTCAAAACTAATGAATCGGATATTCCTGAATCCGATTCTTTAAATCGCTGAATCGCCCCATCTCTGCTAAAAAATAATGAAATGACTTGAGATATTTCAAAATTAATATCACAAAGAGTAGAAAAATTGTAAAAATTTGGTACAAATACTTACAGGAATCAAAATATCTCAATATTACAATCTAATATTTTCATGGCATGTATGATTTTTATATTTTGATGCTGAAAAAAGAGTTATTTCCGTATACTCATTTAATTAAACAATCCTCTTTTCAAATTTACTAATTTAACTGCATACGTACAGTATAATAGATGCAGACGTACGTAAAAATGAAGAAAAAATTCGAACAAGTCAAACGAACACCTTCGGAAACCACGGAGAGCTCCCGATACCATTTTGGTAACTGGGACTCTAGGAATTAGTATACCAATACCAATACGCTTGAAAAAACGAAACCACTATCAATACCACTATCAAAACGAATTTCGTTTTGTTTTGTTTTGGTATTTATCCTCTGTTTTTTTTTTCAGTTTTTTGTTTTTTTCCCCTAAATTTTTTTTCTCAACTAAATTTTTTTTTTCAAAACGTAATTTTGTTGAGAAAAAAATTTAGGTGCGTAAAAATTACGTTTTGAAAAAAATTTAGTTGAGAAAAAAATTTAGGTGTGTGAAAATTACGTTTTGAAAAACATTTAGTTGAGAAAAAAAATTAAAAAATTGGTGTGAAAAAATTACGTTTTGAAAAAAATTTAGGTGTGTGAAAGTTACGTTTTGAAAAAAATTTAGTTGAGTAAAAAAATTTTGGTGTGAAAAAATTACGATTGGAAAAAAATTTGGACCTCTGAACGTCTCCGATAATGGACTTAGAAAAAAAACTAAAAAAAAAATGAGCCTCCACCAGAGCATTTTCGGGAAACAGACACTCGTCCCCTACGCCCGCCCTTGAAAAAAAAACAAAAAAAACAAAACGAAACGAAACGAAAAAAAACAAAAAACAAAACGTTCAAAATACCATAACCAAAACCAATACCAATACAGAAACACTGAGAAAAACAAAACCAATACCAATACCAATACGATTGAAAAAACAAAACCACTACCAATACCACTACCAAAACGCGTTTTGTTTCCGATGACTGGTATTTTGGGGTGTTGGACACAGGGCTGGAAGAACGAACGAAGAACGGGAACGAAGAACGAAGAACACAGTCATTTTTTTGAAAGAACTAAAGAACGAAAGAACAAACATTGAAAAATTACCGAAAAGAACAAATGGGAACGAACGACGAATGTTTAAAATTAAATCGGCTTAAAGAACAGGAACGAAGAACACTAAATTCTTGATTGTTCTTTGTTCTTTCTTTTTCCCCCATTTTCCTTCAATATCATGGTAAAATCAACTCAAAATCATATATTTAATGGTCACTTCTCCCTCTTTATGGATTATAAGCGCATTCTGCATTATGTCTGTGTGGTTTTTGATAAAGTTGTGCTCCTGTATGTATTTCTTTTCGAATTTTGTTCAAAATTTTGCATGATTTTCAACTGAGAACGAAGAATGAGAACAGGAACGGAGAACGTGATTGAGGCAAAGAACAAAGAACAGAAGAACGAACGAACGTTATTTACTATAATTACAAAGAACAGATGAAAATAAGACGGAAGGTTTATTTTGGGAATGAAAGAACAAGGAACGACAAAAAAATCACAGCGTTCTTCCCAGGGCTGGTGGAACAGAACAGAACAGAACAGTATGAACAAATAAAAACACTAAAATTTCTGTTTTCGCGGAACAATAAACAGAACAGAACAAAATAATGTTCTGAACAAATAAACGAGAACAGAACAGAACAGAACGTATGAAAAATATTGTTTTGTTCTGTTCAGAACAGAACAATATAATTTTTTCCTGTTCGTAAAGGGTACCCCCGGTTAAGATAGGTGAATCGGCCTAAGAGCTACTTTTTGAAACTAACCATCAGACATTATTAAGGACCCCAAAAAATAATTTTAGGCCGTATTTTCAACCTCCCACCTCACTCCCCTACACCCCCACCCCCCAAAATGTTGAATTTTCGTCAAAAAATCCTATCTCGGAACCTAATGAACCAAAAATTCTGAAATTTATGTGGTGTATACGGGAAGTGGTGACCAACTTTTGAGAATTTTTTCAGATTTTTTTTGCACCGCCTTCTAGCCAAAATCCCACTTTGAAAACTTAAAATCGCTCTAATTTTAAAACTAAAAGACATACATTTTTTCTTTTTGGCACAAATATAGTCCTACATTGGTACAATATAATGATATTTTTTTCAAATTTTTAGCGTTGGGAGAACAGACGAAAAAATGCGGTTTTCTATTCAAAAATGCTCATTTCATCATTCACGCAACCAAAAAATTTTGAAAATATTTTTATGGTATGAATGAGGAAAGGTAACAATTTTTTGAGAATTTTTTATGAATTTTTTTGCAATGCATTCCAGCCAAACCCCCACCCTCAAACTTTTAAAATTTCTCCAATTCCAAAACTATAAGGCAAAAATTCGTTCTACTTATTGAAACTAACCACCACACATAATTAAGGACTCCAAAAAATTTTTAGGATGCATATTCCACCTCCCATCTCACTCCGTTTCACCCCCATCCTCTCAATATTTAGTTTTGTCAAAAAATCCCATTTTGGTACTTTAATGAACCAAAATTTTTAAATTCATTTTTTTTGTACATGCGGAATGATAATCAACATTGAGAACTTTTTTAGATTTTTTGCACCGCGTTTTAGCCAAACACCCACTTGGAAACTTTAAAATTGCTCTACTTTTAAAAGTAAAAGATACCCTCTCATTTATAGATCAGTGAAAATTATCGAAAATCACTGAGAAATCGTCAGAATTGCAGCACAGGAGAAAATCAGTGATAATTCACTGACAAATCAGTGAAATTCATGAAATTTACTGGAAAATCAGTGAAAATTCACTGGCAAATCAGTGAAATTCATAAAATTTGCTGGAAAATCAGTGAAAATTAACTGAAAAACCAGTGAATTTCGCTGATTTTTCCTGTGCTGCAATTCTGACTGTTTATCCGTGACTTTTCACTGATTCAGAATGAGAGAGAATACATTTTTTCTTTTTGGTGCAAATATGGTCCTTCTTTGGTACAATATGTGGCCGTGGCAGGCAGACCCGACTTCAGTTGTCAAAATTTCAATTTTCACTTGTTTCCAGAATTTTATACTCTGATGCCTCGAAATTGAGTATAAATCCACCCGAAGTCCCAAAGTTTGAAATAAATTTATAATGAGCAAGAATGTGAAGTTGACTATGAAAAAAATCAAACAAAAAAAATACAAGAAATATTTAAAAATCATATCGTAAATCAACTAAATCCGTAGTTATACGTACTATAACTGAGAGCTCGTAGGTAGCTAGGAATGGTGTTTAACTGTTTAGGGTAATTTGTAGCTTATTTCAGCAGAAAAATATAGGTAGTTGATAGGCTATACAAGCGAAGAAACACTTCCTGGCCGTATCGCATCGCTAATTTTAAAAGTTCGTATTTTGAAAACTTGTTTTCGCATGTAAGGTCGATTTTTCCCGACACGGTCAAATATACCTACTGTTAATTTTTTCAGAATCGTAGCTTGGGAAGAAAAGGCGAAAAAATACTTGTTCCTATTCAAAAATACCCATTTCGTCATTCATACAAACTACAATTTAAAAAAAAAATCGATTTTTTTTGCAGTGCATTCTAGCCAAAACCCACCCTCAAACTTAGGATTGTTCCAGTTTCAAAACTAAAAGATACCTATATAATTATTCTTTCTGTTTAGTAGTTGAAGGGTGGGTTTTGGACTAGATTACATTGCAAAAAAAATTCTCAAAAATTCTCAAAAATTTGTTCCTCACACTGTTCATACCTTACCATATAAATTTCAACGACTTTAAATTTATTGAGTGGGGGTTTGACTACAACGAGGTGCAGGAAAATCTGAAAATTTTCAAAGTTGGTAACCAATTATCATTCTCTATATACAATACCAATGAATTTCAAAATTTTGGTTCATTAAAGTACCAAAATGGGATTTTTTGACAAAACTAAATATTGGGAGGATGGGGGTGAAACGGAGTGAGATGGGAGGTGGAATATGATAAAGTATAGAAACACTTACTCAGGTACTCAAACTTATATTCACGAAATAAACTCACAAAACTAAAACTAATAACTAACTATGGTTCAACTGTTCAAAAGGTGACGTGCGTCTCTCGACTACACATAACGTACTGTACAACTACTTTACAATGACTAACTGACTAACTATTCACCGATGACTTAACTCTAAACATGACTCATCTTATAACGATAACGTAACACAACGACAATTATACAAATTACTAAAGGAACATAAACGAATACTTCAACACTCCCTCTGAATTTTGAGTGGAGACACTTAACGATAAATTCACAATAACGAATAACAAATAAAAAAAGAAAAGTGGTTCGAAACCAAAAGAAACACTTACAGAATTTTACTTCTTTGAATCATCATCGGCACTGTCTTCTAAAACTCGTAAAAGCTCTTCCTCTCTCGCTTCAGTCATCGGCACGTCTTCTATAATATCTTCGGCATGATTTCCTTCGGTTCGTTCTTGTGACAGGTCCATAGCCTCATCGTAATTTAACTCGTTTGTTTCGGCTTCCATTCTTTCGACAAGAGTACGAACAACATCGGAAGTCCTTGCTTCTTCCTGCGAAATCTTCTTCAGATCGATCGTTAAATGTACATCGGCGCGATTCTCTTCGGCTTCTGTCATCTCCTCGAATCCATCGTCATCGAATAATGCTTTGACTCGTTCTTCGATTCTGCGGTCAATTTGCCGTCTTTCCGTACTCCTCCGTCGAGCCGCTTTTCTTTTTTCTTTTAATTGGTCTTCGGGAGTTTTTGTTTCAAAAAGTAACTTTTTATAAATTCGGTGGATTTCCGCTGGTAAGTCGACATTCAGGACTTCAGCGGCGTGACGCAGGTCGGCAATTGCGTCAAGAGTTACGTTTAAATCTCTTGGACCTAAAGAAACATAATAACATGGAAAAAAAATTTGTAAATAGAACTTCGAATAGATTATATCTTCGGCACATTATTTTAATTCAGGTATTTCTTGAACTAATCGACTTCGGAGATGGTTAAATGGTTCCCTGGTTAGAGGTTTCGTGAGAATATCGGCGTCTTGCTCTGAAGAGCTGACCCAATGAATGATCGCACGTTCGTTAATGACAAAGTTTAGGATATGATGGAGTTTTATGTCAGGAATGTGACGTAAGGAAGGGACACCAGGTTTTTCCGTACATTGAATCGACGCGGAGTTGTCTCCATACAGATGAAAGGGTTCGTAATTCTGGTTGATCGCGCGAACAGTGGTAGCATTTATTGCGATAGTTTCTTGTAAAGCTGCATTTAAAGCTACGTATTCTGCTTCGCACGTCGACGTTGATACGTTTCCTTGTCGTTTGCTGGACCAAGCAACTACGTCATTGAACAGTTTAATTACTGTACCAGTGGTAGATTTCTTGGTATCCGGACAATCTCCGTAAACTCGAATCAGCGTAGGCTATCAATCCATCGGCACTCCCTGTGTACGTAAGTCCATAATGCTGAGTTCCAACTAAGTATCGAAAAACTCTTTTAACGCACTCCCAATCGTAACGAGAGGGGTTTACTTGTTTTCTACTGAGCATATGAACTGCGTAAGTGATGTCTGGTCTGGTTCCGTTTGCTAAGTACATTCAACTGCCAATCGCTTCCTTGTAGGGGAAGGGGGCTTCGTCGTATTGTTTCTTCTTTTCGATGCTTTTAAACCATTTTCTTTCTTTTCGATTCTTCGGCTCAATTCCAGCAAAGAGTAATTGTGTCATCAGGCGTTCCTTATCATTTCGATTTTGATGAACCATCGGAATAGGATAGGATTTTGCAGTCAGCATGTTGAATCTTTTTAAAATTTCAATGGTATAATTTTTCTGATGTAAGATGTAAATTTGTTCTTTTCGTTTACGAATAACTTCGAGTCCTACAAATTTCTTCGGTTCGCCTAAATTTACAATTTCCAATTCGTCTAATAGTAAATCGATAATTTTGTCCATTATTCTTACGTTGTTTCCAGCAAATAGTATATCGTCTACATAAAGTATGAGAAATGCTTGAATGTTTTTCTTCCGAAGCCAGTAGATACAAGGATCGTTGATGTCTTGTTCGAATCCAATTTTCAACATTATTCGATTAAAGTGGGCATTCCAACGCTTAGGACTTTGTTTCAATCCATAAATCGCTTTCTTAAGTAATAAGACTTTCAATTTTCTCGTCTGTTCATCGACTTTCATGTACTTCGGAATTTCCATATATGTTATATCTTGTAGATCTCCATGTAAAAATGCTGTCTTCACGTCGAGGTGGTATACGTCCAAATTAAATTTGTTAATTATGCTGAAGGATACACGAATGGTGGTGATTCTTGAAACTGGTGAATAAATTTCCGCTAGGGAGTAACTCCTAGGGTCTTTAAATCCACGCGCTACAAGTCTTGCTTTGTACTTCAATCTTCCACACGTGTCAATTTTCGTCTTTAAAAGAACAATGGAGTCTATGATTACTGGATTTTCTTCGGGGGTGGACGGTTTACAAAAATGTATGATTCGTGTCGTTCGTGTGAGCCTAATTCGTCAGCTAGCGCTTCTTCCCAGTATTCACGATCTGGTCCAGCCAGAGCCTGTTCTACTGAGATTGGATCGCCTGCTAAACCACACATGAGTGCGTAAACTTCAAGGTCATCGACAGCTTCGGTTAACATCGCATAGGCGCGTACTCGTTCTAATTCAGCTTCGAAATGTCGTTTTATATCGATCGCGTTTTTATCGAGGGGTAAATCTTCTTCGGCTAACAAAATTTGTTCAGGTTCAATATCTTCGGCAATGTTTGATTTTTCTCCCTCGTCTTTTTGAGATGATAAAGGTTTCGGTTTCGCAGGTCTCCCTCGTTTCTTCGGAGTTGGTTCTGGAGCACTGGATGTCGTCGGTTGCTGTTCATCTTCGGAATCATCTTCAACTAACGGTGTATCAGGTAATTTTTCACCATTTTCATCTCTTCGGTAAATTTGATCAAATTCCAGAAGCCAATCTTTTTCTTTCATAAGAGGTTCGGTTTCGTCTTTCGGTAATCCGGATAAATGTTTATATACTCTTGATTCTTTCGGTCTGGCGTGTTTCGTTTTGATAATTTTCTTCGATTGAGGTAATAAAATTTTGTATCCAGTAGGTGTGTATCCGACTAAAATGCCGTAAATTCCTTTGGGCGCAACTGGTGAAATTCTTTCTAATCGTTTCATAAATACAATGCATCCAAATCTTCGGAGTTGTTTCAATCGTAGATTTACGTCTGGGAATACTTGTTTTAGTGGGTATTTGAATCCAATTCCAGCGTGAGGTGTTCTGTTGTATACGTGTATTGCTGCACTGAGTGCGATATCCCAGAACGATAATGGTAATCCAGAATCCACAAGCATAGCTCGAACTCTGGCCATGATCGTTTGATTGAATCTTTCGGCTGTACCGTTGTGTTGACTTGTCCGAGGTGCTGATTTTCGATGTTTTATGCCTTGACTTTTTCAGAAAATTCTTGAACGGTTTTGAGATATATTCGCCTCCGTTATCTGATCGAAAAACTCGTACGGTTCGATTTTCAGCTCCATCGGTTTTGTTTTTAATTTCTTCAAGGAATTTTTGAAAGCAAATTAGTGCATCGGATTTACTGTGCATTACATATGCCATTGCAAATCTGCTATAATCGTCGATAAAGGTGATTATCCATCGGTATCCGTTATTGAATGATTTTGGTGTAATTGGACCCATGATATCCGAATGGATGGTGTGAAATGGACGTTTTGCTCGAGTTCTTCTTTCTTTAAATGGTAATTTTCTCATGTTGGCAATGTTGCACGTGTTGCATTCTTCGATAAGTTTCCGATTTAGTGGTACGTCTTTTAAAAAATTACTGTATGCTTTAAGATGGACCATTTTCTCGTATGACATGTGATTTAATCTACAATACCATTTCATACATTCTTTGGAAAATGCACTGAAATCCTCGGTAGTCATCATCGGCTCAATATTCGCTCCTTCGTTTGGATGAATTTTGTACTCTAGCGGTATTTCGTAGTCTGTCTGAATGTTATCAATTAACTCTCTTTTATCCAGGTCGTCGGAGTCTTGTTCCATTTGAAATAACCTATTTGCTTCGATTTCGTCTAGGGTAAGTTTCGGTTCTTCGGAGTCGACTTCCATTTTCGTTTCTTTCGGATTAGGTTTCTTTTTCTTAGGAGGATGAAGGGAGAGATTGGATAGGTCTACAGGAGAAGGTGAACGGCTTCGTTTATACGTTTTATTTCTAGTTTTTGTAACCAAACCCTTGTCTAAATTTTGATCACTTCGGATAATAAAATACCAAAACGGTTGATTGTATTTGCCTTTCAAAATAATTTTGTTAGTATTTCCTTCCAAGACTTTTGCCCATTTATTATTCAAGACTACGGTGTGACCTTGATCTATGAATCTTCGGAACGATAATAAATTATCAATTATATTCGGAACTACTAAGACATTTTCTAAGCTTACAGAATTATCACAAAGAACACTTCGGCCTTGAATATTACCAGTAACTTTTGCTTTTAAATTTGAATCAGGATTAATACCTTCGATTGTTCGTAGACATTCCTTCGGCTCGGTTATATGTACGCTATCCTTAACAATATGAGTAGTGGCGCCCGAATCGCCTATAAAAATTAAATTCTTACCAGTAGTCGCATCCAACGCAGCATCGGCAGTAAACGCAGCAGCTACTTCTTCAATAGCGTAATCGATTCGGATTCCTTGATCCACCAATTGATCTTCGGTTACTACCGCAATTCGCGATTGGACGAGAGCGAGGGATTCGTGTATTAATTCGTCAACGTAGCTCGGAAGGACGGATCGATAAGCGTTATATGTAAAATTTTGACTAGGATTTAGTCGTACTTCTTCGTCCCAATCTTCCTGCACTGTACCGCCGGTTTGTGGAGTCGGCGCCGGTTCTTGGTTTTCATTTCTTTTAGGGCCCCGAACGTTTATACGAGGATCACGGGGTACGAATTCACGTGATGTTCCAGCTTGTTGCACGTTATCATTACGGGAGCCTGTATCGTATTCTTTCCGTTTTGGTGGTAAATATATTGGTCGTTGTTTTTCTGGCTTCTTATGTTTCACATCGGCAACCTTATTCGAAGCATCGGTACTTTTCTTCGGATCATCGGCTGATTTTAATCTTTTTACATCGGTGGGTTTTACTTGCGATGACTTTTTAACGGTTTCGAATCTTTTAGACGTAGCTTTCACGGTTTCTTTTCGATTTTGGTTTTAACTTCGGCAGGTTTCTTAATGACCGTTTCTGCTGGTTTCGGTGATGGTGATTTTGATTTTTGTTTATTCTCCGGAGTCGGGCTAGTTTCGATTGTTACCGATTGTTCATTTTCACCTAAATCCATCGGTGGATCGCCGGTAATATCGATCGTACTTATCGTGTTCGTTTCCGGTATATCATCGTCGGTGATATCGATGGTACGAATCGGCTTGACTGGCGGTTGAACTTGTTGTTGTTCGGGCTCTATAAAAGTCGCTTGTTCGATATATTGTTTACGTAAAATTTCATTAATCAGCGATTGGTGAGCGGCAGGTGTTTCTTGCTCAACAGACGTAGGCGGCAAAGCATTAGGATTATAATTCGGGTTGTTTACAAAATATGGAATAACGTTCTTCGGTATAAATCCCGGTCTCATTCGTTGTAACTTTTGTTTTTCCACATTCCACGCCATGTATTCGTATGGTACGTAAGTTCCATCTGGCGGTATCGTCTTCGGAGGTGGAGGGGGTTCTTGATTATCGATTGTCATTTTTACCGTAGACGTCCGCATCTTTGTTGCGCTGGTCGCAGATTCTTCCGACGTGGGCGATTCCGGCGTATTGTCGATCGTTGTATCATACTCCGCTTTCAATTCTTCCACTTCATCGAGCAATTTTACAACGTGTTGTTGAGCTAATTCGACTTCTTTTAATTTTTCATTGATTTGCGTCTCGATAGCGCGTCGTCTGGCGTTAAGTTCTTGCTCTTCTCTTAAAATTTTACGTTCTTCTTCTTCTAATCTTTGTCTTTGTTCGGTAATACGTCGTAACTTTTCAGCAATTTGGGATTTTCGTTCGGCTCGCTCATTCTTCGGATTTTTCGTAGGCGGTGGTGTTTTATCTTTCTTTTTACCGAGATGCTCAGTCGTTTTAGGGGGGATATTTGGTTTCGTCGGCGGGGTTTTCTTCGGCGGGGGTTTCATCGGCAAGGGTTTCTTCGGCGGTGACTTTTTAGGGGGGGATTTCGACTTCTTCGAGCTCTGAACGTGTGGTAAATCCATTACAACTTTTCTTGCTTTATTGACTTCTTCTTCGCGAAATTTCTTTTGCTTTTCGATTAGCAATTCGGTCTGGGTTTTTCGGTAAACTTCGTTAAACGTATTTTCTTCGTAATCTAAAATAAAACATATTCTAAAATAAATAAAAAGCTTCCCTAGCAAATTAAAAATTTCTTCGGTTAAAATAATAGAAAAGCTTTCGGAAATTAAACAATCTTCTAACAAAAATAACTTCGGCTTAATTAATTTTCAGATTTCTTTTGAGACTGCTGAGATTTACCCTGCGAGTCATCGTTTCGGTTATTATTATGTCGGAATGGTCTTCGATTTCCTCTACCAGAATTATTATTTCCACGTTGATTTTGTTGATCGTAATTTTGATACATCGGAAATTGTTGTGGCATCGGTACCGCAAAGAACATCGGATTTGAATTTTGATATCCTACATTATTATACGAGCCATTTCTGTTACCTCGGTACCCTCGGTTACTTTTGTTATTATAAAACTTCGGATTGTTATTAAATTTACTATTCCTAAAAGTACGTTTACCGTAGGATCTTCCAGATGGTCTACGACCTCTGAAAGACCTATACTCACTGCGTTCGTTTCTTCCGCGGGGGCATTGCTGATCGGGGGGAAGGGGACATTTCTTTCGTTCGTGCCCCATTTCTCCACACCCATAACATCGTTTCTGGCCCTTATACCAACATTCTTCCTTCGTATGATTTCGGCCTTCGCAATGGAAACATCGTATTTCATCGGTATTTGGATTTACAAGACGCGGTTGCCGTTGCCCGAAATTTTGGTGGGCGTGAGGTGCGAAGTTTCTTCGGTTGTTATTTCCCCTTTGATGGGCGAAATTTGCTCGAGCTGGTGCGTTACGTTCACGGGCTTCGGCTTCCTGTTTAAGTAAAATATTTTTAAGTTCACGTATAGTTACCTTCGGATAATCTCCGCCTTTAATATCGATTTCGGTGTTTATATATGGATACCTTCGTTCACAACCATGTCGGATTTGATTAAAAACGTCGTAAAGAGGAATATTTTTATTAGTAATAGCGTGATGTTGAATTCTAGCCCTACGTATGCGATGAAAGTAGTCACTGATCGTTTCGTTATGATAGAGCCTAATTTTAAAGAATTGCTGTATAACAGCCCTCGGCGTTGCGTTCGTTTCAGCACGTCTGGTATCTTTCAAAATTTTAATCGCACGTTTAAATGTTTTACAATGGACGATTTCTTCGATATATTGCTTGTCCAGTCGCATCATTAAAGTATTTTTCATATGGATGTTGTCGGTCTTAGTAATCTTTTCGGCTTCTGGGTTTAACCCCATGCCTAAAAGTTCACTAGTTAACCTGGCATACCATACATCGTAATGTTCATTCTTCGTTAGTTTATATTTTCCAACTAGGGGTGCGTTCCGAAATTGTTGAATTCTTATCTGTTCATCGGTACCCGTAGTGGACTTCGGTGTTGACGTAGATGCTTCGGCAGAATTTGTTGTAGATTTCTTCGATTTCTTGCGTTTACGCTTCTTATTGCCATTTTCATCGGAATCCTCCTCCGTACTCGATGAATCAGACGAACTGGACGAAGAGGATGAATCGGAGTCTTCAGAGTCTTCATTTTCTTCTTGTTCTTCTTCCGTTTCTTCTTTTTCAAATTCGTCTTCGGATTTTTCTGAATGTACAAAACGATCATCTTCTTCGTCGTCTTGGCCTTCAAAATAATCTGAATCTTCGGCATTTTTATTCGACGTCTCCTCCGTTCTCCGTTCATGGTCATCTTTTTCTTTCGATTGTTGGAGGGGGGTGGCAGTTTTCTTCTTCTTCGAATTTTTCTCAGTATTGGATTTCGATTTGATTTGTTTACGTTTCGTCTGTTTATTTTTCTTCTTTTTATTACGCTCATGATTCTCATCGCTTTCATCATCGGCTTGGGATTCTTCTTTCAGTACGAACGGTTTATGTTTAAGCTTCGGAATTTCAGGATTAGTTTGAATTTCAGGTTGTGACACGACAATAGCAACCGTATTGTTTGAAGTGGGCATCGGTATTATTGTTTTATTTGCTTCGGTATGTTTTGCAACTTTAGATTTCATCGGCGTAATTGTGGTGTTCGTCGGCATAGCATTAACTGGAATAGGATGTACTTCGGCTTCGACTACAATTTCTTCGGCTTGTTCATCATCGGATTCAGATTCAATCTGTTTTTCATTTTCTTCGGATTCTACTTCATTTTCATTTTCATCGGATTCTTCGGAAGATTCGCTATGCGAATTGTTATCATTTTCATCGGAGTTATTACCTGTATTAGACGGTTTCGAATTGTTCTGATTAGAGGCGGCTTGATTGTTTGAATTATTACCGACTGACCTATTCTCTACTCTACTAGAAGACCTGCTTGGATCTAGAGACGTGGTCGAGTTGTTTTGCTCATGTTGAGAGGCTAGCTCCTGTAATAGTATTTACTTATAGAATTTTGGATTGGTATGTGAACCAACGTATTTTACCGTTTTCAACTTTTATGATTTTGAAAAATAAAATAAACTTCGGCTTTGATTTAACTTACTCTACGATGCAATTCTTGTTCGGCTCGGCGTAATCTTTCTAAATCGTTAGGGTTGATTAATACACTTCGGTGTTCGCCCGATCTGGATCGAGTTCGAGGTCGGCGATTATCACGACTATCTCGGTCATCATCACGTCGGGATCGTCTATCTGACATCTTCTGAAATATCACGTTTAGATTATTATCTTCGGAATTATATTCATTTTCTTATTTTATATTCATCGGTAAACACATCGGCTTTAATATATTGTCAGATTGCATCGATTATTTAGGAGCTCGCCATTTGGCAAGTACAGACCAGTCTTAGAGCGCTAGACTAATCTGCAGCGATATGAACGTCTGCAGGAACGGCACATGCTATTCAATATCGCCAGTTCGATCGGAAGAAGAGAGTCAGGAACGGCACATGAAACCCCTCAACGTCACAAACTGCTTGCGAACTAGATAGTGATCTCAATCGTACAACATGAGATATCTGTTATCGAAAATAGACGTAGTGACTTGGTATCGTTTCTGTTTAGATTTTGAGACGACTTACTTTAATATAAGAAAAGCTGACGATCATCCAGTTGATTATTAAACAACTCGTCTAGTCGCCACTTCGGCATTGAATTAAGGCCTATATGGGAGACCCGTAGGTTTGAATAACTCCCCGTCGGATATTATTTCTACAAAATGTTAATAAATTCATCGGAAAGGATTGCAACTTGGGATGAAATCAAGTGCGTTTACTTCGGCTATCTTTATACATCGGTAACATTGTAATTTTACTACGTCGGATTTGTCACTGTCTATAATCGAGTACTATCTAGCTCACCCATGCATTTAGGCTTTTTAAATCGAATGCCAGTCGAAACAATACATCAAAACACTGGCATTTACCACGTAAAATAGGTCTAGATTTATAAATATACGATCAACGTTATACTGTGCATTTTACATTATGAATTTTCGCACGTACCCATAAGGGGTTTAAAATATCATCGGAATGTAATCGAAATGTTATAAAATTTATATTATTTTCCGGAATTGGTTACTTGGGCACGTTTTGACGGTGTCCATTTCGCCGATTCCGAGAAATATGGATATGGTGAAATTTTAACTAAAAATTATTTACGATTCGTGGCTTTTCTTACCTTCGGAAGTTCAAAAGACGTTTAATTAACACAAAAATCACAAAAAACACTTGAAAAATGCTTAAAATCACAATAGAACTACTAATTTCTTCGGAGACGAAAATTTCATATTTCAACAAGACAAACATTGACCAAACAGCGTGGTCTGATGCAATGTTGTTTGTTTACAATGGCGTCGGCTATTTTCACCACATCATCGGCTATGACGTCATCGGCTATTGCTATAATGATTGAATTATTAGAAAAACATCGGAAATATTAAATTTTTGTTAATTTTGACATCGGTATTAATTATTATTTATTAAATAGCATCGGATATCACTGTTTATAGTTAAATTTATCGAAGTAAAGATTGTATTATACACTTACGTATTATTAGCACTTATTTTCAGGTACACTTCGGATTTTAATTTTAATTCTAAAAACATGGGACTTATTTTAGCACACGAAATCGTTTACGTTAATTATAATTAAAAACTTATTACTTCGGAACTTCGGCGTGGGCGTTCGAGGTTGAGTACATAGACTCTCCAGCTAATTACTGGCCGGATAATCGTCACTCAAACGCTCTGCTGCCATGATAAAGTATAGAAACACTTACTCAGGTACTCAAACTTATATTCACGAAATAAACTCACAAAACTAAAACTAATAACTAACTATGGTTCAACTGTTCAAAAGGTGACGTGCGTCTCTCGACTACACATAACGTACTGTACAACTACTTTACAATGACTAACTGACTAACTATTCACCGATGACTTAACTCTAAACATGACTCATCTTATAACGATAACGTAACACAACGACAATTATACAAATTACTAAAGGAACATAAACGAATACTTCAACAGAATATGCATCCTAAAAATTTTTTGGGAGTCCTTAATTATGTGTGGTGGTTAGTTTCAATAAGTAGAACGAATTTTTGCCTTATAGTTTTGGAATTGGAGAAATTTTAAAAGTTTGAGGGTGGGGGTTTGGCTGGAATGCATTGCAAAAAAATTCATAAAAAATTCTCAAAAATTTGTTACCTTTCCTCATTCATACCATAAAAATATTTTCAAAATTTTTTGGTTGCGTGAATGATGAAATGAGCATTTTTGAATAGAAAACCGCATTTTTTCGTCTGTTCTCCCAACGCTAAAAATTTGAAAAAAATATCATTATATTGTACCAATGTAGGACTATATTTGTGCCAAAAAGAAAAAATGTATGTCTTTTAGTTTTAAAATTAGAGCGATTTTAAGTTTTCAAAGTGGGATTTTGGCTAGAAGGCGGTGCAAAAAAAATCTGAAAAAATTCTCAAAAGTTGGTCACCACTCCCCGTATACACCACATAAATTTCAGAATTTTTGGTTCATTAGGTTCCGAGATAGGATTTTTTGACGAAAATTCAACATTTTGGGGGGTGGGGGTGAAGGGGAGTGAGGTGGGAGGTTGAAAATACGGCCTAAAATTATTTTTTGGGGTCCTTAATAATGTCTGATGGTTAGTTTCAAAAAGTAGCTCTTAGGCCGATTCACCTATCTTAACCGGGGGTACCCTTTATAATTTTTCGGAATTTTCAAGCTTTTTTGAGGATTTGGAAATTCCCCCTTTCCCTCCTCCCCATGAGTCCAAGCCTAACATACCAGAAAACCACATTTTCTCACGTGGACATCAATTTATTAATTTTTAAAAAATTGAACAGAACAGAACAGAACATAACAAAAAAGACCAGAACAGAACAGAACAGAACAGAACAAAACAAAACAGAACAAAACAACTGGAACAAAACCAGAACAGAACAAAACAATTTGTTTAAGGATTCGTTCCAGAACAGAACAGAACAAAACGACGTTCTGTTCCACCAGCCCTGGTTCTTCCAGCCCTGGTTGGACCATGGTTGGACGCACATTATTTAGTTTTTATTGTACTGAAAAAATCAGGGTCCGGAACCACTTGGGAGAACAACCAAAAAAAGACCAGGGGAACCACTTTTTTCGAATTTTCAAATGAGAACCAGCACCAGAACCAGTTGAAAAAATTTATAGAACCATTCCCAATAAAGGGAACAACCAGGGAGAAGTAATTTTGAAACTAACCAGAACCACCAGAACCAGTTTTTATCTAGATTAAAAATTAAAATTTAGATTCAATTTCAATTATTTCACAAAAATTTGAAAAAATTACAAAACTATTCGCAGATCTTAATTTGACTTCTAAATTGAAGTTTGATGTGTTATTTTGAAAGAAAAACAAAAAAAATGACTGGAACTGGGAGCACCAGAACCACTTGGAACCGGGGGAACCAGTACTAATTGGAACCACAACCAGGAGAACCATTAAATTTTCTTGACTCCTGGAACCAGAACCAGAACCCCTCTCCCCAAAAAACTGACTATGGAACCACTTTGGATCCTTCGAATAGTAATGGACCAAGGATGCTGCCAGAGTTGAAATTTTTTGGATAAGTTAATTAGGGAATTTTCGCTAAGCATTTTTTTTGGGGAACTACCTTTCGGTCACCATGTACATCCTATTACTATGTAGAATAAGAAAAATGTATAACCGACCCCTGATCTCAGAGTGGGGGGTGGACCCTCCGAAGAAAAAGTCGTATTTTCCCCCAAGCGTTGCTCAGCTGCAGTGCAAAATTCGAAAAATTGGTTCAAGCAAACGGTGTAGAGCATTAAAAGACGAACATTTTACTTTTTTTACTTTTTTCTACGTGGTCTTGAAGGCGAGCTATTGCGAGAAGAAAAAAAATCGACGTTGGGAAATTTTTCATTACCTCAATGTAGTAACTATGGGTAAACCTGGTAAATTTAAAATCTAGCGAACCAATGGTCGAACAAGTGGAGATCTGAGGTTTTCGTGGGCTCTGAACTCGATTTTTATAATAATTTACACCCCGAAACCTAAATTGGGTCCCAAAAGGAGAGTTTATTGAGTTGATGAAAAATTTTCCAACGCCACACTGCTTTTTTTCTTTTTGCAATAGCTCGCCTCCAAGACCACGTAGAATGCTCTACAACGTTTGTTTGAACCAATTTTTCGAATTTTGCACTGCAGCTGAGCTACGCTTGGGGGAAAATGCGACGTTTTCTTCGCCCCCCCCCACTTTGAGATCAGGGGTCGGTTATACATTTTTCTTATTCCACATAGTAATAGGAGGAAAAGAACTCCTAAAAGTCGATTAACCCGATTTTTGGTGATTTTTTTCTGATAATGGAAAATTTTTAAAATTGATTTTTTTCTGTAGCCTCTAGCTGCCTCCCATGACGTCCTAGAAAAAAATTGTAAATAACAAAATTGTTTGTTTTTTTATTCTTTACAATTTTGGTTTCAACTATTTTTTCGTAAATACGTAATTTTGAAAGTTATAGCCGAAAAACGAAAATTGAACGCCTTCACCTCCCAAAAGGGGGTTAAAATATTCACCGATTTTAGGAAAGTTCGGGAATATTAAAATACATACTTTACTGAGCTTATATACGAAACTTCCCCTTCCTGCTAATTTTTTTTGTGTTAGGGCCTTATTTTAGCTAAAATGTCTGTACTAATTGGAACAGCAAAAAAATTCGAAGTTGGCAGTTGGCTAATTAAAGAAGGTAAAAAAAAATTGAAATTGAATTAATAACTGGAATGGATTTTTTTTAGCTGTTGAATTTTAATTTTTTCAACAAAAACTGAAAAATCTGAAACTAAATTGAATGTGAGAAAAATTTTAAGAGGAAAAAATTGCAAGCCCCGAAAAGTCCTAAAAAGCCCCAAGCAGGAAGCCCTGGAACCGAAACCCAAAATTCTCAGGACCCGACCCAAGCTCAAGCTCCGATAATTTTTTTTTTTGGAACTTCAAGACCCGACCCCGACCTCGAGCCCCGAAGACGAAATCGTTCGGGGCCGCACCCCTGATTTTACCACAACACCACAAGTGGATTTTAAGGTCCTTTATCAGATGCTCCTACATATATCGATACAGCGATAGGCCTTCACCATGAATCAGTATAAATAATAATTTTGGGGTAACTGAAAGTTAACAAAATGTTTGAATCCCCCCCCCCCTCCGTTGTGTATAACGTGTCCAGGGCACTCTTGGAAGTATCCTCTACTTCTAAGATATCATAATCGTCGCGAATGTTCAGGTTTACTTGAAGTTATGATATGTAATTGCTACGTGTAAATTCGATTATAGCGATTCCAAAACAATTAGATCATCTTGGAAGCTAACTTCGGGTAGGTATATTTCCAACCATATAGCTTTCGAATTCGAAATTTTCTGTCCCGTCACAAAGGTACGGCTATTAGCACTCTATGATTGTATCGTTAGGGAATGACAATTTCCAGATTCCAGGATTAACAAAGAGAAACTCCCCAAATCAATAGAAATTTTCTAATATTTCGATAACAGTGCCGGTTCTCAATACACCAAGAAATTAATTTTGAAAAGAAAATGAGTTGATAACTGAAAATTTATCAACGTAGGTTCTAAACTATACATTTTGCCACGCGACAAATTACAACCGCACGAGGTATGACTACACCCACTCTCTCATTTCTGAATCAGTGAAATTTATCAGAAATCACTGAAAACCAGTCAGAATTGCAGCACAGTAATAAATCAGTGAAAAAATTTTCACTAAAAGCAAGTCAGTGAAAGAAAATCACTGGAAATCAGTGAAAATTCACTGAAAATTCCGTCATATTTATGAAATTCGCTGAAAAATCTGTGAAATTCTCTGAATAATCAGCAAAAATCGCTTGATTTTTCCTGTGCTGTAATTTTGACTGTTTTTCAGTGATTTTTCACTGATTCGGAATGAGAGAGTAATAATTAAATTGAAGCATTTATACAGAATATTAATAATAGGTATTATACACGGCGAAGTAAAAATATAGAAACTTACTTTAAATTTAAATTAAGTGAATGAAGAGAAGATAAATAAATCGTAACCGAAGTTATTAGGTACCTACCTACAAGTCGCGATGTAATTTATCAGCAAAGAACAAATTTCTAATGAAGAATGCAACGATATACTTAATCGTACCTACAATAAAACGGACAGTGGCGTAGCTAGAAATTTCTCAAGGAGGGGGTCCGAAATTTCATAATTATTTTGAAGAATTCCAAGTTCATCCCCCCCCCTCCATCAAATTTCTTTTTACTATCAAAACACAAAATTTAAACTTTATAAAGTTTTCATGCGATTTGCATAGCACGTTTAAGGAAAAAAAACTGATGAAAATGTAATTTTGGAACAAACAACTTAAGTACATAGGTACCTACTAATTATTTTGGCCTCAAAAATCAATTAAAAATACCTAACAAATCCAAGAATTGGCGTCAGAAGTTTTTTTTGGGAGGGTGCAAAGTGGGTATGGAGACTTGGAATATCAAAAGGGAACTATTTTTTGTATAGTTGATTCAAATAGTTTATATAATTGTGATTTCGTTCATGCCCGAGCAAAGCAAGGGCGAAGCTTTGAGAAAATGTGATTTTTAATGCTCCAAAAATGCACTTTTTCACTTAAGTTCCTGACGCCAGGGGGGGGGGGAGTTGAGATCCCAACCACCCTATTACCAACATAAAAATATACCAACTTGCTGTAAAATCTGAGAATATTAATATAGAAATAAAATGTACGGTACCTATAATTAATGAGATTTACCTACTCTCGAAAAAGAGAAAAACAGCTGACCTAATGACTTCTAGTTTGCATGAAGTGTGGTGGATTTTACATCATGAAGCAGAATCGCAAGTATGAGATGGAGATGAAAAATTATTTTTTTCAGGTTCTACCTACATAATATCAGAAAGATTCAGTTTTGCTATGTGACTCAATTTTCTCATTTTCGAAACACCTGTGAAATTTTTCAATAAAACAATTTGAATTTTAGAGCAAAAGTAGGTGGAGAGTTGAAGCCAAAATTGAAGTGAGGAGGTGGTTAACCCCTAAGGATAATTTTGACTTACTTAATTTTGGGTCAGTGGTCTCGAACTCGGGGATAAACGCATACAGTTTCTACCAAGTACATATTTCATTTCATTTTGCCCAAATTTCGAGATTTTTAATTTTTTGAAAATTTGTTTTTGTTTTTTGTTAAGCTGTAAAATCTTTTGATCATAAAATTTTCAACAACCAATATTATTCAGCGTATTATAGTCCAAGAGCCGAACCTACTGAAAACTGGCCGAAACAACTGAAAGCTGGGACCGGTCCCAATAATTAGTGTATGTATCTCTATTTCAAAAACCATCGGTCTGCCGATCCTCAGCTACTGCTTTAAAGCTCAGTGAAAGCTCAAAAGTTCACAATTTGCATGAACTTTTGGCCAAATACACTAATGGTCAAAATTGGTGTCAAATCAAAGGATTTTTTGCACTGAATCCGAATATGTAGGTCGGGCGACCCTAAAGTGCTACCCAAGATTCGGCAGACAGGGTCAAAGGGGGAAAAACTTGAAAAATTCACGATTTTTGATAAAATTCACATAAAAGTCACCTAATTGGCATAAAATGGGTTTATGTAAATGCTTTCAAATATATCAAAATGTATGTTTTCTAGGTCGTAGAACTCGGTTGTGGCAATATTTTTCACATAATCAAGTTTTACCCCATTCAAAATCTCGGCACATTTACTTCTTTTCGGCTGATAAAAATAAATTTTTTCTGAAAAAATTCCACACGTGCATCGGAGATTGATGATACCATACACGATACCTACAATCGGACGAAATTCAAGTAATAAATTTTTCGATGAAATGCACCCCTGATGAATAATGAGCCAAAAATGAATTTTTAACTTTAAGCTCATCGTAACAAAATTCGAAAAAGAACAATTGAACCGTTTTCCCTCGATTTGTGGTCGTGGAATTTGAATTTTTGATCGTTTTTCATATGAAACAGATTGGGATATAGGTAGCTAACAAAAAAATAAGTATTTTGTTTTGGGAAAAAATTCGTAGGGGCGAGATTATCATGGAGGTATACAACACAACAACACTTTGTCAAAATCACAATTCATAATCTCTAATAAAACTTGAAAAATCTTAATTTTCATGCATTTTTCTTCATTTTTCGAATTTACTTAAATCAACTGAAAAATCTGTAGTGTGATGTCTATGAACAGTTCTACACTTTTTCATTACATCGCCCCAAAACGTTAAAAATAAGAAAAAAAGATTTTGAAAATTTTCAAAAGTTGTGTACCTATAAATCGTGAAATGATGGTACAACAACGTCCCAATTTTTTTCATAGACTCAGAGGCGTGACGAAGCAATATTTCTGGGGGGGGGGGGTGAAGCTCAAATTTTCCCAACTATTTTTCGAGAAATTCTCAACTATTTTTCCTACTTCCCGAAAAAAATTCCCAACTAGGTAATTTTTATCGTGGCTGCCCAGGTGTTGTGAAAAAAAAAACAAATAAACACACTCGACAAAATTTCAAATTTCAACTTGAATGCAGCCTTGAGAGGCAGTGATATGGACAGAGACGAAACTTAGGCAAAAGTCTGAAGGGGTGAAAATAAAAGATTTGCTAGTTACATTTTCAAAAAAAGGAAACTTTTCATAAATTGCACGCAAGCCATTGCAATTTTTACCTTGTTTCAGTAAATAAAAAAATCTAGGTTAGACTAGGTAACATATGTATTGATAATTATTTTGTTAAGATTTATACAGATTTAATAATGTGTTGAGCCCGAGCGAAGCGAGGGCAATTTTTTTAAGCGAAAATAGACTTTCAAAAATTGAAAATTCAACACACTTCTCTCATTGAGATTTTCCAAAATGTGACCAATACTTTCGAATTCTTCTCTATTCCTGCTTTCTATTTTCAACATCGTGGTCACTGACATCACAACAAATAGAAAAACAATTTGCAAGATATGGAACGTAATATTTAACCCGAGCGAAGCGAGGGCAATTATTTTTTTTGAAAAATGTATGATAAAATAAGCAAAAGAACCACTATTCTGAATTCCTTCTTAAAGATTTTTGAAAAGCGTGTCTTGAAAAAAAACAAAGGGGTTCAATAGTGATCATTTGGCGAAAAAGGGTGGCTTTAGTGACTAAGCGTGAAAATAGGGGACAGCCATTTAAAAGCTGATTTCTGTCTGAGGCCTGTAAAACCAATAATAAATGAGAAGGAAATTTTTTCCCCTCTTCAAAAAGTATTCAATATTGTCTGAGATAGAAGATGAGAGTGTTCATATCATTGTAAGTAGCGAGGGCGAAAATTTTTGAAGAAAAAGTATATACAAAAGCTGAAATTTTTTCATTTTTCAAATTAATAGGTGAAGTCCTCAACTCATACTTCTTGAGTAATTACATTGGTTTGCTTAGGTGTTGGACTGTTGGTATATGCCCGAGCGAAGCGAGGGCTAAAATTTGAAAAGTTAGTGATTTTTAAAACAAAAATAATTATTTTTTCAATAGATTATTCTTTGAAAAATTTCTATTACTTCCATATAAAAAATTTGTGATTTTAAATGTTTTTTTAAACGAAATTTTAGCTATTTTACACAATTTGCAATCAACTTTTTCGATATTCTCAAGTTTTTTCAACGTTCCCAAGTACAACTTTTCAAAAACTTGGGAATTTTAACTTTTTTGAATCTAAACTTGAGAGAATTGGAATAAGTTGGGAAAAGTTGGGAATCCCAACTTCACACAATTTTCCAAGTCCAAATTAGGGATTGTGATATTCTCAATTTTTTCAGCTTTCCCAAATCCAAACTTCAAAAAAGTTGGGAAAATTTGGAAAAAAGTTGAAAATCTCAATTGTACCCAGTTTTCCTATAATTTGATTTGGGATTGTGATTTTCTTAAATTTTTTCGACTTTCCAAAATTCCCACTTTCTCCTGATTTTCCCAACTTTTCTCAACTTTGGAATCGTCTGGGGGGGTGACGCCCCCCCCGTTAGTCACGCCTCTGCATAGACTGAGCAGTGAGCACCAACAAAATAAATAATACTATTTTCAACGGTATTACACGATATTTTCTCTCAAGGCTCAAATTCCGCCGCCACCGCACTGGTGACAAATGTCACCAACCGGTCCACCGTTCGTTTCCGCTATTCAGCAAATTGCCTACTTTTTCATTTGAAGGGGCAAACGTTTCTGAAAAAAATCTTGACCGGTACGAATTTTAATTTTTTTTGCCCCTTAAATCCAAAGGGTAGGCAAAGTGTTGTGCACGAACCAGTAGGGCATAGATGCACAAGTATCTGTCGGGTGATGATTTCATCCCCTCCACTTTTCATTCAGTGAAAAAAAATATCAATAAACACGAAAAATACATATTTTTTCTAAAATTTTTGCCCCTTCAAATAAGAAAGTAGGCAGTTTGTCCATCAAGGGAAATGGACGGTTGAACATTAATGTACACCCCCTAGAAGTTATAATGCTGTATTTAATTTTGGTCCAGCGCTAGAAAATTAATTGACAAATGCCATTTTTTTAAGTGTGGAGACGGCGCGGCGCCGCGGGTTAAGAGTGTTTCGAATCTCCCCTATGAGTCAATTAACCATTGAAAATTACCTAAAATGATTAGGTAATACTTTTTATGTGCATAGGGATTTCGATTTTTTTAATAGGAAAACATACCAAAAGCTTTTTAGAACGCTGTAATTGTGAATTATTCGTTTCAAAATTTTAAACTTGAAAATTATAAATTTATTCCGTGTTAATTTTTTAACCTATATGTAGCTACGAGTGGTCATGGAAAAGAGAATTTTCAGCTGTGGAAAAATGATAGTAGACGTACCTAAGTATGACTTATTTTTCTTGCGGTAGTTAGGTATTATCAATGGCGATTAGGTATGAGTATAGTTGCAGGTGCAAGTTAGCGTCAACAATGACTTTGAATTTTTTTAACCTTACGTAAAATAAATTTTAAAAATGTCGCATGTCACCATATTTTTACGACATCCAAGATATGAGATTTCTTTTTAGCTGATGGGTGACATTTTTATAAAAGTTGTAAAACGCTGAGGAGATAACAAAGGTAATACCGTCAAAAGAACTGCTAGAGACAACGACGACAATAAAAATTCACATTTATGTTTAGATTTAAAAACAATCAACCCTCCCCTCTTCATAGGCGGAGATGGAGCGTAACTTTTGGGGGGATCTTGAGTCCCAGTTTAAAAAAATTAAAAACAAAAATGTTTATTTTCGACCCTCCAAATTTTTTTTACCTGTACCATTACGAGATTTCAACTTGACCTTTTTTCAATATGAAGAATCAATGGAAGGAAAGAGTTCTTTTTGTTTTCGGTTTTCGTTTTTATAAAGTTTTCCAACCCCTGTATTTACACAAATACCTACCTGCCTACTTAAACCTGCGGAATGGAAGAAAAACTTTTAGAGTAGGAAAAAATGTTGGAAAAAATTTTCCATTGTACTCCCTCTCGCGAATCGATCGAGTGCTCAGACTCGCCTTTTACTCTCTCTACAATAAAAAATATCGTATGCAACTGGGAAGATGAATGATTTTCGACGATTTTGAGTCATTTCCCTCGCTTCGCTCGGGCAATACACCTCAAAATTTGTCGAAAATCACTTTATCTCCCTAGTTGCTTAATAATACTATTTAGGAAAAAAATTGAGAAAATGTGAACATTATAAAAATGATGAAAATTTTTATGTATCTTGCGCCTGCGCGTGGCAAAAGTGCACCACAAGAAAATAAATTGTTCTTTCCGAGCAGTGCTGCCAGATGAGGTGATTTGTCACCAACAGTGGTGATTTTGCCTGTTTTCATTTTCGCAATGGTGAATGGTTGGTGATTTTCAAAAGATTGGTGAATTTTCGCTCCAATTTCCATTCACAATACCAAATTTCATAATTTTTCATCAAAAACTAAATTGAAAATTGATTGAAATTTTTCACCGAAGATTTTTTGCTTTAATTTAAAGCCAAAAAACCACTACAATTTTAGCAGTGTTGTGTCGTATGCATGTGAACTACTCAATAATAATTCAGTAAATAATTCAACTCCAAACGCCGCTAAAAAATGCAGGATTGTACAAAATGTGTTTTTTTTTTGAAAAAAAAACAACAAAAACATGTGTTTTTTTTGTTTAAAACGTTTTTTTTTTTGTTTTAAACTCAATTTGGAGTGTGTTGAAAACTCAACGTTTAAAACATGATTAAAACAGTGTTTTAAACCCTAAAATTGTTAAAATTGATATAGCTTACCCCCACACCTATATCGATATTTGAGAAAAAATAGCAAAGAAATGGAAAAAACAAGAGTGCAGTAAGCAATGTGAATAGAAAGAGGATATTTGCGAGGCAAAATCAAAGAAATTTCTACTCGATTTTTGAAAAATATTGAAAATCAATTTATACAGACGTGAAACAGATTGTTGGGCGGGGGGGGGGGGGGTGTGAATGGTATAAATTTACCAGACAAACTAAATTATCGATCACTTCTTGCAGTAATATGCGGGTTTCAAAAACGTTTAATTTTTGGGTTTTCATTTTCATTTTTGATTTCGTTTTCTAAAAACGTTTTTTTTTCGTTTTTGAATTTTTTTTTGAAAGTAAAAATGTGAATACGTACCTAGGTAGTAATGAAATATAACGATGAAAAGTCAAAAATTGTTGTGTTTTTTAACGAATTTCTTCATATTAAACTGGAATAAAAAATGAACAGTCATTATTTCATCAAGTCATTATCCCATGAAACAAAACATATAAAGACAGGTTCAGTTTTTATTTTTATGTTTCTCCTTTCTCTATAAAATCTCAGTTTTTTTATGATTGAAAAATCCAATTTTTTAAGTAAATTAACTTTCAACTGTTTTAGTGTTTTTCACTTGATTTTTGAGAGTTGGAATCTAGAAATCTTGAGCTTTTCGTTTTGTACCCTAAATATTTCATTTTAAAAATTTATACCCCATCATCCCACCATAGGATTGTATAAATTCGAAAATCAATTTAAATCACCTTTTCGCCACCAAAATATCGAAAAAAAATTAAAAACGAAAAAAAAAACGAAAAGAAATTGTTTTTTTTTTCGTTTAACATTATTTGTAAAATTTTGTTTTCCTTTTTTTTTCGTTTTTGTAACGTGCTGAAAAAATAATGTTTTTTCTGTTTTTCGTTTTCATAACGTTTTTGAACCCCTGGAATATGAAAAAAATTATTTTTGTCAATTTCTTTATCATTCATTCTATCATTCCACGGAGAAAAAGCGAAAAAACAAAAAAAACATGCTTGACAAAAAAAAACACATTTAAAACAAATACTTACTTGTTGGAAATTGAATGTTTTAAACGTGTTTTAAACACGTTTAAAATCATTTGATGTTTTTTTGGACAACCCTGAAAAAATGCTAAAATAAAAAATTTCTACAAAATACTCGCCTTCTCTGCAATTTTTCCTGATAGCAATCTGGGAAATTCAAAGAAAATGCAGGAAAGTTTGAACTTTTTATTCCAAATGAATCAATTTTTTTTTAAATCTCAACATTTTTCCTAAAAAATATATTTTTTGGATTATATGGCTTGATAAATGTGTTTTTCAACCTTTGGAAATTTAATTTTTCATCAACTTGCCACGTATGGCGCAGGTCGCTCGGATATTTTCAATATAAAATACAATACAAGAATTTTAAGATGTATTTGAAAAATTAAAAATAAAAAAAAACATATGTGAGCCTGGATATAGAAACCACCCTTAGGTGTAAAAAATTGAATTCCGAGTTGACACTGATTTTGGGCGTTTCAGAAGGTATAGAATCAAAGGAGAACCTCCACTCAAAAACCAATTTTTTACACCTAAGGGTGGTTTCTGTATCCAGGCTCACATATATTTGATTAGTTTTTCGAATTGGGGGGGGGGGAGAGGGGGGACTTTCTATGGTTTCACCGTATGGAAAAATGACAAAAATCCTCAAATTTGAGAAATTTGCCTGCAGGCCAAAATCTGAGGGCAAAAAATCTTTAAAAATCCTTAAATTTTCATTTTTTCCTTTTTTCATGGAATACGATACGTGTATTTTTATATCTAAAGACAAAAAAATCCTTAAAAAATCTTCAATTTTTAATTTTTTGTTTTTTTCACTGCATGCAACGTATGGGTTCTTTCAAATTCGTAATTTTATATGATTTTTTATTAGTTGAACGACAATAAATACCTTATATGTTCAAAAAACTGCTTTTTTAAAGGAAAATAATGTATCAATTTCGTCATTTATGCCTATAGGTAAATCTAAATTTTACTGATATTTTAAAAATCCTCAAAAAAAATCCCTAAATTGCAAAAATCTTTTAAAAAAATCCTCAAATTTTTCAGTTGATACTAAAAATCCCTAGATACATATAAGGATAAATCCTTAACTCTGGCAACACTGTCACCGTTTCAGACTCATAAATCATAAAATCATAATAATTGAATTAAAAAAAAAATTGGTGATTTTTCAGGATTTTGAGGAAAAATTGTGAGGATTTTGCCATTCTCGATCTGGCAGCACTGTATTCCGAGACAGGTGACATTCTTGAGACAGTATGTATTGTCCAGTCCCGTCACCAGTCCAGTTCTCGTTCTCGGTTCTCCGTTTGTTCTGTGACTTCTGTGTAGTTGACTAGTTGATCCCTTCTCGTGTATCGTTCGTTATCGTCCGGATTCCTGTGATGTGTGGTGAAGTGCGTTCGTGGTTTATCACTAATAACTTCAGTGTTTTTCCAATTACATATATTTCTTTCAAAACGTTACATATTCTTATCGAATTAGTTACTTATGTTATTTGAAATGACGTTCTTAACATTAATAATACGTAATTATCGCATCACGTTCAACTTTCTCATCTTTCGGTCAAAGATGGCGCGGCGTTCGAAGCATTTTCATGGGTGAGTTTACATATCACATACGTAGACATACCGTTGCTCTTATTCTATTTACATTTTATTATAGTAGAGTACCATCGGCAAATCTTCTTTCACCATTCTTCCCAATCGCTTGAATATTTTAATCTTACAACCACAAACCTGTCAGTTTGTACATCACCTCGGAGTTTTTACTTCGATCACGATATCAGTTTCCTTTTTCGAATCTACATTGATCCCGACGTAAATACTTTTAGTCGAATGCTTCTTACGTCCATATCCAGGAGCTAGTTTCAATGCTGCTTTTGGTGTTTTTCCACTAACAATGGTAATATGAACAATCGATCTATCTCCTCTCGTCGCGTATATCAATTCGCATCTACCTTTCCTCGATATCTTCTTATCTTCATTTATGTTTATATCTGCGAGCTCGGCTACCGTTTGTCTGATAACAGATTGCAGCAGATACTCAGTCTGAGCAGTGGAATCTACATTCGAGAATATTTTCAAACACGAATCAAGCGTTACTTTCAACTCCGGCGTTAAAGTTTTCGCCGACGATACCGAACAATCTAGCAGATTTCTCACCACCGCTTGCAACGCTTCGAAATCAACGCCACGATATTCATAATACCTTCTCAACGTTTTAGCAATTCTTTGATGAACTTCGGCGCTTGGCAGAATGTATTCATCGTCGTAAATCGTATAGCTCAGCAACCCATGCTCGAAACAGAATGGAATCAGATAAGGTACCGGGTCTGGCTCGTTCGCATCATATTCGTAGTTACGTTTCTGCATCTTGATGAAATTTTCGTACGACGAAGGAGGATATTCTTCGACATTCTCGTACGGAACAGCGTTGTAAGCGGCCAGCTGCGTTATGATGATGAGAAATTGAGGAGATACGGTGAGGAATTTAGTAACGAAATCTTGTTCTCCGTAGCCCCACATCCAATGTACTTTCAAAGGTCGAATCTTCGCATTATAACCGCGTTCTTTAAAGTAAGCACTCAACGAATAAGTATTGAATAATTTACGATGCTCTATCTTGGTCTCGTAACCATCGTAGAGGTCTTGTATCTGCTGCAGTTCGGTTTTATCGCATTTATGCTTCGTACACAGACGTCTAACGTCGTTGATAATGTGTCCGAAAAGCTCACCGTATTTATGATCCGATAAGAACACGTACTCGTTCAGAGGCAAATCTCCGGTGAAATTTTGCATCTTCAGAGGTAATCTGCTGACCCCAGCGAGCATCGCATAGCTCACCATATCTCTTCCGACATCCAGAGCCTCACGTAGCATTTTATTAATAATTGTCTGAAACGTTTCAGAATTCGGGGCTGACGTGAGCAGAGCATTATAAGCGACGTAGTCGTAATCGTCCACCAAAACAATGACTCTTTTTTTGAAAAACTTATGTAAAATTTTGATCATCGAATATAAACTCGTCGGGATCTCTTCTTCGGTCAGCTCTTTGTTGAAAACTTTCTTCATGAAATCCACTTCCCATTGTTCAAAGTTGTATTTCACTTTTGCATTTTTCGGCGCTGGATCCTCCGTGAGCGTTTTCAGCCACTTGAATTCGGCGACGAAACTGTAAACGAAATCGTTTAGCAAAGCTACAAAATTAGCTTCGGTCACGTTGGTAGTTTCGTTTTCCACTTTGGGGGATAAATCGACCCTGAAAGTGGCGAAAATCACCGGATGTTGGCTTATGTCGTCTTTAACCGAAGCTAGCTCTCGGTCTACTATCGTACCTCTGAATATATTTAGAGCTTTGGATTTAATTCGTTGTTTCGGTTTACCCAAGTCGTCCACTTCGGATTGAGCGAAAGCTTTGATCATCAGTAGATTGGTCGTCTTACCGAATCCATTCGGGTAGGTTATGTAATCGTAGGTGTTGTTCGGGTTCTTGAAGAATGATAACAGCAGGTCGGTTTTATCGACGAAGTAGGGTTCGTCGACCAGATCCTTGTTGAAAGGGGTTTCGGTCTTGTTAGAAATGCTTTTTGAAAGACATTCGTGGATTATGATGTAGAATGAAAGTGGTATTAAGAAGAATGATTTCATTGTTTTTCCAAATTTTTACCTAGAAAAAACCAGCAACGGTCAGTTTAAAAGATCTGATTTTATGAACTAAGATTTTTTCAATTTTCAAAATTATAAAGTACCTACTTACGTGCTGGTTTCTTTTATCGATGGTGAAAAATCGTTGATTTTATGACGCTGATTTACATCCTGGAGTAGAACAGGAATTCCCAATGATGGGATTTCTGTTTCATCTAAACATTTATTAGCCAGCTCTTGGTAACTGGCATGATTTTATTGATTAAAGATTAACAAATGTACGAGTTTTGTAATTTAAATTTCTTTAGATAAATAGAGTATAGGTCATTTAGGAAGCACCGATTGCTAAATACCTCTCGATGTGATGAAAAAATCCGATTTGATAGTGAAAAATGGTTTCATATCGATAAATTTTATAAAGAAATCGATCATTTCCAATTAGGTTATTATTAATATATCTACTCGTATTCGAAAATTCATTTTTTATAAATCTCAGATACAAAAATAAATTTATCTTCTATCGTCGGTTCAGTTTTCCTGCTTTTTTGAAAAATAAAAAATTATTTTTCGGGGTAGATCATATTTTTAAAAATTTACGATCATTTCAAAAAATCTTCAATTTTTTGTGTTGGAATTTTTTTAAAAATTGTCAAAAAAATTATCCATGTGTATCAAAATGCCTAGTTTTATAAATATTGTAAAATTATTTTTAAAAACTTGAAAAAAATGATGAAATTAGGAGAATGTATCTACCTAACTTGAGTATTTAAGATGCAGTGATGTTTTTTTTTTTTTTTTTTGTTGAAATAGTTTTGAACAGCTTAAAAATCCTTAAAGTCATGTTGATAATCGTTTAAGAAATGAAAATTTCAAAATATTTGGTCAAAATCACTCAATATTTCAAGTTTTTTGAAAAAAATCAGGCAAAGTTGCAGAAAATATATTTGCAAGTGTAATAAAAATTATTGAAGTACCTAATTGATACAATTGTTTTAAAAAGCAATAAAAAATAAAAAAAAATTGTAAAAATCGTTCAAATGTTGATTTTAAAAAATGCACAAAAAATTTAAAAACTGTTGAAATTGTTGAGAAAAATTTTCCATACTTGGTATGGTTTAAAAATTTTGAATTTTCTCAAAATGGAAATTTTTAAAAATACATTCCTACTTATCATAAAATTATATTCATTTTTTTCTGTAGGTATTTTTCAATCGAATTTTTGACAGCAATTTCGTAATATTTCGAGTATTTAACATATTTTCAATTTTTGCTCTAAAGTTATGAGAATTTTTTGACGACGAACTATTAACTGAATTATTCTGTTTCTAAAAATAATCAGGTTACCGCAAATTTTTCTACTCTCTCATTTATAAATCAGTGAAAATTATCGAAAATCACTGAGAAACACACAGAATTGCAGCACAGGAGAAAATAAGTGAAAATTTTTTCAATGAAAACAAATCAGTGAGAAAAATTACTGGAAAATCAGTGAAAATTCGCTGAAAATCGGTGAATTCTGCTGATTTTTTCCTGTGCTGCAATTCTGACTGTTTATCAGTGACTTTTCACTGATTCAGAATGAGAGAGTAAACATTTTCCTTTTTTCTTTTCATTCGAGCATACATATGAAGCTTGAAGCTGATGTAAGATTCGGTTGTTAAAAATCTCGCCTAAATTGAGCAATTTTATTTTTGGACGCCTTTCTCCAGTTCCAAAATTTTTCCCGATTGTTGAACGAAAATTGGTCACAAAGTGTATACATTTTTGCTATTATTTGAAACCGTTCTTTTACACAAGCTGGGGACTAGCTAAATACCACGTGAAAAATTACTTACCTCCCCATTCTTCGTAAATATATATTCTACGTAAAAGGTCTAGAAAACTTGAAAAAAGTCCCGAGGAAATCATTTCTGAAAAATGATGGACAACTTGGTTTTTCAAACTGGGTTTCATTTCATTTTTTATACGTTTTTAAGGTATTGGAGGCAGTTTTATTGATGAATTGAACAATTTTTTAGTAATTTTTTACAACATACCTACTTAAGTACTTTTTTATAATAGAGTAACCATTTTTTCAAATCAAGAATTATTTTTAGTGTGTATCAGAAAATTTTAGTGCTGTTTTGAATGATTAGATATAATTTTTTATTTTTTCATTACCTGTTTTATCAATTTTTACTTGATCTAAAGACAAAAATTTTCTACAAGTGCTATAAACAATTTTTCTCAAGTACCACCTACATAGCTACGTTTTGAACAAAATTTTTAGTTTTATGCACAATTTAATAAATATTTACAATATTTGAATAGACGCTGATCCAGATGACAATTTTTCTGTAGAGGGCATGACATTTTTCTGCTATTTTTTTTTTCTGAAAGAGAGATTGAAGTAAATACATTTGGAAAAAAGTAAAACAAATTGAAAAGTGACGTAGTTTTTGGAAAATGTTTTCAAAATACAGCCACATTTAATGTAATTGAAAGCAAAAATCATTTTTAAGGAATAGATGGTTTGAAAATCAAAAATAGCCATGGTTCAACATTTTACGTTATTTTCAAGCAGGGTGTCCATTTTCTGAAAAACCGGGGAAACCGGGAAAAGTCAGGGAATTTTGACCGTCTGGAAAAGTCAGGGAAAAGTGAAAGAATTTTGAAATTTCCGCTGGAATTTTGTAAAAATCCAGAAGAAGAATAAATTATCTGAAGTTTCTAGACTCATTTTATTATAAATTTTTCAAAAAAATTTCCCTCGCTCTGCTTGGATCAAATTGTTTTAACTGATTTTTGTAGGTATGTATCATTTTTTGTTGACCATAATGTACATGAAAATTGATATTTAAACACACGTTTTTGTCTATTGAATTATTGAGTTTTCAAAAAAATTAATTTTGTACAGAGTTTTTTTTTGAACACGTAAGTACTTTTTGATAAAATGTAATGAGAAAGGAGTACCATGATGCCCCTGATCACGATTTCGATGAAAAAAAGGAAGGGAATGAAAGGGAATTTGTATTTTTTTGGTCACATTTTGGGAAACTTTACTGGGGTGTGAAGTGATGAATTTTCAAGTTTTGAAGGTATTTTTTTGCAAAAATTTTCGTCTTCGCTTCGCTCGGGTTCATCGCATTTGTATATCTCATCAAACTAATTAATATTTTACTCCTCATCGATCTATTATTTACTGGGCCAGGCCGAAAAGATTGTATTAGGGACTTTCGTAAAATTTATAAATTTGAGGTACGTGTTTTTTGGGGCGAGTATTAAATTATGAATAAATTTTTGAATTTTCAGATTGGAAATATCCGAACTTTTAGTCTCACGATTTGGTTGACACCAAAGTTTTTCCTTTTTCTTTGAAATTTTTTCTGTTATAAATTCAAGGTCTCAAGTTTTTGTGTCGTGTTGAGAGGGAAGTGGCGTCAAAAATTTTCAGAATTGAATTTAAATCGTTTTTGTGGCTGGAAAAGAGAGCATCTAAAAATCTCATAAGAAGTAGGTAATGATTTTTGAAAAAAAATTGTTGAACATTATGCAATTTAAATCATTCTTCTGCACAATCTCATCACACGAAAAAGCCACCCCTTCGGCATCCTTCAGGAATGACATATTTTAAAGGTCTGGAAAATTTCGAAAAATTGGTCTGGAAAACCTGGAAAAGTCAGGGAAAATCATTTCTGAGATGTAGTGGACACCCTGTCAAGGCATTTTCGGCTAGGGGGAGATTTCCCCTTTTCCTCTACTCTAGGTCCCCGTCTGAGTTCAAGCCATTTTTATTTTTTCCATTATTTTAAACAATTTCGTTGTTAATTTATCAAAGTTTGAAAGGATTTGTAAGTACTTCTGATAATTATATTTTGAACATTTTTGACGTTGATTTTTATATTTATTTAAAAAAAAAATCAAATACCATTCAACACAATAGGTAAAGCAGCTTCTTTAATTCTTCTCAACTTGAAAAACATAGGTATGAAGTAGGTAGATACCGTCTGGATTAAATTTTACAATTCTCAAAAATATTTGTTCCAATTTTTCACTTCTCCAAAATGTTAAAATTTTTCTGGTGTCTAAAAAATTAATTCCTAAATCATAAATCATTATCAAAATATAGAAAAAAGTGAAAATCAAATGAATTCCAATGCTTTGAACTTCATTCCATTTTTTTCTGAGAACTTCCCATATCAGAATTAGTGAGCCTCATTATTTGCCCTCTGTCTTTTTTTCCAACCCGTGTATCGTACACTCATACTCAAGTAAACAATTAAACATCTCGTGACTTCAAAATATTCAGCATATTTTTCGTAATATTCAAATGAGGTACTCGTTTCCTTTGATAATGATCCACAACAGCTGTTTGTATTCTTTGCTTCACCTCTAAATTCGGACATCCAAACATATTCGGCTCAATCCCTCGTACAATATACCCTTGCTCCATGAGAAACGTAAACATAATATGTTGACGAATATCCTCAGCATTAAATTCATCGTATTCGTCTTTCCTCTGCCTCATTAAAATGGCTAAAGCATTAAACTCATACCTATGAGTCAGCTCGAAAGGTACCCTCATCGTTTGTTCGGTCGCCTTGTAAACCATTTTCAGAAAATACTCATTGGCTAAAAATCTAACCAGCATCTCGTAGCTGAATCCACTGTTCCAAAATACACCGGCGATTCGTTGATAATCGTAATCAGCCAGGAAATATTTGGTGACCGAATGAGGATTATAAAGCGACATGTTCTTCGATTGTAATTGATATCCTTGATAATACCTCTGTATTTTACTCTTTTCCCTCCTCGAAACTTTATATTTCTCATAAAGATCTTTTTGTACCTCTTCTTCAGTCAGTCCACAAAAAATATTGAAAGGATGATCGTCTAAAAATGGCCGATGCACAACATTTTCCAATAACGAGGGGTAACTCATGTAATAAGCCAGACTACTGGTACCCGTCATGAAACCATAAGCTACATATTTATATCCAACTGTAAAAGCATTATGTAACATTTCGTTTACCAATTCGTAAAACTTGGCTATGTCTGTTCTTTGGGTTATCAACGATGTCAACATAACGTTATCGTATTCATTAACCAATATAATCACTTTGGTTCGATTGAAAAATTTATACAACATTATGGACAAACGAAGAATACATTCGGGTATTTCGTCATCGTTCATGGTCCCGTTGACTACTCTTTCTACAAATTTAACATCGTACGTGGTGATTTTCAAATCGTTAGAACCTCTCGGCAGAATTTCCGGCAACCATTTGAATTTTTCGAAGCACTGCTTCAGTTGTGTTTTTAAGTCGCGTACCAGATGAGCAATGGTTATGGCTTGGTACGAGTCTGAGTATAAATCGATCAAGATAACCGGGTACCTGGCTAAATGGTTGGACATAAGGTACAAATTCGAGCCAATTTTGCAGTCTTTATGGTAGTTGTAGGTATAAGTGTAGTTGTAATAAATGGGAACGGCTTCTTCGTTGATTTCCATCTGAGCGAAATCTTCGATCATGGCAATTATGGTGGTTTTTCCGAACAGTCTGGGGCATGTGAGGAAATTATAAGGGTGAGTGGTTTCGTTGAAGAAAATCTCCAGAAGATTGGTACGATCGATGTAGATACGAGTTTCGTTCGGTCGCACGATTTCAGACATATCGCTGTAACTTTCGTTGCTATTGTAGTAGATAATGTCATCGTTGGTGGCACATTGGATGTAGGTTAAGAGGGTGCAAAATAAGGATATTGCGAGCATGGTTGATGGCAGTTCGGATTTTTCAGTGTCTATCTGGTTAAGGTTTCAAGTCCTTGGATATGGGGTTATTCATTTTTTTTCTCATTCTGTTATTATAGACTCGATAAACTCATTTCGCTCGAGTTAACAAATGGAATGATCATATCTTGAACATTTGAAAGTTTAGTTGCAAACAGGAAATTTCATAGAGACGTTGGCGCTACTTACATAATCTACGTAGATTAATATTTTGGTGAAATTATAGCAATCCAAAATTCACATTAACATATTTTGAAATTAGACTAAATCCAAATTTAATCGATATGTGCATCTTGATTCGTGTGATAATAATCAGAAGCTCCCACCAGATCTAAAAAAACTTATCAAAGTTCGGCTATTTGATTTTTAATTTGATTTACGAGATGATCTACTCATTAAGTGTCTTGATTAGTAATCGTTGTGATTCGTGATCGTCTGTATTGAATGAATATAATTATTAATAAATACTCTGTTGATCGTGACCATTTTGGCACCGAAGTGATGCAAAACCAGGGTGTCTTCTGTCTATCAATCTAAATAGTCATGAAAGTCATAAAAAAGTATTGATTTTCAAATTGAAGTATTTTCAATACTTCTTTCTTTGTGTACACGACAGGAAATTGTTCATTATTTTGAGAAAAGGATTTTTAAAAAGTTGAAAAAAGTTCCACGATTATTGCTTTGAAGCAAAAAATTTTAAATCCTGAATATATTTTAAGGATGCTTTTTTATTAAAATACCTATCAGATTTTCAAATTATCTCAGTTAATGAATTTTTGTTTAAATATCAGATATTCGAGCCTTTTTTGATCGGTTTTCCAATTTTACGTAAAAGGGTATACCCGACTGACAAAATTTGAAAAAAAAAATTGAAAAAAACGTTAACGAATCGCTTACTAACGCTGGCGTCTTTTTGGGAAAAATCGCTGACGAAACGCTAACGTTTTCGCGACGAATTCGTTTTACATTGGTTAGAAATTCGTTAGTTGTTACCTCATTACTCATAAAAAAATTTGAAAAATTTATGTCTCGTTAGAGATTCGAACCCGAGACCCCCGGCATAATAGGCGACCTCTCTAACCATTGAGCTACCAGTGCTATTTACCAATTTGCATTTGACAACAGTATTTTGGATTTTTTTAATTCTTTCTTGAGAATAGTTTACAATTTTGTTTACAATTCCTTGTCAATTGAAACAAATTCAAACTAACGAATTGCCAACTATAACACTGGCGAATTCGTCACGAAAACCTTAGCGTTTCGTGAACGATTTTTCCCAAATAAACGCCAGCAGTAGTTAACGATTCGTCAACTAAAAATCGTTTACTCGACAAGAAATCGAGAGTCAGCTACATTTTCGCTTGTCTCGCTAACGAATCGTCAGCAAATTTGTCAGTCTGGTAGCTAGTGTAGGCAAATAAGGAAATAAAAAAACATTTTTAGCTAGCTAAGATTTTATCGCCAAAAACTGTCGAGGGTGGGCCCCTGACTAACCCCTAAAAAGTCCGCACCCCCTAGACCCCTTGCTAATTTTTTTATGGAGGCTCCACCCCCTCAAAACTGGTTTTTCCCAAATAACTTCTCAGGATTTGATTTTACGGCAAAAGTAGCTCAGTACTTTTTTGTTCTACGCTCAATTTCAAACATCTTTTGTATGAACAATTTTTTCGTACGACCAATATCAGAGGAGATGGAGCGTCCTGAAGGAAGGGGTTTTTGGAAAATATGATATTATTTGAAAACGCGATAATATGTATAAAATCGCACTAAACTGTATGTTTTGGGCATGAAAATAGTAGTATTACGTAAATTTATGGTATTAATACAACTTGACTCCTCTTTCCCTCCCTATGTACTCACCCCACCTTACCCACTTGTTTTAATTTAGCACTAGTAATATGACTGAGGGGTGGGGAGGGGTGGAAACAATGGGAGGGGGAAAGATGATCATGAAGCATTTTTCCCCTCTTCCCCCTCCCATTGTGTCCACCTCTCCCCACCCCTCAGTCATATTACTAGTGCTAAATTAAAACAAGTGGGTAAGGTGGGGTGAGTACATAGGGAGGGGAAGAGGGGTCAAGTTGTATTAATACCATCAACTTACGTAATACTACTATTTTCATGCCCAAAACATACAGTTTAGTGCGATTTTATACATATTATCGCGTTTTCAAATAATGTCATATTTTCCAAAACCCCCTTCCTTCAGGACGCTCCATCTCCTCTGATATTGGTTGTACGAAAAAATTGTTCATACAAAAGATGTTTGAAATTGAGCGTAGAACAAAAAAGTACTGAGTTATTTTTGCTGTAAAATCAAATCCTGAGAAGTTATTTGGGAAAAACCAGTTTTGAGGGGGGTGGAGCCTCCATAAAAAATTTAGCAAGGGGTCTAGGGGGTGCGGACTTTCTAGGGGTTAGTCAGGGGACCACCCTCGACAGTTTTTGGCGATAAAATCTTAGCTAGCTAAAAATGTTTTTTTTTCTTAAAAATAGCGCTAATTTGCCTACACTAAGCAGGATAAGTATGGTGTTTTGGGCCTGGAAAGGGATTTTGATGAAACCTATCCCAAAAGTTGAGTCATGATGAGAAAAAATTCTGACAAAAATTTTGGACCCCCAGAGCGACTATTTTCGGGGGGAGGGGCCAAAATGTGTTTTTTAAACTTTATTTTTTCGTTTTTTGCCAAATGTAGATACAAATTTCGTGTTTTTTTAAATTGAATCTAAAGGGTCAGAGGGACCCTAAAAATTTTTTTCAAAATTTTTGACCCATTTTTCGTCGAGTTATGGTGTTTTAAAAAGTTTGAGCGGCCATTTTGGAAAGAATTTTCAGAGGTACAGTCGCCATTTTTTAATATAAAATGTGTTATTTAGTGTTAATTACACCACATAAGTTTCAATGAGTTTGAGTTGGTGCAACATTGTCAAAAAAAATAAAAACTGGCCACCCGTCATGTGGAGCCCGAACGTTCATGTCAATTTCCCACGGCGCTCTGGTGGAAAGTACCGTGCTCGCGCGCGCTATGTTTGACAAATGCCATTTTAATCTAGAAACAGATTACATTTTTTCAAATATGAACGCAAATGATGATAGAGGTATAAAATTTGGCATAACGAAGAAAGACACCATAAAATTTTTTGAGCCTGGAGAGTCATCGCGAAATTTCATTGGAGCGGGAGGAGGCAGATCCAGAAGGGGTTCGGCCCTTTCATTTTTTAAAATTGAGCTATCGGTTTTTTTTGTGCCATTTCTATACGACGGAATTCTGCTGAGTTCAAAAATGACATTACTTTTGAAATTAGAGGGAGAGAAGTTCTTCAAATGTCGAATTTTTCAACTCAAATTTTCACATTTTCCTCGAATTAAACTATAAATAGGTAACATTGTATTATGTTACATATCTATTTTGTAGAACCTACCTCCCAACCTATATTTTTTTTTACATTTTTTGAAATACGTTGGAAGATTACCATACATATAATTGACTTTTTACAAATTCCCGTATACCTCTAAACTGAGTGAATGGAGAAATTTGCTGAAATTGAACCAATTTTTCACGTTTTATGGAATAAACTATCTACATAATATTTCGTTTCAGATATAGTTATGGTTGAGAGATACCACCAATATCATCACAATCACAACAAAAATTTAAAAAAAGGCTGAACTCCTTCTGGATCTTCCCCCCTCCCCCTCCAATGCGATTTGACGATGACTCTCCCGGCTCAAAAAATTTTTTATGGTGTCCTTCTTCGCTATGCCAAATTTTATACCTCTATTATCATTTGCGTTCATATTTGAAAAAATGTAATCCGCTTCTGGATTAGAATGGCATTTGTCAAACATAGCGCGCACGAGCACTGTACTTTCCACCAGAGCGCCGTGGGAAATTGACATGAACGTTCGGGCTCCACATGACGGGTGGCCAGTTTTTATTTTTTTTGACAATGTTGCACCAACTCAAACTCATTGAAACTTATGTGGTGTAATTAACACTAAATAACACATTTTATATTAAAAAATGGCGACTGTACCTCTGAAAATTCTTTCCAAAATGGCCGCTCAAACTTTTTAAAACACCATAACTCGACGAAAAATGGGTCAAAAATTTTGAAAAAAATTTTTTCGGGTCCCTCTGACCCTTTAGATTCAATTTAAAAAAAACACGAAATTTGTATCTACATTTGGCAAAAAACGAAAAAATAAAGTTTAAAAAACACATTTTGGCCCCTCCCCCCGAAAATACTCGCTCTGGGGGTCCAAAATTTTTGTCAGAATTTTTTCTCATCATGACTCAACTTTTGGGATAGGTTTCATCAAAATCCCTTTCCAGGCCCAAAACACCATACTTATCCTGCTATACCCTTTGAATAATTTTATTTGAAAATTTTTCCAATTTTACGTAAAATTTGAATAATTTTATTTGAAAATTAAATAATTTTAGGAATAAAAATGGAATAGTTTTAAAATGTTACGTGAAAAGTGAAAAATTGAATATGACATAATCATCTTACTTCTCATGTTTCTTTATTTTTGAAAAATGACGAAGGAGAGGATAAGGAGGAGAAAGGAGGAAATAAACTGAAGAAAATCGATGCCAATGATTTTCCGAGTTCAATAAATATCCACATTTACGGCCATTTGAAGAATTTTTTTTTTCAAAAATTGTTTTTAGAGTCGATTTTTTTTAAATTTTAAAACAGTGAAAAAATGATGTTTTTTTGTAGGTATTCCTGAAAAATAGGCCAAAGGTGAGAAGTTGGAACAAAAATAATTTTCGGTAAAAATTTAGTGCAATAAGGTAAAGCTGAAAATGGAGTACAGCATTACAACGTACTCATTTTGAAACAAACATGAAAAAGTCACGAAAATTCTGAAAAGCCGATGAAGTAAACCCTGCAAAATGATCATTTTACAGTTTTTTTTCTCATTTTTTTAAAAAGAAAAGTTAGATCGAAATTAAGTTGTACCTCCCCCCCCCCCCAAGAATTTCAACTTTTATTTTTCTAGAGGAAACGGTAATTTTTTAGTGCCACGAGCTGTCTGAATGTACAGTTTTTATAAAAACTGGCGAAGATTTAATAAGTAGCTTTCTGAGGGTTGGAAATACTTATTCAACTCAAAAATATGTTCCGACTTTTCTATAAAAACATTTTAAACTAGGTAATCGACTGCTCGTAATTTAGAAAAGGGAAACAAAAATATCGGTTTCAAAAAAAAATTGAATTTCTGTATTTTTGACTGAAACACGTAAGAAAATAATTACAAAAATATTTTTCGTATAATTTTTCTGGTTTTAATTTAAATTTTGAAAAGCTTATTTAACGAGCTTCAATAATGAATGGATTGGGAGAAAGCTGTTATCGAAAAAACCAAAAAGTTTGTAAATTCAAGTTGATTAAGAAATTCATCCCGAAATTCAACCCAGCTTCAAATGCTCGGAAAAAGATATAATTTTTTGGAATGAAAATTCATTTCAATAATCATTCCATAGTCTCAAAATCTCGAAAAAATCTGGGGATGATTTTTTCGTGATGAAATTCATTCCAATTATCATTTCATATGGTAGTCTCAAAATCTCAAAAAAATCTGGGGATGATTTTTTCGTGATGAAAATTCATTCCAATTATCATCCAAACCTCAAAAACTCGGGAAAACGTGGGGTGATTTTTGAGATGAAAATTCATCCCAGCTCAAAAAGCTCGGAAAAATGGAAGGTCGATTTTTTTGGAATAAAAATTCATTCCAATAATCATCCCAGCGGCGAAATCTCGGGAAAAACATGGGATGATTTTTGGGATGAAAATTCATCTCAAAATGCTCGAAAAAATCGCAGGATGATTTTTTTGGGATGAAAATTCACCCCGCAATTCATCCCAGTCCCAAAAGCTCGGACAGGGTGTCTACCGGTCGCGAAAGTTGCGAAAAATTCGCGAAATTGACCCAAAATTCATCAAAAGTCGCGAATTTTTCTGAAATTACTTGAATTTTTTTCACCTTGTACATAACAAAAAAAAAAGAAATTCCACCTTTTTGAACATTTTTTAAAAAAGTTTTCGCCCTCGCTTCGCTTGGGCTCATCAATTTTCAAACCCCAGTCTTAAATTATCTTCTATTTCAGACAATTGAATATTTTTAAGCGGAAAAAATATGTTCTTGTGGGAAACTTAGTAGCGATCACGATTGGGATTTTCAAAGGGGGTATCGTGTCCAATTTCGGGAAAATCTAGAATTTTGGATTTTCAGTGGAATGTTTTAAAAATTCATAAGGAGAAATCATTTAAAAATACGTCTCTTTTTTGTTTTTTAAAATAAATTCTTCAAAAAATTTTCGCCCTCGCTTCGCTCGGATCAAATAATCACATCATTATATTGGTAATCTGCTAATGTTTCAGACTTCCCATGAATTTATTTCTCAATTTTAGCGTCAAAATCCGCGAAATTTGTATCAGCCCGTGTCATGCCAGCTTTCCATTGTGTTAAAAATACCTTATTAGGTAAATTCTCAATAAACATCTAAAAATTTTATCCGTTCTAACATGATTTTTTGTAAAAATTTTCACCCTCGCTTCGCTTGGGCAGTAAATATTCATCTTTTTTAACATGAAATAACTCACTTTTAGAAAATTTTTGTGAAAAATTGTCTTTTTTTAAAATTAAAGACGTATTCCTTCCCCTTGATTTTTTTTGCGTAGGAGGGGGGAGGGGGTCAAATTGAGAGGTAGATACAGATACCTTAGAAAAAAGTCAAAAAAGACGTGAAATTTGATTTTGAAAAATCGGTAGACACCCTGTTGAAGAAATCGTGGGATGATCTTTTCGCGATAAAAATTCATTCCAATTCATTCAAGCCTTGTTTTTCTACTCCTTTGGTTATTTAACAAACAAAGTAATTGAATTAGGTAAAAACGACTAAAATCAGACCTATTTTTAAAACAAATTACATACATTTTTATAATACTTTTGAAGGTTTCATCGAGCCAGATTCGATCAAAATTCTCGATCCGGAGGCGTCTTGAAAAACTCGGTCATCATATCTTTAATTTCCAGCTTAACTTGCTGATTTGGAATCTTGAAAAAATTTCTTTCTTTGAAAGAATACGTGAAATAGCCTTGCTCAAAAGCGAACGAATGCGATATACGAATATACGCCTCTATATCTTGAGCTATTTGCTCGTAAGATGTAGTATTATGATCTGTTCGTAACAAATACAGCATTTTATCCAAATCATCCGTTTCGTAGATCTTCTTCAACGTAAAATTGCATCGATCTATCGTCTTGGACCACGCTGGTTTGAAAAGATTCTGTCGAAATTGTTTGAAAATCAACAACCTCGGAATTATCTCGGTATGCTGACTCGGCAACGTGTATTTTTTCAGTTCTCGATTAAACATCAAGTAACGAGTAAATCCGAATAGATTATAAATCAGCTTGGGATCGATCATACACGAAGTCAGGTATCCATTGTAGTAATTCTGGACGTCATATTTTTGCTGCTTGCTCAAGCGGAACTTACTGTACATAGCTTTAACTTCGGTTTCGAGGAATCCGCAAAATGGCGTGAATTGATGATTGCTCAAAAATGGACGATGCGATACCGTTGCGAACCGTGTTACTTGATCTTTGTAAAAATTAATCGCGCTGGAGGCTGTTACCAGGCTAAATTTGATATATTTTTGTCCATCTAAGAAGGCTCGCGATAGCATAGCGTTCACCAAGTCGTAATATTCGGTCAAGTTGACGCTGGGAGCGATCATCGCGTTTAAGGCGGCGCTATCGTAATCGTCGACTAGTACGATGACTCGAGTGCTGTGAAAATAATTGTAAAGTATTCTGCTCAGTTCCAGTAAACTGTTCGAAATTTGCTCATTATCCAAAGTCTTATTCAAGGCACTCTTAACGAAAACGTAGTCGTCTTGAGATACAACGGAGTAAGGTGTAAAAGGACACGAAGAATTACCGCTGTATCGACATTTGCAAAGCCATCGAAATTTATCGAAACATTTTCCCAGCTGCTGGTTCAAATAGACCAGTAAATTCGTACCGTTGAAGTCTTTGATACTTTGAAATCCCAGGTTCAGCTGGATGACCGGGTATCGAGCCAGGTGATTTCCCATCAGAGGTTTCATTTCGGCTGCGTTTAATTTCTCGAAGGTTTTCAAGGCGGAGCTGTTGGCCCAATCGATTGGACGTCGATGTTTGTCGATTTCGATTTGAGCGAAGTTTTCGATCATTTGCAGCATGGAGGTTTTACCGGACCGTCGAGGACATGTGATGAAATTATTGGGTATTTTTAATTCGAAGAATAATGTCGATAGGAAGTACGATTTATCGATGAAGTATGGTGATTGAGTAAGGCTTTTGAATTCGTAAAGAGAGTCGACGGTTGTGTATGAGATCCATAAGAGAGCGAGAAAAGTGAACGATTTATAGAGCATACCGGTTCGATTATTTGGTGAATTGTCATGAATGATGAGCTTGAACGATGGTGAGTTGAGAAAAAGAGTGTATTGAGAATCTGGAAAAGAAATGGTAAAAATGCCCAATTATATTTCCGATGATGGAAGAAAAATGAACGTAATCGCTTATTAATGGATCAGTTTATTTGTCTCGAAAAATTTATTATTGCTCGTCAGTTGATTTCGTCTTATCCTTTCATTTTTGGGATGAGAAGCATATAATTTTAAAAAAATTGAAAAATCAAGTTTCAATGTTTATTTTTATTTTTCTGGAAATTATTAAGAATTCAGCTCAGAGCGATATAATTTTTTAAAAAACAAATAGTATTGGTTGGTTACTTACATTGACATGTGTTATTTGAATGGAATAAAGTCTGAGCAAACAAATAAGACCTGAAATGCTGGTAAATTAACCAAGGAACACGTGGACTGATAAAAAATACCTCGTACTGAATATTCCTAATCTAATCTAGGAACGAATGTGCTGATTGATTATTAAAATTGTTAATGTACTCGTATCATCATCAGCAGATCATGTGGCTCTTCGACATATCATCTCAGCGAATGTATACGCCTGAATCTGTTTTTTAAAAAGTTCTTTGATTTGTATTTCAAACTTTGAGTGAGGGACTTCCCGGAAAAATTTTCAGCTCCCTCGGAGAAACTATTCGTTCACACACACAAAAAAAATATATTTTAGAAAAAAAACGTGTTTTTTCGTTTTTGAACATAGAAAAGAAAAAAATTGAAACGCAGAGAAATGGTTTAGGTCGTTTTTTTTTTTTGAAAATTACATCGTTTTAATTAAAAGTTGCAAATTTTGCCTAAAAAATAAAAAGAGGCAAATTCCGAGTGATTTTTGAAAATTTTTAAAAATGTTGACTTTTTTTATGTTTTTAAGAAGTACTTTTTTTGTTTTTAGAAACGAAAATGAAAACATTTCGTTTTTGCAACACTGATGGAGAGTTGAAAAAAAAAACACCTTACGCATCCTGCGTAAGATAACCGATTTTTCACCCGCAGTCTTGAGGTTCTATTTCTGGAACTCTTTTACCGGAACTCTTTTCAATTTTTCAATTTTCAATTTCTTTTTTTTTCATACAGAACTAAGCAAATCTAATACTGTAACAGATCATCAGTGACGTACCGATAGGGGGGAGGGGGAGCTTCCCCCCTGCGGAAATTTTTTACTTGTGAGTTGGGAAAATTGAACATTTCAACACATCAGTTGGGAAAATTGGACAGTTGGGATTAATTTTTTTGATGAAAAATAATAAATAAAATAGTTATTTCAAAAGTTGGAAATCAACAAAATTTTCCCTTGTTCCAACTCAAAATTGGTAATTTTCCCAACTCGAAAATGGTAATTTTCCCAACTCGAAAATGGTAATTTTCTCAACTCGAAAATGGTAATTTTCCCAACTCGAAAATGGTAAATTTCCCAACTCAAAATTGGTAATTTTCCCAATTCAAAATTGGTAATTTTCACAACTCAAAATTGGTTATTTTCACAACTCAAAATTGGTTATTTTTCCAACTCAAAATTGGTCGTTCTCCCAAGAGATGAGTAAAAATGTCAGTTATTGGGACGATAAGCCTATTTATTTTTTAATGAAAAATGAATAAATAAAATGGTTACCTATTTTAACAGTCGGAAATCAACAAAATTTTCACTTTTTAGTTGGGAAAATTAGTCATTTTCCCAACCTTTTCCAACTGAAAATTAATCATTTTCCCAGCGAAGAATTATTAAACCGTTGTAATAAACGCTTTTTTAGAAAAAAAATTATTAATTACCTTGCAATTTAAAAATTTTCACTCGTCAACCAAAAAAATTTTATAGTTGTACTTGTAATTTAAAAGAGATTTTTTCGCACTTTTCTTCAAAATTATTCCAATTAATTTCATTGTTCTTATTCTCCTTAAAACTTATTTTTGATATTTGAAAATCCAATTTTTCAAAAGCTTCGGCCTCGCTACGCTCGGCCATGATATATTTCTGCTTTAATCATTTCAAAGTAGAAACAGTCGATTTTTCATTAAAGTTTATTTTTCCAAAACATTATTTTATTGCACATTCAATTTGAGGTTTTCTAAAATTTTCGCCCTCGCTTCGCTCGGGCCAAATCCATCTCCCTATTCTTTACATTGAAATTACAAAATTTTATTGATGTAAAATTATAATTTTTCTTCGAAACTCCACCCTTTCTTCGCTGAAGGCAAATAAACTATTTCGTATGTTTTTTCAACTACAATGACATTGCTTGTAGGTTTAAAAAAAAATTGTTTGGAGCACCTAACCAATGAAAAATTTATTCAGATTTCTTATCTCAAAAAGGGTCTTATAGTAATAGGTTGTAAAAACTTCAAAAGTTCGCAAAAATGATGAAAACGAGTAAAAAAAATCAAAAAACCTCGCGACTTTGGAAAAAATCAGTACCTACATGTAAATTTTAAGAAATTAGTCGGGAAAGTTTGAAAAAAATTGGATTGGTTCGCAAATTTGAATTTTACACCCCCCCCCCCCGGAATTCTGATATCGGCTATATATAGTTGGGAATTTTGAGAATTTGAGTTGGGATTTTCACCTCTTCCCCCCCCCCCCCTGGAAAATGTCTTCGGTACGTCACTGCAGATCATGATACAAGGTACATATATTGGTTAATTTGAGCTTTCTATTGCTAAAATAAGAATTTTTATTAAATATATAAGAGAAAATTCATGACTAATATTAATAAGGGTAAAGTGCCCTAACTTCGACCGCTTCCTAATTTCGACCACCGGCCGATTTCGGCCGCTATGGACGCAATCTACACGATTTTTTTTTCAGATTCCTTTTTCATAGATGAACATTTTGAGACCAAAATCACAACCCTACAGGCAAAATTAGCGGAGAAAATTGAAAAAAAAAAACGAAATCGCATAGGTGAAAAAATTTTCTACGTATTTTTTGATTTCAAATTATGAATAATTTTTTTAATAAATTCTACCAAATAATTGTGAATTGTGATGGGGCATGGTGTCAGATTCCGATAAAATCATCGTTTTTGAAAAAAATTGACAGTGCGAAATTAAAATTTTTACTGATTCATTTCAGTAGTTGAGGAAAAAATTACTGATTCAAAAATGAAAATTCACTAATTGAATCAGTAATTTTTCACTGATTGGCAGTCAAATTTCACTGATCAGCAGTGGAATCAGGGGAATTTCACTGCCAATCAGTGACTCAATTCAGTCTATTTCAATCAGTCAATCTTCAGTTTTCGACTGATTCCAATTAAGAGAGTCACAAGTGCATCTATGTTTGAAAACTGCGATTAATAATGTGAATAAATGTACATATGTAATATGAATTTAAAAAGTGCTATAGTCATCATTGCCTAAGATAAGGCAGTCATTGACGTCATTGCCTACTCCGTTAGCCATTGACAACTTTGCCTAGACAATGACATCATTGACTAAATGTCAACATTGCCTGTAACATATACACCTCTACGAGATGTAACTTTGTGCCAGAGAACAGAAAGTTTCCTTCACTTCCATAAAAATTAAAAATTCATGAAAATAATGCAATAAAATAGCCATAACTCCGAATGGGAGGGGGTGGGGGGGATGGTCAAAAATGTTTCTAAATGTTTCTTACATCAAGGTACACCATCTGAGGGTTTAGATCGAAAATCGAAGCGGGGACCAAATTCATCTAAAACCCGGCTGTATGTGGCGGCGCATGGTAAAACGGACCTTAGGGTCAGGAGGTCAATTTTTTTTTTGATTCTGGTACAAAATTTCTTTAAAATTCGAATGGAAGTAGTCCCAGACCTCTAGAGTTCTTTTTGAGTGAGATATAGCCATTTTAAGTGAGTGAAGTCGAAAAAAAAATCAAGTGAAAAAAGAAACTTAGGGTTTTTTTCTAAAAAATATGCAGTTTTATTTCATTTTTTGGAAAAAAATTCAAAGGAACGGTATACTTTAAACTGCTCTCTTGCAAAAAGTCGTTTTTGTACGTAAGGTCCCTTTTACTGCGCGTCGCCACATATTTACACTTTATTTTTTTGTGTTTTGTAAATGTGCGCGTCTTCGTAAATTTGCCGATTTACAACAAAATTTACCAATTTAGGTGACTTAAAAGATTTTCAGACTTTTTGAAAAAATTACTCGAATAGTCGACAAATTTTCCATTTTAGAATAGAATTTTTCGATTTCTTGTAGAAAATTTATTGAGGTTTCAACAAAGGCTCTGGTGCAATAAGGGGGTCATTTGGCCTCAAGTGGAACTTTGTAAAAATTCTTATGCCATTCGATTTGGATTGGTAAAAGATGATTTTAGAGCGCATGAGCGAATTTTTATCTCACCCCTGGGGGGCTGGGGGCCCAAAATACGCGATTTTCAAGCTAAAACCTTTTAAAAATTCTCTCTCCGCGAGTTTTCAACCGATTTTTTTCAAACTTGGCACATAGGTAGAGGTACTAGAGGGGAGTGCTCTGAAATTTTTTCAGATTTTTCCGACCACCTTAATTACCTTGAATTTGACTTTGAAAATTTCAAATCACCCTGGGGAGCACAGCCTTGGTGCCGTCTCAAAAATTTTTTCAAATTAAAATTTCCTAATGTATTTTACACTCCTGAGAATTTTTTCAGATTTTTTCTAGTGGTGGAAATTGGTCAAACATTCAAAAAACTGGTGTAATTCATCATTTTTGTTGCTTAAAATCATTGTTTTCCATCAATTTTTCATTTTTTATAGTTTCCTGCTAAAAATATTATCATTTATTCGCCGTGCCCCATTTCGACCCTTATTCATTAATTTCTTACAACTATGATGTTTTGAGCGAATTTAATGCTTACACCATTGCAGTAGTTCAATGTAGTCCCTGTGGTTAGTTCAGGCATACTGCACTTTTTGAACTGGAGTTGAAACGTGGTTTTTATATTAGTGTGTGACCCATAAAGAAATTTTTAAGAAGTCATTAAAAATTTCTCTTATGGGATGAGCGCGGGGGAGTTTTAGGAGAGGGTTAACCCCGATTTTTCCAAAAACAAAAGTCGGGGTAAGCTTGGTGTCATTTTCATATAATTCGACCCTCTTGAACTTTAATCTGCGATTAGTTTTCCGATCAAAAGCGTAGAACTCGCTTAATCGTACAATTTGTGTCGCGAAAAGTGGCCGATTTTTAGAAAAAAGAGGTAAAATTGCGATTGTTTTCATTAGAATTTTAAACCAGTTTGGCGAAAAATAGTAGATTTTTGCTAAAATCGACTCGAATTCGCAATTTCTCATTTTCTCAATTAAATATGTACCTGGGACCGATCCTTTTTTCAAAACCAACATAAAATTGCCATTTTCAGTTTTTTCAAACCGATTCAAGGCTTCTTAAAGTAGGGAGTTTTTCAAGAAAAAATAACTCAACTCCCTGGCGCAGCATGTGACTAAAAATTTTTTCACAGCATTTTCAGTTTTTCAATTACTACATTCTTGAGTTTAAACGAGATAGGAGCATTTTTTTGGTATATAGTCAGGTCTCAATCGTACATCGGCGCGCTATTCCTGTTAAAATTGATTTTATGATTGATTCTTGTTCTGAACACTAAAACAAAGAAAATAAGCCCGTATGTCGTTTTTATCCCCTCCTCCTTTCCACAGGGTCCACCCCTCCCCAACATTTCAAATTCAAACGCGTGTATCGTCTTATCTATGGGTCGTAATGAAAAAATTTTCAAACAGAAGTTGTTCCTCAGCACCTAATGTACATTTTCATTTCTCATTAAAGTCCATTTTGGAGCAACTCCTGCCTCCCAAATTTGGAAACAAAACGTAAGTTTTTGAGGAAAACCTCAAAATCACGTTTTCTTCATTTTAAACGAATGGTTTCGAAGATATGACAAAATTTGTAATCATAAAAAGTATTCAGAATTGAATTTCCTTTCCAATGAGCTCTATCACGACCATTTTCACCAACTTTTCCCGACAAAGTAGACCTCTCCCCCTTCCTCGTTTTCACAAAAGTTGGACCCACGAACAAAATTTGCTCCAAAATGAATCCCGATAATAATGAAATTATGCATTAGATATCGAAGAACAAAAATCGTTCAATTTTTTTTCGTGGGTCAAACTTTTGAGAAAAGGGGGAGGGGGAGAGAATCGGGGTTAACCCTCTCCTAAAACTCCCCCACGCTCATCCCATAAGAGAAACTTTTAATGACTTCTTAAAAATTTCTTTATGGGTCACACACTTGAATGTTTGACAAATTTCCACCACCTGAAAAAATCTGAAAAAATTCTCAGGAGTGTAAAATACATTAGGAAATTTTAATTTGAAAAAATTTTTGAGACGGCACCAAGGCTGTGCTCCCCAGGGTGATTTGAAATTTTCAAAGTCAAATTCAAGGTAATTAAGGTGGTCGGAAAAATCTGAAAAAATTTCAGAGCACTCCCCTCTAGTACCTCTACCTATGTGCCAAGTTTGAAAAAAATCGGTTGAAAACTCGCGGAGAGAGAATTTTTAAAAGGTTTTAGCTTGAAAATCGCGTATTTTGGGCCCCCAGCCCCCCAGGGGTGAGATAAAAATTCGCTCATCCGCTCTAAAATCATCTTTTACCAATCCAAATCGAATGGCATAATAATTTTTACAAAGTTTCACTTGAGGCCAAATGACCCCCTTATTGCACCAGAGCCTTTGACAATTTACATTACATTTTCCGATTTTTCGAAAACATGTGCCAATTTTTAACATAATTTGCCGACTTTTTGATAAAATTTAATCATTATTGGTCACATAGGTACATTGTTCATCCCTTAGAAATTAAATATTTACGATTTTTTTTTTTGAGTGAAACATTTGCACAAAAATGATTTGGAGGGTTAATTCAACATTTGGGGAGCTTGAGCCTCCAATGCTCCCTCTATCTCCGCCTATGTAGCTTGGCTTAAACACAAAGAACGATGCTCAAAACTGACACCTAAACCGAGGGAGCAGGAGTGGTATAAGAACATTTTCTAGGAAGCGAATAATGGGAGATGAACAAAGAAACAGTTGATTTTGAAATAAGAAAAAAGGCGGAGAAAAAACATCATTCATTCAAATTTTTTAAACTGCACAATTTCTATTTGGAGCTGCACAAAATGTGCGGAGCTGCGCGTTAGAATACGCCCTGTTATCATTCGTCTTGTTTGGAATCAATACTGGTTGTTGAACACATGAACTGGCATTCCTTTCATTTTTTTAGTTGCTTAGTCACGAAATTTTTCAAATATTTCTCTATTTTTACCGACTTTTCCATTTATGGAAAAGTCGAGTACTAAATTGTTCATCATAGTTGAAATGGACGCCGGGACCAACTTTTCTTCACGTTTTAGGACCTTCTGAACACGATAGGACGTGTGAGCAAAAACGAGGTTTCCTTATATATATATATATATATATATATGGATCATACTAACCTTGCGAGACCCACTTTGCAAAAAGAGATCATACAGACACTGTGAGGCCCAAAACTTTAAAAATAGGCATAAATAAAGGGTCTGGTAAAAATGCCAATGTGTGTAACCAAAAAAATAGTAGAAAATGAGACGAGTCTAATGGTGCTAGTGTCATATTTGTATCTCTTTATGCATAAGAATGGTGCATGGTTGAAGTTTCCAAATGTTGCTGTGTGCAGAGAGGCGAGGTAATTTGTATATAAAGATATACAAACGACCTTGCGAGACCCTCTTCCTACAGACTCCTGAGTATGCATACATCATGAAAAACCACTTTATATGGCATGACGTTGCGAGACCCGATTTCGGGCCTCGCAAGGTAAAAACGGGCCTAATAAGGATAGCGAGATATCCAAAACGGGTCTCGCAACGCTGCAACATGCCTATATATATATATGTAGTAATATCCGTACATGTGAGCCACTTTGTGGGTTATTTCTACATACAAAGTGAGCCACCGTACTTCTCAGCCATGGCTGAGATTGAATGGGTTAATTCTACATACAAAGTGAGCCACCTATTTTCAAAACTTCCACCAGAGTGCGCACCACTTAGAAATTGAGTCGCGAGGATGAACGTAGGCTCATTTTTTAAGTGGTGATGAGTAGAATAAGGAAAACAGGTCGAAATTTTTTTACCTGTACCAAATTTGGTTATGCACAATGTTAAATTTACCCCATCATTTTTTTGTCATTTTATCAACTTAAACAAAACTTTTTGACACCAAAAATTCTAATTTAAGCCAGGCTTTTTTGTAATAGAAAAACTTTTCCAAAATTTGCAATGGCTTAGAAAATTTTGCAATTTTTTTTCAAAAATTTTGTTGCATGAGTCTCATTTTTTTTGCTAAGGTGGATTTTGTGTAGCTAAGCACGAATCTGCAATTAGAATTTTGATAAGTCAATTAGTAACAATTTTAGAAAATTTTGAAAATTTTGAAAATTTTCAAAAAATTTTGAGTATATATAGAAAGTGGCTGACAACCTACGGTCGCGTGCAAATATATATATATATATGGATCATACTAACCTTGCGAGACCCGTTTTGCAAAAGGAGATAATACAGGCACTGTGAGGCCCGAAACTTTAAAAATCGGCATAAATGAAGGGTCGAGTAATACCGCCGATGTGTGGAGCGGAAAAAATAATAGAAAATGAGACGAATTTCACTGTGCAAGCGCCATTCCTTTAACTTGATTCGTATTTGAATGGCGCATGGTTGAAATTTCCAAATGTTGCTGTGTGCAGAGAGGCGAGGTAAATTATACAGGGTGTCCCGTCTCAATATGGACACCCTTCAACCAGTAGTAGTGCAACACATACTGAGTCGATGTAAGTAGGTTTGCCTACCATTGGGATTGAAGGGGCAGATTTATGCACATCGAAAATTTTTTCTTTTTGAATTATGCTTGGCATTTTCAACCGTGCGCTATTCAACAACCAAGATAGGTAGGAGGTTACGCTTTGCGGCAACGTGTAGCCCACTTTCTCTAGAATTTTTCTATGCGATTGATAATTTTTGTAGGTGAACTAGGGTGGGTGTACCGCACCGAATATTTGAAAAAATCGTGTCAAAAAGTTGATGATTTAAAAAAAATTTGGTAATTACTAAAAAAGTTTCCCTCTTCTACTACCATTATTAGTAGTGTTTCTGGAAGAAAAAACTTCGATCTTTCCAATGGCGCTAACCCCACTCTTCTATCATGCTCCAATCAAAAGTTACGAGCGTCTAATTTGAATAAAAACACAAGAAAAACTTCATTTTTTTGATTTTTCAAATTTCAAAAATGTATATCTTTGTGACAAAATGAGATAGGCTGATGGGATTAGCAGCATTGAACTAACCAAGTATTACACCGCACAAAATATTAATAGGATTTTCAAATTTTACATTAAAAAAATTTTTATCAGAAAAAAATTGGAAAAAATTTTGGCAAAAATTCTTTTATTTGTAAAATTGAAAAATATCATTCCTACAATGTGTAGTGTGATGCTTGGTTAGTTCAATGCTGCAAACCCCATCAGCCTATCTCATTTTGTCACAGAGATATAAATTTTTGAAATTTGAAAAATCAAAAAAATGAAGTTTTTCTTGTGTTTTTATTCAAATTAGACGCTCGTAACTTTTGATTGGAGCATGATAGAAGAGTGGGGTTGGCGCCATTGGAAAGATCGAAGTTTTTTCTTCCAGAAACACTACTAATAATGGTAGTAGAAGAGGGAAACTTTTTTAGTAATTACCAAATTTTTTTTAAATCATCAACTTTTTGACACGATTTTTTCAAATATTCGGTGCGGTACACCCACCCTAGTTCACCTACAAAAATTATCAATCGCATAGAAAAATTCTAGAGAAAGTGGGCTACACGTTGCCGCAAAGCGCAACCTCCTATCTATCTTGGTTGTTGAATAGCGCACGGTTGAAAATGCCAAGCAAAATTCAAAAAGAAAGAATTTTCGATGTGCATAACTCTGCCCCTTCAATCCCAATGGTAGGCAAACCTACTTACATCGACTCAGTATGTGTTGCACTACTACTGGTTGAAGGGTGTCCATATTGAGACGGGACACCCTGTATACAAAGATATACAAACGACCTTGCGAGACCCTCTGCCTACAGACTCCTGAGTATGCATACATCATGAAAAACCACTTTATATGGCATGACGTTGCGAGACCCGATTTCGGGTCTCGCAAGGTAAAAACGGGCCTAATAAGGATAGCGAGATATCCAAAACGGGTCTCGCAAGGCTGCAGCATGTCTGTATAGGTAGGCATATCCACACATGTCGCCCAACATATGGGTTATTCTTACATACCAAGTCGACCACTGTACATCTGGACCATGGTCGACATGTCATGGGTTAATTCTACATACTAAGTCGACCACCTGTTTTCACAAACTTCCACCAGAGCGCGGACCCCCAAGAAATCAAGTCGCGAGGATGAACGCCAGGGCTAAAATTAATTTGGAACAAGTAGAATGAGGAGTGCTGGTAGGAATTTTCGCAGCTACACCCAATCTGAGTATGCACGGTATCAAATTTGACCCCCAATTTTTTATCCATTTTATTTACGAAAATGAAAATTTTTGGCACCAAAAATTTTTATTCAAGTCAAACTATTTTTTAACAGGGGCACTTTTCAAAAATTTGTGATGACTGATTGAGTTTTGCAATTTTTTTTTCAAAAATTGCTCTGGATGAGCCCCAATTATTTTTGTCATGATAGATTTTGCATAGCTGAGAACAAATCTGCTATTGGAATTTTGATAGGTCAATTAGCAAAGGAATTAGAAACAATTGAAAAAATTAAAAATTTTAAAAAAATTTTGAATATATAAAAAAATTTGGTCGACATGTGCTGAAAAAAGCAAATATATATATATATACGTTTATGTACACTTTTGTCTTTGAGTAATCTCGAAAGTGGTGAACTTTCAGAAGAAAACACATATCACAAAAAAATTGTAGAGGATTTTCAAACCGATTTGAAATCCATTCAGCCGTTGTCGAGATATTGAACTTTGAACTTTGAGAAATTTGACTGAAAAATGTACACTTTGTCCTTGAATAAACTCGAAAGCTGCGAACTTTCAGAAGAGGACACATATCACAAAAATTGTAGAGGAAAGCTTGAAATTTTCAGATTTTCAAACCGATTTGAAATCCATTCAACCGTTTTCGAGATATTGACCTTTGAAGTTTGAGAAATTTGAATAAATGAATAAAAACGGGGAAAATGTGAGACATTTGAATGGAAAAGGTACAATTTTGTCCTCGATTAAACTCGAAAGCTGTGAACTTTCAGAAGAAAACACATATCACGAAAATTGTAGAGGAAGGATCGAAATTTTGAGATTTTGAAACCGATTTAAAATCCATTCAGCCGTTTTCGAGATATCTTACTTTGAACTTTGAGAAATTTGAATGAATGATGTACACTTTTGTCTTTGATTAAACTTGAAAGCGGCCAACTTTCAGAAGAAAACACATATCACAAAAATTGTAGAGGAAGAATCGAAATTTTGAGATTTTCAAACCGATTTAAAATCCATTCAGCCGTTTTCGAGATATCTTACTTTGAACTTTGAGAAATTTGAATGAATGATGTACACTTTTGTCTTTGATTAAACTTGAAAGCGGCCAACTTTCAGAAGAAAACACATATCACAAAAATTGTAGAGGAAGAATCGAAATTTTGAGATTTTCAAACCGATTTAAAATCTATTCAGTCGTTTTCGAGATATCTAACTTTGAACTTTGAGAAATTTGACTGAAAAATGTACACTTTGTCATTGAATAAACTCGAAAGCTGCGAACTTTCAGAAGAGGACACATATCACAAAAATTGTAGAGGAAAGCTTGAACTTTTCAGATTTTAAAACCGATTTGAAATCCATTCAACCATTTTCGAGATATTGAACTTTGAAGTTTGAGAAATTTGAATAAATGAATAAAAAAGGTGAAAATATGAGACATTTGCATGGAAAAAGTACAATTTTGTCCTCGATTAAACTCGAAAGCTGTGAACTTTCAGAAGAAAACACATATCACAAAAATTGTAGAGGAAGGATCGAAATTTTGAGATTTTCAAACCGATTAAAAATCCATTCAGCCGTTTTCGAGATATCTTACTTTGAACTTTGAGAAATTTGAATGAATGATGTACACTTTTGTCTTTGATTAAACTCGAAAGCGGCGAACTTTCAGAAGAAAACACATATCACAAAAATTGCTCAAAATTTCGATCCTTCCTCTACGATTTTTGTAATATCTGTCCCCTTATGAAAGTTCACAGCTTTCGAGTTTAATCAAAGACAAAAGTGTACATTTTTCATTAAAATTTCACAAATTTTTTTTTATTCATTTATTCAAATTTCTCAAACTTTAAAGTTCAATATTTCGAAAACGGTTGAATGGATTTCAAATCGGTTTGAAAATCTCAAAATTTAAATCCTTCCTCTACAATTTTTGTAATTTGTGTTTTTTTCTGAAAGTTCACCGCTTTCGAGTTTAATCAAAGACAAAAGTGTACATCATTCATTCAAATTTCTCAAAGTTCAAAGTTGTGATATGTGTTTTCTTCTGAAAGTTCACAGTTTTCGAGTTTAATCAAAGACAAAATTGTACCTTTTCCATTCAAATTTCTCAAATTTTCACCTTTTTTATTCATTTATTCAAATTTCTCAAACTTCAAAGTTGAATATCTCGAAAACGGCCGAATGGATTTCAAATCGGTTTAAAAATCTCAAAATTTCGATTCTTCCTCTACAATTTTTGTGATATGTGTTTTCTTCTGAAAGTTCGCCGCTTTCGAGATTAATCAAAGACAAAAGTGTACATCAATCATTCAAATTTCTCAAAGTTCAAAGTTAGATATTTCGAAAACGACTGAATGGATTTTCAATCGGATTCAAAATTTCAAAATTTCGATCCTTCCTCTACAATTTTTGTGATATACTTATGTTTTCTTCTGAAAGTTCACAGCTTTCGAGTTTAATCGAGGACAAAATTGTACCTTTTATATTCAAATTTCTCACATTTTCACCTTTTTTATTCATTTATTCAAATTTCTCAAAGTTCAAAGTATCTCGAGAACGGCTGAATGGATTTCAAATCGGTTTGAAAATCTCAAAATTTCAATCTTTCCTCTACAATTTTTGTGATATGTGTTTTCTTCTGAAAGTTCGCCGCTATCAAGTTTAATCAAAGACAAAAGTGTACATCATTCATTCAAATTTCTCAAAGTTCAAAGTAAGATATCTCGGAAATCCATTCGGCCGTTTTCGAGATATTCAACTTTGAAGTTTGAGAAATTTGAATAAATGAATAAAAAAGGTGAAAATTTGAGAAATTTGAATGGAAAAGGTACAATTTTGTCTTTGATTAAACTCGAAAACTGTGAACTTTCAGAAGAAAACACATATCACAAAAATTGCTCAAAATTTCGATCCTTCCTCTACGATTTTTGTAATATCTGTCCCCTTATGAAAGTTCACAGCTTTCGAGTTTAATCAAAGACAAAAGTGTACATTTTTCATTAAAATTTCACAAATTTTTTTTTATTCATTTATTCAAATTTCTCAAACTTTAAAGTTCAATATTTCGAAAACGGTTGAATGGATTTCAAATCGGTTTGAAAATCTCAAAATTTAAATCCTTCCTCTACAATTTTTGTAATTTGTGTTTTTTTCTGAAAGTTCACCGCTTTCGAGTTTAATCAAAGACAAAAGTGTACATCATTCATTCAAATTTCTCAAAGTTCAAAGTTGTGATATGTGTTTTCTTCTGAAAGTTCACAGTTTTCGAGTTTAATCAAAGACAAAATTGTACCTTTTCCATTCAAATTTCTCAAATTTTCACCTTTTTTTTATTCATTTATTCAAATTTCTCAAACTTCAAAGTTGAATATCTCGAAAACGGCCGAATGGATTTCAAATCGGTTTAAAAATCTCAAAATTTCGATTCTTCCTCTACAATTTTTGTGATATGTGTTTTCTTCTGAAAGTTCGCCGCTTTCGAGATTAATCAAAGACAAAAGTGTACATCAATCATTCAAATTTCTCAAAGTTCAAAGTTAGATATTTCGAAAACGACTGAATGGATTTTCAATCGGATTCAAAATTTCAAAATTTCGATCCTTCCTCTACAATTTTTGTGATATACTTATGTTTTCTTCTGAAAGTTCACAGCTTTCGAGTTTAATCGAGGACAAAATTGTACCTTTTATATTCAAATTTCTCACATTTTCACCTTTTTTATTCATTTATTCAAATTTCTCAAAGTTCAAAGTATCTCGAGAACGGCTGAATGGATTTCAAATCGGTTTGAAAATCTCAAAATTTCAATCTTTCCTCTACAATTTTTGTGATATGTGTTTTCTTCTGAAAGTTCGCCGCTATCAAGTTTAATCAAAGACAAAAGTGTACATCATTCATTCAAATTTCTCAAAGTTCAAAGTAAGATATCTCGGAAATCCATTCGGCCGTTTTCGAGATATTCAACTTTGAAGTTTGAGAAATTTGAATAAATGAATAAAAAAGGTGAAAATTTGAGAAATTTGAATGGAAAAGGTACAATTTTGTCTTTGATTAAACTCGAAAACTGTGAACTTTCAGAAGGAAACACATATCACAACTTTGAACTTTGAGAAATTTGAATGAATGATGTACACTTTTGTCTTTGATTAAACTCGAAAACGGCGAACTTTCAGAAAAAAACACAAATTACAAAAATTGTAGAGGAAGGATTTAAATTTTGAGATTTTCAAACCGATTTGAAATCCATTCAACCGTTTTCGAAATATTGAACTTTAAAGTTTGAGAAATTTGAATAAATGAATAAAAAAAAGTTTGTGAAATTTTAATGAAAAAGGTACACTTTTGTCTTTGATTAAACACGAAAGCTGTGAACTTTCATAAGGGGACAGATATTACAAAAATCGTAGAGGAAGGATCGAAATTTTGAGATTTTCAAACCGATTTAAAATCCAATCAGCCGTTTTCGAGATATCTTACTTTGAACTTTGAGAAATTTGAATAAAATAAAAAAGGTGAGAATTTTAGAAATTTCAATCAAATGAAGTAAAAGTTGCAGAACGCTTTAAATTTTTATTTTTCAAGAACCCCTGAACCAATTGAGCTGAAATTTTCAGAAGTGACAGAAGAAAGTTGGAAGGTGATACAGTAAAAATTTCAGTTCAATCGGTTCAGTTATGCCATCCACCAGGTAGCTGAAAATTGATTAACAGTTTTTTTGAATTTCTTATCTGAACTTTGAGCGTGAATAACTTGAAAACTAAGCCCACTCAAAAAAATGTGATGACACACTGACGAAAGTAAATTTAATTCTCTACAACGTCCTTCACTAACTTTTTTGCGGGACGCCTCCTTTACTCAAAAAACGGTCACCAAAGGGCGTAATGAGAGGTTCAAAACTCACATTTTGCATTTTGGCATTCAAAATTCGGTAAAAGGGCACATTCTGACACATTGTGGGTCGCGGATTCCGAATTTGTCTTTGTTTTACCGATTCGAATCCCCTAGATGTCCCTAGGGACTTGAGGATGCCTGAGGGGATGGAGGAGGGAAAGGCTGAAATTTCAATTTCGGCAATTACTTTAAAATTATACATACAGCTTTTATGTAATTTGGGGTTATGTTTCAAATTTGGCCTTGGTTTTTCGATTTCAGCCCCCCAGGTTCCCTTATGTACATTAGACAGCTTAGAGGTCCAAAATTTTGGAATTGGGTACTGGGCAAAAATTTTAATTTCGAGTAATAACTTGAAACTGATTTCAAAGGCCTTAGTTTTTCGATTTGAATTTCCCTAGATGTCATAAGGGGTATCGAAGTTCAAAATTTTGAACTTAACTTGAAAAGAAGCAATATAAATTATGTAAAAAGGATTGTTGATTTCAAATTTTGCCTTAATTTTTCGAGTTGAATCATCCTCCGATGCTAATAAACTTACATTACGTTGTATGTGAAAACCGAAAAGTCGGTTACCTTACGCGACTGCGTAAGGTTTTTTTTGATATACTTTATACTTACTTAAGAACTAAGAAGTTTAGTTCGATGTCGTATTACTTACAAGAGCGAAAAATTCTAGAGAACGAATGAGAAATACCGCGTTCACAATAACAAATCGTGTACCTACGAGATGAGATTTTTTACCATAGATCTACCTCGATAACCGTCACCAAATGACTAATTAGCCTGACTATCTTGCTCTCACATTTCACCCTCGATCGCCAATTCGAGGAATTTCTGAAAAAAAAAAATAGAGTGAGAAAGAGAGGGAGAAGGAAGAAACAGGTAAGACAAGGACAGTTAAGATGGGAGCGAGAATATTCGACGAGTGAAAGAGGGCAACAAAGGGATGAGCTACAACGGATACATAACGTTTTCCAAGAATTTCTCCAACCGGCATTGATGCGAGATCTACAAGAGCATAATAGTCGAGGACCTACCAAGAATAGCAAAAAAACATCAAACGCAGGCTCATAGCGTGGTTACTTTTTAGTAATTTGGTTACTTTTTTCGAGACAAGTTACTTTTGGTTACTATTTCCACTTCAAAAGTTACTTTGGTTACTTTTTACCTCTAAAAGTTACTTTTTTCCAAAATTTCTCAAAAAATTTACCTTTTTTTCACAATTTTTCTCTAAAAATTGATTTTTTCAAGCGTAAAGTGTCTGATTAGTTTCGGTTTAGTCGAGCTTTGGAGACTTTTTTGTTTCAAAAAATTTCGCCCTCGCTCCGCTCGGGCAGTACATTGATACCCCTGTTTTTTGAATACACTATCATTCCCTAAATTTGAATCAGTCAAAATTGGTGTATTTTCATTCTCTTGGTTAAGTATAGTGAAATAATTTTCATCAAAAACTAGAGATTTTCACCCATATTTCAGTCAAAACTCCAATCAATTTCCAATTTGTCAAATAAAAATCAGTAATTTTGATTAATATTTCAATGAAAAATCACTGATTTTCATATTAAATTTACAGGGTAGGTAGGCTAGATACTCACTTTTTTTAACTGAATTTTGACACACCCTTATTTTTTTCAAATTCTTCCCCGCCCTTGCATAATGTCTGATTAAGTCCCGGAGTCGAGCAGATTTAATCGAAGCTCAATAAAAAAATGAAATTTTACCTCAAAAGTGTTCAGAGAAGTGCATTTTATTACTCTTCAAAAATAATTTTTCTTATTTCTTACATTAAAATATAACTTTCTAAATCTACATCAATCAAATTTTATAAAAACTCTGCCTTTTTGAACCAATAAAATAATTTTCATTGATATTGCAGTCAAAAGTCGTTGATTTCTTAGTCGATTTTCAATTAACCAGAAAAAAATCAGTAATTTTGACTAAACGATCAATGCGAATCACTGATTTTCATTTATATTCATCTCACTGATTCAGATTTAGAGAATTCTTGCAATTTTTCAGTTTTTCTTCGCTTTTATCTGTATTACATTTTTTCATCTGTCCACTGAAATTAACCTGACTTTACGAGCACTACTGTAAAAATAAATTTTGAAGTTTGTTACGAATTTTTACCCCCCCCCACCCCACTTTTCTCCAATTCTCAGCCCCTCCCTTACATAATTTCTGGGAGCGCTTATAAGTTATAATAATTGCATTATAAATACATTTTTTTTTTTTTTACAAATTTTACCATTAAAAATTGAGTTTTTGGTTACTTTTTGGTAATACATTGGTTACTTTTTTTCCCAAATTGGGTTACTAAAGTTACTTTTTTCCCACCAAATTTCACTATGATGCCTGCATCAAACCAGACGTGCGTATGCACGGTATCAAGTTTGCGAATAAAATACGATAATAAGGTGTCTTGAGCTTTTGAGGAAATTTTTCAACCCGGGCAAATGCTTGAGCCAACGCGGGCAATGCCCGATTTGCCCGTGCTTTGCTACGGGCCTGCTTTACCTAGTTATGGTCGATGAAATCAACTTTAACTTTTACCTTAAAAAGTGCCTCAAATATGGTAAGGATTCTATTACCACTATTCTTCTACGAAACCATGTAGCAATTCCTTCAAAATATAGGAACTACTTCATGAGTACAGATATCTGAAAATTAATGAGCTGAAATCATTAAAAAATTAATTATGGGTAAATGAAACAGATATAATGGCTCCGTTGGTATGTATACCACACGATACGTGATCATCGTTCGAGTACCAATTATTACAGTACCTATACCTACGTCGTCGTTTGTTTCTGTCAAAATGAAATATCAATTTTTTATATTTGTATTATTTATAAAAACTGCATGGCTGTCATCAACCAACTCGAGAATCAATAAAGTACGTTTTCATTTTAAAAAATTTCTTATTTTAAATTTAATTCTCACTTTAATTTTAGAATCAAAATTTGTCGACGGTTTTAAATCTATTCAATAATGTGATAACGTCGTCGACTGCGGCACAAACAACGAAGCAAACCAAAATCTGGCTTTCAGAAAGTGCTGAGAGAAGAAAAGTACATTTTTATTTTAAAGAATTTTTTTTTAAGCTTGTATTTCATTCAATTTTTACTATACAGTGCACCTTTCTCCTGGATCTTCTAACGAACCCAGACTTAGTGGCATACCCTGGCTTACCACGATTTGTTCTTTCGAAGCTGAGTAAAATTGTGAAAGAAACGCATTCTCTAGAAAGAGAGAATGGGAAGTTAAAATCAGCTTACTGGTATAATAAATTTAAGCTGGTGAGTATGTGTACCTATCTATATAATTATATATTGTACATATAATTAATACTTGGGTAGATACCAAAAAATTATTTATTTCATTTTTAGGATAAACTTGAGAGAAGCATCCCAGAAAATCTGAAATTCCCAGTCCAGCATTCGTTCGAACAATGATTTTAATAAGAGAAAACAATCAAAACGGAATAATCGGTTAACCCAACTTACCAACCGTATCGTGGGCGGCGTTTGAGAAAATTTATTATTGCTCGTCAGTTGATTTCGTCTTTTCCAGTCATTTTTGAGATGAGAAATATATAATTTAAAAAAATTGAAAAATCAAGTTTCTTTTATTTTTCTGAAAATTATTAAGAGTTCAGCTCAAAACGATATAATTAAAAAAAAACAAATAGTATTGGTTGGTTACTTATACATTGACATGTGTTATTTGGATGGAATAAAGTTTGAGCAAACAAATAAGACGTAAAATGCTAATAAATTAACCGAGGAGCACATGGACTGATAGAAAATACCTCGTACTGCTTATTCCTAATAATTTTATCTAGGAACGAATGTGCTGATTGATTATTAAAATTGTTAATGTACTCGTATCATCATCAGCAGATCATGTGGCTCTCCGATATATCATCTCAGCGAATGTATACGTCTGAATCTGTTTTTTAAAAAGTTCTTTGATTTAATGTATTTTAAACTTTGAGTGAAGACGGTTTTAATCTATTCAATAATGTGATAACGTCGTCAACTGCGGCACAAACAACGAAGCAAACTAAAATTATGCTTCCAGAAAGTGTTGAGAGAAGAAAAAGTACATTTTTATTTTAAAGAATTTTTTTTAAAGCTTGTATTTCATTCAATTTTTATTATACAGTGCACCTTTCTCCTGACGTCCTGAGTCTTCTACACCCCGACTTAGTGGCATACCCCGGCTTACCACGATTTGTTATTTCGAAGCTGGGCAAAATTATCAAAGAAAGGTATCATCTAGAGAGAGAGTATGAGGAGTTAAAATCAGCCCGCTGGAAAGATGCATTTATTGCGGTGAGTATCTGTACCTATCTGTATTATATTATACATGTACATATAATTACGTAAAATATAATTATATGTACTTGGGTGGTTACCAAAAAATTCTTCATTTCATTTTTAGGAGAAACTTGACGTAAGCATTCAGCGAAAAATGATTTTAGCAAGAGAAAACAATCAAAACTAAAGAATCTGTTAATCCAATTTACCAACAAATGTTGGTCATGTTTTTTTAAGTATTGCAAAAATTACGTTATCGATTATATTTAGGTACTTAAGATGTGAAATAACAATAAGAAATTGAATACCTATCTTTTTTATGCAGCAACAATACTGATTGAAATAACATTTTTTTAAGATTGGAGGAGTAAAATCCATTTTGATTTTTTTTACTTAATCGTAGGGGAGAGACGCCAAATATGGAATGGTATCTTTATTTTGGCCATATAGGTTGGCTTGTAATTGAGCTGGGAACCGCTAATAACGTGTTCTCTTGACGCCTTCTCTTACCCTTCCAATTTGATGGTATCCACATTAGGGTGGATCGCTAAAAAAAAACATACCTCAGATTTCAACCAAATTCGCTGGGGTTGTTGGGTCATCATCGGAGACTACCCAAAAAAATTTTGAGCCCCCTAGGTGAAGAGGGAGGGGAGCTAGGGGCTCTTAAAGGGCACCTCCTTTTGAAAAAAAACGCGGTTTTTTGTGTTTTTTAGCTCGAAAATATGGCGTACGATTCACGAAAGAGCACCAAAAAGGTGCGATTTGAGTTTCTACACCCCCCCTGAGCAATTGCCGCCCCTCGAAAATGAAAACCCATTCTGCTACCCGGGGGTCCAAAAGTTGCAGATCGCGAAATTTCAATGTTGTGAAATTGTATTTGGCCTCGAATTGATTACTTTGACACCGGACAATTTTATAATTTTTTTTTCTAATTTTTGAAGAAAATTTTGAAAATTTTCTTCGATCAGTGTGACCAACCGCAAATTGTAATATTCAAATTTATGGGATTCGCGTTGATCTGATCATGTATATCTAATAGGGTGGATCGAAAAAAAAAAACATATCTTGGATTTTGACCAAATTTGGTGGGGTGGTTTACTTTGAGTGGGAGACTTCACAAAAAAAATTTGAGCCTCCGAGGGGCAGGGGGAGGGGAGCAGGAGGTGCTCAAAGTGCACCTCCTTTTGAAAAAAACGCCGTTTTTTGCGTTTTTTAGCCAATCAAAATTGTGTGAGAAACCTTAGTAAGACTAGTTGCTAATTGTGATGTTCCGATGTCCTCAAATTCGAAACGTATTTCTATTGATTGGGAGAAAAAATTGGTCCAATCACTTGACGAAAAAATAATGGATTCGAGTTCATAATATCAGAATATCACAATTAGCAACTGGTTGCACTGACGTACAAAATGTTCAAAGAAAAATTTTTAATTTTTAATTTCTGATGATTGAAAAAAAAATTATTGTGTATTTTTCAAACGATGAAAAAATTAATTTGAGGTCAACGTAAACCCCATAGGTAGTGTAGCATGCCACGATTTGCAACTGGCTGCACTGACATACAAAATTTTTGAAAAAAATGTTCGAAATATATTTCCAGTGATTGAAAAAAAATACATAATATTTTCAGGCGAAAAAATAATCAATTCAAAGTCGATATAAATTCCGTATTTTGGAATTTTATAATTTGCTGTTGGCTGCACTGGTGTACAAAATTTTCATATTTTTTTTCAATATTCAATTTTAGTGGTTGAAAAAATTTTTTGTTCACTTACTTGATGACAAAAAAAAATCATTCCAGCTTAGTGATAATTTCATATTATTGAAATATTGAAATCTGCAACTTTTCAACCCCCTGGTAGCAGTCAGAGTTTTGATCGGAGAAGAATTGCGATGGTTTAGGGAGATGTAGAAACTCAAATCGCATCTTTTAAGTCTTACTAAGGCTTCTCACACAATTTTGATTGGCTAAAAAACGCAAAAAACAGCGTTTTTTTCAAAAGGAGGTGCACTTTGAGCACCTCCTGCTCCCCTCCCCCTGCCCCTCGGAGGCTCAAAATTTTTTTGTGAAGTCTCCCACTCAAAGTAAACCACCCCACCAAATTTGGTCAAAATCCAAGATATGTTTTTTTTTTCGATCCACCCTATTAGATATACATGATCAGATCAACGCGAATCCCATAAATTTGAATATTACAATTTGCGGTTGGTCACACTGAAAAAGGAGCACAGTGAGCTGATCAGGCTCACTGGCCTTTTACATAAAGAGGTGACGACTGGACTTATAAAGCCACTCCATCCTTGCGAAGCCCTATGGGGATCTAGTCCCGAAAATACGCTAAGTAGTTGAAACACTACCCAGAGCGCCCTGTGCATTTTACCTCTACGCGTAAGCAACGAGAATAAAATACAACTAATCTTGTGTCACGCATTGCGTGCACCATTCTGGCCACCGCCATGACCTTACGGTCCGAGTTACTACCGCTTTACGACATAGCTACGGAGCAACTGCCGTTAGAGCCGATGGTTTCGTGCCTCGGCAGTAGATTCTACCACCGAGGATCACGTGACCACGCCTCAACGTCAAGACCGATTTCCCCCACCTACGGCGGAGAACAGACGGGCCAGGTCCCCCTATGACACCTGCCCCCTCGAGCTTGCAGCTGGCAGGCCAAGCTACTGCCCGGGGAAGCACGAGTACATACGGGACCCCAACCACACCCGAACCCCTGCCCCCTCGGGTTTACCGTAGGGAAGTAGATCGGTCGTCAGTCGAGTGAGTCACGTGATGGCTGCTACGAAAAAAAAATACCATCTGTTCATGCTCTTTTGATTTTGGGAAAAATTTTCTTGTTAGAATTTCCAAAAATCAACTTTTTTCGACAGTTTTTCTATCGAAAATTATTCATTTTGAATTTCGATTTTTAAATCAAAAATTATTCAGTTTGAATTTCGATTTTTTAGCTAAGTTGCAGATATTACTCATAGAGTTCTGTCAACTTTTCATGTTCGTAAAGCGTATTGTAATAACTCGAGACACCAGGCCATGGGATGGCCAAAATGATGCAACACAAGACTGAACATGAATTTATTCAGAAAAACAAACAAACATATTTACAGGTAAGTCGAAGGACTGCGTACAAAACGAAAAATTAAAGAGTATGCAATAAAAAAGAACAAGATACAAATATAAAAAAGGCATACAAAAATGTAAAAATAAAAAAAAAGCAGTCTTCGAAATATTAAACGATAAACGAGAACATCTTAAAAATAGGGTATTGTCGAGGCTTCGACGACGAGTAAAAAATATAACGTTTTCGACGATACTTCCGCTGGTTTCGATTGCGACGACGATGGATACGATGATTATTTTACGAACGGTTAAAATTTACAAAATACAGACAACATTGAGCAAGATAAAATACAACAAGAACTTAATTCGTATTAAGAATGGTTACAAAAAATACATAGTTTCTATCGAATTATTGTACTTTATCTGCTCGATTTTGTATCGAAAATGCGAGATAATGAATCACTCTTGCATATCTTCTTGGCGTTCTACCGGCGTTGAGGATTTATTGTGTATTTTTCTTAGAAAAGAAACGCCAAAATCCCAACGGGTATTTTCGGTTTTCGAATGCGTGTACCACGGCGGAGAGGCGCCGGTTCGGCGTCCGCTTTTTTTGATGGTGACTTTGCATTCTTTTTATCAGTTTTTAGCGTTGATTTTTGAGACGTAGATGCAATAATATTATTATTGCCTACATCTTGTCCAGTATTGGGAATTTGTGACGTAGTCGGGGAATTATCTGTCTTTTGCTTGCGTCGAGTACGTACGGGTGGGATGGGAGGGGTAATCGAATTTAATCGCTCCTTTTCTTTCTCTGCCTTTTGTTGTTCTCTTTTTAGCGCACGTAAATCTCGAAGTAAATTATTAGCTTCTCGTTTTAGGTGAGTCGCTGTTTTCTGAACTGCTTTTTCTGTCTCTCTGTACGGCAACCGTGCAGATAGAGGCAGATCTTCGGCAGAGTGTAGGTACTCTTTTTATCTTTTCTTTGAGACTCCGGTGATCTAGCATTGAAATCAGATGAGGATCTGAATTTATTTCTTTCTGCTGATCAGCGGTCAAGAAAAGAGTTAGCTGGCGTATACTAACAACTTTACCAGCCGTATCATTTTCATCTTCGACAATTAAGTAGCAATTATTTTCTACATATTGCCGGACGAAATACGGGCCAATGCGCTTAGGGAATAATTTCTTAGAGAACCCATAGGCGGCCGAGCTGTTATTATGTTCTGACAACATAACCATGTCGCCAATCTGCAATGCAGTTGGATCTCCATGTTTTTTGTTGTACTCATACTCGTCGTGTATACGCTGTAGCCTACGTTTTTCGCGAATATAAGTCTCGATAATTTGACGATTCGTCATATTATCGATCTTTTCGCGTTGGACGTCTGCTGTATAGACAGATTTTTTGGCCAATTGGTCGGCACGAATATTGGTGATGTCATATTTTCTTGCGAAAACGTGATAAATTTGAAAACTTTCAAATTTTTTCACGAGATCAAGAACTTCGACAAAGATATCTTTGTGGAAGACTTTCTTGTTCTTATGATTTTTCCAATCGTTTGCTTTCCAATTGTCAACATATTTTGTGAGTGCTAGAGATACGTACGATGAATCCGTGAAAAGTTTTACTTTTTTCACGTCATTATACAATAATATTTCTAGCGCCTTCTTTACCGCTACCAACTCGGCTAGGTTATTGGAATTTGGATACCCTGTAACCGTTATTCGTTCAGAAATATTTTTCTTGGACGACGGTTTGAAACAAATTCCAATGCCGGAGACTGCATCTTTTGCCCCGTTTCGGGAGCAAGCTCCGTCAGCGGTGACTCGGACATAGTCGTCGGTATCGATATGAAGGTCAGTCTTTTCGAGTTTATTTGATAACAAGGTGTCAGAGGTCGTTGACTCTAACGTCGCGAACACTTCCTTCTCAAATAGATTTTTTAATTCGTATTTGAAATTGAAGGCGTGTGTTGTGGCAGGTAAATTTCCTAACAGATCGTCAGGTATCTGCCACGCTTCGTTAGGTTTTACTCCGTATCGATTGGGAGTATTATTGATCTCGTTTTCAATTTCGAGAACATACTCGTGCCACCCATAGTGTGGACGAATCCAATCGATTTGGGAGTTGACCTTTGACCTCAACTTGTCACCTAGTATCCGCATGGTCCTTTCTACAGTGGAGGCCTGGGGGTTATAGCAAGTAGTGTGCACGACCTTGACCCCATGGTCCTTTAGCATATGATTCCATCGGTCACTTATAAACTGAGTTCCGTTATCAGAAATTACTTTGTTTATTTTGTAACCCATTGATGAAATGTCTTTCACTATAAGGTCCATACTTGCGGATACTTCGTCTTTGTCAATTCGGTGTAGAGGTCTTAACCAGGTTTTGGACGTAAATACATCCTTCACCACGAGAAGGTATTTTGGGTCCTCTGAGTAAGCTACAACCGGTCCAAATAGGTCCACTGAGAGTACGTCAGCAATGTGGTAGGCTTCCACCTGAGCATATCCCAGCGTTTTGCGCATGACGTAGTTCTTGTTAACTTTACAAATTATACATGTATTACACACCTTTCTAATATGTTTTCCCATATCGGGGTGGTAAAATATACGTTTGAAAATTTGTTCAAGTTTCGCCGCTCCTACATGTCCGTAGACATCATGTAGGTAATTAACGGTGTCGAGAAATAGAACTGTAGGCAGAAATGGTATGGTGCTACCATCTGGATACGTTCTCTCCAGAACTTCGCGGTCATGGCTGTCTTTGGAAATTTGAAACTTTTTCGCGCTGGTTGCTTGTTTGGCGCGTAATTTAGGATTGAGTGCAGTATCTGCTTTCAATAATTCCTTAATTCGCCTACATTGAATATCGTCTGCTTGATGCAACGCAATGTTTTCCAAACAAGTCATCAGTTTTTTGGTTAACACATCGGTGTGAATTCAATAGCGTATGGTGGGATTTCGGTCCATTTATGATCACACTCGATCGCGCATAGCGTAATTTCGGGTGCTATCAATTTAAATAGACCTCTCCTATTGGTGGTAATGTCATACGAAATGTCGTACCCACTCAACTCTGTTATCCAACACGCTGCTTTACGGTGTGTTAACATTAAAGTTTCGAATTTTCTGACGACTGGTCTCAGGTCGGATCGAACATGCATTTTCATGAAGTGTAACCATACCTGGAGCTTACGTAGTGTAGTGACTAGGGCTTGCATCTCCCTGTCCACTAACGTATAGTTCTTTTGGTGTGGTTTGGACGTGTAGCTGGTAAACATCACAACCGCCTCTTGCCCCTCAAAAATCTGATAGAGTACAGCGTTCATCGCGTCATCAGAAAGAAGGGTTTCCACGTAGATATCCCTATCAGGGTCTGGTGGACACAATTTGAAGTCTTTCATGTATTCTGTTTCCAACTTTTCGCACGCCTCCATGTGAATTTCGTTCCACGACCATGGATTTTCCGAGTCGTCTTTTTCCGTCAGTTTGTAAAGGGGGGCTAGTATCTGGTGATATTCGGGTATAAATCTCTTATACATTCCGGTCAGGCCGACTAATGTCTGGATTTCCCGTTTATTCCGCAGATAAAATCTGCCCTCCTTGTTCAGGTGCTTCTTTTTGAAGTCATTGAACTTCTTCACCTTTTCGCTTTGCTTGCCGATCTGGTCCTTTGCAAGTTTGAAACCCAGATGCTGAGTTTCTTTCTTAAAAAGAGCCGTCTTGCGAGCATTTAGCTTGAGGCCATGGGCTCGTAGCAGTTTCAACACCGCGATGACACGTAATTTCATCTCGCGAAATGTGTTGGCTGTTACGAGGACATCGTCTACGAATGTTTGAACGCCTTCCATGTCGATCGGTATAATTCGATTCATCATATGAATAAATTCAGCTGATGCGATTTTTATACCGTATGGCATGCGTAAAAACTCGTAAACTTGCCCCTCAACCTGGAAAGCTGTGAAAGCGCGTGAACGAGCGGTCAGTAGCAATTGCCAGAAACCAGCGACGAAGTCCAAGGTACTGTACCATTCGGCATTGGTACCATGGATAATATCTTCAATCGTTCTAGTTTCCGTCGGTACTGGACGTAAAAACTTGTTCAGCTCATCAGCTGCCAGACAAAGGCGAAGTTCACCTGAACTTTTCACTACCGGTGCTAAAGTATTGATAAATCTGGATTTGGAAGGTCTAATAATGCGTAACTTTATCATTAATTTGATAGTTTTTCGAATCAAGTACTTGAGTTTGTTGGAGGGTCGGTACTTCTCCCCTCTCCACTCTTTCAAGTGATCCTCACTATCAAACATAAAGTCGACTTTTGGACCTTTGTACTCGCCTGGATATCTGCTGAAAACATCGCTAAATAGAATCATTTCTGCGAATGTTTCGTCAGCAGTCCTTTGAGTAATCCATTTATTATCAACTGCCTCTTTAAGGTCTTGTCTAAGCCGTTTTTCGAAGATTTCTGGACCGTCATCACGTTCGTCTTCCTCCAGAGGAGTCCAGAGGGCGAAATCCGTGTGATTACGAGTGTCCCTAGCCACTTCGTAATAGTATACCGGTTCTACGTCGAATTTAAATACTTCGGTGTGCTGGAATGTACCTTCTTTTAGGAAAGATACCCGCGACTCCTCGTCTAATGACTCGGGTTTGCACCAAGCGTATCTACCACGTAGATTTGTCTCTATACCAAGGCAATCCATTGATAATCTACCAATGATGAAAACCTTGTGAGAGGTATCTAAAACGTAAAATGGCATCGTCATCAGTAAATTGCCAAAACTAAAAGTCATTTGGACAAGATGAGTCATAGTTCTTACAAGTTGGCCATTGGCCATCTTTAAGATGACTGGTCTTTCCAGGCGAATAAACTGAATGTTATCTTCGTGTTGTACAAGTAGGTGATCCAGTAATTTCTTTGAAATGACATTTGGGAGTGCCCCTGAATCCAGTTGCGCTGCTACCATTTCTTTTTCAAAGAGTACCGGAATCGTAAACGTAGGGTCCTCGGCTCCTTCGGTGACAATTTGTCTCCGTACAGATGGGCAGACTTTGCGAAGAGGCTTCGCGTTGTCAATTGCATCAATCACCTGTACGTTAGATAGATCAAGGCCTTCGAGGATCTTGCTATCTGTTTCGAAAATTTTCACATCAGGATGTGGATCGTCATCTGAATCGATGTCTGATAGAATGTGAGATTTCCCAGATTCATATGCAGAATCGCAGATGTCGGTGTCCACGTTTGCCAAGTGAGCCATGCTTACCGTATATTTCTTGTGACGTTTTCTACGTCTATGGTGATGTTTGAAGTTGTCATCTGTTTCTGAGTCACTTTCAGGCACCGTTATTCGTTTTTTACGACGGCGTGGTTTCCTTACAGTAACCTGTTCAACCGGTATTTTTGGCGGTTTAGGAGTTGATACAACTCTTCCTCCGGCAAACTTGGTATGATCAGGCTCAAAGAACGTTTTAAGCTCACCTACACATTGAGGCGGTGAAGCCTTCTTTAGGTAGCTTTGGAATTGTTGAGTCAACGAATCCATAACGTCTTTGTACTCAGTTGGTTTGATGAAAAATTTACCCGCTACATTAGCGCATGTGGTAAATTTTTTATCCAAAATCACCATATTGTTGTCTTTATCGGTTAAAGGCAGAGAGTAAGGGGTACCCTGCTCTGTCTTTTTATTTTCCAATTTGAGAAAATTCAGAGAGGGATCGCGAAATATTTGTATTCTGTCGTCATGTTGGAGTTTCCGGCAAATTCGTCTGAGTGATTTGTATCTTCTCAGGCTAATGGGTTTATCAGTCTTTCCCCGTGGTAGAATAACCGGGAATAAAAAGACGATTTTCTCAAAGCCTTTGATAAATAATACATTCATCAATCTTCGTAACGAGGTTTCCCACGTTATGTGAGCTTGCCTGGAATAATTAAATTCCAACTGACACGCAGAAACAAATGCGTATTTCTCAGTGAATTCGTGGGATATAATTTCATCGATTAGGTCATGTATCGCCATCTGTGGCACCAGGTAACTCGGTAAATTATCACCGCACTCTGTGTGTCTGATGAAATGCGATACACCATCTCCGATGAATACCCATTGTCGAAATATTTCAGCGTTTTCAGAGATTCGTTGGCTAGGGGGTAGCCCTTGCCCCCCTAGCGCTGCTCGTTTCCCGGATTCGAATCAGCAGTATTCGGTACATCGTCGTCCTCTGCAAATTCGTATTCGGAGCCGGAATCGCATTGCTCGATTTTGTGAACAGGAACAAATCTTGGCGTTTTCTCGCCTTCCTTCATCACTTTTTTGAAGACCATGCGCGGCGGAGCAGTTTGCGGCGTTGCCGCCTGCGGGTTACGATTCTCGTACTTTCTGCCAGCATCTTCAGGTTTGCCTTTCCAACCTGTCGAATGCGTATACTTTTTCTGAGCATACGGATTCGGAGTACCATGACTCAGAGCTGGATTCTGTGGTTGTGCCACAGCAGGCTTCCGATGATCGTACAGTTGTTTGAGCGGCTGAGTCCTCATCCGTGAAGCGAGCTTCGATGATTCACCCCGGCTGGCAAAACCTTCAATACGAGTAATAAACGCTTTCATGTCTGTGCGCTCCTCGTTGGTAATGAGGTGCTGCTGAAATTCAGGAAGCTTTTCATACATAAGAGTTATCTTCTCGAACTCGTCTATCCCTTGCATCTTGAGAATTGTGCGATACCACCTCAAGATGGTTTGAGCAATCATCCGGTTACTCGACGCATGAGTCACCTGAGTCAGGAAGTACTCCTGCGCCGCCTTCTGATCCTGACGGTCCCAGAACTCTAAGAAGAAAGCTTTTGTCATGCTTTCCCACGATGATAAATGTTTCGTATTCTCTTTCCACTCCGGATTTATATCAATACAATTAAGGAAAGTTGAGCATTTTTTCCCTCCCTTCAAAGTAGAATCTTTTACGTGATTCTCAAATGCTTCGAAGAAATCGTTGGGATGGTATCTGCCCTCCTCATTGAATATGATACCAGCTCCTCGAATTTGAGCAGGAGTTGGTGGAGGTTGAAGAGTATTTACGACTATCGGTGGGGGCGGCGGGTATGCGAAATTAAAGCTTGCAGGACTTGGTCCAGCTCCTGCGAAATTTGTAGGTATAGGCGTAGGGCCTCCCAAATTCGTAGGAGTTGGTTGGGGTCCAGTAAAGTTTGATGTAGTGGGCATTGGCCCCATAAAACTTGTCTGGATTGGCATCGGTCCCGTATAATTCGGTTGAATGGGCATAGCCCCTCCAAAATTAGACGGTATTGACATAGCACTCATTTTTCTCGTCAGTTCTTCGAATTGAGCATTCTGAGAATTCAGACTCGATTCGAGAGCTGCGATTTTGTCCTGGTCTTGCTTTCGCATTGTTGCCATATCGTTCATCAATTTTTGTTGTTGTTCGATTGCAAGTTGCCATTGCTTGGCCATGTCGTTATATCCTGCCATATAAGGTGGCATACCGACATTCGGCTGCGGCATCATGCCGAATATGTTATAACCTGTATTGGGCCACCCGATTCCCATATTGGGCATTCCAGCAAAATTTTGAAAATTAGGATTTTGAAAATTTTGATTCTGGATTCCTCCTCCGGGCGGGTGGTTGAGGGTCAAGTCCGTGATGTTCGGATTCGAACGTGCAATTGTGTCGTTTGTACTTTTGGGTCCCTTGGAATGAGTAGAGTGATGTTCACTCTCATCTCCAGAACTTGATCCATCGTGTATAGACACGCGGTCCGAATCCGATTGTCTACCAGTTCTATTCAAATCATCATTGAATACCAGCGTATTGTCACCATCTCCTGTATTAGTCGTATTTATATTCGACTCAGGATGAGTGGAACCGCCGGGCTGACTGGTAGTTTCTTTAGGCATTCTAGGTTTATGCCTATTTAGATTCGCAATCTTATTTATAGTTTGTAAGGCTATATTAGCTGCGGATCTACGATTACGTATTGCTATTTTCAAATTCGTTTCTTCACTCATTCAAAAGTTAGCCGTAATATTTTAAAATAATGTACAATTGCTATATTATAAATATAGCGTACGTTATTTTTACACACTTGATCGTAAAATATAATTTTACTATTGATCAAATGTAATTTTGAATATTATTTATATTCGTGCAATGAATTAATTCTGGATACAAATAATATTCTGTTTGCAATTCGTAAAAATATTTTACCAGTGAATTACAAACGGGATACAGTCGGACGAATAGCTTGCTTGAAAAAGGAACAGAAACAAGCGTAGTCGTTAGAACGTATTGCTCGAACGGAAAAAATAACTGGAATGAATGCTCATGCGAACATGAGCCAGACGGTTACCTCCGGAGCTACGTTCGGCGACGTTGCCAACTGTATGGGGTGTATTCGACCTCGCTACTCGGCTCTGATTGGCCGGTGAGTTGTTCGAACACGTTTCGCATGTTGTCCGCGTTTCAGCTCGACTACCAAACGGTAGAATTTCAGGCTGACGCGTACGTATTAATTTCCATGCAAAATTAATACATGCGAATTTTACACTTATAAAATACACACATAAAAATACAAATGCAAGGAAATACAAAGACAGCGTGATTATTGACGTTCACATAATTCATAATTATGTTGATTAACGAAAATATTCCGTTGAAAATGCTCTTCACACTCGCGTAGAAAAATAAATACATTGGAAATGAGCAGGTAAATACACTGAACCCAATTCGACATGTGAGTGCAGGGAATAACTCTGAACACTCTAAAAAATATCTGGAGAGCAGGAAATAGACTCTGAACTCTCTCAGGGTAGAGAATTTTTGCCAACGGTGCTTTCAATTTTTTCAACGGTCATGACTCCGCATCGAAAAGAAAGACACACGTGTCAGGCGCCAATGAAAAAGGAGCACAGTGAGCTGATCAGGCTCACTGGCCTTTTACATAAAGAGGTGACGACTGGACTTATAAAGCCACTCCATCCTTGCGAAGCCCTATGGGGATCTAGTCCCGAAAATACGCTAAGTAGTTGAAACACTACCCAGAGCGCCCTGTGCATTTTACCTCTACGCGTAAGCAACGAGAATAAAATACAACTAATCTTGTGTCACGCATTGCGTGCACCATTCTGGCCACCGCCATGACCTTACGGTCCGAGTTACTACCGCTTTACGACATAGCTACGGAGCAACTGCCGTTAGAGCCGATGGTTTCGTGCCTCGGCAGTAGATTCTACCACCGAGGATCACGTGACCACGCCTCAACGTCAAGACCGATTTCCCCCACCTACGGCGGAGAACAGACGGGCCAGGTCCCCCTATGACAACACTGATCGAAGAAAATTTTCAAAATTTTCTTCAAAAATTAGAAAAAAAAATTATAAAATTGTCCGGTGTTAAAGTAATCAATTCGAGGCCAAATACAATTTCACAACATTGAAATTTCGCGATCTGCAACTTTTGGACCCCCGGGTAGCAGAATGGGTTTTCATTTTCGAGGGGCGGCAATTGCTCAGGGGGGGTGTAGAAACTCAAATCGCACCTTTTTGGTGCTCTTTCGTGAATCGTACGCCATATTTTCGAGCTAAAAAACACAAAAAAACCGCGTTTTTTTTCAAAAGGAGGTGCCCTTTAAGAGCCCCTAGCTCCCCTCCCTCTTCACCTAGGGGGCTCAAAATTTTTTTGGGTAGTCTCCGATGATGACCCAACAACCCCAGCGAATTTGGTTGAAATCTGAGGTATGTTTTTTTTTAGCGATCCACCCTAATCCACATTAGGGTGGAGCGAAAAACCCGACTTTCAAAATTTAAAATCCCTGGGTGCGGAAAAGTGGCTACTAGTAGAAAGAAACCAGTGTACAAAATTTCAAATCGTTTGAAAAAAGTTTTGAGGTGCCACCAAAACGTCAAAGTTTTTATGCCTCTCAATGTGGACTAGGCATGTGTTGGCAGCTCTGTGCTACTGCTAATTTCAATCCTACGTGTTTCTTATCGCTAAGGTGGAGTTTTTTCATTGAATTTTGGCCGTCCCAATTTTCTCTAGAATTCTCAGCACCTCCTTCACATAATTTCCAAGTGCACTTATGGTAGGATAAAACAGAAATGGCCGGAAACTTTTTTGTCCATTGTTTCGAAAAATTACTTCTTGGCATCTGAAACACGATTTTGAGATTGTTTTCTTTGAAACCCCTTAAAAAAGTTGCAGAGAGGGGGGGGGGAGACACAAAAATCAGAATATCGAAAATTTTTATGTAGGTATAGAAATATAGGTTTTTCGACATTCTAAAAATAATTTCGACTATTGACGATCGTCTTCTTTTTTTCAAAAAACTTGAATTGGAGATCTGATGAGAAAAGGCGATTTTCAAAATTTGTAAAATTTTTATGTTTGGTATAAAAATTCAAGTTTCTTGGCATCCCAAATTCGTTTCAATACCGAGTATCTCCTGGTCACAAAATTCATGAGAGAGAGAAAGACGTTTCAACATTTCGTTCTTTGAAAAAGTTCTATGATTTTACATAAAAAATTTCAATGTTTCCCGATTTCCCAGATTTATAAATAAAACACACAATGTACCTATGAGATTTTACATTGTCGAATTACTTGGCGTTCGAGGGCAAAAACTTGTCAAATAAAGGAAATTCCGTTCAAAAAATGATTTAAAAAGCTCAAAATTTTACTTTTGCCAAAAAATTGTCGAATCAAGGTAAAGGTTCATGATTTTTTGACTAGTATACAGCATGTGTTGAAACGCATTTGAGATGCCAATTAACTTTGATTTTGTTACCAAACATGAAAATTTTCCAACTCGATCAAAATTGTTCTTAGGATGCCAAAAAATCTACATTTTTCCTTCGCCCTGTGTAGCCGTTTAAAATAGTTTCAAAGAAAACAATTTCGAAATCGTATGTAAGTATTTGAGATGCCGAAAAGCTGTTTTTTGATACCGTAGACACAAAAATTTTCGACATTTTCAATTTTATCCTACCCTAAGCACACCCATAAATTATGTAAGATGGGTGCTAAAATGAAGGCGGGCCGTCAAAATTCAGTGAAATGATTGAGTAATCTGTTATTTCAGCGATAATGCATACACCGATTTGAAAAAAGAAAAATTGAAAAATTTCAGGATTTTTGGAACAAACAATATACTTTCTAAATCTGAATCAGTCAAATTAAATCTAGTAAAATTCTACCTCTTTGAATCTGTGTAAAACAATTCAACTGAAAATCAGTAATTTTTCACTTATTGATTATTTTTTTAAAAATTGGGAATTGACTGAGAAGTAGGCGATTTTTGACTGAATGATCAACGAAATCAGTAATTTTCAATGAAAAGTATTTTGTGTGCGAGTTTTTAAAATATGTAACAGATTTAAATTTTAAAATGGAACATTTTAGCGATGTCATCGACTGGAGTAAGATACCCAGTTGGGGGAAATTCCGCGATATACGCGATAAAATCCGCGATTGTACCACTAAAACTGCTGTTAACGCGATTTTTCTCGCGAAAAAATACGCGCTGTATTATTGAATTTGTGTTGAAAACGTGATCGCTATTAAAATCGCCAAAAATTCCGCGACAAACTTCGCTGTCGGAAAATATTCGCCCAAAATTCCGCGGTAAACATCGCGACCGCGTAAATATTCGTCCCAACTCCGCGATAAATTCCGCTGTCACGAAAATATCCGCTCATTATTTCGCGGTAGTGGGAATGGCTACACACCGAATATGGTTTTAGATATCCCACCTGTGCGCAATGTACTGATGCGCATTCAAAGTAGATAGGTACTGAATAGTGCTCTGTCAGTTTTGAATCAGTGAAGTTTATCGAAAAACACTGAAATAACAGTAATGATTGCAGCACAGTAATAAATCAGTGAAATTTTTTTCACTGAAAGCAAGTCAGTGAAAGAAAATTGCTGGAAATCAGTGAATGTTCAATAAAAACTCAGTGGTATTTATGACATTCACTGAAAAATCTGTAAAATTCTTTGAATAATCAGTGAAACTGAAAAATCACTGATAATCAGTGAATTTCACTAATTTTACCTGTGCTGCAATTCTGACTGTTTATCAGTGACTTTTCATTTATTCAGAATGAAAGAGTAGGTAATTATTTCAAATTACCTACGCCAAAATTCTATTATCTTACTAGCTCCTCCGAGTCTAAATTTATTCCAAGTTTAAATTTTTTCAACCACAAATTTAAAAAAATTGTATACATACAATTTACAGAAAATTTTCCAATCGTAACAATTTTTTAAAACTTCTTTTCTCCCAAATTTTGTCCAAATTTTGATTTTTTAAAATTTAGAAATTTTGAAAACATAAGTTGGATTTTTTCCAATTCAGTATTGAAAAAAATTTGAAGAAAAAAAATGTCCAAGTTGAAAGAAATTTTTGAAATATAAGCAGAAAAACAACTCTAATAAATCAAAGTTGAAAAAAATGATGAGATAATCGAAATTAAAAAAAAATACTGTAAGAAACAATTTTAGTAAACATTTAAAAAAATTTCAACTTTATACTTTTCAAGAATTTTTTCAGACTATTTTGAAGAATTTTAACCAACTCCGAAATTATTTCGATTTATTTTTAAATGTTTCTTCAATTTTTTTGTAACTACGTAAGTAGGTATATGATGTTTTCCATTTGAAAAGTTGTTCAACTTTTTTCCAGCTTTAAATTTTTGAATAAATTTCCAACTTTGTTTTTCAAAATTTTTCACTACGTTCCAACTTAATAAGTAATTGGAATAATTTTTTAAATTTTAAAATAGGATATGCTTGGCTTTGAAAAAAAATTAGAATTGAAGAAACTAAAAAAATTCAGGGATTGGAAAAAGGTGGAACTTGAAATAAATTTAAATTTGGATCGTCAAAATTACATTCACATCAAATTAAGTAATTTAGGAGGTAGTAATACCAGTAAGTGCGAGTCGAGGTAAACTGAACAGTCACAAAATTACAATGTTGAAAAAATGCCTATCGTGTTTGTCAAACGTTGTACCACATGGAAGGCACAGGTTTTCGATTCTTTCCCGAAGTTAAGCAACGCCGAGTCCAGTCGGTACTTGGATGGGTGACCGCTCACAAAAATCTGGTGTCGGAAAGTACTCCTGCCGTATAGGATAGCGACTTTGGCCACTTGAGTTGGGGAAATTCTGCGTTAAATTCCGCGCAAAAATTCGCCCGCGGTAATTTGGTACTTTCCGCGGTCTGAAAATGCGTGTTAAATATCGCGGTGCGTAGTTTAGCGCGTTTTTTTTTTACCACAAAAACGCGAAAAATTAAGCACCGCGATATTTAACGCGCATTTTTCGTACAAAAAAACGCGCCAAACTACGTACCGCGATATTTAACGCGCATTTTCAGACCGCGGAAAGTACCAAATTACCGCGGGCGAATTTTTGCGCGGAATTCAACGCGGAATTTCCCCCAACTGGGTAGAACTCGCGGAACCACCTCTCAAAATCGTCTCAATTTATGCCAAAATTTGATGCTAAACCCAGGTTCAACCTGTAATTGCATTTTTATGTTTGTTTTACGTTTGATAAAATATTAGTAATATAAAATTGCGAAACATACAAATTTTTCACTATTTTCATTTTTCTTGGCTGTGGTGGCACCCCTAAACATTGACCCCGGGAGCTGAAATTTTGGAGGACGATTATACTCCCATCAAGGCCACTTTTCCACACCCAGGCTTTTCATTTGAAAAAAAAAGTTGAAAAAAGGCCGATTTCACTCCACCCTAATCCACATGTACCTTTCTACCAGACCCTTTTCAACCCGGTAAGAAGGCATCATATCAGGTTTATGAATGAATACTTTGTTTCCGTATTATTGTTAATTGATTTTGTTGAAAAAAAAAAAAGGTACATTCATGTTTGGCGATCATTTACACGCTTTTCATCTGTGCATTTATTTAGAAACACCGATTCGCGGAATCTAGAAAGTAAAGCGGATAGGGAATTAGAAATTTTGCGCAGAAGGTGGTTGATTTTTTCGCGAAGCACAAATAATTGAAATCAGTTTTTCACAGATCGTTCTTATTGTCATTCTGTGTGTAACTTTTTGAAGTCGAGAATGAAAAAGATGCAAATTTTTAATCAATTTTTCAGCGGAATGAATATTGGATGATTTTTTGTAGTGCACGACAAAGCCTGACGCTTCATTATTCTAAAGATCAAAGGAGAAATCGACTTTCCTATAAATAATTCTTATGGTTAGTTGCATTAATTTATCCAATCACCAATTTTTTGATTTGATATTGTAATTAAGTACCTATCTCTTTTCCATCGTTCATATACAGTATGACACAAAAGTCTTGGTAAATGGAAACATTTCTCAATATTCAGAAGTGAAAAGAGATATCAAGACGGTTCAAGCGGCAATGTGTTCCTGGCGTCGAGGACGTTGAAGATTGATAATCAAACTTTCAGTCCGGCCTATAGGATACCCACAAATTGAGAAACCGGTTTGAGTCAAAAAATGGGAGGTCCAGTTTTTTTTAGTAAAATAAAGTCTACGCAGTGGCGCGATTGAAATGGAATATGGTTTTTTGAAACCGGTTCAGCGGTTTAGAACCAGTTGTCAATAATATCCAAAAAAGTGGAGATATGAAAAAAAGTTTGAAACAAAAGTTGTGGAGAAGTGAAAAATGAACATTTTTTGTTTCATAAATTTTTTTCCATCTTGAAATGGAAAGAAGTTGTCGTAGAAAAAGTTTGAGTATAATTTTTTGTTTTTCAAGTCCTAACTCTTCTCCATCGCTAGATGGAAAAAAAAATTCAGAACGTAAAATATTCAGTTTTAAATTCTCTACAACTTTAATTTCACACTTTTTTTGATATGTCCATTTTTTTGAAACCGGTAGTTTCTTTGGATGATTTTTTTTTCAAGTCGATAACCGGTTATCGAAAAGTGGAGATATCGAAAAAAGTTCGAAACAAGAGTTGTAGAGAATTGAAGACTGAAAATTTTACGTTCTGTAATTTTTTCTTCATCTTGCAATGGAAAGAAGTTATGGTACAGGGTGACTGAAAATTGCTTCCCCCAAAAAATTTAAAATTTCGGCAAAAAATTATTATTGATAGGGTAAATTTTTTTTGGTCATGTTCTACTAATATAGATCGTCTTCTAATCTCTGTATAATTTATAACCCGAAAAAATTCAATATTGCGCAATTTTTTCCTTAAACCAGAGCATTAATTCAATAATGCTGAATTAAATCACCTGACTCCAATTTGTGAAGCGCTGAAATGCAATCCTCCTTATTTCAAAATTGAACGCACTGTTTTCAGATTAACAGGGTTCAATTCAAGATTTTGAGGAACTCGTCACCTATCCACAGTAATTCCTAGATTTTATTCCACGCAATTTTTTAATTTCGTTCGACTAGGTTTAGCTATAGCATTGTAAGCGAAAATCAAATTATTCTTCACAAAAAATTCAAAAATGATTGAGAATTTTTGAAGAGGCCTGTGTTCGAATAGTAATGGACCAAGGATGCTGCCAGAGTTGAAATTTTTTGGATAAGTTAATTAGGGAATTTTTTCTAAGCATTTTTTTTTGGGAACTACTTTTCGGTCACCCTGTATAAAGGACTTGAGTGTAATTTTTTCTTCTTATACCGTAACTCTTCTTCACAAGGGAGGGAGCACAAACAAAAATAATATCAGCACAAAAGAGCACAAACCTAGCACAATTGATTGACCCCTCCTCCACCCATCCCCCCTCAAATGGGCGGGCGGGTGAAATGGAGCTGGTAAAAAAGAAAAATTTATAAATTTACCATGTTATATTTCAGTCCTTTTGATTCATCTGAAAAGTTGTATAGCTCTGAAGGAACTTCTCGTAAATTTTTCAAGCTTAAATTTCCATTGATAAAGCTAAATTCTTCCCAGTTGAACCAATCGACTTGAAAATTTGTACAGTGGTGGCATAAATTAACCTATCCATGGTGGTGCTAATTACTTTCCAGATTGTGCTCAAGTCCATTTTTTCAGTGGCACAATACTTGTAATGAAAAGTACACATTTGCATTGAAAATAAATGGGGTTTTTTGTACAATCCCTTAGTCGAAGACTTGAAAAGAGAAGCAGCGATACCTACTAGGTATCCTAGAAGAAAAAGAAGATAAAAAACATGATCTCAACATCGAGACAACCAATTATTAAAGAATTTACGATAAATGATTTATTTTCTCCCTTTCTAGGAAATCAATCGTCAATTAACTGATACATACACTTCTGAGCCTGAAAATTTTTCATCCAGGGGAAGCAGTCAGTTATATAAAACGGCCCAAAAACATGGATCAAGACAAACCATCTTCAACAGACTCTTCTAAGCGAAGCTCATCCGAACCACAGAAAAAAGAAACCACTCTTGGTTCAGGAAAATCGAAATCTTTAGGGAGAAAAGCGATGGCAGAAAATAAAATTCGGGAAGCTGAGGTTGATAGGATCGCTGGAGGGATTTTTTTATATTTTTGTGTGGTATAGTGGCTGGCGGGTGTCGTCGTCGTCATGGTTGTCATTGTCAGCTTCGTTATTGTTCTCGGCGCCGGCGCCGTCTTTGTCGTACGAGTCTTCGATGTCGAAATTGTCCAGCTCCGCGATGTCGTTTTCGTTGTTTTCGCTGTTGTATTTTTAGTCGGCGTTGTTTTTTTTTGCGTCGTAGTCGTCGTCGGTTCGGCGTCGTCGGCTTTCTAGGCGTTATTGGCTCAATCGGATTTTTTGGCATCAGCGTTTCCGGCGCCATCAGCGTTTCCGGCGTTGTCACGTTTTTATTGATATTTTCCGCATATGATTCCTTCATACCGAATTCATCCGAATATGATTCCTCCGAATATGATTCCTCCGGATATGATTCCTCCGAATATGATTCCTTCGTAAGGTTTTCGTTCTCATTTTCTATTTCGGCAACGCATTTGGTCAAAATGAGCGCCAAAATGGCTATCCAGGGTATCCGTATTCTTTTCATAATCTACATATGTACGGTAACAAAACAAATGAGGAATATTACAACAAAGTTGGTTAATCAAAAAAGCATCTTAAGTTTTTAAAAAATATACAAGGAAGAATGCGAAACGACTTATCGATGAAAGTGATGCTTCTATATGTACTATCGAGTGGCTTAGCTGATACAACGTAGTAGGTACTAAAATAAAAGTAGGACACAGTAGTGTAACAAGGTGGGTTAGAAGGGCTACCCAGATACCCACGCGGCACACATTTTTGGACCATGCTCAAATTAAAGTTGTCAAAAATAATTTTTTTCTTTTATTTTTCTAAAAAAAAAAATGAATTGAAAAAATTTGAAATCTCACCTTAAGTATCCTAAAAATGCCAATCGAAAAACAAATTCAATTTTGATAGGAAATTTTATCAACTATGTAATTAGGATTGACTGAAACTGATTAGTCGAATTCGTTCCTTGAAATTTAATCACCTAATTCAGTACGTTAATATCGATTTCAAATACTTCAGATCAACTACGGGCCATTCCACTTCAAAACGATCAATTTTTGACCTTGGGTCTTCCGATTTTACTCAAAATTTCTTTACGACTTCTCCCCCCCTCGATGGCTTAATGAAGGAATTACCGTTATTTTGATCCCAACCCCTCAGGGGGGTGGGGGTGGCCCTCGTAATTTTTGTACAGTTGGATTTTTTGTGAAACTGCTCAATTTATCTCGAGATTGGTTTGGTCCAGAATGGATCTGTTTACGCGGTTTTGTAGAGATTTGAAATGAGATTCAAAATCGATAATCAGATTTAGAAAAGATCAAAGTTTAACATTTGTGACCCGTGCAGGGCCATGGTACCTAAAGTCGGAAAACGGAATATTGCACTAGAGACAAAAAACAAAAAATGGGCAATTTTTTTCAATTTTTTTTTGTGTTTTTAAGTGGTTCAGACCTTTACGCAGCTGTTACCAAAATTTCACTTCGGAAAACCTACTACAACACGTCTAGATAACGTTCAAACCGACTGAGGAAAATGTATGTACCTAAAGTCGGAACGTTAAAAAAAATGTGCATGTGCTGCAAAATGCGGTCTGTTGAAGGTAAGGGGAGCCTCGGAATTCTTCCAGACTAGAAAAATAAAGTAAAATACCCATAGATTTGTGTGTGCAAATTCAACTGTACCTACTCAGAAATACATTATAATTTCTGAAATATTGCTTCGTTGGAGAATATTGAGATATAAATGATCGAAAATGGATGTAAACGAGTTCCTATTCTCCTAAGGTGATTTTCGTCGTTGAAAACGAATTCCTCGTGAAATTTCAGTACAAAAAAGAAGTTCTGAGAGCTTTTTTGATAATTTATACAGTATGAAAAAAAGGATTTCCTTTGTAATGCAGCTTTTTTCAAAATTAAACTCATCATAATGGTGAATTTTTCATTTTTCTCTCCTCTTAAAGTAATTTTTGGCGTCAGAAACGAATTCCTCGCGAAATTTCAGTTTAGGAAAGTAGTTTTGGCAGATTTTTTGATGATTGATACATGAAAAACAAGAGTAAAAACTTGAAACGCGTTTTTCTCAGAATTTTGTTTTTATTGAATTCTTATTTTCTTAACTTCAAATGTCTCTATCTCGGCGAAAAATGGACCTTGGATGCTCATCAAGGTCTCAAAATGTTCCTCTTGGTCTCCTTCATCATTTTAGCTCAAAAACTCATTTTTGAAAATTCCGACTTTAGGTACCTTTTCCCGGCATGGGTCACATTTGCCAAAAAAAGTTAAAATATGCAGGCACTCATTTAAAAATCTGAAAAAATTACGATGAATAGTACTTTTTATCCTTTTTTCAACTGAAAATTTTTAAAAATAGGATCTAAACACCCCTGGGTGGGTACCGGGGTCCTCAATTTTGATCAAAATTCAAAAAAATGTAAATAGTAAAAAAACATGTCGATGTCTACTGATTTGAAGGCGTTGAGTTCGAATGTGTATTTAATTTTTTCATCCGCCCCCTCTGAACCCCTATATCAGCTCCCTTGATAGGGTCAAAATTCAAGATAATGAAAAATTACGTGTGACGTATCGTTTGTTAGGTTTTTGGGGGCACTGATTTCGAATATTCAGTTATTTTTTTGATTCGACCCTTTGGGGCTCTCCTGGCTCCCTCTTCATTTTGAGAAACGCGCGCGCATGCAGGCATAAAACAGAGTCACCTTTTTTAGTGACTTGTCCCCTATTTTCAGGGCTGGTCACTAAAAGTACCTTTCTTGGCCAAAAGGTCACTATTGGCCCCTTTTTTCACTCTGAGGTCACTTTTTTCATTCAATCGGCCTTCCGCTCTTGCATAAAGTTAAAAAAATGATAAATTTCTAAAAAAATACTCAGTTACTGAATTAAAAAAAAATCTTATCAAAAATCTTTTTTTCCTACTTAATAGTTCACCAGCCTTGTCGATTGATACCTTGACATCGGTATATAGATTTCTCCTCTCAAAAGCCAAACAATTTTTTTGAGGGGGGGGGGGGGTATTTATTTATAAAAAAAATTGAAAAATTGGTCACTTTTTTCGAAAAATAGGTTACTTTTTGATTCATGAAATGTTACTAAAGTCACTATTTTCCCCCAAAATCTATGTGTTTCATGCCTGCGCATGTAAAAAATGAAAATAGCGTGTGGCATATCGATGATATACACGTTTTGCCTAACTCAGAATTGAAGGGGCTATAATGTATAAATTTAATATAGAGCCCCTTCAATTCTTGAGTTAGGCGAAAAGTGTATATATTTTTTGTTTCTCTCGACACGAACTATCAATTGGTCACAACAAATTATGATTTCCGAGAAAAAAATTTTCCTCCATTTAAAACACATGTAAAAATCCATGTAAAATCGAAATTTTCATCGTATATGCCTAGACCAGTTTTCAAAACGGGCATCCAGCATCCCAGCAATCTGGAATTTTGATATTCGCGTCGCGGACGACAAAATAGACCACCTTTTATTCATATTTCAAGGGGACAGTTCTGTAACCTCCCTCGTATGATGAACAATTAGCACCTAAAGTTGGTAAAAATCATGTGATTGGAATCTGAAACAGAATCAGTAAAAATGAAATAGCAAAAATTTTAATGATTTTATTGCAGATATCAAGCATTTTCAACATTTTCCTCTTTTCTTGAATTTTCTAATGGAAGAATAAGAAGGGGCCCCTTTTTGGGAAAATTCAAAGCAGGAGAAATTGCATGAAAATGCCAAGACAGTTTCAGGAAATAGCGAGAATTTTCATTTTTCAGATCCAGTAGGCACCATGTTTGAGTTTGATTTTTCATCCCATGAAAAAAATGTCATTTTTGCATCCCAAGGGCTAAATTTGTCATTAATTTTCCCCCTTTATGATCCTAAAATTGTGACTGGGTGTTTGGAATCTGGCATCCTATGTTGGCATCCAAATAAATTAATTGATTAAAAATTAAAGTGGTAAAAATCAAAAAATCTTTGCATTTGCGATTTATAACTTTTAAATCTCCCTGCATAGAGGACTGAAAGTGGCACCTATTCAATTTCGAAAGTCAATAATTCAGAGTGTTGTAAGGGGAGGTGTAATCGTGATTCCCAGTCGATGGCACTACCCAAAACTTACAAAAAAAAAACTAAAAATAACACCACTTTGAAATTCTCTAGCTTCGCTACTTGCAGATTGAGGGGCTCAAATTTTTTTTGGGATGTCTCTCCCGTCTCCCACTCCAAGTAAACTACTTCCCTAATTTTCGTCTATGTAGAATATGTTTTTTTTTTAATTTCTCCATTTTTTAATTTTTGAAATCAATAGGGAAGAAACATAATTTCATGAAATATGTTGAAAACAGTCGTCCATTTAATGCAAAAAGGACGTAACTCCAAAACTTTACTTTTCACAGGAGAGCTGAAAAACTGTTTTACTCAAGATTTTTGAATTTTGTGGAGTAGGTGTTGATTTTACTATGTTTTTTTTAGTATTTAGAATGAATTTTCAATATATTGTTTTTTCAAAATATCGATTTTTAATATTTAAAATGGAGTTACGACTTTTTACAATTGAACAGAAAAAAATTATGGAGTTACGTCAAATTAAAAATCGGTATTTTGGAAAATTTTTTTGGAAATTTATACTTAACACTAAAAAACCATATTGATGTTATAACGTCCTCCACAAAATTCAAAAATCATGAATAATACAGTTTTTTATCACTCCTGTAAAAAGTAAAGTTTTGGAGTTGTGACATTTTAGCATTAGAGAGACAATTTGACGGAGTTACGACCAAAAAGTTTCAAAATTTTCAGAATGTGGAGTTACGCCAACATATTTTTTTCAATTTGAAGAATTTGTTTCCTTTTTGAATTGAAATGATGTTATCACCAGATAGAGGACGTCCCAAAGTTTCCATTTCAACAAAAAAACAAATATTGCTTAATTTTGAAGTTACGACCTTTTAGCATTGGAGGGACGAAATGATTCGATTTATTGTAAATTTTTTCGAAAAACTCTTTTTAAAGTAATATAATATTGCTAATTTAGAATACTCGTGTCACCACCAACATTTGTGATTTTTTGACGTCACCTCTCAGCAAATAGATCACAACATGTAAACAGGCTTTGAAAAATATTCCAGTGATTTTTCCGTCAATTCTTGCTTAACTTCTTGATTGGGAACGACGAACGAGGAATTACTCGTATGAGTGAAATATCCTTGCTCGAAAGCGAACGTATGAATTATAGAGTCATAAACGTCTTTATCTCTGATCAATCTTTCATGAGTATTTTGAACATCTTTCAGCAAATCTAGCATTTCGAGCATTCTACCGAATGACCTCGATTCGTATTTTTTAAGCAGGGTAAAATTGGTGGGCATTTTATTACTGGTAATAACTGGGATAAATAAATTTTCGAAGAATTTTCGAAAAGGCATAAATTTAACGATAATTTCAATTCGAGGTTTAATTTTCCAGAAACTACGTAGATAGCGAATTTCAGGTTGGAAATATCTTCTAATCGAGTACGGATTGTACACAGCTTCCGAGCTGAAGACAGTCGAGTATCCATTATAATACTCTTTTATAGATGACTTTTCTGTATCATTGCATTGAAATTTGTCAAATAATTGAGCCACATCTTGATGAAAAAATCCGCAAAATTGGTTAAAAGGATGATCGTCCAAGAAAGCTCGATGAGTTATGCTGTCCAATTTCCATTGATCTCGGTAGTAAGGCAAAGCAGTCGTACCGGTGATCAGCATATACTTGATGAATTCTGATCCCGAGATGGACGCTTGAGATAACATCGCGTTGACCAAATTATAAAATAAATTCACTATTTTGTGTTTCCTTCGAGCCAACATCGCTTTGACAGCTGCACTATCGTAATTATCCACCAATACGATAACCTTAGTGTTGTGGAAACAATTGTAAAGTATTTTCGAAAGCCTGTATAAAGAATTTCGAATCTCAGGCAAAGTAAGCCTACCTTGAAGTACTTGTCTCATGAACGCCACGTCTTGCAAATTCATAGTAAAGTTCCAAGGTTTAAAAGTAGAATTTCCTTCTACTCCGGTCTCATCTGCTTCCTTCATCACGGTGAATTTGAAGCAAGTTTGTAGTTGTTCGTTGAGATGGGCCACTATATCGGGCTCGTACATACCCTCGATGGTATCGAAATGTAGATCCAGAAAGATGACAGGGTATCGACCCATGTGCTCGCTTAAAACGTGTCCGGCGAATCGATGAATTTTTGAATTCTTAAATGTTTCGGCTGCCTTGGTGTTTGACCATTTGATCGGTCGACCGTGTTTGTCTACCTGGATCTGGGCGAATGTTTCGATCATTTGCAAAATGCTGGTTTTCCCGAAAAGTCTGGGGCAGGTGAGGAAATTGTATGGTGAGTCGGTTTGCCGGAAGAAGGTGCTCAGCAAATGAGTTTTGTCGATGTAACGTGGAGAGGATACTAATGCGTTGAATTCGTCGTTGCATTTTGTGATGGCGATGTGGGTGTGTGAGATGATAAGCGTGGAAAATACAAAGTATGGGGACAGCTTCAACGTTGAGGTCATGATTTGAAATTCGTTTGGATATCTGTGGTTGAGGAATTGAGGTATGAAATTGGTCGCGATGAACTCTGAAGCATTTCAACAAAATGAATTTACTTGTTTATTGGTGTAAAGTCAATGAGAGAACTGATAGTGCAATGAGAGATGCGCATGATAATCAGTTCAGATTTCGATAGACCCAATTTGATAATTCTGTATTTAATTAATTTGTTTTCAACGATTCGATCGTTTCATTGCGCAGGAAAAAATTTTGCATCATTGATTTTTTGATGTGAACTTGTTTTAAAATCAACTAGACTCCTACTTTAAAATTTTTGAATTGGTTCATCCACCAGGAACAAGATGACATAGCAGGGTGTCTACCGGTCGCGAAAGTCGCGAAAGTCGCGAAAAAGTCGCGAAAAAGTCGCGAATTTAGATTTAGGTCGCTGAAGTCGCGAAAAAGTCGCGAAATTGACCCAAAATTCATCAAAAGTCGCGAATTTTTCCAAAATTACTTCCATTTTTTTCGCTCTTTACAAAACAGAAGAAGTAAAGAAATTTCACCTTTTTGAACATTTTTTCTAAAAATTTTCGCCCTCGCTTCGCTCGGGCTCATAAATTTTAAAAACACATTCTTAAATTATATACCTCTTCGTCCTCTTCCCTTCTATTTCAGACAATTGAATATTTTGAAGCGGAAAAATATGTTCTTGTGAGAGACCAAGTAGCGATCACGATTGGGAATTTCAAAGGTTGTGTCCATTGTCAGGAAAATCTAAAATAATTGGAGAATTTTGGAATTTTCTAAGGGATGTTTTAAAGGAAAACCTCATTTGGAAATATGTATTTTTTTGCTGTATTTTTAAATAAATTCTTCGAAAAAATTTCGCACTCGCTTCGCTCGGGCCAAATCTGCTAATATTTCAAACTTTCCATGAATTTATTTCTCAATAATCATTTAACAATTTTATCCGTTCTAACATGATTTTTCGTAACATTTTCACCCTCGCTTCGCTCGGGCAGTAACTACTTCTCTTCTTTACCATAAAATAACTCACTTTTGGAAAATTTTTGTGAAAAATTGTCTTTTTTCAAAATTAAAGACGTATTTTCTTCCGTGTTATAAACTTTTTTCTATAATAAATTTGATCTCGTTGATTTTTTTTTGGGGGGGGGGGTCAAATTGAGAGGTAGATACTAGATACCTTAAAAAAAGGTCGCGAAAAAGTCGCGAAATTTGATTTTTAAAAATTGGTAGACACCCTGCATAGAAAAGAAAATTTTATAATTTATAATTATTTAATCTGAAGCATGAGGCGTACAAAAGGTTAAAATTTTTATGAAAATAGATACCTAACATTTCAAGGCAATAATGCCTTTAGTCCAGGCATTTTAGGAGTTGACCCCCCAAAAATTAAAGCCTGATTTTTTTTTTCGCGTTTTACGTTCGTAATGGTCCATTACACAACATACTAAAATTGACACTCCTACAACCCTGCGCTACCTCCAGGGGAGGGGTAAACGTCCGCTGAAAACCGGCTTTTCGTGAATATCTCCTCAAACAAGCCTCAAAATTGAAAAGTAGTTATGAACAATCTTGTTCTACGTGTAATTTCCTATCGGAAGGATTTTTTTCTTTTTCAAAAACACTCACTTCCTTGACCAAAAATTGAGGATAAAAACATCTATTTTTCAACAATTTACAGCATTTTTGGAAAAAATCGAAACTTTTGGGAATATCTCCTCCAATAAGCCTCAAAATTGAAAAGTAGTTATGAACAATCATGTTCTACGTGTAATTTCCTATCAGACAGGTTCGTTTTTTTTCGAAAACATCCTCTTCTTTGCCCAAAAATTAAGGGTGAAAAACGCCAATTTTTCCAATATTTACAGTATTTTTGGAAATGATGGAAACACGAAGCTGAGAATATCGTTTTTGAATCTTTACGACGCAAAGAAATGTTTCGTATCACCAATAATCAGCAATAACTCGCGTTTATAGTACTTTTTCTTTCCACAACTTCGATTTTTTAAATGCAGTATTCAATTTCAATAACCTCCCTTATAATTAACGGTAGGGGTTGAAATTTTTGCAGTGACTTTTTTTGGAATACCCTACCAGCATGTATAAAAAAATACTCAGTTTGGGTACTTTTAGCTTCGTATTTTCATAATTTCCAAAAATACTGTGAATATTGGAAAAATAGGTGTTTTTCACCCTTAATTTTTGGGCAAAGAAGCGGATGTTTTCGTTAAAAAAAGAACCTGTCTGATAGGAAATATGCACGTAGAACATGATTGTTCATAACCGTTTTTCCATTTTGAGGTTTTTTTGAGGAGATATTCCCAGAAGTTTCGATTTTTTCCAAAAATGCTGTAAATTGTTGAAAAATAGGTGTTTTTTACCCTCAATTTTTGGTTAAGGAAGTGAGTGTTTTTGAAAAAGAAAAAAACCCTTCCGATAGGAAATTACGCTTAGAACAAGATTGTTCATAACTACTTTTCAATTTTGAGGCTTATTTGAGGAGATATTCACGAAAAGCCGGTTTTCAGCGGACGTTTACCCCTCCTCTGGGGGTAGCGGAGGGTTGTGGGGATGTCCATTTTAGTATTTTGTGTAGTGGACCATTACGAACGTAAAACGCGAAAAAAAATCAGGCTTTAACTTTTGGGGGTTTGGTACATTTTTTCTCTTATTTGCCTGGACTACTTAGAAATTATTTAAAATTCTTGAATAATCAAAAAAAATTGTTAATGGTTAACATTTTGTAGAAATAGTTCAAAATAACAAAAAATTTTGTGAAAATGCTAAGAAAATCTTCAAAAAACTACAAAATTTGTTAAATTCTGTGATGTCAATTCGAGTAGATAAAAATCATTGAAAATTTTCGTAAAAATTGAATTCATCATTGAAGAAAACCCTTGCAGTTCAGAAATATTGAAAATTCTTAAGTAAAATAACACGGGTCGACATTTTTAAACTTTTGAAATGCTTTTTGAGGTTTGATGGGTGATTCTTACAGTATTTTTCGCGCTGATCACGAAAAAACCAGTGAAAAAATTCCATCACCCAAGGATTTTTCACAATTTGAATTTCTCGTTCAACGGGTTTTTTACTTTTTTTGATAACTTTTGACACTTGAGAAGTCGATTTTCTGAGAAAAGGAAGGGTTCTATGAAAAAAATTAATAGAACATAAATTGTAGAACGTCAATTTTCCTATCTGTAGAGTCCAATTAATTTTTTTTAGGAGGCTTAGTTTTAGAAATATTTTTAATTTTTTTAAAAAAGTTGAACTTTGAAATTTGAGCTAGAATATCTTGAAAGCTAAGCCTCCTAAGAAAAAACTAATCGGACTCTACTGATAGGAAATTTGACGCCCTACAATGTATGTTCCAATCATTTTATTCGTAGAACCCTTCCTTTTCTCAGAAAAACGACTTGAAGTATCAAAAGTTATCAAAAAAATTGAAAAAACCGTTGAACGAAAAATTCAAATTGTGAAAAATCCTTGAGTGATGGCATTTTTTCACTATTTTTCTCGTAATCGGCGCGAAAAATACGAAGAAAATCGCCAATCAGACCTCAAACAGCTTTTTCCCTCTCGACTTAAGTAATTGTTAAATTGCTCAAATAATCGCAAGCATTGGTTCTTAAATTTCGAACGAGTTGAATTTTTCAATTTGTTTTGTGACGTTCAGTGATTTCTTACGTTATTTTATTTTTATAGAAATATTATGAGATTATTTTGGAATTTGAATCTTAGGTATGCGAATTCAAAGTTACAGAATCAACTTTTACATTTTTGCCAAACAATTTTTACATCGTTTTTGATATTTTACTTTCACTTCAAGCAATTGTCAGCACTTTGGGTACCTACGAATTTTTGACAGGCCTGTACTACATAGGTCGAGAAAAAAAGTCAAGATTTTTAGAGGCTGAAAAAAAGTAAATAAAAATGAGAATTTTGTTCATAACTTTACAGAAAGTGAAAAAATTGCAGAAATGACGAAAAAAATGAGTGAAATACATAATTTTTTTTTGTAAAAACTTGATGACAAAGTGAAAAATTTCACTTTGATTTTTCAATTCGAAACAGCGGAGAATTTGAAAAAAATTCGTCTCTATTTCGCTCAAGCTCAATAACATTACCTACCTACTTGCTTTATCATTTCAAAGAAAATAAATGAATGAAGCTCTCGATATGCTCATTGAAAATAGGTACATGGGAATAAAGCGTTGAAAAATGAATTATTTTTATTCCTAAAACGGAGATTGTTTAAAAGACAATTACACCTACTCCAAGTCATAAATTATGCATACAATTTTTTCAACGCAGTTTTTTAAAACTACTTATGGTACGCTTTTTAGCTGAATTTATTTAAAAAACAGCCGTAGTCAGGATTTTTGAAGAAAAGCCTGAAGTTTTTTCAAAATTTGAAAAAAAATATCAATACATTATCTCTAAACAAAGCAAATTAAATGAATCTGCGATTACTTCTCAAATTATTCCTTCAATTTTTTGGAACATATTTGAAAAGTTTGAAATAGAAAAATTGACCGAAATTGTTGCAGGTATTTTTTTCCATTTAGGTAGGTAATAGGTATCTATTATTTTGAAAATTTGAATTGTTTGACAATGGAGAATTTATTCTCAAAGAATATTATATGGTCTCTATGGTCTCTATTCTTCCAGATAGGTTGCTGAAGCTGAAGAGATTTTTACCCCCCTCCTCCTTCGCCTTTCCATTCACGTTATCTAATAATTCTCACCTGCTTTGGAAAATTATTTTTGAAAAAAATAATAAAATAGGGAAACCCCATTTCATTTTTTTTTGAGTAGTGATGGGAGAGAGGTCAAGGAGTGTAAAACAAATAACTTTTAAAAAAGTCAAGAAACGGTCGAAAAATTCAATTTCTTGGATATAGGTAATTATTTTGCAATTTGTTACTGTTATTTTCTTTACATTTTCATAACTTAAGGTATACACCAAATTTCGAAATATTTTACGCAACTTTTTATACAATACCTACTTATGAATTTTCACGATATGAGCAATGTTATGATATTTGAAAGATGTTTACGATTTTACGTTACATTGCTGAGTTGTATTTCAAACAATTCTCGTAATGTTTCGAAGTTGATAATCAAAATTTGTTTGGTTTTTCTGTTTTAGGTACCTGAGTGAATTTCCACGACAAGAATGAGCTGATATAAAAATTGGTGAGTTATTTTCACATTTTTCCAAATCATTTTACATTTATGAAGTACATTATGTATATTGAATCGGTGGAATTCCTCCATTCGCGGAACCAATTTTCAACTGCGTTGATATCGCATGGCACCCTGGATGGAGTTAGGTCTAATTGAGTTGTTGGAAATATCGTAAGCTTTGGTCTCGTCCCATGGTTTCTCTTTTCCAGTCTCGTCTACTTCGATTTGAGCGAACATTTCAATCGTACCGAGCATGGTGGTTTTAACCAAAACGTCTGGGGCATGTGACGAGCATGTAAGGTCATTCTTTATGCTGAAAGATTTCAGGTAATAAATTGGATTTGTCGACAAAATGAAGCACCTCTCGGTTTAGTAAGGCTTTGTAGCGTCACTGCGTGAGTCACTTTTTACGACAGCGATGTAATTGCTGAGAATTGATATGGTCAAGATTAGAGATACGAATAAAAAGCATAATCAAATTCGTGATCTGTATTCAACATATTTTGTTTACAATAATTTCGTACGGAAGTTTGGCGAGTGAGAATGAAACAGGTTTCAGTTTCTTTGAAAAAATCGTATCGTAAAATTTCCTAACATATAATTGAGATTTTGATTCGTACCTGAATGAAAAAAATTTCCTCTGTCTGAACATAAACTTACCTATTATTTTTCCAGAGGAATTGGCTTACGAAAGATGATAATCTTAAATATCTGACTTTTTTGTAACAATTTAAGGATGCGTTGTAAGATTGAAATATTCTTCTTTTTTTTCAGTACATTAGTCCGAGTTTTTCTTTTTTTTGTCGTCGGGTGTCTTCTATTTCTTGTTGAAACTAAAAAAAAATAAATCCATTTGCTCTTCAATTGATTTCCTGATATCTTCTGAAATACACCAATCTAGTTTTTCTGATTCGCATTTTCCCCCTAATATGTTCATTGTTCTTTTAAGATCAGTGACTTTTCACTGATTCGGAATGAGAGAGTAGGTAATAATTTCGTAAAATCTCAAGTACATATGTGAGCCTGGATATAGAAACCATCCTTAGTTGTAAAAAATTGATTTCTGAATTGACACTGATTTTGGGCGTTTCAGAAGGTATAGAATCAAAGGAGAAGCTCCACTCAAAAGTCAATTTTTTACAAAAACGCAAAATGTAAAGCGAAGTCTATCTAGAAATATCATTTCATCATTCAAAGTGTGTATTTTTGAGTATATTTTCAGAATCTGACATCTGACAACATATCGAAAATTTTACCTGATCTACAAGTATAATTGGTTTAATGCCTAATTGGTTTTCAATATCTGTGATCTGCAATTAAATTTCTTTGGAAAGTCTACCAATTGTGGACCGCTTCACAATTGGGGATTTTCCAACTTGCGTTTTTCGTGGAATTGTTGATCGGAACACTTGAAGGTCTCCATTTTATACATAAAAATTCATCAAAGCAAAACAAAATTTTTACTCGAATAATTCAATGATCCGTAATTGGTATCTCGTCAAAAATCCCCATTTTTTCATTTTTTACATTTTTTTTCAAATGATGAAACGAAGTTGTTAAAGCGGGGATTTCACTAGACAAGTTTACTTGAGCAAGTAACTTTCCCAATGAAATTGATGATACAAGTAAACTTGTACACTGGATGCAAATACTTACTTGCCAGAGTTGAAATCATTTCTACTTTTTGCAAGTACCTATTTGCAGTCGTTTCGAAGAATTGTCATCATAAATGAAATTGAATATGGTACTGCTAAGAATCAAAAAAATGAGAATAATTTTTTAAAAAAATTGCAGATCTTCGGATTATTTTTTGAAAGCGGAGAACATAGGTAGTTGAAGAAATTGCAGACCCGAAAAAAAATTGGAGGAAGGAGAAATTTCAGTGTTGAGGAATAATTTTATTCAAATCAAAATATAAAAATTATTTTAAAACTGAGAAAAAGATTGGAGGATAAAATTTCAGTATTGAAAAGTAATTTTATTCGAAATAAAAAATTTCAGGCTTAAGAAAAAAATAAGAAAAAATTTTCTAGTACGTATATTCGAAAAAAATGTTAGACTCGAGAAAAAAATTGGAAAGAGAAATTTCAGTTTTGAGAAAAAATTTTATTCAAAATCAAAAAATTTTAGACCAAAAAAATTTGGAGGGAGAAATTTCAGTTTCGAAAAAAAACTTTATTCAAAATGAAAAATTTTAGGTTTAAGAAAAAAATTGAAGAGAAAATTCTAGTATATTGAGAAACAAATTTCTATACAAAAAAATTTTAGACTTGAGAAAAAAATTGGAAGAAGAAATTTCAGTTTTGAGAAAAAATTTTAGACCAAAAAAAATAGGTGGGAAAAATTTCAGTTTCGAGAAAAAAATTTATTCAAAATGAAAAAATTTTAGATCAGAGATAGAAACTGGAGGGAGAATTATAGTCCAGGCAAATAAGAGAAAAAATGTACCAAACTCCCCAAAAATTAAAGCCTGATTTTTTTTTCGCGTTTTACGTTCGTAATGGTCCACTACACAACATACTAAAATGGACACCCCACAACCCTCCGCTACCCTCAGGGAAGGGGTAAAGTCCGCTGAAAACCGGTTTTTCGTGAATATCTCTTCAAATAAGCCTCAAAAGTAAAAAGTAGTTATGAACAATCTTGTTTTACGCGTAATTTCCTATCGGAAGGGCTTTTTTCTTTTTTAAAAACACTCACTTCCTTGACCAAAAATTAAGGGTAAAAATCGCCTATTTTTCAACAATTTACAGCATTTTTGGAGAAAATTGAAACTTTTGGGAATATCTCCTCCAATAAGCCTCAAAATTGAAAAGTAGTTATGAACAATCATGTTCTACGTGTAATTTCTTATCATACAGGTCCGTTTTTTTTTTGAAAATACTCGCTTCTTTGCCCAAAAATGAAGGGTGAAAAACACCTATTTTTCCAATATTCACAGTATTTTTGGAAATTATGGAAATACGAAGCTAAAAGTACCCAAAATGAGTATTTTTTTTATACATGCTGATAGGGTATTTCAAAAAAAAGTCACCGCAAAAATTTCAACCCCTACCGTTAATTATAAAGGAGGTTATTGAAATTGAATACTGCATTTAAAAAATCGAAATTGTGGAAAGAAAAAGTACTATAAACGCGATGTTATGCTGATTATTGGTGATACGAACATTTCTTTGTGTCGTAACGATTCAAAAACTATATTTTTAGCTTCGTATTTCCATCATTTCCAAAAATAGGTACTGTGAATATTGGAAAAATAGGCGTTTTCCACCCTTAATTTTTGGGCAAAGAAGTGGATGTTTTCGAAAAAAAATAAACGAACCTGTCTGATAGGAAATTACATGTAGAACATGATTGTTCATAACCATTTTTCCATTTTGAGGCTTTTTTGAGGAGATATTTCCAAAAGTTTCGATTTTTTCCAAAAATGCTGTAAATTGTTGAAAAATAGGTGATTTTTACCCCTAATTTTTGGTCAAGGAAGTGAGTGTTTTTGAAAAAGAAAAAACTGCTTCCGATAGGAAATTACGCGTAGAACAAGATTGCTCATAACTACTTTTAAATTTTGAGGCCTATTTGAAGAGATATTCACGAAAAACCGGTTTTCAGCGGACGTTTACCTCTCCCTTGGGGGTAGCGGAGGGTTGTGGGAGTGTCCATTTTAGTATGTTGTGTAGTGGACCATTACGAATGTAAAACGCGAAAAAAAAAATCAGGCTTTAATTTTTGGGGGTCAACTCCTAAAATGCCTGGACTATTAATACTGAAAAAAAATCTTATTCGAAATAAAAAAATTAGGGTTCGAAAATGTATTGTCAATCATGTTTCACTACACAACACAAGCTCATATCGACATGAAAGTTGCTTGATCGTGTAATACGCCACCTATCCACAAGCTCACTTGTTGGCTCAACTTGCAGCCAGTAAACTTGCCTAGTAAAATCTCCGCTTAAAACTCTCCACCCTTTGGATGAAGGAGGAAAGTTTGAACTTTATTATTTTAAAAAAAAAAAACATCAAATTTGCTTCATAAACGACGATTTTACGATATTTCGAAAAAAGTTGATCCATTGGTATTTTACCATACTTGATCGTTCAGATTGGAAATTTCCATAGTTATCTACTCACCGCAAGAGGCAACCATAAAAATACAAAACAAAGGCTAGTACATAGCTGCATATTTGAACCAAGTTCGGTACTTTAGCAATTATATATTACAACGCGGAAAATTTTTAAATTGTTGAATAAGATTTGTTTTACATGTTTTGTTATGTAAAATGTATAAGTACCTATGTAAGAAGAGATAATTACGTTTCGAACTTACTACCTATGTACAGTTATGATACGTGTGTAGACGATCGGTTCATAATATCACTCATATGCATACGTTAGGTATTAACATTGATCGTCTCTATTATGTAGATATTTTTAAATCTGAGCTTTCATCGTATCAAATGATTAGAGTTGAAAAGTAATTAAAATCGGGCTTTGTAAATTAAATGATGAAGTAGTTACAAAATTCACCACCGAAGTGCCATGTGAGAGCCATTTATTTAGATTTTTATAATTTTTCGGTGTATTGGGCGATTTTTTGAAATTTAGCCCCCATAACTCCCCCGTCTCCCATATCAACTTTAGGAGCTGAAATTTTGGCTGTGGAAGTTTCTTGTCAGACCTCGGGTAGCTCCCTTGTGATATCGATTTTTTACGTTTGTTAAATAGGTACCTATTTATTTACATGAAAATGTATACAATTGAACGAACACCGTTTTTGGTATAGGTATTTACATAAAAATAGAATATTACAAATATCAGTCTTTGCCATCAATTAAAAGGGAAAAAGCTCATATCGAGAGTATAAGAGCACGGCAAATTAGTACTAGGCATACCTTGCTCTTCGACAAACCTGGCCAACAATTCGGACACCGTCTGACGAGTTTGTTCGTTGGGTACTGTGAACCATCGTTGTTTCGGCCCATACGACAAATACCCTTGTTCCAGGGTAAAGGTGAATATTTTCCTTAGACAGTCGTCTTCGTCGTAAAAATACTGTTTATATTCGAGTCCTCTGAGGAACCCGAACACCGCCAAGGCATCTGAATCATAAGACCCCCAAATCGTGACGTTCGTTTGAACCCCATCTAATGATTTCTTCAGCAAATTATACTCGCCAAAAAAATTGAGAAATTTCTCGATCATGTGTTCGCCTCGTTCATACATTGGCCAGTAATTCTTAAGCTCGCGGTCCAACGATTGGAAATACCTAGAGAAGGAATGCGGATCGTAGATGGATTTACCTCCCAAAGTGGTGTATCCGTTGTAGTATCTTTTGACCTCAGCTTTTTCTTTTTCGTCGCATTGATATTTCTCGAATACTGGCACCACTTCATCTTCGAGAAACCCGCAGAAACCGTCGAAATCGTGACCTTCCATGAACGGATGGTGCCATATATTGTCAATATCCTCTCGCACAGCCGAGTAAAAGCTGACGCTGCAGGTTCCGGTGATCAATCCGTACTGAATGTATTTCTTACCGTGTTTGAAACCATTGGTGAAAAATTCGTGAATCCATTCGTAAAAAATTGCCGTATGAGTTTTATGGGTGGATAAACTGTGGACAGCTGCGCTATCGTAGTTGTCCACCAGTATTATGACCTTTCGTTGGTCAAAATATTCGAATAAAATTCTCGATAAACGATAAAAACTTTGTTGGATTTCCGGTCTCATCATACTGCCATCCAGGCCTTTCTTCAAAAAAGCCACGTACTCGTTCCTCAACTGATAACGTGTCGGATCGGATTCACCAGCTGGGGCCAAAGCTTTATCTAGTAACCATCGATATTTTTCGAAAGTCTGTTTCAAACTATCTCGAACATGTACCATCATTTCCTCGTCGGTCTGGTTATCAATCGTGTCGAATTTCAAGTCTAACCTGATGACCGGATATCGAGCGAGATGCTTGGTGAATACCTCTTGATTGTTGGCGATGTTCATTTTGCTGAAAATATCGTAAGCTTCGGTCTCGTTCCATGGTTTCTCTTTTCCATTCTCGTCTACTTCGATTTGAGCGAAAAGTTCGATCATGTCGAGCATGGTGGTCTTGCCGAAACGTCTGGGACATGTGACGAACGCGTAAGGCCATTCTTCTTGCTTGAAAAATTCAGCTAATAGATTGGATTTGTCGACGAAATGGAGCACTTCGCGGTTTAGTAGGTCTTTGTAGCTCGAGTCGCTTTTTACGACGACGACGTTATTGCTGAAGATTAATACGGTCAGGATCAGAGATACGAATAAAAGCATAATCGATTCGCGATCTGTATTCGACATGTGGTTAGAAAAATTTCATAATGAATCGGAAGCTTGACGAGGGAAAAGGAAACAGGTTTGAGTCTCATTGAAGATGTCACATCGTAAAATTTTCTTATATAATTGAGATTTTGGTTCGTACCTGAATGAAAAAATTTCCGCGCCTGAACGTAAATTTATGAGTTCACATTTCAATCTAGTCTACTCGATACTGATAAGATAGTTGGCTAATCTGATGTTCTGTACTATATTGCTGTTTCAATCCACGAATCATTCTTTCAGGGGCAGGCCTGAAAGGTCAATTACGATTTACCAGATCGTTTTAATTCCTGTATTTTTTTCCGAAATAGTGGCAAGGGAATTTTTTGGGAATTGTAGAATTCAAAATTCTACACCTTGAGCAAATAGAGTATTTCAAAAATTAATATCACCAGCATTAGGTAATATGGTAATAATGCGAATTAAAAAAAATTCAAAAATTACGAAATTTTGATGAAAGTTGATTCAGAAAAATAATTCCAGACATACCAATCAAATGTACTTACCTCTTTTTTTTGAATTTTTTCTCAATTTTTATTTTAAAAATCCCAGTGTTTTTATTTGAGTTTTTCTGTCAAGTATGAGGATAGGAAGTTGGTGAGCATTGCCCTGAAGGGAGTTAATACAATGCAGACAGCTTACCCCAAAGCAGAAAAATTCTGAGTCAATAAATATATTCTAATTTTTATAGACACCCCTCCCTCCCTCCCCCTCAACAATCTCAACATTTGATCTTTCTGGACAGGTAGCGGGGGAATAGAGGTTCTAGTTTTGCCAATAGGGAGGTAAGCTACTCCTCTGACCATGGAAATATGCGAATATTAAATATTTTTTGAGATTTGAGGTGTTTACTGTCAGATTCCTTGAAAAAGCACAAAACTTTTTCATTCAGTTTGATTTTTTTTGAGCTGATCGTTGAAAAGGAAAATATTAATTTTTTTCTCAAAAATCCAACATGAATTTTAGTCTGAAATTCAGCGAATAATATTACAAAAAATATGCTGTTCAATTTTTCTAGTTTCGATTTAAATATTTAATAGCTTATACCCATTAAATTTTAATGAGGAAAGAGTGAGCTGTAACCTAAGAAAACCTATTCTCTCATTTCGAATCAGTGAAAAATCACTGATAAACAGTCAGAATTACAGCACAGGAAAAATCAGTGAAATTCACTGATTTTCAGCCTTTTTTTCACTGATTATTCAAAGAATTTCACAGATTTTTCAGTAAATTTCCAAAATATCACTGAGTTTTCACTTTTCAGTGAATTTTCACTGATTTTCAGTGATTTTCCTTCACCGACTTGTTTTCAGTGAAAACATTTTCACTGATTTTTTACTGTGCTACAATTCTGACTGTTTTTCAGTGATTTTTGATAAATTTCACTGATTCAGAAATGAGAGAGTAAGTACCTATGTGGAAATCTAAGATAATTAAATTTCCTAAAATCGCATAGGTAAGTGTCCTTAAGATCCTAATTTTTCAGTTTTCAAAAAAATTGTTTTCAAATTCGAGATCCTTGAAAATTGAGAAAGTCGGTGAAGGGAAAGGTAATCATATCAGACCATAAAATTTTAAATTTTGCTTTTTATGGAATGTTTTGGTTTTTGTCTAAGTTTTCTTTCAAAAAATGGAGGACTTGATTTTGTTTAACAAATATTACTTGTGTGTGTGTGTGTGTGTGTGTGTGGGGGGGGGGGGGGGCAGTAAACGTAGAGGTTATAAAATGCATTTAATTCATAATTTTTTTTAAATCGTTCTACTTCTCGTTATAAAATTACTTAAACAATCTGCCTCATTTTTTTTTAATTTTGAAGAATTCACGTATGTTTGCGTCTTTGAGTGATGAATAAGTAAAAGAGGTTATAGCTGTCCAAAAATCCCCAATTTACTTTATTTGACAAATGATATCCCACTCAAATTTTTAATTTCGTTGAATTTATAGGAGAAGGAGGAGGTTAGAATGTGATTTCAGAAAATTTGCGGATATTTGTCAATTGTCACAATTATTTTAATTTTTTCAACTCTGATCAAAATTGAATATTTGAGGTATGCTTGCTTTAGAATAGAATTAATCGCACCTAAATATATATAGACACAAAAAATTATTCTTGGTCTTTTTTTTTTTATTGAATAGGGTACTAAAATGTAAAAAGTGCATTTTTTTTGCTCTTGAAACATAATTTTTCAAAAAATTGTCGCCATAATTTCGCTTGGACATTACTTTGGTCATTCTGTTTCTTGAATAAACGTATAACTCTCTAAATTTGAATCAGTTTTTGATGAAATTCTGTCTTTGAGAATCAGAGAAATAATTTTCATTGAAAATTGATGACTTTTCTCTGATCTTCAGTCGAAGTCTCGAATTTTTCATTTAATTCCCCATTTGTCAGAAAAAATCAATAATTCTGACTGAAAGATCAGTGAAAAATCTCTGATTTTCAGTTAAATTCATTTCACCAACAATAGGTGAATTTTACTAATTCAGATTTAAAAAATGTATTGATTGCTCCAAAAAATCCTACAATTTTTCAATTTTTCTTTGCTCGAATCTGTTTATGCATTATCAGGCTACTGAAAATATCCTGACTTCCTCAATTTTTTCATTGAAATTTAACCTCCCCTCTATTTTTTCTCGAATTCTTAGCCCCTCCCTTGAATAATTTCTGGGTGCGTTTATGCCCTTAAGTCAGTTTTTCCAGATGAGAAAGTGTAATAAATTGTAAGTAGCTATACGTATACCTATGATTCTGTGTGTGTTTTTAGAAAAAAAATAGTAGAAAAAAATGAAAAAATTATTGAGAATTTTGCGTTTTTTTGCATCAAGCTTTCAATTTTTTATTTTTCAAGGGGGGGGGGCAAAAGTTCTGTTACTTACACGTTACGAAAAATTAGAATAAATATGATTTTATTTACATTTTTTGAAGAAAATCATTTGCTTTCAAACAGATTTAAACCAAAAATCCTATTTATAAAAGTTACAAATATTGTGATATGACTCCAATTTAGCAATAAGGTAAATAAAAAGTAACATAATTAGGCAATTTTGATATCATCTCAATAATTATGTACATCGTACAACACTCCGGATATCTCAATATTCGTAAGACTTAGGCGGAGCAAGTTTTTTGATTCTATCGATAATTTCCATTTTCACTTCGCAATTCGGAATCCCGTAAAACCCTTCTTCGCTGGAATGAGTAAAATACCCATGTTCAAACGCAAACGTACGTATTACCGGCAGATAGTACTGGCGATCTCGAGCCACCTCTCGAGCTTCCTTGCTCGAAAACTTAGAAATTAATTTCATCAATTGGCAAAACCTCTGGTACGATTTCTCGTCGTAGATCTTACTAAAGGTGGAATTTGTCTCGATGCGATTATCCGAATGAGCAGGTATGGAAATATCGTTAAGGAATTCGGAAAAACAAACGAAAGAGAATATGGTACAATCTCGTTGCTCGATCGACCAATACCTTACAGTGTCTTCGTCGGTCGCTCTGGGGTAAAATTTATTATTCCGGTCTCTGAATCGTTTCTCCCAGTAATCAGTAACATTGCAATCTGATCTACTCAAATATTGCAATATTGAATTCGTATTATAGACAGATCTACGTTTAAGCCTGGTCATGTATCCGTTGTAGCATTCCTTCATCTGGTATCGATCCATGTTTATGAATCCACGACGATCAAATACCTGCGTCAGTTCTTTCTCGAGGGTGCCACAAAATGAGACGAGAGGGTGATCTTCCAAGAAAGCTTGATGCGAAAAGATATTAGAACGATTCGAGCCGCTGGGTCCTTAAAAACATAATGGGGGTGTCCGTGATCAAAATGTAACGAGTAATCTACCGTGGTATCGCTCGAAGCTTTTATTGATCAAAAGTATACTGCGTTTTGTCCGGCTTCATGAAGAAAGCTTGGTCATCGGACTATCGTAGTCGTCTACCAAAATTATGGATTTGGTGCCATTGAGCACCTTGTGAAGGATTTTCGTCAAACGATATAAATATTGATGTCTTTCGTCATCGTTCGCTGTTCCTTTGAGGACTTTCTTCATATACGCGATATCTTCACTTTCAACAGGATGATGCCCATTTAGAACCCATCTATATTTATCGTAAATATTGACTATTTTTTGATTCAGGTTATCGATTATGGCAGCCGTGGTAGGATTATTAATTGGTTCCAAATTCAAGTCCAATAAGATTACGTTATATTGAGCCAAATGACGAGATACGATACGAGGGTAATTGGCAATTGCCAGCTTTTCAAATATCTTATAAGTTCGAGTATTTTTCCAGTGGATAGGTCGGTGAGTTCGGTCTAGCTCAATTTGAGCGAACGATTTGATCATTTTGATGTTGGTGGTTTTACCGAAACGTCTGGGACAGGTGATGAAATTACGATGATTCTCGGTGCTGAAAAATATTCTCAGGAGTTTGGTTTTGTCGATGAAAGTGGACGATTTTGACAAGCTTACGTAATTAGATTCGGACCAACATGAGATTGGAATGACTAGAACGACGAAAAGAGTTTTGGCAGGCAACTGCGAGATCATTGTGGGCTGTTTGACGAGAGAATGAAGGATGTAAACGATTTGATTTCGATCTGATTACAAAGACCGTCCTGTAATCGTCTTGTTTGGTTTCTAGAAAAAAATAATATATTCGGATTGATTAATGTACCAGAAGAATGGTGGACGTTGAAATAACATAGAAATAGCAAATGATTAAAGTATTTATTCAGGAATAAGACTTACGTGAGTGTAACTGTTCATCTGGCTCGTCCACCCATAGAAACTAGAGCGAATGATCGTTTATCTATTTTGAAATTATAGATTTTATCAATTACACAATCGCGATAAGCTTAAAAAATTGGACAATTTTCAATTGGAAATTTTTTTTCTGTGGGTTTGCAATTTTTTTTTGATGATGGGTATTTCGATTCTTTCATCATGTATGGAATTATCGTAAAAATTGAATGGGTACTTAATGAATTGGGAAAATTTTTGAAGTAAAATATGGGAATTGTTACCTATAAAGAAAATTGAGCAAACATTTTTAAATGATCAGAAAATTTTTTTAAATCAAGTTGAAAATTTTTATACTTAATACCCAAGTGGTACTAAAAATTTTTCAATTGTAAAATTTCTTTAAAATTTTTTAAACCCAAAAATCCTAATTTTTTCTCAATTTTTCCGATTTCGAATTTTGAAAAATTTCTACTTCACGTTTTTCAAAATTTTTTCCAGCTCAATAATAGGAAAAAATGTAATAAATATGAAATTAAAATTTTTTTGAACAGTTATCCGAGAAAATTTAAATTTGAAAAAATTTGAACTTGGAATAAAGGGTAAATAAATATACCCGGATAAGGGGTGTTTTTGGCCTCAGCCCCGATTTTCGATCTAATGCCCGCAGATTGTGTACCCTGATGAAAAAAAGGTGTGGAAAAATTTTTTGGCCCCCCAACCTCTTCTCTTTCGGTGCTATGGTCATTTCATTGCATTATTTTCAAGAATTTATAATTCCAAGGGAAGTGAATGAAATTTTCTGTTATTTGGCACAAGGTTACATCTCGTAAAGGTCTATTTACGATAATTTTTTCAACAATTTTGGTGCACTCCTTCATGAGGTTTTGGCTATTTGAAATTTTCAACTGTAAAAAAGACCTAAACAGCAAAGTTTAACTAATTTTTGAAAGTACCTTAAAAACGTGTTTTTGACGTAGATTCACGTCACGTATTCAGTTTTGGCGATTGAGGTGGTGGTGCAAGGGCCGAAAATTGCAAAAAACCGTAAAAAATGTTGTTATTTTGTCAGATTTTTCAAATTTTCGGCCCTTGCACCACCTCAATTGCCAAAACTGAATACGTGACGTGAATCTACATCAAAAAACACGTTTTTAAGGTACTTTCAAAAATTAGTCAAACCTTGCTGTTTAGGTCTTTTTTACAGTTGAAAATTTCAAATGGCCAAAACCTCATGAAGGAGTGCACCAAAATTGATGAAAAAATTATCGTAAATAGACCTCTACGAGATGTAACCTTGTGCCAAATGACAGAAAATTTCATTCACTTCTCTTGGAATTAACAATTCTTGAAAATAATGGAATAAAATGCTCATAGTTCCGAAAGGGGGGATGGGGTGTTGGGGGACCAAAATTTTTTCCAGAATTTTTTTTTCACCGAGATACACAATCTACGGGCATTACATCGAAAATCGGGGCTGGGGCCAAAAACACCCCTTATCCGGCTATACCCTTTGGACTTAGATCGTCAAAATTCCATTTTGGACCAAAATATTAGGAGCTAGTGAAATAGGTACATTATATCCAATACGAATTATTGCAATATATGACAATATTCAACGGCTTACCTTAGTTCGTAATTTGAAAAATGCAGATACCTACCAGAAAACAATCATTTCAGAATTCAGTAATCTTCATAAAATAAAATGTTGAAATTTTCAATGTGTGTAGGGTGAAGGGAGAAGGTACCTAAAGTTGGAAAACATAATTTTGCGCTAGAATTAAAAATGGGCGTTTTTTTTTCAAAAAAAATTTTTATTCATTTTTAAGAAGTTCATACCTTTACGCAACTGCTACCAAAGTTTCATTTCGAATAACCCTCCAGAACATGTCTAAATGACGTTCAAACTGATTACCGAAAAGGTACCTAAAGTCGGAACGTTAAAAAATCTACGTGTGCTGCAAAAAGCGGTCTGTCGAAGGTAAGGGAAGCTTCGGGAGTCTACGAGACTAGAAAAATAGCATGAAATGAAATTGTTTGCGCGGATTCAACTGAACTGAGAAATACATAGTACATTATCTGATACATGAAAAACAGATTAAAACTTTAAATGCGTTTTTCTCGGAATTTTGTTTTTTTTGAGTCATAATTTTTTAAATTTAAAATGTCTCTATCTCGGCGTAAAATTAACCTAGGATGCTTATCAAGGTCCCAAAATGGTCCTCTTAGTCTCCTCTATCATTCGAGCCAAAAAAACCTCATTTTTGAAAAATCCAACTATAAGTACCTACCTTTTCTCTTCACCCTACACATGCTTATGCAATTACTTGTACCTAAATTAAAATTTTCTGTATGCACCTTTTTTTACAAGATTTATGGTATTCAAACTGGTAGTCAATCAAATTTTTACCAGAAACAAAATTATTTTTAAAAAATATCCCAAAAGAACTCATTTCCAAAATTTTAAACGTTCCAATTAATTTTTCAAATTTTACCGAATTTTTTAAAATTCAAAATTACAGTATAATCCTGCCAAAGTGCAAAATATGATTTGATCTGATGAAGATAAAAAGCTAAAAATTTGGTACATAACCGAGTAATATTTTTTCTTTTCTGTATAGACATACTTTTTTTATTGATTTGTGGAGGAAAAAATGAAAGCGATCGTTGAATGGTTTACAAATCTAAATTTCAGGTTTAAAATTCTGCGAGATGTACCTACGTGCGAATATTTCTAATATCATATGTACAGTTTTTTAAAAAGTAAGTATCCATGTGTTGAAATTATAGCAATATTGAGAATACATGAGAACTTGAGTTAACCATTGTTTGACTGAGGTGGAAATGATTGTTTGTTATTTTATGTGGTATTGCGAACAAATCCACGTTTTGAAGTCCGTTTATTGTATGTACTTTTTTAAAATACCTATTACTTGGATTTATTAACTTTTTTAATCAGAAACCAGAAATGGATGAAAAAATGAATTTTGGTTGCTTAGAACATAGGTGCATTGACAAATATTAGGTAAATGTTACTACTTCAGATTTAAGCAAAGTTTTGATTGTTTGTTCCAAAATTTTCTTTGCTCGAGTCTTTTTTGCTGTAGCAAGACTTGAGTAGGTGATTTAGAACCTCGAAAATTTTTCAATTTTGGATCGCTGATAACTCCGAAATTGTAGTTGAAGAAATAATATTCTGGTAAACGAGATGCAACACATCATTTAGAAAAATAAATTGATCAGCATAAAAAATATATGTCTTACCTACTTAAAAGGTCTAATTCAAATTTGACAAAACAACAAATGACATTAACACATTGAAAAAACAGCAAAATAAGTGATTAAAATTTAAAACTTATTAATGATTAGAAAAAGGATCCTTTATCCAACCACTGATTTGGTGGTAATATTCCTCTTCGATTGCCTTCTGCATTTCGTGCAAAATAGTCGATTGCAACGTTTCTTTGAACTTTTCCAGTTTACTCAATTTTTCCTCATTTGATAACTGCAGTTGCGACTCATCGGTAAAAGTTAACTCTCCACTTTGATGATCAATGACACAGTGTAATGAAATTTTGTCAATTTTCACTCGAAGTTTTTTTGGAACATGCGATGAAAGATCTCCGATATAATAACTATAGATAATTTCAGCTGTTATATTTCTAATCGTCATTTCATATTTTGCTCTCGATTTCGAAGCGCTGGTTCGAAATGATTCGAAATGATGCAGCCCGTATAGTTTGATGTAGTATGTTAGAAAATGATCAAATGTATAGTCGATCGTTTTATGAATCAGATAATAGTGATTTTCTGAAATTGTTTCGTTATCCGTTATAATATTATGCCACATCGTGCAGAAATCAGAAAATGCAAAAGTAATTGGGTCCCTATTCGCACGTGAAATTATAAGTTGCTTATATGCTTCCTTCATCAAGATGTTGTTGTCTAAAGGAAACTTTGTATTGGTAAGGTGCATCAGAACCTGAAAAAATATTCATGTGTTCTTTAGTACCTACTAAGTATACACTAGGGTGGATGGCGAAAAAAAAACATATCTCAGATTTCAACCAAATTCGCTGGGGTTGTTGGGTCATCATCGGAGACTACCCAAAAAAAATTTGAGCCCCCTAGGTGAAGAGGGGGGGAGCTAGGGGCTCTTAAAGGGCACCTCTTTTTGAAAAAACGCGGTTTTTTGTATTTTTTAGCTCGAAAATATGGCGTACAATTCACGAAAGAGCACTAAAAAAGGTGCGATTTGAGTTTCTACACCCCCCTGAGCAATTGCCGCCCCTCGAAAATGAAAAAACCCATTCTGCTACCCGGGGGTCCAAAAGTTGCAGATCGCGAAATTTCAATGTTGTGAAATTGTATTTGGCCTCGAATTGATTACTTTGACACCGGACAATTTTATATTTTTTTTTCTAATTTTTGAAGAAAATTTTGAAAATTTTCTTCGATCAGTGTGACCAACCGCAAATTGTAATATTCAAATTTATGGGATTCGCGTTGATCATGTATATCTAATCGCCAAAAAAATTGATGCAACAAGTTTTTAATTTCAAAACATTTTAAATCAAACTTAAAGAATACAAAAAATTGGAACAAGAGGAAAAACTCATTTACAAATCTACTTACAAAAAATTTCGAAAACGTTTTAAATTACATGCAACTGTTTTTCTTTGGTTTGTACCTAGAAAATTGATGGTTCATTTTATCAATTGTTTAGACAAGAATGCCGAAAAAATCGAATTTGGTTAGAAGTTACATATTCGTCGAGTAGAATAAGAAAAGATAAATTTGTATTGGCGGAAAAATGAGCGGAAAATTAAGATTTCTTTTTTAGAATCAAAATTTTCAGGAAATGAATCTGGGAAAAAAAATGACAAAATTTTTTTCTTAGTGGTCGAGTCACTGCATGAGAATTTTTTTTAAAATCTGATTTCTATAGCCATGAAACAAATTGATTCAAAATTAATCTATATTCAGCATTGGTGTTTCATAACTTACAATTGGCTGCACTGGTATAAAAAATTTTTCTTACAAGTGATTCCATCATTTAAAAAACAACAAAAACTGGTGCTTTTCTTTAGCAATTGGATATAGATGATCAGAACCAACGCGATTCCCATAAATTTGAATATTACAATTTGCGGTTGGCCACATGATCGAAGAAAATTGCCGAAAAATTTTCTTCAAAAAAAATTAGAAAAAAAAATTATAAAATTGTCGGTGTCAAAGTAATCAATTCGAGGTCAAATACAATTTCACAACATTGAAATTTCGCGATCTGCAACTTTTGGACCCCCGGGTAGCAGAATGGGTTTTCATTTTCGAGGGGCGGCAATTGCTCAGGAGGGTGTAGAAACTCAAATCGCACCTTTTTAGTGCTCTTTCGTGAATCGTACGCCATATTTTCGAGCTAAAAAACACAAAAAACCGCGTTTTTTTCAAAAGGAGGTGCCCTTTAAGAGCCCCTAGCTCCCCTCCCTCTTCACCTAGGGGGCTCAAAATTTTTTTGGGTGGTCTCCGATGATGACCCAACAACTCCAGCGAATTTGGTTGAAATCTGAGATATGTTTTTTTTTTCGCGATCCACCCTAGTATTAGGTATACACAATGCCCTGGAATTAGAAACAATGAACTGGATGATTAGCGTCCGATGTAATAGGTAGGTATAAAATTGAGGAACTTTACTCTTGGTTAAATTTAAAATTTTGAGAAAATAATTAATAAATTTCACCTACGGTACAGTTTCAAATTGTGCGGAAATGATTACCAATAAATCTATATAGTTTCGTGATTTGTGAAAATTTGATAATAAAGCACTTATTGTATTGATGCAATGTTCGAGATTAACGATCGAAAGGCAAGCTACAGACTGATTATTACACTCAAAAAAATAAAAAATAAATTTTATTAAACGTAATAATAAAAAGGCACCATTCACAAAACTAGTAAAATTTATTCAGAAAATAATAATATTTATCGCAAAATAATAATATTTATCTCAAAATTGACAAACTTTATTTTCTATGCAATAAACTTTACCAAATTTCGTGATAAATTTTATTATTTTTTTTGATAAAAATTGCTAATTTTGCGAATGGTGCCCCGTTATTATTATTTTTGGATAAACTTTATTTTTTTTTTGATAAAATTTATTATTTTTGGATAAAATTTATTTTTTTTGGATAAAATTTATTTTTTTTGAATAAAATTTATAATTTTTTGCAACACTTTCTATTCATTTTTCATTCTCCATTTTTCTCAGTGTAAGAAACCAGGTTGGTAATCTAATTAGGTACCTTGATTAGTGTTACCAGGAGGAGAGTTGTAGGCTGTTCGAATTGGATTAGGCGGGAGCGTAGCGGTAATATAACTGTAATCGTCAATTATAAAAATGTCGATATCCTTTTGTTTAAACGCGGACTGGATTTGTTTTTGTAACTGAAATGAAATAATGCAACCAGTCACACAATATTCATATTCAATAATTTTACGGATATCCTCTTATGGCTCTTATATGGTTAGGTATATCTAAGTATTAACTTACTGCTTTCTTCAATTGCTTATAAGCCTCGCATTTTTTATATCTCTCGTCATCCAATCCATCATTTAAATTCATTGGAGTGTCCAAAATGAATACCATACCAGCCAAGTCCTGCTTAGATCGCTTTCCATATTCCGAGGTACTCGCTGGATTGCCAGGCAGTATTTGAGATGTCATTATGATACATTTTTCAGTTATAAATTGCGGTGTATTTTCAATTGCCTGGAATTTTTAATCTATGAATAAAGGTACCTATTTAATCTATCATACAAAATTTACATTGGCTAAGAAATATTCACTTTTTTCACGCCAATGTACTGGGTATTGAGGTCTGAAATAGCGGTACTAACACCAGTGATAACGATATTAATCCGAGTCGTATAGTACGAGGTTGATGTACCAACAGATTTAGAAACTGTTGTTTCCTCAACGGATTTAGAAATTGATTCGGAAGCTGAAAAAGCAAATGAGTAAATGTCACACAAAGAGTAAGTACTTACATAATAAAAAAAGGTAGGTATCTAACCTTCATTGCTGACTGACTGAGGTTCTTCAGGAGCGATTCCAATCACAACCTTACAAGCATATTTAGCTTCGGGGGTGTCGCTGCTTTCAAAAAATTGGCAAAACAAATCAGCTTCGTCATGGCTGGGTTTCGAAATACCAAGAATATAATGGGCGAAAAAAGAGGGTGCTGTATCATATATTTTTTGTATTTCGGCGGCAAATTTTGTGTACAGAATGTTTCTTTTATTCAAGTCTGAGCGCAGGACATCGAAATATTCTCCTTCGGCACAATGCAAAGCGATCACCCACTTGAAATATCGACTGACTTCAGTATAATGCAGCCATGGAGGGAGATAGTTTGTTTCGAGATCCACTACCCAATCATGCATTTTTATTGCTCGACAAATTTTGCCGTATTTTTCATCTAATTTTGTCTAAAAAAATTTTAATTTGATGGATTAGGTACTTTTAATTAGGAATGCACGATTTATACAGTTTTAGGAAGGTATTATTAGCAGGTTTGTGAAACTATCAATGACAGTGACGTAGCGCCCCCTCCCCCGTCAAAAGTTGAACATTAAAACGCGAAAAAAAAATTTTTTGGGCATTAAAAATATATATAATTTTTTCAATACTTCGCCCATGAACAAATTCACAATAGGGATCATATACAGGTAGTCCGATTTACTCGAAACTTCGACAAAATATAGTCTAATATACCAGAAAACCACTCCCGAAATTATTTTTCAAAAAGACCTCATACAACATTTTTTATAGATGATTGTGTGTTGTTGTCAGAAAAAACGGACCCTTGCGGAACACACTGTAGACGTGACGTCAAAATTTTGCATAAACCAGAAAGACGAACGACGCGTCCATAACCGCGCATTCACGTGTATTAAAACACATGTACTAAAACGTTTGATATTCCCACAACTTCGAACCTTCCTAACTTTTGTTCTATTGTCTGGACGACTTTCAAACTAGTCCCATCTTATAGAGAATTTTACGTAGATCATTTTCCTTACCTCAAACACCAATGTCCTCACTCAAAATTTTGAGTTATTTTAATGTAAAGTGAAAAAAAGATGTAATATTTACAATGAAAACGTATTTCATAAGCTTTGAACTTTTATAACTTTTGTTGTATCGCCTTGCACGACTTTTAAACCAGTCCCATCGTGTAGAGAATTTCACGTAGATCATTTTCCTTACCTCAAACACCCATGTCCTCACTCAAATTTTTGAGTTATTTTAATGTACGGAGGGGAAAACAAGATATTTTCACAGCTTTGAACTTTTATAACTTTTGTTGTATGGCCTGCACGACTTTCAAACCAGTCCCATCGTGTAGAGAATTTTACGTAGATCATTTTCCTTACCTCAAACACCTATGTCCTCACTCAAAATTTTGAGTTATTTTAATGTAGAGGGGGAAAAAAATATTTTTATAGCTTTGAACTTTTATAACTTTTGTTCTATTGCCTGCACGACTATCAAACCAGTCCCATCGTGTAGAGAATTTCACGTAGATAATTTTCCTTACCTCAAACATCTATGTCCTCACTCAAAATTTCGAGTTATTTTAATGTGAAGGTGGAAAAAAATGTAAAATTTGCAATGAAAACGTATTTTTATAGCTTTGAACTTTTATAACTTTTGTTGTATCGCCTGCACGACTTTTAAACCAGTCCCATCTTGTAGAGAATTTCACGTAGATCATTTTCCTTACCTCAAACACCTATGTCCTCACTCAAATTTTTGAGTTATTTCAATGCAAATGAAAAAATAAGTAATATGATCATGTGTCTTGCAAAATATTGACGTCATACAGTGTGTTAATAAGATATCACAGCGTTTTTTAAGAGGATCGCGTTATCGCGACTTTGAGAATTTATTTCTCGGCTCACAATGATCGTATCTTCACCGGAGTGGTGTCAAAATTTTTGTCTCGGCTAGGACTATAACATATATTTTTTTGAAAAAATTGATATGATCCCTATTATAAGAACTATTTGAGGCGGGAGAACAATAAAAGGCACCCTTTTACATCCTCCCCCTAAAATCCTGTTATTTTGATTCAAGTCATTCCCATATTTGGTACGGACTTTTTAGCTAAAATAAAGCCCAAACCCAAAATAAATTAGCAGAAAGGGGAAGTTTAGGATATAAGCTCAGTAAGGCATGTATTTCAATATTACCGAACTTCCCTAAATTTGGTAAATATTTTGACCCCTTTTTGGGGGGTGAGGGGGTTCAAATTTTGGTTTTTCGCCCTTAACTTTCGAAATTACGCATTTACGAAAAAAAAGTTGAAACCAAAATTGTAGAAAATTAAAAAACAAATAATTTTGTTTCATACAGTTTTTTCCTAGGACGTCATGGAAGGGAGCTGGAGCCTTTCGAAAAAAATCAATTTTGAAAATTCCCCATTAACAGAAATAATTACCGAAAATCGGGTTAATCGACTTTTGGGAGCGGTTTTTTTGCATAGTACATCCCATTACTATATAGAACAAAAAAATGTATAGCCGACCCCTCATATCAAAGTAGAGGGGTGGATCCTCCGTAGAAAAAGTCGCGATTTCCCCCAAGCATAGTTCAGCTACAGTGAAAAATTTGAAAAATTGGTTCAAACAAACGTTGTAGAGCGTTGAAAGACGAACATTTTACTTTTTTTACTTTTTTTCTGCGTGGTCTTAGAAGCGAGTTATTGCAAGAAGAAAAAAAGCGGCGCGGCATTCAAAAATTTTTCATCAACTCAAAAAATTACGCATGTGCAGATCTAGTATAAAATCTAGCAAACCGATAGCCCAAAAAGTGAAGTTCTGGGATTTTTGTGATCACTGAACTCGATTTTTATAGTCATTTAACCCTTGGACCCAAATTACGCCTCAAAAGGCAAGGTTCAAAATTCGTAAAAAAATTTTGAACGCTGCGCCGATTTTTTTTCTTTTTGCGATAACTCGCCTCCGCGACTACATAGAAAAAAAGTAAAAAAAGTAAAATGTTCGTCTTTCAGCGCTCTACAACGTTTATTTGAACCAATTTTTCGAATTTTTCACTGAAGCTGAGCTATGCTTGGGGGAAAACGCGACTTTTTCTACGGAGGGTCCACCCCCCCTACTTTGAGGTGAGGGGTCGGCTATACATTTTTCTTGTTCTACATAGTAATGGGATGTACTATGTATAAAAACCGCTCCCAAAAGTCGATTAACCCGATTTTTGGTAATTATTTCTGTTAATGGGGAATTTTCAAAATTGATTTTTTTCGAAAGGCCCCAGCTCCCTTCCATGACGTCCTAGGAAAAAACTGTAAAAAACAAAATTATTTGTTTTTTAATTTTCTACAATTTTGGTTTTAACTTTTTTTTTTGTAAATGCGTAATTTTTGAAAGTTATGAGTGAAAAACCAAAATTTGAACCCCCTCATCCCCCAAAAAGGGGTCAAAATATTTACCAAATTTAGGGAAGTTCGGGAATATTGAAATACATGCCTTACTCAGCTTATATCCGAAACTTCCCCTTTCTGTTAATTTTTTTTGGGTCAAAACCTAGAAATATTTAAAGGTTTAGTAGGTATGTGTTTGCTAGATACTTACTATATTTACCAGGAGTTTATCCTTCTCTCCTTTCTCGACTCCTTTCTCGACTGCTCTCTCTTTTTTCTCGTTTGCGATTCGTTCTTTCAGAATGCGCAATCTCACTTTAACGGCATAGTAACGATTCACAGATATGTTAGCCTGGGATAGTCCTTGCAGTACTTTCCGATCTGCCTAAAAAATTATATCGATTAAACAATAATGTGCGTAGGTATAGTATAATACGTTCTTATGTAGTTATTAAGTAAAAAAAAAATAGGTAGATAGGTACATCATAAATGAAAAAGGTGTTTTTGATTAACATACTTACCACGCTAAGATCATCAAGATCATCGTCATTTTCAAAATGACCAGGGGCATTCCAGCACTCTGATAAGAGATGTGCCATCATTATTAACAGGAGAAAACATTTAAAATTCATATTCTAGAAAATATTAAAGATTAAAAAATTAGATAAATAAAAATTTCTCGACAATTCACATAAATCCTAAATACTTAATAATTGAAAATGGTCACTTTTGTTGGAGTTTTATTTAAGCAAAGCGTATTATAACAATTGAGATGTGCACACTTCGATAAAATTTTAAAACCTGGTCTAAAATCCTGTCATTTTTCTATATACCTAATGAAAATTTTGGAACAAAAAATTTACCTCAAAGTTTTGAAATAGAAACAGTTTGCAAAGTATGGAACGAGACTACTAGGAAATAATGTTCAGTAGAAAATCAATAAGTAAAAAGGTTAAGGTACTTACCAAATTTGATGGCAAAAATAAAAATAGATAAAAACGCACTGAAATAGAATAAACGTAGGTGCTAGGTACTGAAGTTGAATAAACGACGCAGACAAATTGAATCGTTAGGTATTCTTTGATAGGTAGGTAGGTACCACTTCATATACCTGCTGATATACACCAATTTCAATATGCCTATCACTGAAGATAAAGATAGATAAGATACTTATCTATTTCATAATTTTTAGTAACGTCGACTAGATTGTATGGTACCGCTTTCCTTTTGAATTTTTATGCTACATTAAATCTTAAATTCTGATAAAACCTTCCTACTTATGAAGGCATACAATTTATTAGTAAGGTAATTTAGTATGATGGGATGTACATAGGTATTGGCCGATCAATTGATTCCAGACTATAATTAAACCCCTTCTATTGCTCCAAGATCGTATAACGTTTAAGTTGTGACTAAATTGTCATTTAAATCACTAAAAAATGTATTTTTCGTCACTTTTTTAAATATACTGATATAATAGGTATGTAGGTACCTATCTCGTTTGAGTCAATTTTTTCTAGAAATTTAATGGTTTCCCAGTTCTAGGTTTTTGCTCTCATCTTGAGGAGGGAAGCCTTGTTTATTAGGTGTAATTTTTAGCATCAATTTTGTGACATTCGAAAAAAAATTAGTTTTCACCAAAATTTCATTTTCGACAAAAAAAATTCAGAATCAGAAAGGTGTAGGTAGGTATTTTTATGAAAAAAAATTTCCGATCTAAGTGTGAAGTTATCATTCATTTTTATTAAAAATTAAATTTATGGGCAAAAAATTCACATACTGATTTCAATAAAGGACTGGTTGGTTGAAAATTTTTTTCTAGTCATGAAAGAATTTTGCTGAGAAATTTATTTTCGACTATAATGGTATTTTCTGAAAAAATCAAATTTTAAGTACCTACCTACCTACCCAACTGGCCAAAAAATGAATCAATTTTGTGACATTCAAGAAAAAAGTTTCATTTTTACCAAAATTAATTTTTAACTAAAAAATTTTAGAATCAGAAAGTTGTAATAATTAAAATTATATCAAGTACTAAGTGGTTGTGTGAATCGGAAAAAGTAATTGATATCCCCAAAAATACCTTACGGTAAAAAAAAGGGGGGAATTGTGAAAAACAACGCGCCAATGTATGTAGGTTCACCTCGTCAAAAAAGAGGAGTTTACAATATTACAAAAAAATTACATCTACCTACCCACTCAAAAAAATATTTAAAAACACAAAATTATTGATATCAACTTCGCGGTGAGTTGGAAATTCATGGTGTACATTCTCTGGAAAACCGGGAAAACCGGGAAAAGTCAGGGAATTTTGGTGGTCTGGAAAAGTCAGGGAAAAGTCAGGGAATTTTGGAATTTTCTCTGGAATTTTCTCTGGAATTTTTCGAAAATTCAAAAAAAAAGATGAATCATTCAGAAAAGTGTTTCTGTACTTATTTTATTATAAATTTTTCAAAAAATTTCGCCCTCGCTCCGCTCGGGCCGGATTATTACATCTTTTATCTGATTTTTTATTCGTAATTTTTTGTTGACCGTAATGTACATACAATAAAATTGATACTGAAAATGCATGTATTTATTCAAAAAAAATTTCCCCTCGCTACGCTCGGGGTACTTTAAACTCTTTCTTTCTGCAAAATTTATTTAAAATTTCAAGTTTTTTGGAAACTTATTTTTTACTGAGCTGTACTGAGAAAGAAATGCCATGATGCCCTTTACCACGATGTTGAAACAAAAGGAGCGGGAATAGAACTTACAGAATTCAAAATTATTTGCCATTTTTTGAAAAATATGAACGAGGGAAAAGTGGAGTATTTTCATCTTTTGAAGATATTTTTTCACAAAAATTTTTGCCCTCGCTTCGTTCGGGCTTAACACATTTCTTTGTTTCCATAAAATAATTTATATTTTACCTCCTCATTGACTTTTTTATTTATTGGTACTTAGGAACTAAAAAATGGCAGAGGATTACGTGAATTTATAAATTTGAGGCATGTGTTTTTCATGAGAGGGGGAGGCGATAAAATGTGAAGAAATTTTTGAATTTTTAGCCCGGAAAAATCCGAATTTTCATTCGCTTGATTTGGTAGACATCCTGACATAATTTTTTTCATTTTTCAAACTTAATTTTGCGTTGGAATACTTGGGTTTTCCTTTTTAATTTGACATTTTTTCTGTAGGTAATCAATTCAAATTTTCAAATTATTGTGGCGAGGGGTGTTAGGTGGGCTCAAAAATTTTCAGAATTGAATTTGAATATTTTTTTTGACTCGAAGAGGAGCATCTAAAAATCTCGTAAAAAGTATCTAGTAAATTCGAAAAAAAAAATCGTTTGACCGCATGCATTTTATATCATTCTTATGAGAAATTTCGGGATGTAAGTACATCATGTGAAAAATTACCCCCCCCCCCCCTCCGTTAACGAATATCATATTTAAAAGGTCTGGAAAAATTCGAAAAATTGGTCTGGAAAACCTGGAAAAGTCAGGGAAAATCATTTCTGAAAATATAGTGGACACCATGATGATTCACATAAGTAATTTGCCGAATTAGAATGTGCTTACTATAAGTGCTGGCTGATTATGATATAATTTTATCATGGTTAACCCGTGCCTCTCTCCCCCCCCCCCTCAACAAATTTTAACTTTTCATCAAAAATCACACAATTCATCACATAACTTTTTTTTGTAAATGGAGAAACGGGGTCATGGTAATGACAAAAATTGTCCGCTGGAGTGTAAAGAATCGAATGACACCATAGTCCCCCTCGTAGACGTATTAGGGGGCTCAATACGAGCGAGGGAAGTGCCAAAAACGTGAAAATGAGTTGTCTACTGGAGTTGATTACATTTACATGGGGAATTTTTTTTTGATTGATATCGGTCGTGCCACCCCACCAAGTTTTTCCTTTATAGGTAGGTATTACACAGAAAAAAATGCAGCCTGTTCGGGAAGGGGGAACCGGTGCCTCGCCTTTCCCAAATTTCGACTTTTCATCAAAAATCGCACAATTCACTAAATAACTTTTTCTGTAAGTGGAAAAACAGGGTCACGGAAATAACAAAAATTGTTCACAGGAGTATAAGGAATCGAGTGACGCCATAGCCACCATTGTAGACATAATAGGGTGCGTGATACGCGTGGGGGAAGTTCCCAAAATGCAGAAATGATATCCTTTTTTCTATACCAATCGAGTCTTTGAAAATACAATTTTTACATTTCTGAATTCGGAGTATGCTGTTCAAAATGTACTCCTCCCTCCCTCGTACACTGAAAAAATATAAATGACCGTCACCTTAATGGAGAAGGGGGGTGTAATCATATTTCCTTCTTTGATTAAGAATACAAACACGTGTGTTTCATGAATTGTAGAGGGAAATGAAAGTGAAATAATATTGAGCAATTCAATGAAATAATGAAATATTGAATAGAAATTATGCGAATTCGAATAATTTTTTGGAAATTCAATCAATTTCCTTTTTGTAATCAAAAATTGGCTAATTTTTCTACGAGTAAGGGTAAGGTTGCCATATTTCGACCACTTTTTTTCAAACTTCCACCAATCGAAGACTTTTTGGGGTAGAAACGTCGAAAATGGCTTTAAAAATACCTTGATCCTTCCTCTACCACTCCCTAAAATTTCGAGCCGATACAGTCATTTTTTGTATTTTTTGCGATTTTTTTTTCTGAGGAAACTCAAAAATCGATTTTGAAATTTTGGGTTCCTAATTTCGACCACCAGCTGATTTCGCCCGCATAGAGCGTAATCTACCCGAAAATAATTTTTTCATATTCTTCTTTCACAGATAAACAAAATGAGACCAAAACGACACCCCTACAGCCAAAACTCGCGGAGAAAATTAGAAAAAACAAAATCACATTCAAAAAACAGATTACATTAAGATAGTGTAACTGGTCGAGATTAGGGCACCCCAAACAATTTGAACTTTGGTGAAAATGTTTGTTGCGTACCTCCAGTTGTTTTCAAAAACGATGATTTTATCGGAAATCTGACACCATGCCCCATCACAATTCACAATTATTTGGTAGAATTTATTAAAAAAAATTATTCATATAATTTGAGATCAAAGAATATACGTAAAAAAAATTGTCACCTATGCGATTTTGTTTTTTTTCAATTTTCTCCACTAATTTTGCTCGTAGGGTTGTGATTTTGGTCTCAAATTGTTCATCTATGAAAAAGGAACATGAAATTTTTTTTCGTGTAGATTGTGTCCATAGCGGCCGAAATCGGCCGGTGGTCGAAATTAGGAAGCGGTCGAAGTTAGGGCACTTTACCCTTATGCAACTTATCATTTGGAAAAATAAAGCGGTCAACATAAAATAGATAAATTTTGGCTACTTGAAAAGTTGAATTCAAAGTCGACAAAACAACAAATGATATTAACACATTGAAATACCATCAAAATAAGTGCTTAAAATTTAAATTTTATCAAGGATCCATTGTCCAACTACGGATGTTGTGGTAATATTGCACTTCGATCGACTTTTGGATTTCGTGCAAAATAGTCGATTGCAGCGTTTCCTTGAACTTTTCCAGTTTACTCAATTTTTCCTCATTTGATAACTGCAGTTGCGACTCATCGGTAAAAGTTAACTCTCCACTTTGATGATCAACGACACAGTGTAATGAAATTTTGTCAATTTTCACTCGAAGTTTTTTTGGAACATGCGATGAAAGATCTCCGATATAATAACTATAGATAATTTCAGCTGTTTTATTTTAATCCCTCTTTTATATTTTGCTCTGAAATTTTGAAGCGCTGGTTCGAAAAAGATTTGGAAAGATGCAGCCCTAAGTTTGGGTTGGGATTTAGAAAAAAAGAAACCAAAAAGTATAGTCGAAACCCCTTTTTTAATCAGGGTAAAAAATGATTTTCTGTAACTCTTTCTTCATCTGTTATAAAATCATTCCTTATATTGCAGAAACGAGGAAATGCAAAAAATAATTTGGGGCCCCATTCGCACGGTGAATTTTAAGTTGGGTTTTTAAAGCTTTTTTTTCTCAAAAGTTGTCTTTAAAAGGGGGACTTGGTATTGGTAAGGTGCATCAGAACCATAAAAAAAAATTCTTGTGTTCTTCAAAAGTATTTTTGCACAAAGTGATGCATAATATACTTACCCTTGCATGTGGTCTTCGTTGATATCCCAACTTGCGACAATAATATCCGCGTTGCCTCATGCGAGCTAAGAAAGCCATGCCGCAAATGGAATCAAAAAAGTTTAAATGGTAGTATAATCATCTTTTTCTATAAAAGGAACAAGAAGTGAAATTTGGTCAACCAAGATGTCTATCTGGAGCGTTCCTTGTAAGTTGATTTGTTGGCGTATACCGGTGTAATTGCCCTGTAAAGCGCTGAAGTTACATATATTTTCATTTGATCCTGTCGGTGCTCGTCATTTCGTATCGGTTACAGATAGCGATTTAATTCCATCGGTGCGGTGTATAATTTTTCATATTGGGTATTTAGTATTATAGTCAGGTCTCAATTTCATATCCGCTCGACTAAGCTGTAAAAAGCAATTTTATGATTGATTCGTGTTCTAGACATTACAACAATTAAATTTAGCCCAGATGCCTTTTTTTTACCCCTCTCCCTTTTCCGAGGGTCCAACCCCCTTTCTTAAAAAAGCCTGTAGCGCTCCTCTTATGAGTTCTAGTGAAAAAATTTCACACAAAAGTTGTCCCTCAACATCTCAGTTACAAATTACTTTCTATAGAAAATCCAATTTAGGGCCACCGGTGCCCCTCAAATTTGAAAAAAGTATTTCAAAAAATCATAAAAATCACGTTTTTTTCATTTTTACCGAAAAGTTTCTAAGATGAGTAAAATTTGTAAATAACCAAAAGTATTCAGAATTAAATTTTCTATTCGGTGAGTTATATCACGACTATTTTCGTCCCGCTCCCCGTTACATACAGGCCCACCCCCTCCCACACATCAAAAATTTCGGTCTTCTAGAAAAATTTTCCAGCAATAATTATTTTTCACCACCTAATCTACACTTTCGGTCATTATAAAAATTATTTTTTGAGCAATCCATACCCATTAAATTCGAAAAAATCTCTCAAAAATACATAAAAATACGCTTTTTTACTCTTCCAATACAGAGCTTTGAAGATAATTATGTGGACAGAAATTGAGGGGAAAGTGTCTAAAAATCGTAATTTTCAATTTCCAGTTCTGTAGGAAGAAGCAACTAATGAATATACCTATATTTCTGTCTACATAATTATCTTCAAAGCTTTGCATTGGAAGAGTAAAAAAGCGTATTTTTATGTATTTTTGAAGGATATTTTTCGAATTTAAGGGGTAGGGATTGCTCAAAAAATAATTTTTATAATGACCGAAATTGTAGATTAAGTGGTGAAGAATATATTTTTGCTGGAAAATTTTTCTAGAAGACCGAAATTTTTGATGTGTGGGAGGGGGTGGGCCTGTATGTAGCGGGGAGCGGGACGAAAATAGTCGCGATATAACTCACCAAATAGGAAATTCAATTCTGAATACTTTTGGTTATTTACAAATTTTACTCATCTTAGAAACTTTTCGGTAAAAATGAAAAAAAGTGATTTTTATGATTTTTTGAAATACTTTTTTCAAATTTGAGGGGCACCGGTGGCCCCAAATTGGATTTTCTATAGAAAGTAATTTGTAACTGAGATGTTGAGGGACAACTTTTGTGTGAAATTTTTTTCACTAGAACCCATAAGAGGAGCGCTACAGGCGTTTTTAAGAAAGGGGGATGGACCCTCGGAAAAGGGGGAGGGGTAAAAAAAGGCATCTGGGCTAAATTTGTTTGTTGTAATGTCTGGAACACGAATCAATCATAAAATTGCTTTTTACAGCTCAGTCGAGCGGATGTGTTTTTTCGTGAAATTGAGACCCTACTATTACGTGATAATAAAAACACTTGTTTCAACACCCTTAGTCCTTGCGGTTATAGCTCGGGCATACTGCACTTTTTGAACACGGGTTGAAATGCGGTTTTTATTTTAGTATGACCCAAAAGAAAATTTTCTAGAAGTGGAGACGTCAAAAATTTCCTTTAGGAGTGGAGGGAGAGGGGAGTTTAAGGGGAAGTTTTACCCCTATTTTCTCACATGAAGGGTTTGGGGTGAATTTTGTGTCATTTTCATATAATTCGACCCTCCTGAACTCAAATCTGCAATTAGTTTTTCGATCTGAAGCGTAGAATTCGCACAATCGTATGATTTGTGTCGCAAAAAGAGGCCAATTTCGAGGAAAAAGAGGTAAAATTGCGATTTTTTTCATCTTGAGACGAGTGATGTGGTTCAAATGAGATTTGAAACCAGTTTTTTACATATTTCGAACCTTCTGAATTCGAATTTGTTATTGGTTTCCCCATAGGAAGTGAAATAGCTTCTTGATCGTCGCTCGTTTTGAAAAGCAGCCAATTTTCGCTAAAATCGACTCGAATTCGCAAATTCTCATTTTCTCAACCCTATACCTCGAACCAATCCTGGTATGTAACCATTTTTAGACATAATTCGAACCTCCTGAACACGATTTTTTGATTAGTTTCCCGAATTGTTGGAAAAAATTAAAACTGACTACTCCTCGTATTAAACCCATGCAGATGTGTCAAATTTTCCACGGCGCTCTCGTGGAAAGTACGGCGTTCACGGGCCAATGGATTTTACACAAAGAAAATAAGAAAAAAACAGCTCCCCTTTTGTTAAAACTAAAGAAAGTTGTACTTAACTGATTAGTTGAGAATGTTCCAAACATTTTTTTAGCTTCATGCGACTTGAAAGGGCTGGATCAATTTTTTAAAAAGAAGTCCCTACTTTGAGAAGCCACGGCTCAGCCCCTTTGCGAATTCGAGTCGATTTTAGCGAAAATTGGCTGTTTTTCACTGTCAAAAAGCGACGATCAAAAGCTATTTCACTTCCTTTGGGGAAACCAATAACAAATTCGAATTCAGAAACATTTCAACCCTTGTTCAAAAAATGCAGTATGTCCCCGTTTTTTCATGCTAACCGCAGGGGCTACCTATGGTATGGACCAAATGAAACCCCTCTTTGAATTTCTACAGGAAGAAAGTATCATGGTTATTTGGTTAAATTTTCTGCACCATCTTTCATCATAAGAAACTTCATTCTGTGGAATCAGTTCGCTATCTCTCTCAAGTGAAAATTGATAAGCACCAGTAATAGCTCAATGAGAATACATCACAGTAAAACGAATACTTGCTGTCAGCTATTGTTATAAAAAGTATAGCGAGTTGGGTGCATACCTGGAAGTGACCGGAGAAATCGCAAATCTCTTCTTGATGAACCGGCATGATGAATTTTGCCATAATCCTTTTCGAATGATCAATTGTGACGTTTAACGATTCGAATGGAATTTCGGTTTGATTAAACGAATTGTCGTAATTTTTGTCTTTCAATATGAATTTATTTTGCCAATTGCGTCGTTGTGACAATAAGCTAGCAAGCTTATTGTCAATTGTTTTAGATACGTCGAATTGCGACTGATCGTCGTCTGTTATAGCTTTTTTCATGGCATTTTCTACTGCCTTTCGAAACCTTTTGCGATAATACGAATCATCTGGTAAATTTAAGGATTAAATTATAGCTTTGTAGTATTGTAGTGGTACAATTGGTACATAAATAAGTAAAATTTTTAGTGACCAAAACGGATCATTTCTCAGATCAAGCTGAAAAATTAGGTGTACGTTGGAATTTTCTAAAAATTAGCATGGCTGCGCTTTCGAATGCATTAAGAGTTGGGTAATTCTTCTTAAATCCAAAATTGAGGAATTCTTAGCCACAAAAAATGAATACCTACAAATTACATTGTTGCCTTATGAAATTTTATGAAAATCTACAAATTTTGATGAACAGCACTGAAATAAAACTTTCGCCATATACGGGCGGGAAAAGTAAATTTTCTACTTCAATTTCAATATTTTTAAGACTAGTGGCGAGGCATACCTAAAAAAGCTGCATTCAATGAACGAAGCCTGAATTTTGGTATGATGAATCTTGGGGCCCAAACAAAGGTTTTGAGACCGGGAGACACCCGCGCTCCACTACTCTTCGAGGGGGGGGGCTCGCAATTTTGAAAAAATTCTTTAAAATCGAGTTTTTGTTAGAAATGAAATATCTTGATGTCTAATATTAGATATTGATCTGTAGATTCCATTTTCACCATCTAAATCATTTTTTCTCCCCCACCACACTGAGACGGTTCAATCCTCCAAAATGTGGATTTTGTGGGAGTGGACACTCGAAACCGAAATTTTGTGAAAATATACTACGTAATGGTGTTCAAATCATTGATGTAGTCCATTTTTTGATTCGTACCCCCTTCTGTCCCCTGTGGACCCTTAACAGTTTAAAAACACCCAAAATTGTCGTTATAACGCCGAAACACAACAAGAATTGCGATCCAAAAGGTAATTCTTGTTGGAAATATTTTTACAAAACAAAACAGAATGTGAAAACTTAGTGTCTTTGTCTCCCCCTCTCCAGCTCGCTCCCTCGGAGCTCCTAATTAAAAACATTTTTTGCTGTTCAAAATCACACTGAAATTGAAATATTATGACATTTACTGTTCTTTATTGATCGATACATTCCGTTTGAATTGTTAGAATTGTCGCCCAACTCCTATACCTCTTCAAGGGGGCAGATCCCTAAAATGTTGGGTCACAAAAAAATGAAGACTCAAGGCTGAAATTTGGTGAAGTTATGCTACATAGGGTACAGAAATGTTTTCCATATAACATTTCACCAAATTAGCTTCCCTCTCCCCCTCCCCTCGTGATGGTCCAAACTCAGAAAGATTCTTCATAGAATAATAGTTACCTGTAATGTTTAATAAAAATTGAATCGTGTATTAGATATTAATTTTGCTTATCTCAAATAGTGATGCAGTGTGATGAGATGAAACGAGAAATGCTGAAGTCTCGTCTTGTCTCGAAATAAACATTCTCAATTTGTCTGAAAACTGGGAAAACTTAGTGCCTTTACCCCCCCTTCTCCATTTACAATTGTCAAATTTTAGGTGAAGGATTAAACATCCGAAATATTTCTTGCCTTGTTTCACACTGATTGTTAAAATAGTTTTCAGACAAATTGAGAATGTTTATTTCGAGACAACACGAGACTTCAGCATTTCTCGTTTCGTCTCATCACACTGCATCTCTTTTGAGATAAGCAAAATTATTATCTAATACACAATTCAATTTTTATAAAACATCACAGGTAACTATTATTCTATGAAGAATCTTTTTGAGTTTAGACCACCACGAGGGGAGGGGGAGAGGGAAGCTAATTTGGTGAAATGTAATATGGAAAACATTTCTGTACCCTATGTAGCATAATTTCACCAAATTTCAGCCTTGGGCCTTCATTTTTTTGTGACCCAACATTTTAGGGATCTGCTCCCTTGAAGAGGTAGGAGTTGGGCGACAATTCTAACAATTCAAACGGAATATATCGATCAATAAAGAACAGTAAATGTCATAATTAGAGACCGGATTATTATGCGCTTAAAATCTCTGTTTATGCGCATAAAATATGCATTTATAATTGCCCAAATATGCAAAAATATGCACTTATGAGCAAAATATGCATAAATATGCACAATCGACATGGGTGTCTACGGAAAGCATTTTTCAATCAGATTTACACTGTTACTGTATTTTATCATTTTATTCTTTGAAAAAATCGTCAAACATTAATCTTTATTATTGAAACACGAAATTGAAAAAAAAAAACTTTGGGAAAATGAAGCAAAATTTCCAAATATTTGTTAAAAATCTGAAAGTATGATTAAATTTTGATTTTCATACAGGGTGTCCGGTAAGTGGTCTGCCACACTTCATTTTTGGATATAACCGGGTACCACTAAAAAAAAAAGTCAAGTAAATGAACAATTTTTTTTTTAAATTCTGATTTTTTTTCGAAAATTTTGTGGCATTTTTTTCATCACGGCTCTGTTTTGTTTGGAAAACATTGAAAAAATACCAAATTTTAAATGTTTTGGTGAAAATATGCAGAAAAATAGTGAAAATACGCTAAATATGCACAATTATGCACTTAAAACACCTCATTTATGTCGATTTATGCATTTATGGCCCAAATATGCAAAAATATGCAACATCAATGGGGCTCTATGAACTCGAAATTGCATGAATCGCAAAGATCTGATCGATATGCGCAATCAACTGTCACATAGAAAAATATGCAATTGCATAAGAATCCGGTCTCTAGTCATAATTTCAATTTCAGTGTGATTTTGAACAGCAAAAAATGTTTGTAATTAGGATTTCCGAGGGAGCGCACGGGGAGGGGGGCAAAGGCACTAAGTTTTCACATTCTGTTTTGTTTTGTAAAAGTATTTCCAACAAGAATTACCTTTTGAATCGCAATTCCTGTCGTGTTTCGGCGTTATAACGACAATTTTGGGTGTTTTTAAACTTTTAAAGGTCCACAGGTGGCAAAAGGGGGCACGAATCGAAAAATGGACTAAAGCAATGATTTGTACACCTTACGTACTTGGTATATTTTCACAAAATTTCGGTTTCGAGTGTCCACTCCTACAAAATCCACATTTTGGAGGATTGAACCGCCTCAGTGTGGTGGTGGAGGAAAAATGATTTTGATGGTGAAAATGGAATCTACAGATCAATATCTAACATTAGACATCAAGATATTTCATTTCTATCAAAAACTAGAATTTTAAGATTTTTTTCAAAATTGCGAGCCCCACCCCCCTCGAAGAGGAGGGGAGTGTGGGTGGCTCCCGATCTCAAAACCTTTGTTTGGGCCCCAAGATTCATCATACCAAAATTCACGCTTCTTTCATTAAATGCAGTTTTTTTGGGTTTGCCTCTCCACTATTTATGTAGGTATCCTGAATTCCTCAATTAGGATAGAAGAGTGTTGAACATCGTGTGAGGGTGTTCAAATTTTATCATTTTAAAAATCCCTATACTTTTGTATAGCATTCGAATAAACTTACATACAAAACAATCCGTTTTGCCACACTCTAATATGCTTATATATGTATACCTACAATAATAAAACGATTTTTCGATGAAAGATGCCACAGTTGATTGGACTTTTTCTCTCAGTGCAGTTGTATTTTCATCACATAAAGAGATATTATCTGGCATTTTTGAAAATACGTATTCCGATTGCTCTGGAAATTCGACTTGGACATATTTTTCTGTGTGCTTTATGAATAATGTTAGATAACGCGCGCTGTAATTCATTATAACTATTTGATTCGAATCGTATATCTGTTTTATGCTGCCGGTAACATTCTCCAATCGTAAACCGTCGACCAAAACATTTTCATGTAAGCATTGTACATTGATAGATTTAAAATTGCCAAACCCTTCAACGGTCATATCGATCGGATTAGTGAGGAAAAGTGCGGAGGTATTGGTCCAATAGTCTCGGATTACGGCGGAATATTGGCGACCACTTGGATTTGGTTGAATTGTGCTTATCGATGAATTTTCACATGCATCAAATATGGGTGAAAACGTAGACTTTGCGGAATTGATGATTTGATTTCTGATTTTAACAATTAAATCATCGATGATTCTTCTTCCAATTTCAATACGGTCTTTTCTTTGTAAATGATAGTGATTCGATGTGATCTAGAATTTAATTTTTCATCATGAATGATATATTTAGATACAGTGCCTTAGCTCACGTATATTTCATAGGAGGAACCAAAATGTATTTTTAATTCTCGTTTCCTGCTAAATATAGATGAAATTTGCGCGGATTTTTGAACAGCCTCTACAGGGTGAGAAGAATCATAGAAAATGTTTCTAGCAAAGTTTTCCTGTTGTTAAATTTTTAATAAGATTTATCAACATTTTTTTGCTATTCCAGACCAAAAGTGAAGTTGGGTCTTCCGATTTCGTTCAATTTTTTTTTTACCAGTTTCCCACGGTGGTCTAATCACAAAACCACGATCATTTTTTTCCTAACCCTCAAGGAGGTGGGTGGGGGGGGGCTTGGAATTTTTATGCAATTGCGGTTTTTACCCAAATTACCCAACTTTGAAAGATCATTTCTCGAGGTAGGTTGTACTTGGGGAAAAGCTGTTTGCGGGGTCTCAAAGTGAATTGATAGAAGATTCAAAACCGGTAATCACATTTTGAAAAGCTCAAAGTTGAACTTTGGTAGTGAAAGCTCAACTTTCATGATAAAAACAAAAAATGAAAGCTATCATTTAAAAATCTGAAAAAATTACAGTGAAGAGCCCTTGTCACCCTTTTTTGAACCAACAAATTTTCAAGATGGGATCTCTAGACCCCTAAGAGGTAGAGTGGTCCACAATTTTGACCAAAATTTTAAAAAAATCGAAAAAATGAAGTGACACATCGATTACTACTAATTCGAAGGCGCTGATTTCGAATATGTGATTAGTTTTTTCATTCGACCCCCCTGAACCCCCATATTAGCCCCCTTGATAGGGTAAAAATTCTAAAAAATGAAAAATAACGTGTGACCAGTCGTTTGTTAGGTTTTTGAAGGCACTGAATTTGAAAATTTGCTTATTTTTTGGATTTGACCCTTTAATGCCCTTTTAACCCCCCAATTTTTGGGAAAAATTATGTTGAGAAACGAAAATATCGTGTGGGATATCGCTTTTAACTAAATTGAGGGCGTAGAATTCGAATATCGACTTACTTTTTGATCTGACCCCCTCCCCGTACTCCAACTGACCTCTGATGATCAATATCGATTTGAATATTTCAAAAAATTACAGGGAGTGGATCGAATCAAAAAGTAATTCGATATTCAAATTCTACGCCCTTAAATTAGCTAAAATCGATATCCCATACGATATTTTCGTTTCTCAACATAGTTTTCCCCAAAAATTGGGGGGCTAAAGGGGCATTAAAGGGTCAAATCCAAAAAATAAGACAATTTTCGAACTCAGTGCCCTCAAAAACCTAACAAACAACAGGTCACATGTTGTTTTTCATTTTTTTGAATTTTGACCCTATCAAGGGGGCTAATATGGGGGTTCAGGGGGGGGGGGGTCGAATGAAAAAACTGAGTACATATTCGAAATCAGCGCCTTTGAATTAGTAGTAATCGATGTGTTAATTTTGATGAAAAATTTCAAAGTTGGATACAGCTTTGAAAAAAAAGTATAGGTGATTGAAATTTTTAAAAAATTTCAACTTTGCATAACTTTGAACTTGGATCGTCGAATTCTAATGTGTATCAAAATGATTTAAGAGCTAGTCTCAACTCGTAATACAATGAGTACCTCAAGGTAAAATTTTCAAACATCGCTCTTGAGCCCTTCAATACACAATTGACAAAAATTGTGCCAAAATAAAGTACAGCTCTGGAAGTGGCAGAAAGTAGTAGAATGGAGCAGAGACCTGAGACTTTTTGCTCTACTTTGCCGATTTTTCTGCTACTTTTGCACGCAGGGTAAGTACTGTTCCATCAATCATTTGAGGGGAGGCCCTTTTCTACTCTAAAACATTATCAGTGTGAATATGACTTGGGAAATTTTCGAAAAACTGTGCACAAGTAAGTATGTTATCTGTGATTTCTTAAGTACATAATTTTCTCACCGTAATCGTGGTATCTGTCTCGTTGAGATTTTCATCAATTTGTACAAGTTGTGTCCAATTGAAATTTCGATGCACCGAAATGTTAAAATTGGCTTCCTTTAAGCATATTTCAGCGGTAATAAAAATGGAAAGGACATTACCTTTCTTTAACGGATATACTAATTCAGTTTGTGCTCTTATCTTCCTATAACTCAGTTTACTAATCTAAACATAGGGACCATTTTTTACATAAATTGAATGATCAATTCATTGGTACATATTTTGTAGAATGTGAATATAATGACTACCTACCCTTAAGTGTCCAGAAGTGCATGTGATTTCTAAATGAAAATCTTCTGCTTGAATTTTGAAAAATGTCGGTGCTCCTGCATTCAGATTTTCATCTACTTCTGCTTTGAAGCTGATAAATGAGTTTTGAAGCGTTTTTTTATTCAATTCCTTCAATATTCCTCCGATGGTATCCGTGAAACCAGTTCCCCAATGTAGAGTTTCTGCAAATAATGAAATAACTCTGTGGATACCTACTTAGGTAGTTCATAATGAAATTATAAATGGAAAATACAAAATTCACCTTTCATCATTTGTGCGATTCCGTGCTGGAGAAGTTCACGAATAACAGATTGCTCGTATAAGTTGATAATACGATCGCGTTTTTTTTCTAAAACTCTGACTACTTTAATGGTAACATTTCGTTCCATCGGTGATGCTTCAATATGATTAGAGATTGTTTCAATATCTAAACGTTTCAGTACAACTGACGCAGTATTCCAACGTATATTAAGCTTTTCATAATCGATTTTATAAAAATCAATTACGCCATCAGGTTGATAGTGAACACTCAAACTCTTAACATGATGCAGTCCTCCGACAATCAATTCATGATGATCGCACAGCCAAGGAAACCCAACCGTGTTATGATTCGATTCGAAACGAAAATAATGATTTTTCATTTCTTCGTTGAAAAATTTTTCCGGATGGAGGCATTTGTTGGAGACTGGTTGAAATACTGATTTTACCATCTGTTCTAATCGTTTTTCTATTCGATTTCTTATCGCCGTAGACACAGCGTCTTCTAAAGGATCATAGATCTTGGTGTGATATGAAGATTCTGGATTTATGGTGATATCTTCGCATGAGTTTTCATCCGGTTGCCCAGGCTAAAACTCAATTTTAGTTAGAATGTATACTTCAATCGAAACAGAAAATTAAAAAATCTTTTCAATTTACCATAATCTTTCCAATTCTCGCACATAGTCTAGCGTTATTAATTGAAACCGATAGACCGTCAGGAGGTTTGTTTTTTACTTTTTTTACTGACGGCTGATCGTAAATCAGAAATTTGATACAGCCAATAAAAAAATCGTAAGTGAAGGGAACTCGACAAGACGAAAGATTTCCCGAACTGACGAACTGTATATTTCCTCGTAATTTTACGCCCTTCCGTGCCAAGTCTTCAAACTTCATCTGTTATCAAAAAAAATATCATTGCTCACAATGCTCACGTGTCAAAATCATTGTTGATGAATAGATTCGGATTCATCGACGTTATGGGGGGGAGGGGATGTATGTTATAGGAGATGAGAAAATCGATTTTTCAAATTATGCATAGGTAGATGTAAAAACCGATGATTATTCCAATTTCAGTTCATTTTCGGGCAGTCTTTGATTATGCTGCACTCCGTGAACACCAAATTCGAATTTTTTCCATCTTTACCAAAAATAAAACAATAAATGTTCAGAGTTGTGTTGAAGTGTGAATAGGCCCGTGCCCGGGGTTTCTTGAAGAGGAGCAAATGGCATCTTTCAGGTGGGGCAAAAAATTTGTCAAATTAGTTGAGCCCCTCTTCCTCATCTCACAAAAAAATTGCATTCATCTCTCAAGCTAAATATAAGGATTTCTTTTTACCAAATTCAAATTACTCACTCAAACTCTTCAAAATCAAAGCACATTTTCTTGACCATTTAGACAATTTTTTGATGAAATTTTTCATAAAATTTTAGATGGAAATAACTACTGCTACAAAAATTTTCAAAAAATAATTTTTATTTATTTTAATGACAAAAAATTTTTTGGTCCACGTTTTTAAGCCATTGAATGAACAACGTGAATTTTTGAAAATTAAGGGAATCAAAATCCAGTTAACAACACTGCCGTGAATTTTTTTTGAAAATTTCATCAAAAATTATATTAGATGACCAAAAAACTATTGATTCACAATTTTCGATGTGTTTAAGTGAGCAATTTACATTTTGTGAAGGGTAGCATGGCCCGTTCTCCCTTCCATGTTTGGTATGATAACCCTGCCCGCCAGGCATGAAACCATCCCTCGATAGGTCTCATGTAAGTAAAATAAATCAGTTTTAAATCACTGTGAACTAGACGTGAATGTTTTAGTGCTCACCACATACACAATACTCGGCTCTGTCTCAGGCGACGTGATCATCTCTCGATAGATCACCCGAGAATCCATAATGTGTACTTGTAAGTTTAATGTGTGTGTGTATTCGGTTTAAGGGAGTAGAAGTGTAACTTCCGAAATTTTGTCTGATCCTGCGAGTAATTCGTTTTGACAATGCAAAAATAATTTGTCATATTTTTGTATTTCTCTGATGATACAACCATTCATGATTTTTAGATTTGCAATTTTAGCTATAATTCGGCTAGCTAAAAGCTACCCAAATTCTAAAATAATATACCCCTCTATTGATATTAAAATTTCACGCTGAGCCTGAAAATGGCTTTGAAAATAGTGAAAAATTGGCAAAAACTACCATAGAAAAAAAAAAATTGGATATACTCGTACAAGACATTTGAACCGTGCTAAGTCAAAAGAGACCAAGCGACAAATTTGGAAGTGCCAAAATTTTAACTTATTTTCAACTGGTTACACAGGATTAGCCTTAAGCTTCTGAGCACATAAATTATTGATAGATTAATGTTACCAGAGTCCACATTTTTCATACTTTTTATCCCGTCTTCAACTGTTTAGAAGTTATCGTACTTTCAAGCAGTGGCAAAGTTGGTGTGTAAGCTTGTAAGCCCAGCTTACATCAAAATTTCTAAAAAAAAACCAAAGAATAAAATTATTTTTATTAAATACTTATCAAATACCTACTGACTTTCAAACCATTCGCGAAAATCCAAAATCAAATTTTTAAAAATCGTCTGATCTCGAGATTCAACTTCAATAAATTGTGATTGGTTTATGATTGTGGGTGTGTTTGTGTAGATGGAACCACGTTTCATATTCAAAATGTTTAATTAATAAGTATTTTTTAAATTAGAAATGTTGAGTAATCAACTGATCGTAACCTATTTTGTTTTTTTTTTGTTTTAGGTGAGTATCTGTTGAATTACTTTGAAATAATGAAATCATGTACGAAATGAGTGAGTAATTCGAATATTTTACTATAATTTATGAACCAATGTAACATTTTGATCGATTAAGTATTTTACGTCGTGCCATAACTAAAATACTTAATATTATGCAGTCATCGGCAACAAAACAAAACAGAAAAAACAAAAAAATTCAAAAAACCAAAACCAAAACCAAATCAAAATTTTGTTTTGGTTTGTCCTCGCTCCTCGCGTCGCGTCGTCGCGTCCAGGTCTGATGTCATTTTGTTTTGTTTGATTATTAGTCCAGGCAAATAAGAGAAAAAATGTACCAAACCCCCAAAAACTAAAGCCTAATTTTTTTCGCGTTTTACGTTTGTAATGGTCCACTACACAACATACTAAAATGGACATCCCTACAACCCTCCGCTACACCCAGGGAGGGGTAAAAGTTCGCTGAAAACCACCCGCTTCCTGGACCAAAAATTAAGGGTAGAAAACACCCCATTTTTCAACAATTTACAGCATTTTTGGAAAAAATCGAAACTTTTGCGAATATCTCCTTAAAAAAGCCTCAAATGAAAAAATGGTTATAAACAATCATGTTCTACGTGTAATTTCCTATCAGACAGTTTCGGTTTTTTTTTTTCGAAAACACCCGTTTCTTTGCCCAAAAATTAAGGGTGAAAACGCCTATTTTCCCAATATTTACAGCATTTGTGGAAATGATGGAAATACGAAGCTAAATGTACCCAAAATGAGTATTTTTTTATACATGCCGGTAGGGTATTCCAAAAAAAGTCACCGCAAAAATTTCAACCCCTACCGTTAATTATAAGGGAGGTTATTGAATACTGCATTTAAAAAATCGAGGTTCTGGAAAGAAAAAGTACTGCATATTAAAGGCGATGCTATTACTTATTATTGGTGATACGAAAAATTTCTTTGCGTCGTAAGGATTCAAAAACGATATGTCAGTCATGGGGGTAAAGGGGTGAGGGGTGAAATTCAACATTTTGAAAATTTCCATGTTTGGTGTCAAAAATTGGGTTTTTGGCATGCCAATTACAATTTTGAGATTGTTTTTTATGAAAAATTGAAAGGAATATTGACGTTGAAAAAAAAATTAAACAAGTTGGAACAAAAAATTACCAAAATTATGAATTTGTCCTCTTCGAGCCACCAAAAACAATCTCAAAATTGTAATTGGCATGCCAAAAAACCTAATTTTCGACACCAAACAGGAAAATTTTCAAAATTTTGAATTTCACCCCGCACCCCTTTACCCCCATGACTGACATATCGTTTTTGAATCTTACGACGCAAAGAAATTTTTCGTATCACCAATAATGAGCAATAACATCGCCTTTATATATGTAGTACTTTTTCTTTCCACAACCTCGATTTTTTAAATGCAGTATTCAATAACCTCCCTTATAATTAACGGTAAGGGTTGAAATTTTTGCGGTGACTTTTTTTGGAATACCCTACCAGGAATTACTAACTCGATTAAGACATTTCATACTTTTTACACATGTAATGTAAAAAAACAAAAAACAAAAACAAAAACGAAAAAAAAAACAAAACCAAAAACGAAAAAAAAACAAAACCAAAAACGAAAAAAAAACAAAACCAAAACCAAAACGTTTGAAAAACCAAAACCAAAACAAAACCAAAACCAACACCAATACCAAAAACAATATACGTTTTGTTGCTGATGACTGATTATGTATAATTTTCTGTGTTCTCAAACTTACCTCCTCCCGCCATAACTCTCCAAATAGAAATTTCTCAATTTTTTTGGCCTGGATTTATATATATTTTTCCTAATTTCTTGTGAAATGGTACAATATGTCTAATTAATCTTAATTTTTTTTTGGAATTATGGTAGCATAAATTTTTCAACTCTTCGCTTACATTAAATTTTCTCCCAGCTTCGTCTCTGCTTTCAAGCCTGTTTTTTGATGTAATTTTTGATGTCGCTCGGTCGCTTTTAACTTAACACAGTTCATTTTTTTGAAAAAAGTTTTTTTCCAAAATATGCCTTGTGAAAAAAGCAATATTTAGGTATTCCATTTTTTTTCAAGTTATGATACTTTGGTTCCCAAATCGAGACATTGGAAAAGCTATAAAGTAGCTGAATTTTTTACCTTTTTGGCTATTCAGTCTTGACAAATTTCTGCTTCAGATAGCTAAAGTTTTTTAGCTCTAAGAGAAAATTTTGGCTGAAATTTAGCTTTTAACTTTCGGTTTTTGGCTAGCTGCAATGCTCTGCATGTAAGTTTTCGACCTAGTTGTCAGCCTATCAGACATAAATTACTTAAAACTAAATAATACCCAATTTTATATGTGTAAAGTAATGCATACAAACGAATAATGCACTTTTCATGGCAAAAACGAACCGATTACAAAATAAAAAATTGAATTAAACGAATAACGATACCCAGAATTTTCCGGAGGTTGAAGGCAGTAATTATAAAATTCGAGTTCACCCCAGTCTTTTTTTTTAGGGAGACAGTACATAGTTTTCTTGAGAAATCGTTCAAAATCATTTATTTTCTGGAATTTCTCGAACGATAGTTTGAATAAAATTGTGGTAATTGTCAGTTTGTACATCAAATATCGATGCATGGCGAATTACTGTGTGCATACTTCGAAAAATCGATTTCTTCATCCCTCATAACCAACTTCCTTTCCTCTAAGTGATTCTACTTTTAAAACAATATGTTTTTTACCTATCGTATTATTTATTTGTTAGTTGTCCTCACTCACCCTTAAGTGGAAGTTGAACGAACACAAAATTTCGACTACTTTTGACATCGACATATCCTCGTCTGTTATGAATTGGGTAAATGAAATAATTTTCGAATCTACGGTTTCTGGAGGTGATTCCAAAGTTAAGTTTTTCAAAACCCAGTTATCGTACGAACTTCTGATCGTTTGCATTTGAAATAGTTGTAACATCTCGTCTAAAACTGAACTTGGTCGACGTTTGACAACATATTCATCATGTTGTAAATTCTGCTGATTATCTTCAATGGTATCTGTCGTGAAATTGCAATTCGAACACTTAAAAAACACAATTACGTATTTCTTTCCTGCAGAACCTTCACAGCTTTATCACCCGAATTTTATTGAAATTTAGCCTAACCTGTAATAGGCAAAAGCAGAATACCAGGTGAAGGTGATCGTTTTGAAAACAACTCCAGGCCTACGAGATAAACGTTTTGATTTTCAGGTATTATATACGTATTTTAAATGGATAATTCATAAAATCGCAAATTACAAAATATGGCCAGGGTAGAACACGTTAGGAGCAGCAAAAAAAATGTTATGTACGTATATTACCTTGCTCAAACATGAAGGCGATATTATTGATCAGAGATCTGTCAAATCCGGGCGAGGCAGTAGTGAAGGTTCCCTAGTTGGGAAAATTATGAAAAATAAGAGTATACGAAGCGAAGCTTGACGAAAATGAGTGAAAAATCGCTGTTAATTTTGTGTCTGTTATTCTACCTGATATCGCTAGTGGCAGAAAAATGAGAATGGCGGCAAATACTTTCATCATGGTGAGAGTTCGAACGCGCAAAAATGATTGATTTTTGCACCAAAAAAACTAACGGGTACCTATTGTGAACGAGGACTGTCAGCAAAAAAAAGATGGACGGAAACAGGCATTTGAAATGATTATAATTTGTTTTTACGGCTGTTTTCTATTAGCTTTGAAATGAGTATAATTCCTAGAAGTTTTAAAATTATGACCTGTGTGTTATAATTTTGATGAATTACAATGTCGGAAATGTCACGTATAATTTTATTTTCGATATTAAAGTAATTATATTATCGTTTCGAAAAAAAATTGGGTATCATTGAAGATGAATCAATTAATTATTTGCATGAAAAGTTCGAACGATTCATCATTTTGATTGATCACTGATGAATCGTATTGGAAATTGGAATAATTCCAAATATTGAGGGAAAAGTTATGATTTAAAACCTTTAATATTTTAATCCACCTAGTGTTCCTTAGGATGCCCTCTTCTAGAAAAATCATGTCCCAGGAGATCAGGAGGGGGGTGTAATGTACAATTTATTCCAGGTTTCGCCCCCTGACCTTCTGCCGAGAAAAAAATATCACCAAATCAGTAAGCTATGTGCTCGAAGAAATAGATTTTGATACATCACTCGAAACAATTTCAAAATTTCAATTCTTTCAGGTTCTATTTCCCTTTTCCTCTTAAATTATGAATTTTGAGGCTATAGTTTTCGACTAAACGAACAGAGATTTGCTGAATATTTTCTACAATTTCGTTTTCATTATAGGTAATTATATGTACTTGAAAAGCGAAAAATTTCCTCGATTTGATCGAAATTGAAACAATAAAATTTATTGACTTCAAATCCGAGTATAATTTTTAGTACCTATTTGTTTTTTACCTGATATGAAGGTTCTAAATCAAGAAAAAATTGATAAGTGGGGAAAAAAATGGATTCAAGATTTGATCCATCAGATCTGATCAGGCGTGTAGATGTAAAAACTTTTCATCGGGATGTTATTTTGAAAATTATGAGTTTAAAATAATAAAATGTTTAACAAAACACGTTTAAATTATTTTTATTCGAAGCGCGTTACTCATGTTTTTTATTTATTTGATTTAATTTAGGTGCCATATGTTCTCAAGACTAAACTTTTTTCCCGGAAATTTTCACATAAATTTCAGTCTTATCAAAGTTTAATTTTAATAAACATGTTAAACTCTGATAATTTTAATGAACTCGTGATGACGCTTAGTAGGTAGTAGGTACCATGAGTAATAAAAGGATGATGAGGAGGTAGATACTAGATAACACAGGTCGACGTTGAAAATGCTGTTTGAAGTTTGATGGGTGATTTTTATAGTATTTTTCTTGCTGATCACAAGAAAAATAGTGAAAAAATTCCATCACCCAAGGAATTTTCACAATTTGAATTTTTTGTTCAACAGTTTTCCCGCCTTTTTTGATGACTTTTGACACTTAGAATCGATTTTCTGAGGAAAAGAAGAGTTCTACGAAAAAAATGAATAGAACATAAGTTGTAAAGCATAAAATTTCCTATCAGTAGAGTCCAATTAGTTTTTTCTTAAGAGGCTTAGCTTTCGAAATATTTTAGTTCAAAATTTAAAGTTCAACATTTTTCCAAAAATTAGAAATATAACAAAAACTAAGTCTCCTAAGAAAAAACTAAGTGGATTCTACTAATAGTAAGTTTTACGCTCTACAATTTAGGTTCTATTCATTTTTTTCGTAGGACCCTAAAATATAAAACGAATTTTCAACAGAAAATTCCAATTATAAAAAATCCTGACGTGATGGAATAAAACTGAAATCATATTCGAACTCAGCATTAGAAAATAGGTGAGAATCACAAATAAGACTCAATTACTAAAAAAAAGTGTGATTTGCCGGCCTTTGATTATTGTTGAAAATGTGGTTCATTACAAAAAATCGATTTTCTGGGAAAATCAAGCCTCTAAAAAAAATACGAATAGGACATAAATTGTAGAGCGTCAAATTTTCTATCTGTAGAGTCCAATTGGTTTTTTACATGGGAAGCTTAGTTTTTGAGTTATTTCTAATTTTAAAAAAAGTTGAACTTTAAATTGAAATATCTCAAAAACTAAGCCCCTAAGAAAAAAACTAATTGAACTTTTCGGAAAGGAAATTTTACACTCCGCGATTTATGTTATATTCAATTTTTTTGTAGAACCCTTCCTTTTCTCAGAAAATCGACTTCAAGTATCAAAAGTTATCAAAAAAAGTAGAAAAACTGTTCAAGAAAAAATTCAAATTGTGAAAAATCCTTGCGTGATGAAATTTTTCAGTGCTTTTTTCGTGATCACTGTGAAAAATACTATAAAAATAACCCATTAAATTTCAAGGTACTTAAGAGGGTGCTCTACGCTTTGCGGGAATTAATTCTGGCCTATCTGCAACTTACAAGGCGCAAACCCGAATTTTCATTTTTTTGGATTATAAAGTGATAAAATGATGAAACAGCGAACGAATATGATTTTAGAACGTAGAAAGAAGAAAATAAAAGCATTTGGAAGTTTCAATTGTCATTATAATTATTTTTATTGAACTTAGAAGAAATGTAAGATTTGATGACGGTTTTTACAAGAATTCTCTGGGACTACTGAATCAAATTTGTTGAAATTTCAATATGTTACATAGAAAAGCATTCCTAACAGGCTGAAACCCGGTTGACAAGGTGCTAGCGTTTTGCTAGCATTTTAGTCGCAACACTCGCAAAAAACGAACTTTCTACTCGCTTTTTGATGCTAGCCTAATTTTGCTCGCTCAATGTTAGCAATTTGCTAGCAAAAATTTGCTAGCGAATTTGCTGCTTGCGTAATGCTAGCAAATTTCGAGCAAAATTACGCTCGCAAATTTGATGCTCGCATAATGCTAACAATTTTGTTAGCAAATGTACGCTAGCGTTTTGAGGCTAGCAAAACGCTAACGCTTTCGCTAGCAACTATACGCTCGCGTATTGACACTAGCTATACGCTAACGCCTTTGCTAGCAACTATATGCTCGCGTATTGACGCTAGCAATACGCTAACGCCTTTGCTAACAACTATACGCTCGCGTATTGACGCTAGCAATACGCTAACGCCTTTGCTAGCAACTATACGCTCGCGTATTGACACTAGCTATACGTTAACGCCTTTGCTAGCAACTATACGCTCGCGTATTGACGCTAGCAATACGCTAACGCCTTTGCTAACAACTATACGCTCGCGTATTGACGCTAGCAAAATGCTCACGATTTGCTTCAATGGTGTAAATATGAGGAAGAGGATAAACCCTCCCCAGAAACCCTCTCCAGATGCCCTTAAAAATTGATTTTTTATTCGAAAAGTATTTTTGATTTTAAACCACATTTTTTCGACAGTAATAATGTATAGTTTGCAAAAAAAAATGTCCTCGTTTCACTCGGACTGAATTTGCTACTTCTTTATTTTTTTAAAATCGAGGCTGTTTATGAAAAATCAAAATCATCTCAGTTTACTTACTTACTCACTCATTTGAAATCAGTGAAATTTCACTGAAAGTCAGTGGAATTTCACTGATTTAAAAAGTCAGAATTGCAGCACAGGGAAATCGGTGAAAACCTGAAAACCACTGATTTGTTTCGGTGAAATTCCACTGAAATTAATTTCAAAGAAATTTCACTGATTGAACCAGTGAAATTCAATTTTACGATTTTTCGTGGATTTGCCTACACACATGCAATTATTTCATGAAATTAAATGATTGTTTATTCACATTGAAAGAAAATCACTAAGTACCTACACGCATTTCGATATTTCGATCGTAGTTTACGAGTGTCTGTTTCCCGAAAATGCTCTGGTGGAGGCTCAATTTTTTTTCGAAGTCCATTATCAGAGACGTTCAGAGGTCTAAATTTTTTTCAAAACGTAATTTTCACACACTTAAATTTTTTTTCTCAACTAAATTTTTTTCAAAACGTAATTTTTACACACCTAAATTTTTTTTCGAGTCCCAATTTTTTTCCAAATGTAATTTTTTAACACCTTAATTTTTTTTCAACCAATTTTTTTTCAAAACGTGATTTTCACACACCTAAATTTTTTTCTCAACTAAATTTTTTTCAAAACGTAATTTTTTCACCTTAATTTTTTTCCTAACTGAATTGTTTTCAAAACGTAATTTTCACACCTAAATTTTTTATTCTCAACTGAATTTTTTTTGAAAAGTAATTTTCACACACCTAAATTTTTTTCGAATCCAAATTTTTTTCCAACTAAACTTTTTTCACACCTAAATTTTTTTCCAAACGTAATTTTTTCACACCTAGACGTATGTCTGCGTGCAAAAAAAGACCTCGTCGCACAGCCACAAATGTCTGTTAAAAAGAAAACGCAAAAACCTGACCGTCAGAAACGTTTCTAACGTATTGGTTAAGTATGTATTTCGTTTTTTTCCAAACCGTTTTATTTTAGTTTCCTACATTGTGTTACATTTTTTTTATAAATACGATTTTTTTTTGAAATTTGTATACATTTGTCGTTAATTTTTTTCGAGTTAAAATTAGGTGTGAAAAAATTACGTTTGGAAAAAAATTTAGGTGTAAAAAAATTTCATTTGGAAAAAAATTTTCATTAAAAAAAATTTAGGTGTGTAAAAATTAAGTTTCGAAAAAAATTCATTCGAGAAAAAAAATTTAGGTGTGTGAAAATTACGGTTTGAAAAAAATGTAGTTGAAAAAAAATTTAGGTGTGTGAAAATTACGTTTTGAAAAAAAATTAGTTGAGAAAAAAAAATTAGGTGTGTGAAAATTACGTTTTGAAAAAAATTTAGTTGTGAAAAAAAATTTAGGTGTGAAAAAATTAATTTGGAAAAAAAATTTGGACTCAAAAAAAATTTAGGTGTAAAAAAATTTCATTTGGAAAAAAATTTGGATTCAAAAAAAATTTAGGTGTGTGAAAATTAAGTTTTGAAAAAAATTTTGTAGTGAAAAAAATTTAGGTTCGTAAAAATTACGTTTCAAAAAAAATTTTGTTGTGAAAATTTTGTTTTAAAAAAATTTTGTTGAAAAAAAAAATTTAGGTGTGAAAATTTTGTTTTGAAAAAAATTTAGTTGAGAAAAAAAACTTGGTGTGTAAATATTTCGTTTGGAAAAAAATTTGGACCTCTGAACGTGGACTTTGAAAAAAAAAACGAAAAAAAAATGAGCCTCCACCATAGCATTTTCGGGACACAGACACTAGTATAATATTCAAGTAAGTAATACCATATTGAGAAAATTTAAATCCTGGAAACTGCACTGCTAATGCATATATTAACCCACCCATTGAATGTATATAGATTGGATTTAATGACTAGATACTTATCTAGTACTGATAGCCATGTGGCTTAGGTTAGGGCGTTAGGAACGTAGGGTCATAGGTTCAAACCCCATCGTAGGCATAGGGATTTTTAGTTGTGAAATTTGAAGCAAATGGGTAGAGGTAGGTAAAAAGATAGTATGAAATAAGGTTGCCAACCCTTTTAAAAAAATTAATTAATGCAATTTAATTTTGTTTTTAATTGTGCGATAATACGATTCATCGACGCTAGCTTTGTGCTAGCTTTATCGGCGCTAGCGCCAAGCTCGCCTATTTTTGCAACAAATGCCTCTAGCTTAACGTTAGCGTTTAATGCTAGCTTCATGCTAGCTTTGGCGCTAGCGCCGAGCTCGCCTATTTTTGCAACAAATGCCTCTAGCTTAACGTTAGCGTTTAATGCTAACTCAAAGTTAGCAACAAACGTTAACTCAAAGTTAGCATTAAACGCTAACGTTAAGCTAGAGGCATTTGTTGCAAAAATAGGCGAGCTCGGCGCTAGCGTGGAATCACTAGCATTTTGTCAACCGGGAAGAGCCCTTTTTTTGATTTTCTAAAAAAAAAAAAAATAGAAATATTTTTCGAAATTTTTAGAAAAATGGAAAAAGGGCTCTTTCAGCCTATCAGAAATGTTATTTTACACCATATATCCAAATTTCATCAAATTTGATTCAATAGTCCCCGAAAAATCTTGCAAAAACCGTCATCAAATCTTGCATTTCTTTCAAGTTCAATAAAAATAATTATAATGACAATTTAAGCTTCCAAATGCTTTTATTTTCTTCTTTCTACGTTCTAAAATCATATTCGTTCGCTGTTTCATCATTTTATCACTTTATAATCCAAAAAAATGAAAATTCGGGTTTGCGCCTTGTAAGTTGCAGATAGGCCGCGTAGATCACCCTCTTAAAAGCTTGAAAATTTTGATAATTTTCAATTCCAATTTTTTTATGTGGGTTGGTTGCTAGGGTGGGCCGAAGAACCAAAAATTTTGATTTTTGAAAAGTTACCCCCTGCAAAAGTTGTTGGCTGGATAGACTAGAAAAATAAAATAAAAAATTTCGAAATCGATTCATGTCTTCCGATCGCGCAAGAGCCTTCAATTCTTCAAAAATTGCCAATAATTCAAAGTTTCAAAAATTTCGAAAAAATTTAAAATTGACTAAAATTAATTTTAGAGCTTCTGTAGTGACTATCTTGACCAAAAAGCACATTTTTTTTGAAAAAATCAGTGTTTTATAACTTTTTTCAATTTTTTCAGGGGTGAAGAAATATGAGAAATTTAAAAAAAACTATACAACATGGATTTTTTCAAAAAAGTTGTGCTTTAAATTTATTTTAATAAATTTTGATTTTTTTTGAAATTTTAAAAATTTTTTGAAAATGTCGAATTTTTGACGATTTCCGAAGAATTGAAGACTCTTGCGCGATTGGAAGATATGAATTGTTTTTAAAATTTTTTATTTTATTTTTCTAGTCTATCCAGCCAACAACTTTTGGCGGGGGTAATTTTTCAAAAATCAAAATTTTTGGTTTTTCGGCCCACCCTTTTGGTTACCTCTTGCGTGATGATTGGTATTTCGATTTTAATTAAATAAGTATAAGTGAAACGTGGGATTTTCAAAAAATGGAAGAAGAAGAAGAAAGGGAAAAAAGTAGATTGGTTACATTTTGCGTGATGACAGGTATTTCGATTTTGATCAAACATAAGTGAACCACGTGATTTAAAAAAATAATAGAAGAAGAAAACAGAAAAAGTAATTTTATTTTGTTTATTATCGTGAAATACTTACCCGTATGGATAATTCTAGTCGACTTCCTTCTCGATGAGTACCTATCTACTTATGTATTATGTACTTGTGAATTGTGTGCCAATTCGTGTGAGCCTAACTAGGTACATAATCCGTTCACGTGCGGTACACAAAATAAGGTTGAGGATTTTCACTCATCAGTAATTCAGTAATTTAGATTTGCCACGATATGTGTGATTTTCTGTATCTTATATTTATTTATTCAGTATGGGTACCTGCTTGAAATTATTATGAACTTCATTTTTCACGAGGTTTTGGGATGTGACCTCTCATGATTTGTCGATCAGGCCATCAAATTATTGGTGTTTCAAAAAAATAGATGAAATTGATTTCGAACAAATCAACTTCAATTGAACTAAGTACGTAGGTAGTTAAGTTATGTACTTCATAATCGAATGATTGCATTCGACATGTATCCAATAATGAATATTTACCTACTTATATTTGATAATTAAATTCAACTTGATCATAATTTCTTAGTAATTTGATACTGACAAAAAGAACCAAATAGAATGGTTTGAATTAATTTTTTGCAAGTGAAGGAAAATTACATATATTTTTTTGTAAGTGCTGATAAAAGTTCGTAAATTATCTGGCAATTATTTTGAGCGTTTCAAAATGTATGACGTTGATATTGAAACCGTTTGAATTCTGGTAAAAATTTTGCATACTTAATAATAAAGAAAAATGTTATGATTGAAATCGAAAAAAAGTTCAAAAAATATCAATAAATCGAGGGGTCTTGACTTCTATCTGGTTTAAATTTTCACTTTTGTTTTTCTACATCAAGATGAAATGGAAATCATTTTGTATTTTAAACTCGTATTTGGAAGATGGATTCTTAAAATTCATGTTTTCACATTATTTTTGACGATTTGGTATTAATAATAGTTCCCCTCCCCTTCAAATAAATCGTCTTTCCCATTTCGATCAAGCATTAGAGTAAAACATTTCCAAATAGCAATGATATCGCAATGAAATATCTACCAATTGAATTCTTTAATAATGAGTCGAAAAAAATTGGTAAAACAATAATTGTTTACTTTTCCATCTAACTTCACGAATTGGAATCGTCCAGACGTTGGCATGTAGGTCAATTAAAATACGTTGCAACTAAGCAACTATATAAAAACTAATATTATTATGGTGTTGGATTATTTTTTACATTAGTAATTTCATTCAATTGGCTTAAATATGCATTGTTTATTTTTTTGAAAACATAAAAACGCAAGTCAACTGAATGTTAGTGGAAATAAAATCGTAAATAGCCAAATCTGGCTTTCACTGAAAATTATTACCTAAGTAGTTGGTTCATCTCTCACCTTCATTAAATTTTATTTTATTGATTTATAAATCCACCCTTTAAATGGTAAAATTTTATCAGTGTTGAAAATTTTTCTGCCTTGGAAGTAAATTTGTTTTAGTAAGTACAATGGCAATGATAATTTTAGAAATATTAAACGAGTCATAATAAATTAAGACAGCATCAAGTAAGAAGTAAGAAAATTTAATTACGTCGAAAAATTGGTTAAAATATAAGCTTCCTTGAAGAAAATCACAAAATTTCCACTTTAGCCTAGAATTTTAGACTTGCCTCATTTGTTCGCTACAGACTAGATTGGTACCTTTAATTTTATTCTTGATTTCGCGAGCAACCTACCAATGGTTATCGATTATCGAAATTTTCACCTGTTCGCAAACAAAAGCATTTACGATTCGTTGATTTTTCACTTTTCCGTTTTCATCTCCAATTGATCCCTACTTTCGGTGATTTGTGGTCGAATATAAGCCCATTCCAAGTAATGATATGAGATCCATGAAAGTAAATTGAATACCAGCAAAATAGTCAGTTGGGTGTACAAGTCGAAATACTCTCCGTAGTAGAAACTAATCGCTGTCGTAACACTCTGAAAAATAATTTTCGAATGAAATGAAATTACAGTGTTTTGAAGGAAAAAAAAACGATGACCACGAGAGTTTTTGGCCAAAATTGGCAAGATAGTTCATTTTTGAGTTGGGGACCTCTAAAAATAATTCGATTTCTCATCTCGCAGCAGGATCATTTTTGAAAAAAATCGTTTTTTTTTTTGCCAATTTTAGGTAATACCTTCTGCTGGAAACTTCAGGCACTTTGGCTCCTTAAATGGTATAATTTGGGTTTCTACACTGCTTTCATGAACCATTGACCTTAAAATTTGCTACCTACCTAACTTTTTTTCTCTCTATAAGAGAAGGTTGAAAAGTTGCAGATCGTTAATTTGAAGATTTTTTCATTTTTATCAAATTCAAATCATTTACTCAACTACCTCAAAATCAAACTAAAATTTGTTGGTCACCTAGAATAATTTTTGACGAAATTTTTTAAAAAAAATTAGTGGCAGTGTTACCAGCTGTATTGACAAAATACTGTGTTTTTTTTTAAAAATATAATGACCTCACTTGAGGTTCATTGGCTCCATCCTCTTTTGGGCTGGGAGGCTTAAATTTTTTCGGGAGGTTCCCCACTCAAGGTAAACCAACATGCCAATTTTCGATAAAATCCTCGACGCGACGCGACGTGACGTTTTCTTTTCAATCTAACTTATTAACATTGTAATTTTATACATAATTATTTGAATTTTGTACAATTGTAGTAACTTACGTTTAGAAATTTCACAACAGCGTAAGCCGAAGAGCTATCGTTCGGATATACTGCTCCCACGTGATCGAAAACCTCGGTTTGCAAACACGCTTCTCCTAGAGCTGATAACAGAGCTCCAAGTACGAGCAACCAACTCCTATGAAATAATGATTATTTTATGAATTTTTTGAGTGACGTATGTAGGTAATTTCAAAAATAGATTTTTTCACTAATGGTTTACGTATTCGATAGTTACTTACGGTAATAATACCATTGGTAAATCGTCGGTGTAAGATCGGGCAGCGTTATTCGGTAGCATTAAAAATGCGATAACGTAGCATATAAAATTGCTCAGAAAAGCGATGGTGATTAAAGGTTTCAATCTGAATATTTTTTTTCCACCGACGAATATTGTTAAAAATCCACCTGTTTTTAAAAATTAAAATTATAAATAAACTTGATTATTTGCTCGTTCAAATTTTGTTTAAAAAATAATCGATTCGTTTTCGTTGCTCATCGCATCAAATCGATGAATTTCTCTTTCTTTTTTCAAAAAAAAATTCTTCTTGGTTGTAACAGTAGGTATTTTTGAAATTTCTAAAAAATCCCAATTTTTAGAAATTCTGGCGGGTCTGTAAATTTGTCAACTATTAGACAAACTTCCGAAATGAGGGGAGGGGGTAATAAATTTGGCAATATTTCCAAACGTTGAAATTTCTGGAATTAAACCAAATTTTAATAAAATGGACGAGAAATGTTCATCTTTTTGGTTGGAAATTTTAATCATTTTTCAGGGCTGCGAGGACGATGAAATTTTGGTTCTCGTTCTCAGAATTTTTAGTTATTTAGTTTTCGCCCTTTCTTCGTTCTCAAATGTTTGTTCTCGTTGTTCAAAAATTGTTCTTGTTCTTTAAATTTTTGGTTCTGTTTGTTTCTTTTTTTCTTCGTTCTTTGTCGTTCTCGCAGTTCTGATATTTTTTCTCAACTTAATCGTAATAGTATATTTTATTGAAAATTGGACGATAGATACTCAATTTTTTTTCCTGAGGCAATCGATTGGCAAATTTTAATTTTTCAGGAGTTTAAAATAAATTCTCATTTCTACTCTTCCTCCTCCCTGTTTTGGATTTCTTTCTACTTCCCTGCTAGTATTATTTTCATTTTAGACGGTGGATACAAATGTGTAATAAATAATTCAGTTCACTTACCAATAATTTCGCCAATTCCTTGAAATATACCGCAAAGTGGAGCTAGTTCTTTCGAGTTGGCCGACAGATATCTGGAGAAGCTCATGCTGGCGCTCAGAATGCTCAGAAAAGTTAAATGAATACCTAAAAAATGTTCACCAAGTATGTAAGTCGCACTCAGGTGCAGAAAATTATCGATTAAATTTCAGTTGACCAATCCAGAAAGTAGAATTCAACCTTCCCAATTTTTTTCAAAATACTTTCATTATGCTGTTAGGTCTTGCAGCGCAGCGGTGGCAACTTGGGAGTTTTTCAAATTCGACCCCCCCCCCCCAAGAAGAGTTTATTCATTACTTTGACTCCTTCCCCTTTCATCGGAAAATTTGTAAATTTTCCGGCGGTTCCTAATCGGCTTGCAAACTTTTCCAATACTATTTTGTAGAGCGAAGAGGTAAATTTATCATTTCAAAAAATTAGGAAAATTTGAAAAATGAAAAAACTTCAGTTATCAAGATGCTGTTGTAACAGCCTCTTCGAAATGAATTCCACTAATTTCAGTCTCAATATTAATTTTGCTATGTACTTGAGTGACTGTCAAGAAATTTTTCTGGGTGGTGCAAGTTTTTTCAGAGTGGTCACGAACTCAGAGCTGGCGAAAGCAAATGCAGGCCCCGTGCTATAAAAATTCTCGAGTTCTTTTCCTCCCCAAAAAATGTCGAAAATGAATTTTTCAACCCTTTTCCGCAAATTTGTTTGGTTCTGTCTTTTTTGTTCAATATTTTTTAAGAGAAAATTTTTGAAAAATGGCAATTTTAGCGAAGAAAAAAAATGTTGTTCATTTTTAGCATATTTTCTGCAAATAAAATGTAAAATAGAAATTTCAGGTTCCTCACTAGATCTTCAAAAAATGCGGATGCACTCTTTGCACTCTTCCCCCTCTCGCCGACCCTGCACTTAATATTAGAGTGGGCCGAAAAACCAAAAATTTTGATTTTTGAAAAGTTACCCCAGCCAAAAGTTGTTGGCTGGATAGACTAAAAAAATAAAATAAAAAATTTCAATATTGATTCATATCTTCCGATCGCGCAAGAGCCTTCAATTCTTCGGAAATTGTCAAAAATTCAACATTTTCAGAAATTTTAAAAAATTTCAAAAAAAATCAAAATTGATTAAAATCAATTTTAGAGCTTATTTAGGGCATATTTGAAGCAAAAAGCACAACTTTTTTGAAAAAATCCATGTTTTATATTTTTTTAAATTTCTCATATTTCTTCACCTCTGAAAAATTTTTAAAAAGTTATAAAACACTGATTTTTTCAAAAAAAAATGTGCTTTTTGGTTTAGATAGTCACTACAGAAGCTCTAAAATTAATTTCAGTCAATTTTAAATTTTTTCGAAATTTTTGAAATTCGGAATTTTTGAAAAATTGAAGGCTCCTGCGCGATCGGAAGATATGAATCGATTTTGAAATTTTTTCATTTTATTTCTCTAGTCCATCCAGCCAACAACTTTTGCGGGGGGGGGGGGGTAACTTTTCAAAAATCAAAATTTTTGGTTTTTCAGCCCATCCTATTTACTATACGAAGGAACCCCTGATGACTTACCCAAATGAATCATTGTCGCAATTAAAAGCAACATTTTAGGCGTCTTCAACAATTTCACCGATTTTAACATTTCGTTCCCTGGTGATCGGACGATTTTCGCATCTTCGTCGTTTCTCAGCGGAGGTCGTATACCCAACATCATTAATATGGCCACAATAACGAATCCAACCAACGTGAAAACGATCCTTGCTCTCATCGGTCGGTCGATGGCTTTATCGATATCGTTAAATTGCGAATATATTATCAAGTTTCCGAAAAAATGACTGCAAAAAATCACCACGATTGTACATATTAATTCTCAACCACGACGACGATCGATTTCAGGTTAATGATTTCTCAACACTTTATACCTAGACTGGAATAAAATCCAAAATACTCCGATACTCGAGTACGCTTTGCCTACTTCCGAATTTAAGACCGTGTAGTTGGCCTGGCCCGTCCATAGAATCGAAGCCCCAAAACCGCATAAAGCTGCTCCCAAATATATCCAAAAACTTTGCTCGGTGTAGAATAAAGCGATATAAATTCTGAAAAAAAAAATCGATTTAATTATTCGCGTTATAGCATTGCAAAATATTATTAATTTATACAGACGTAATATCTACCTACGCATTATGAATAATTCTATGTATTATAATGATATCGAAATCGATGATCTTACAAATAAAAAAAAGTGCCAATTATCATGGCATATTTAGGACCAGTTTTTGCGATAATGCCGGGGGCTAACCAAGTACCAAGGGAAAGTGTCGTGTACACGATACCGAGAGAAATGTATCCGTCGAGATGAACCGATGGGTTATCTTTTTCGATGCTCGCTGTGATGGTTTTCTAAATTCAACGCAAAAAATACACAGACGATGTCTCATTTAGTACAGATTTTAGGTACCCCTTATAAATTTCTTAATTTCCTATTCTTATACAATTAGCAATTAGCAATTAGCAACGTTTTAATATGCATACGTAACCGAGGTATAATTATAGAAAATTATCTCCAACTGGTAGCGGTCGGTATTCGCTTAAAATAAATTCGAATACGAAATAAAACTCACTTGTACACTGGTCAAAACGTTGAAGGCGTTGAACAGCATAACAAAACACAATCCCAGGTATACATTTTTCAAAAACCGCGAACTGATTTTATTTGTAATCTGCATTTTGAAAATTTATTCGTCCGGAGCGAATTTTTCAAACGACTCGATACTCTCGAGTCAGCAATACGAATAATAATATTTAATCGAAAGTTAATTTAAGTACACGTGTGTATAGATGAGAAACACGCATTGGCACTACACCAGACGACACGTCGATCGTGTTTACATCGAGTCTGATGTCTTTCCAACAGGTTTTCTAATAATCCATACCATGCAGGTCGATCCCCTCCGAGTCGAGCATTTCTTTCACGTCGTTCTGTTATCTTTAGTGATAAGTAAATAGGTAATTATTTCGTTGAAAAAATGGTATGTTGTGTATGTTGTGTAGTAAAAACGTAATATGTAGCGAGTTTTCTGTGGTTGGGTTTCTGGGTCAAGTCTATTTTCATTTGAGCGAAATTTGATCTTGAACGTTTCGAATACGAGTATAATCCTTCTCCCTGCTGTAAAACTAGTCCATAGTGCGTAGAATAAAAGTTGAACTTTGGCTATTGTTGATTCGACTTGACCATTTATATTGAAACAATCGGTCGGTTTGAATAAAACGTACATTAACATTGTTAACATTGCACTTACTTTCATGATTGTTGGAGATGTAGAGTTAATTGTCCTATAAATATAATATCCATGCTCGCTATCTCACGTCTAATTAAAAGCTAATTGATAAAAATTTGTTTTCGAAAAAATTAAATAAAATCACTTCCTAGTAGGTAATTAACCTAGATACCTAATATGCGAGGAATATGATTTTATTTGCATGTTCAATACGCGAAAATAACAAAATCGATGAAAATTACGGTTTTTCAACTAAATTTTTTTTTTACCAAAATAACATATTGTGAGCCTGGGTGGATATAGAAACCACCCATAGGTATCAAAAATTGGTTTTTGAGTTGACATTTATTTTAGGCCTTTCGGAAGGAGTAGAATTAAAGGAGAACCTCAATTCATAAACCAATTTTTGACTCCTAAGGGTAGTTTCTATATCCAGGCTCACAATGATAACGATGATGAAAGGGAGTGGTGTGCCATTTTTTAAAAACAAGCTAAATTTTACATCCTCCAAAAAGTGATATTTTTTTGTAAATTTGTCAAAAAGACGATTCTTTGATGAATATTTTTTAAACACGAAGGGATACAGAAAATCAGGAAATAATAATCAAAAAATGACGAAAAACCGTTGAAACGTCAAAAACATACGTAAATGCATTTTAGTTTAGGTACCTTCCTAATATAGTACGGTCATTTTAGGTTTTGAACCAAAAAAAATTCCCGGAAACGGGAAAGTTCGTATATAAGCTCTGTAAAGGGTGTATTTCAACATACCCGACTTTCCCTAAAATCGGTGAATATTTTGACTCCCATTTGGGGGGTGAGGGGGTTCAAATTTTCGGCTATAACATTCAAAATTACGTATTTACGAAAAAATAGTTGGAACAAAAATTGTAGAGAATAAAAAAACAAGCAATTTTGTTATTTACAATTTTTTCCTAGGACGTCATGGGAGGGAGCTAAGGGTTTCAGAAAAAAATCAATTTTGAAAATTCCCCATTACCAGAAAAAAATAACCAAAAATCGGGTTAATCGACTTTTAGGAATGGCTCTTTTGCATAGTACATCCTATTACTATGTAGAATAAGAAAAATGAACAACCAACCCCTCATCTCATAGTAGGGGGGTGGACCCCTCTGGAAAAAGTTACATTTCCCCCTGGAATATCTCAGCTACAGTGAAAAATTCGAAAAATTGGTTCATACAAACGTTGTAGAGCGTTAAAAGACGAACATTTTCCTTTTTTTACATTTTTTCTACGTAGTCTTGGGGCCGAGCTAATGCAAAAAGAAAAAAGATCGACGCGGGGTTCGAAAATTTTTCATCAACTCAATAAATTACACGTGTGTAGGCCTGGTATAAAATCTCGAACCAATAGCCCAACAAGTGGGTTTCTGGGGTTTTCGTGGTCGCTAAAGTCGATTTTTATAATCATCTAACCCCTGGACCCAAATTGGACCCCAAAAGAGGGGGTTTAAAATTTTTTCGAACGCTGCGTCGATCTTTTTTCTTTTTGCATTGGCTCGGCCCCAAGACCACGTAGAAAAAAATGTAAAAAAAGGAAAATGTTCGTCTTTTAACGCTCTACAAGGTTTGTTTGAACCAATTTTTCGAATTTTTCACTGTAGCTGAGATATTCCAGGGGGAAAATGTAACTTATTCCACAGGGGGTCCACCCCCCTACTTTGAGATGAGGGGTTGGTTGTTCATTTTTCTTATTCTACATAGTAATAGGATGTACTATGCAAAATAGCCGCTCCCAAAAGTCGATTTTTGGTGATTTTTTCTGGTAATGGGTAATTTTCAAAATTGATTTTTTTCTGAAGCCCTTAGCTCCCTCCCATGACGTCCTAGGAAAAAATTGTAAATAACAAAATTGTTTGTTTTTTTATTCTCTACAATTTTTGTTCCAACTATTTTTTCTTAAATACGTAATTTTGAATGTTATAGCCGAAAAACGAAATTTTGAACCCCCTCACCCCTCAAAAGGGGGTCAAAATATTCACCGATTTTATGGAAAGTCGGGTATGTTGAAATAACCCCTCTACAGAGCTTATATACGAACTTTTCCGTTTCCGGTAATTTTTTTTGGCTTTTGGCTTTTTTTAAGCTAAATCGTCGGTACTAATATTCTTAATTTGAAGCTGGAAAAAGACTTTTTTTAGGAATATTCAAAATTGACCCCGGCAAACTACTTCGACTCTGCATTAGTGAAATTCATGAACTTTCAAATTAAATTTAAGGCTAGTTGAAAAAATGAATGTAGCAGAACATGGCGTATTTTTCAGAAATTTTACTGTGCAATATCCATTGATATGGATTAAATTTCAATTGAATTTTTTATGGTCGAGCACTTTAAAATTTTAAAAAATATACAAGTTGAAATTCCATCGGCCAACCGATTTTTGGCTCTAATGTCTTCCCCAAATTGTGGATATTTACTCCCCAAATTAGGTTTTTGGCCCATAACTGCCAAAATATTGATGAGGTCTATGAAACTTATTCTACGTCAAATTTCCTATTGGATAACTTTTGAATGGTATTCACAAACCCAAGAGGGCTGGAGCTATATGTGATCAAAGGGAGGGGGGTTTTCTCCAAAAATTTAATTTTTGGCTTATACCATATCTGCTGAAATATTGATTCTAGTGCAAAAATGAGGTCTACAAAACTTAATCTACATCAAATTTCCAATCATATGACTTATGAATGATACGTACAAACACAAGGGGGCTGAAGCTACAATTGAGCAAAAAAAGGGGGTTTTCAATTTTATTTATGACACTAGTCAACAAAAAAAGTGTTTGTTCTGTGTTACAATTCTAATACCTAAATTCTGATTCTAGGAATCAAAACACACCAACATACTTATTCGTGGATTTCAAAATTTCCTTGGAAGAAGTGAGGGAGGGTGTCGAAAAATGAAGTTTTTCGAGAACAATAAACACGAGTTTAAGAAAAAAAAAATTCGGTTCAGTGTTACAGAAAATTTTAGAGCGAGTCGAATAGAACAAACCACAGATCTCTATCTCATTTAGAAAAAAAGTCACAGCTTAAACTTTCTTAAATTCTGTGAAAAAATCTCATTTTTTGTGCCTTGCCTACAAAAAGTGACATTTCTGAACAAACTAAGCGTCCTACGATAAAAGTGATGAAAACCAAAATTGCAGAGAGTAAAATTTCCTATCTGGTAGAAGCCATTAGATTTTTTGGCAAGCATAGTTTTCAAGATATTTTTGTGTAAAGTTGAACATTACTAACTTTTGGTAGCCAAAAATTGATTTATTTTTCTTTTTTTTCTTAATTGCCTCTTCTGGAGTTCAACTTAACTCGAAAATATTTTGAAAACTATGCGTCCCAAAAAAATCTAACCACTTCTACCAGATAGGAAATTTTATTCGCCAAAAATCAGATTTTTGGAGAAAACTCCCTCAATTTGATCAATTATAGCTCCAGCCCCCTTGGGTTTGTGAATACCGTTCAAAAGTCATCTAATAGGAAATTTGACGTAGAATAAGTTTTATGACCTCATTTTTGCTCTAGCACCAATATTTTGGCAGTTATGAGCCGAAACCCTGATTTAGGGGCAAAGATTCGCAATTTGGGGGAGACGCGCACAGCGGACGGGACTGGACACCTCAGATTCATGGTTCATGACATGAAAATAACTCATTAAAGTCAAAAATCGGTTGGCCGCCGAGTCTTTCCTTATGACCCCTTATTTTGGCTAATTCTACCGGACTACGGGTATTTTCAGCAAGCTAATAATTATGTACATAAACAGATTCGAGCAAAGAAAAATTGAAAAATTGCGAAATTTTTTGGAACGAACAAGCAATGCACTCTAAATCTGAATTAGTAAAATTCACCTGCTTGAGTTAGTGAAATCAATTTTACCTGAAAATCAGAGATTTTTCACTAATCTTTCTCTCAAAATAAGATATTGATTTCTTCCAACAAATTGGGAATTTATTGAGAAGATCAGTGAAAAATAATTAATTTTCAATTAAAATCACTTCACTGATTATCAAAGGCGGAATTTCATCAAGAACTGATTCCAATTTAGAGAGTTATGTGTTTATTCCAGAAATAGAATGATTAAAATACTGGCCAAGCGAAGCGAGGGAAACATTTTTTTGAAAAAAATTATGTTTGGAGAGCAAAAAAAGCACTTTTTTCACATTTTTGCTATAAAAAATATTTTTTCCGAGCTTTAGGGGGAGGGGGCTCAAACATTTTGAGCCCCCGGGTGCGGTTATGTTTTCGCTGAAATTTTGTAAAAATACAGAAAAATAAATCATCTGGAAAGTGTTTTTCCATAATTTTGCCATGAATTTTTCAAAAAAAATCTCTTACAATTATTTTTTAAAAATCGTGAGTAGGTAATTACTTCTGTTATAAGTATGTTATTTTTTCAAAATTGTTTTCTTGACAGATTTTTGAATTTTTCACCGAGGAGAGGGGTATACCTACGATATACATTGATATTTTGAAAAATTCCTACTGAAAATCCTGGAAAGGTCCTGCCTTTTGGTTTCGAGATTTTCAGAAGCCAAGATGAGCATTTTCTTGTTCTTGTTATTTGTTGATTGAAAACCTAAACCAAATCATTCAGTTTTCCAATTGTTGAAAAAAAATTTCCCGTGATTTTTTTGGATGCAGCATATGCCCCTTCAATTTTCATTATAGGCAACATATCTAATTAATTAGGTGTTTTAGTGGTATCTGGTGATATCAGTTATATCCAAAAATGACGTATGGCAGACCACTCATCAGGATCGAGAAAGTCAAAAAAGTTCAGATTTTCAGGTAAAGGCGAGATCTGGTAAAAAAAATTGAGAATTTCGTCCACAAATTACCAGAAAGCGGAGAGATTATAGGAACGAAAAATATGAAATTCAAATTTGTTCAGTTTTTAATATTCCTACTTGTAGATACCTGCAATGCATTTCCATTGTGAAAAAAAAATCCATAACTTTTTTGGAAACAGCATTTGCTCCTTCAATTTTCATGATAGGCAACACATTATCTAATTTTTTTAGTAGGATTCGGTTATACCAGTTATATTCAAAAATGGCGTATGTCAGATCACTCATTAGAATCGAAAAAGTCGAAAACAGTGGTAAAAAAGCATTAAAAAAGTCGAGAATTTCGTCTAAAAATTTCCAGAAAGTGGCGAGATTATGGAAACAAAAAACATGAAAAATTTGAAATTCGTGTATTTAAATTTGAGTAATGGAAAATAAGAAATCCTACATCAATTTTTCTAGTTTGGTTGGTAGAAAATTACGAGATGGCTCAGTAAATTCATGTACAATAGAAACAAAACGTTGAAAAATGTTTTTCTTTGTTTCTAAAAATCTCAATTTTTAAATTTTCAACTTTCACTTCGGCCAGGAATACTTTCCAATTCTTGAGTTAAGCAAGAGGAAAATTCCGGGTAAAAAAATTAAAAAATTTCAAAAAGTCTAAAGAAAGTCAAGATATTTATTTTTTGAATTTTAGGTGACACTTTGCGTGATACCTTTGATCATGATATTGGAAAAAATGTGATAATGTTTTGTTAAATTGTAGCGACATGTTTTCCTTCTGTTTTCTCCCTCTCACATTTTTTCCAATATCATGATCAAAGGTATCACCCAAAGTGTCATAGGCGGAGATAGGGGGGGCATGGGGGGGCTGAAGCCCCCCCAAATGTTGAATTAGCCCCCCAAATCATTTTCGTGTGTATCAAATGAGCACGAAATTTCGTTGAAAAACTTTGAAAAGGATGCAATTTTTACTCCAAAGTAATGGAATTTTTCATTCAACAAACCTTTAAAAATGGAATTATTTTCTTTCTGGAAATCGGAAATTTTTCAAATCTTAGCCCTCGCTTCGCTCGGGCATGTGGAACCTTTACTTTTCAAGAAATAAATTATCAATGTGACGAATTTTCTTGTTTTTTTCAAGCTACGAAAATGGTCTTTTTAATATCTAACGAAAATAATTAGGTGCTATGAGCAATCAGCAAATTGAATTGCAAACTAGCACGAAAATGTAAGAAATTTAAAAAAATACAAATTTTTATTCTTGTTCAAAACTACAAAAAAAGCACGAAATTTCGTTTAAAAACTTCGAAAAGGACGAAATTTTTACTCCTAAGTATGGATTTATTCACTCAACAAACCATTAAAAATGAAATTGTTTTCTTTCTAAAAATTTACAATTTTTCAAATCTTCGCCCTCGCTTCGCTCGGGCATATTAAATCTAAAATATTTAATAAGAAATGGAGGTTGAAGATTTCACTTCCTCTTCAATAAGGTTAAGTACTAAAATATTGATTTAAAAAATGAAAATATTTCAGTTTTGGATTTTTTTTCCAAAAATTTTCGCCCTCGCTTCGCTCGGGCTTGACTTTTGGAGAATCTTAAGCTTCGCGTTGTGATTTGAATAAAAATTCATGATTATATTTTATTAAATTTTAGATACATTTTATAAGGTTTGAAGTTGAACAAATAAAAAAAATAAAGGTACCAACCAAAATGTAAATTTTTCTGAATTTTCATGATTTTATTAAAATCAAAGGGATTTTGACTGATGAGTATTTGAGAAGAAAACTCGATACTTTTCCTTTTTACGACAGAAATGTTAAAATATGTAATTTTGGTAATTTTCTCTACTTAAATTTCTTCTTTCAATTTTCTCAACACAAATTTTTTTCTCTCAATTTTCTCAACTAAAAATTTTTTTCTTCTCATTTCCTCAACTTGAACTTTTCTTCTTTCAATTTTCTCAACTCAAATTTTTTTCTTCCAGTTTTCTCAATTCAAATTTTTTTCTTGTAATTTTGTTAACTCAAATTTTTTCAGATGTATAATTTTTTCAACTCGAACTTTTTTTCCAATTTTCTCAACTCGACTTTTTTCAGGCATAATTTTTTCAACTCGAAGTTTTCTTCTTTCAATTTTCTCAACTCAAATTTTTTTCTTCTAAATTTCTCAACTCGAACTTTTTTTTTAATTTTCTTTTCCTCAACTCAATTTTGTTTCTTCCAATTTTCTCAACTCAAATTTTTTTTCTTCTAATTTTCTCAACATCTCAACTCAATTTTTTCAACTAAATGTTTTTCTTCTCATAATTTATGTCATATATTACGTGATAAGAATTCGGAAAAGAAATTGTGCTGCTGCAAAATTTGAGTTGAGAAAATTGGAAAAAATTGAGGTGAGAAAATTGGAGAAAAAAATCCAAGTTGGAAAAATTACGTCTAAAAAAATTTGAGTTGAGAAAATTATAAGAAAAAACTTCGAGTTGAGAAAATTTAAAGAAACAAATTTGAGTTAAGAAAATTGAAAGAATAAAATTTTTGCTGAAAAAATTGTCTGGAAAAAGAGTTGAGAAAATTCAAAGAAAAAAATTTGAGTTGAGAAAATAACGTTTGAAAAAATTTGAGTTGAGAAAATTGGAAGAAAAAATTTTGAGTTGAGAAAATTTAAAGAAAAAATTTCGAGTTGAGAAAATTACATCTGAAAAAAAAAACTTAAGATGAGAAAAATATGAAAAAAATTTGGACTTGGAAAAAAGTATTAGAAAATCAAACTGTTGAAAAAAACGAAAATATTCTGAGCTAAGGACTCAGAAACAGACGTCAAACACTTGAAAAAAATTGTGCCACACCATTTCCGACCACTTTAAAATGAAACTAGACGCTCGTAATTTACTTTCGTGACGATTCCTCACGTAGGTACGACATTTTCTTCGCCTTTTTTGATTTCAATTAAAATTTTGAAAATTATGGCATCTAAAAACATTTTAAATTTTTGGTACCTATCTAAAAAAGGAAAAATTGACGTGGAGGGGTAGGGTGTAATTGAAAGGTACAATAATGCGTATAAAACTAAAGCTACGTATAATACCTACGAACGATATACAAAATTGAATTAAAATTTCGTCAAGTTAAATTTTATGCTTCATTTTCTTCAATTTTTGTATTCATTGTTCTTGTTTTGTATTGGATTTGTATTATAAGGAGATACTGGGTTCTTGCTGTTACCAGTTTTTTTTGAAAATTTATTTAGTTTCTCCATAATATTTACATTGGTAACTGGCAATTCTTTCCCTCGAAAAAATCTGATAATTATTTCCTGCCTTCTCTCTGATCTCATACCTATTGTTGCAAACAGTATTCAAATTTAAATGAAAACTGCTATGCTTTCTTTTCTGTATTGAATTATGTAACAACAAAGAAGGGGGAAAATCCTATAGTGATTCATGGTGTATCCTATTCTACCCACCTTTCAATTTACGGTGATACCTGCCAAACTAAGACATACGGTACGAAGACGAAAATTAGCAAAAATAAATCATGCAACAATTTCAACATTGTACAAAAACTTGTTTTTAAATTCGACCGAGCGACGATCTTTCTGTTGGCGTCAAATTGAAATTACCCACACGTCTAATTATGGAAGGAAATTTTCATTTCAAATGACTTATGTATGCATAAACATTACACTGGGTACATATATCCGGCTGATTCCGTCCACCCATGTACTAATTTTAATTTTCCTACATTCTCAATCAAAATATTATTATACTACGTGCTCGCGTACAAGTAATCGAGTAATACTATCGCATTTATTCTTGGAAATAATGACGTAATGGGATCCGCGCATGATAGCTAATTATAAAACAGGTCTTGATAGGATTTGAACTTGAACCATGTGAGCCTCCTTCGTTGGAATATCCGACTAGCTTGGTAGTTTTCAGTGACGTCCGCGAAGAATCGACATTGATTTTTCGTATCTTCGTTTATAAAATGTAATGTTTTGATATTTCGGTAATTAGAAAGATCGATTAACTCGAATTCATTTCGCGATTTTTTTTTCGGCTTCAAGTGGCTAAAAATAGTGTCGTTGGAAGTGATTTTTAATTCGAAAATAATCTAGTGAAATGCTGTTTTTTTATTGTGTATTAATAGCTGTGTTAAAATTTAGTTGGACTATTCCAATCGATAATGCTGCAAATCAGAAAATATCCAGGCAAAATGGTAAGTTTCGAGATATTTTTATTGATAAATATTTTTTCAAAGATTTGCGAACTGAGATTAAATTGAAATCGCGATTTTTTTGGCAGGTGTGCCATTGTACGATTGCCTTACGCCAAATAATCAATCTGGGAGCTGTGTTGAGATTAGAAGTTGTCACGCATTATTGGCGTTGGTGAATGGTTCTGATGAATCGACCAAGCAATACCTGCGTCGATCGTTTTGCGGAAGGAATGAGAAAAATGGTATTCCAAAAGTGTGCTGTCCTCAAAACACAGACCCAAAGCACTTCGATACGTCGATATTTCGAACATCTTCCGATGGAGCAAAATCATCCATAAAATCAGCGCCACCAGCATCAACTGCACCGACGAACCATGCTCCAGCTGATACCAAATCTAATAAAAATTTCACGAGATGTGGCATATCGATTCGGAAAGGCCTGAAGATTGTCGGAGGACAAGATGCCAGTTTAGGTAAATTATTATCAACTTTGGATTCGCTACTCGAGCTTTATGATACCAATTTGTTGCTCAAAAATGAAGCTGTGAAATTTTATATTGTTCGAGCATGACTAGAGAAATTTCACTTGTGTTGTAGGCGATTGGCCTTGGATGGCTGCGATTTTTTATCGCGTCAAGTCCGATACTCATCTGACGACTAGATGTAGTGGTACATTAATTGCCAGAGATTGGGTCATAACGGCGGCTCACTGTCTTGCCGATAGTTCCTTATTTCCGTGAGTTTTTTGTAAAATGTTTTCAGTGATCGAGGTCGCAACCAATTTTTATATCAAATTTTTAAATTTTAGAGTATCTGTACGACTGGGTGATTTGAATTTAGACGAAAGCGTAGCCGATGGAGCTTCGCCGATCGATGTGCCCATCGAGGAGATCGTGATTCATCCGAATTTCACGTTACGTCCTCCTGTGAACGATATTGCGCTGATACGATTGAAAAATCCCGTCGAGTTTAATGGTAAGTGTGCGATTTGGCTTATATGTGCAATTGTGCACTTTTGTGAGGTTTCATTTGTCAGTTCAAGTCATAAGGTTTATGCGGAACTCAAAAATAGAGAGGATTTTCGAAAAAAAAATCAAAATGCGTGAAATTTTGGCGAAAATTGGACAACGAAAACTATTAAGAAAGAAGGGGGGAGAAAAAATTAAAACCTTTATGGATTTTTTCCTGAAGAAAAAAATATATGTTGAATTTTTTTTTTATTGCTTCAAGTTTTACTTCGATTTGGAATGTTGGAATGATTTTAAAGCTAGATTTAGAGGGTTCTCAAAGAACAAATTCATTACTCAGGTCAACTGGTCAACATTATGTAGAAAATGCTGTCTGAAATTTAATGGGTGATTGTGATACAGTTTTTCACGCTGATCATGGGAAAAATAATGAAAAGTTCCAGCAAGTCAAGATTTTTCACAATTTTAATTTTTCGTTGAAAATTTGTTGTATACTTTTTGAAGTGTATTTTCTAGGAAAAGGAAGGGTCCTACAGAAAAAAAATTAATGGAAAATAGGTAAATTATACAGTGAAAAATTGTATTTCTGTGGAGCACAATGAGTTTTTTCTCATGAAGCTTAGTTTTCGAGATATTTCAGCCGAACGTTCAAAGTTCAGCTTATATTTTACTGAAAATATCTCGAAAGTTACGATTTATAGAAATAGACTGTACAGAAAAAAATATTTTAGGTTTTACAATTTATATTCTATGCATACGACCAATAGGGTGGATCAAAAAAAAAAAACATATCTTGGATTTTGACCAAATTTGGTGGAGTGGTTTACTTTGAGTGGGAGACTTCACAAAAAAAATTTGAGCACTCGAGGGGCAAGGGGAGGGGAGCAGGAGGTGCTCAAAGTGCATCTCTTTTTGAAAAAAACGCTGTTTTTTGCGTTTTTTAGCCAATCAAAATGGTGTGAGAAGCCTTCGTAGCACTCAAAAGATGCGATTTGAGTTTCTACATCTCTCTCCAACGCCATCCTTCTCCGATGAAACTCAGACTGCCACCAGGGGGTTGAAAAGTTACAGATTGAAATATTTCAATAATATGAAATTTTCACCAAGCTGGAATGATTTTTTTCATCGAGTAAGTGAACAAAAATTTTTTCAACCATTGAAAGTGAATTTTGAAAAAAAGATGAAAATTTTATACATCAGTGCAGCCAACAGCAAGTCATAAAATTCCAAAATACGGAATTTATATCGACTTTGAATTGATTATTTTTTCGCCTGAAAATATACGTATTTTTTTTTAATCACAGAAAGTTTTCGAAAATTTGTACGTCAGTGCAGCCAGTTACAAATCGTGAAATGCTACATTATGGAATTTACGTTGACCTCGAATTAATTTTTTTATCGTTTGAAAAATTTACAATCATTTTGTTTTCAATCATCAGAAATAAAAAATTTAAAATTTTTCTTTGAAAATTTTTTACGTCTGTGCTGCCAGTTGCTAATTGTGATATTCTGATATTATGAACTAAAAAAATTGGTCTTGGTCCAATCACTTAACGAAAAAATGATGCATTCTAGTTCATAATAGAATATCACAATTAGCAACTGGCTGCACTGACGTACAAAATTTTCAAAAAAAAATTTTAATGATATTTTCAGGCGAAAAAATAATTAATTCAAAGTCGATATAAATTTCGTATTTTGGAATTTAATAATTTGGTGTTGGCTGTATTGGTGTATAAAATTTTCAATTTTTTTTTCAAAATTCACTTTCAGTGGTTGAAAAAAATTTTTGTTCACTTACTCGATGAAAAAAAATCATTCCAGCTTAGTGAAAATTTCATATTCTTGAAATATTGCAATCTGTAACTTTTCAATCCCCTGGTACCAGTCTGAGTTTTGATCGGAGAAGGATGGCGATGATTTAGGGAGATGTAGAAACTCAAATCGCATTTTTTAAGTGCTACGAAGGATTCTCACACCATTTTCATTGGCTAAAAAACGCAAAAAACAGCGTTTTTTAAAAAGGAGGTGCACTTTAAGCACCTCCTGCTCCCCTCCCCTCGCTCCTCGGGGGCTCAAAATTTTTTGTGAAGTCTCATACTCAAAGTCAACCACCTCACCAAATTTGGTCAAAATCCAAGATATATATTTTTTTTTCGATCCACCCTAACGACCATACGTAGGTATTCATTTTTTTCGAAGAATTCATTCTTTGTCCAGAAAATCTATCTGAAGTGTCAAAAGTCGTCAAAAAAAGTAAAAAAATTTTCTTTATAAAAAATTCAAATTATGAAAATTCCTGACGCGATGGAGATAAACTGAAACCATATTATTCGAACTCAGCATTAATAAGATCAGAATCACCTATCGGACGTTATTAAGAAGAAAAAAGTTGAAAAAAAAATACAGTCCAATTTCACCGAGAGATTAGCACAAAAAATTAGAATTATTGCTAAAAAAAATTCAATAAATTTTGAAAATTCATTTATTCGACTAAATCATATTTTACTTTCAATTCTAGAATTCATTCATCCAATTTGTCTATTCAACCAAAGCGAAACCTACCGAAGTAGAGAATTTTACGCCAATAAAATGCCATTCATCACGGGCTGGGGTAAACTTGATTACGATGGGCCCATGTCGCCTACATTACAAGAAGCTCAAATAAACTTTATTGACCGAGAATCCTGTTCGAAAAATTACGTCAATCATCATGTTGTGATAGATGATCGTGTTCTGTGTGCCGCAGGAAAAGCCAAAGATACCTGTAAAGTAAGTCAAAAGGATCGATATCCCCAATCAATAATCGTCAAGAGATTTATTTACTATTCATTTTTTTAAATGTTTAATTAGGGTGATTCCGGTGGACCACTTATTATACCAATTTTAACTAAACATTATCTCGCCGGAATTGTATCCTTTGGCGTTGGATGTGGTGACCCTAATTTTCCTGGGGTTTATACAAGGGTCGTTGAATTTTCTGAATGGATCGCCCGAGTGACTCAATTAACTATTTAACTATCTATATACTTAATTATACTTCTCGTCTTTTCCCAACTTTCATGTTTCCTATATAAATTTATAATTTTTGTAGCCGGGTTACTAGGCACACTTCGTTGTGTACCTATTGTAGTCAATTGTGATACGTAATGAATTAATATTGTGTTGTTAGATAATATTTTTTGTACGTTTTGTTCCCTTTTTTTTTTAATTTTAGATTTTGTTATTATACCCTGTTTTACCTATTTTTTTTTCAATAATCTTACAAGACTGAGTGGAGAGTGTATATGATGATAAATTACAAAAAAAAAAAAATTATATGGTTCATATTAAAATTATTGTACTATATTTAAGGATCATTCCATCATCCTGTAACTGGGTTTTTGACCCTTGGTCTTTTATTTTTGGTAAAAAATCTGGGTTTGATCTCCCCCTTATTTTTCTCCCGAAATTTTTATAGGAGACAGAAGAGAATTTTTTTCAATTTTACAGTTCCCTGCTAAGACATCCAACTTTGAAGTCTTACTTGAAGTCATTTATGTTCTCGTAGAAAAGTAGATATACCTATACCTTTCCAAAGTATATTCAAAAAAATTCATATATGTAGGTAATTTCTCAAATCTGAAAATCTGATCTTTTTCATGAAAAGCTCAACTTTTAAACATTCCAAACAGCTTCCATGGTCTCATTAGAAAAATCGTGTAGAACATAGTGAATACATCTCATTATAAATAGTTACCATCAATGATTTTCATTTTGGGGCTTCTGGGAGTCATGGTGCTTCTTCCCCAATTTTGGTAAAAATGCAAAAAATTGGAAAATAAGGTATGGTATATCGTTGGTTTCGAATTTTGCAACAATAAATTCAAAAATGTGTATCAGTCATTTTCATTTTAGAACTTCTCAACCCTGAAGAAGCCACGATACATTCCTTCTACCCAATTTTGATTAAATTCAAAAAAAAAATGAAAATAAGGGGGAGGGGGTTGAAATATTATTTGTTAGGTATTTTTTTCCGATACTAAGTTCGAATAGGTATCAACTCGATTTCAAGATCTTATGCTCTTCTTTCCCTGTTCCGTCAAGGAGTGAAAAGAAATTTAAAAAAAACTTAGGTGATATGTCGTTTGTCATGTTTAGTGCTAAGTTCAAAAATTGAATTATTTTTAAATTTTAACCCTGTACCATTTTCTCACCCCCTCCTCACAATGTTTTAATTTTTTATACAAATGGATCACGTGGCATATCATTTTTTTGTCTTTTGAGATTTTTATTTCGATATGAGGAGGGGAAGGGGTTGATTCGATTTCTGATCTCAAAAATATTGGAGACGAAAAATACGTCATTCAATTTTTTTGACGAGTTTTGAGGTTTTTTGGCCAAATTTGAGAACTTGTGGAGATTAGGTCAATTTGATATTTGTGGGGTAATCAAAGCCAGTAAAAATTTTACAAGCAAAGTCGAAAGACCAAGGGTCAAAATCCAGTTGATATGCGAGAATTACCCATACTTAAATAAAATAGGAATGAAAAAAAAATATATTATGCCGAAAAATCAATTATGACGACCATGTTTGAGATCATACACGAGTAAAAAATTTCTTAGGTACTTACAAACTTAACATTAAATACGTAAAAAAAAAACAATAAAAATCAAAGGATCACAATCGACTCGAACCCAAGTTACTGAATTCAGTTCTGAGCCATTGGGCGTTGGTTTCCAGAGACGCATATACTCCCGGTAAATTCGTATCGCAGCCAATACCCCACGACACGACACCAACTTGAACATATCTATTTGGATTTGATCTCGAAGCACAGACCAATGGTCCTCCTCCATGACCCTAGTTTAGTAAAAAAAATGCATAGATTTAGTTATCCAGATTTCAGTTAGTAAATAAATGAATTTTTACCTTGCAAACGGATTCTTGTTCTTTGGCACAAAGGAAACTGGGATGGAGCTTGAATGAGCGTCCTAGGCGTGTTTCTCGCAAATTATTTTCGCAGTTTTCTTGCGACATTACACTGGCCGAAACTTTTTTGAGTTTATTTTGAACCGTGTTGTCTGCGAATGGTGAATATTGTGTGATGATTTTTATATATAGGAGCTCCATTTCAGACGCCCCGCCCATTCAAGGGAGGGGTCTCATCTGCTGGCATTATTTTCGTTTGTGCTCACTCCCTTCTATGGTTGGGGCATCAAAAATGGTGCCTCATCCATAGATGGGAGTGGAAGCTCGAACGAAAATAATGTCATCACAAAAGAGCACAATTAATTGACCTCACTGCCATCCCCCAATCTTTAATGGGCGGATCACTATTTCTGATACCCCGCCCTGACCTAATTTATTTCCTGGAGAAAGAGCTGAGCACAAACGAAAATATGCCAGCACAAAAGAGAACAATCCGAGCACAATCGATTGACCCCACCCTCACCCCTCAATATTTAATGGGCGGAACATCATTTCTGATGCCCCGCCCATAGAAGGGAGAGAACACAACCAAAAATAATGCCAGCACCGAAGAGCACAATACGAGTACAATCGATTGACCCCACTCTCATCCCTAAATTTTGAATGAGCGGGGCGCCATTTCTGATGCCCCGCCCTGGCCTATTAGTCAGGACTCAATCGTACAAAAAAAGGCTAAATTGATTTTATGATTTATTCTTGTTCTGGACACTAAAACAAAGAAATTAAGCCCATATGCCCTTTTTATCCCCTCCCCCTTTCTCCAAGATCCACCCCCAACATTTCAAACGTGTGTATCCCCTTATCTATGGGTCCTGATGAAAAAATTTTCAAACAAAAGTTGTTCCTCAGCACCTAATGTATATTTTCATTTCTCATCAAAATCCATTTTGGAGCAACTCCTGCCCCCCCCCCAATTTGAAAATGAAAAAGTTTTCAGAAAACTTCAAAATCACGTTTTCTTCATTTTAAGCGAAAAGTTTCATAGATACGGAAAAATTTGTAATCACAAAAAATATTCAGAATTGAATTTCTTTTCCAATGAGCTTTATGACGACCATTTTCACCAAATTTTACCGACAGGGTGGATCTCTCCCCTACCCCTTATCTCGGAAGTTGGACCCACGAAAAAAAATGAACGATTTTTATTCTTCGATATCTAATGCATAATTTCATTTATTATCGGAATTCATTTTGGAGTGAATTTTGTTCGTGGGTCCAACTTTGGTGAAAACGAGGAAGGGGGAGAGGTCCACTCTGTCGGAAAAAGTTGGTGAAAATGGTCATGATAGAGCTCATGGGAAAGGAAATTCAATTCTGAATACTTTTTGTGATTACAAATTTTGTCGTATCTCCGAAACTATTCGTTTAAAATGAAGAAAACGTGATTTTAAGGTTTTCTCAAAAACATGTTTTGTTTCCTAATTTGGGAGGGGGGCAGGAGTTGCTCCAAAATGGATTTTGATGGGAAACGAAAATGTACATTAGGTGCTGAGGAACAATTTTTGTTTGAAAATTTTTTCATTACGACCCACAGATAAGGGGATACACACGTTTGAAATGTTGGGTAGTGAACCGTGGGGAAAGGGGGAGGGGATAAAAAAGGTGTTATGGGCTTAATTTCTTTGTTTTAGTGCCCAGAACAAGAATCAATCATAAAATCAATTTTAACAGGAATAGCGCGTGGACGTAAGATTGAGACCTGACTATATAGTACAGTAGAAATAGGGGGGAAAATAGCAATACCCCCAAAAAAATTGCTATAAAAGCGGTTTTTGGTTTATTCTGTGGAAACGGTCTAATCTATCACATACTGAAAAACCTCCCTGAATCTCCGCCCCAAGTCACTTTTTTCGATGCCACAGCCCCTCAAAATAAGTTTTTCGCCTTTAACTTTCGAAATTACGCACTTCTGAAAAAAAGTTGAACCAAAAGTTGTAGAGCATCAAAAACCCAACAATTTTGCTATTTACAATTTTTCCCTAGGACGTCATGGGAGGGGGCTAGGGTCTTCAGAAAAAAATCAAATTTGAAGATTTCCCATTACCAGAAAAAATCACCAAAAATCAGGTTAATCGACTTTTAGGAGCGGTTCTTTTGCATAGTACATCCTATTACTATGTAGAATTTAAAAAAATGTAAAACCAACCCCTAGCTCCCTCCCATGACGTCCTAGGGAAAAAATCGTAAACAACAAAATTGTTTGTTTTTTGATGCTTTACAACTTTTGTTTCAACTTTTTTTTCAGAAGTGCGTAGTTTCGAAAGTTGCAGGCGAAAAACTGATTTTGAGGGGGCTGTGGCATCGAAAAAAGTGACTTAGGGAGGGATGTTCAGGGAGGTTTTTCAGTATGTGATAGATTAGACCCTTTTCTACAGAATAAACCAAAAACCGATTTTATAGCAATTTGTTGGGGGTCAGACTGAAATTCTACTCCACTAATATATTCATTTTCGGGGGAAAGGTGTGAACACAAACGAAAATAATCCAGCACATGATAGCACAACCCTAGCACAATCGATTAAGGCCATTCTCACCCCTCTTGAATAGGCGGCGCGTCTAAAATGCATAATTATTTGACAAATCGTTGGTATTTTACCTGAATTTCGGGTCCATCCGGTGACCAGACAGTTCTGCGAATCGTACGAGTTTGAATTCGCGTATATTCTGTCAGCAGCTGGAGAGCAAGCTGGAGCTACATGATCTTCCAAGGTGAACGGGTCGTTGACGCTTATTAAAGCTAAATCGTTGTGTAAAACTTTGCTGGAGTAATTCGTGTGCGTTACAATTGTGCTTACTGTTCGTTCTTGGTGAGGAAGCCTTTCGTCTGTTTCTCCATTTATGACAAAATCTCCTGCGCGAACTCGTAAATTATTTATATCAATATTGCTGAAAACCAGATTAAAAAACATTAAATCATAAAAATATCGAACCTAAAATAAATCACAATAAATAATTCTTTACTGTATGCAATGGGCTGCTGTCAAAACTACAAATCGAGATAACAGAGATCCTCCGCAGATCACCGTACTGCCAGTGGAATCTCCGTTGGTTCGTAAAACCGCCACCATCCAAGGGAATTCGCCAAATGAAATATCTGTATGAGGAGTAAATTGAATAATTGGAGTTCTATTTTTCATCGAGCCAATAGAGACAAAATCTGTTTTGAGAATTACCCTCCAACTCACCTGAATTTGAATTTTGTCCATTTCCTTTTCTGATTCCGCATTCGGCTGTGACTGGTGTCGACGATGGCGATGATGAGCCGGTATCTACATAAGATTCCGTCGACGTTGACGAAAATGGCGATTGACTGTCGACATTAGGATCTATTGACGATGACGGTGTTGACGATTGACTCGAGTCGACATTCGGATCTATTGACGATGACGGTGTTGGCGATAAAGGATCTGGAACTATTGGCGGTGACGTGATACCAAAGTCGTCTACAATGGCTGTAGAATCAGTCTTACAGCAAACTTGAGAGGAGTCTTCGCACAAAGTTCTAAAAATACAATTTCACATCAAAAGTTTCACATCTCATTTAGAAAAATCGTATCAAAATTATTTAATAATTCTGAAAAAAAAATCTCATTGGAAAATACTTACTCATTTTCAACCCTATTATCATTTTCGCACAGATAAAATATCACACACTGGCATTCTTGCTGCGGATTGTCGGCTTCGTCGAAGGTGTTCCTTAACAATGGAGATGATGCCCAAGGTTGATTTAGTACACGAGTCCGGCCCGTGGTAGTGCGCCTCGTGGAGGCTGTAATTGCTTCATCAATCGCCAACGATACGAGTACCAAAATTAATAAATTAAAAACGCGCCGGAACATATCGAACGTTGAACAAAATTATACTTGTACGATCGATTAAACCGCTATAATTAACTACTCGTGATGAAAAACTGCGAACTGATGGTCTCTCACGAGCAGGTACGAATCACAATGTTTCTGAGGAGTGTGTTGATGCAAAATGGTAATTATTTGTTGTTACCTTGGGGGAAAACACATTTTGGAGAAATCACGATAATACTGATCGAATCTGTAACCCTGCCAGTTTATTAATTAAAAAAATCGCTCACGTGATTTCAAACTTCCATATAAATAAGGAAGAGTGACGAAAGTAGATACATGACGGTCTGGGTGTTTTTACATATTTACGTCTATCGATAGACGTATTTTCGGTCGCTGATGGCATTTTGCGCGTAAAAAACTGGTTAGGCGAGGAAAAAAAGAAAAACCCGAGATGGTCGAGTGGGACTCGTTGCTTGTTTTGGTGCAGGAGGGGTAACTGTGTATTGGATTAGTAACACATTCGTACGAAATATTTGAAACCAACGCAAAGATTAACTTAGGTTAGGTAAAAATTGAAGCAAGTTTTTCATAGAATAAACCTAATTTTAATCTTGAGTGCTATTTTTTTCATTTTCAAAATCATATGACCATAGATTGATCATGATGTTGAAAGAAGTGGCAGGAGGGGTGAAAAAACAAGAAGAAATTATTGGTCACATTTTCAATGTGTCTACTGTCTACTACAGGTTGTAAATTGAAGAGCTTAGAATCGAAACTGACTTTTGACTTCCAAATCGAAATGCGTTTTTTTTGCAGATTCGAATACTGCATTAACTTCTCTGCAACCCTACCAAAACATTTTTTCCGATTTCGCCATCAAGTCTTCCAAAATCGCCGTTGAAAAATGCCCTTGAAGTCAAAACTGACTTTTGCCACTCAAAAGTAAGTTCTGACTCCAAGTTTTTTTATCACGTGATCAGACAATATTTTGGTTGGCGATAACAGCATTGGATGTCAAATAGAGTCGTAATTTTACATCCTAGAAAAAACCTGGGCTGTGTTCAGAAAATGGCCAACAGAACAACAGATCAACAGAGACAAATTTTATTTTCAAAAATTAAATTGAATGTAAATCTTGAATTTAGAAAAAATGGTATTTCTTCAATCAAACAATAATTATTTTTCATTTGAATTAAAGAAAATTTTTCATTAAAAATTGAATTTCTCTCTGTTGATCTGTTGTTCTGCTGACCATTTTCTGAACCCAACCCTGAGTTGATAGAGTAAAATTTATTGTTATTTTTTCAGATCATAAAAATTCTGATCTGATTTGAAAATTTCTAAACTTTTAAACCTGCCATTCTAATGATGACAAAGTTGTAATTATTTATAGTCGGAAAAATTAAGTTGAGTTCGAGAAGTGGATGAAGAAGACAACTTTTTTCCGAAGTTCAGCTTGCATTTAATTTTGAAAGAATGAAAGTCTAAGGGTGGAAATTTTTTGTAAAAATTTACTTGAAAATTTTCCCAATTGTAGCAGGCTTTATTTCAATTTTCATGCATCGTAGCACCTTCAATTTTCGACCTAGGTAAAAATTGTATATGACCTTTTTCGTAGATCTTTTTATGAGCAACACGAAAGGGTCTACACTTAATTCGGCCAAACTAAAAATTGAAAGAGTTACAGCACTTTAAAATTCCCAAATTTTAGCGAATTCTTCCAAATTTCAAAGTATTATAGCGCCTCCAATTTTTGACTTAGGCAAAAGTTTTATATGACTTTTTTTGTAGATCTTTTTACGTACAACAAGAAATGTTCTATAATATTTTTCACCTAAATTAAAAATTGAAAGCGTTACGGCACTTTGCAAATTTCCTAAAAACCGTGACTTATGGCATGATTTTGAGGCCATGGTGGCACGGGTAAACGTGCTTCAATCGGGTCGTAACCAAGATTACGTATGTTTTAGGGGTAAAAGTAAAAAATTTAGAGGGTATGCGCCCCGAAATTTTAAGTTCGATTTTTCCTGGGACACCCTAGTGTGCGGATTTGATTTTTTTTTTAAATTGCCATCAATGGATGTACCTAATGACTGAATTCGTTTTTTACGTTTTTCTCGGAAACTTCTTCGTAGCAAAAATCAGTTTTGATTCCAAGCTCCTCAATTGTCGAAATCTGAAATTTGTCCCAAAAAATCATTAAAAGTCGCAAAGTAACCAAAAGAAAGAAAAAAATTGGTAAAATTTCAGTTTTTCATTTTTTGCATAAATACCCTCGCTTCTCTCAGATTCAATAATAAATTACAATACCCCAACAAAGTTATTGACAGTATATATACTTTTTTCTCGATTTAACCAAAAATTCTCTTATAAAAATAAGAAATAACTCCATTGCAGAAATTTCTTATCCCATTACAAACCGCCGATTAAGACCACGTTTAGCTCAAGACCTAAACATACTATAATTTCTATTTCTTAAGTTTGTAAATTATTTTAAGCCTTTGTTCATAGCGCACATCGCGCTGGAAACAAACAAACAAACAAATACACATCTTCTTAAAACCCTCCTTTCTTAATTTTCTATGTATTTAGGGAAGCGAATCAGAAAATCGAAGGAGCCTTCGTGGAATTTATCGATTTCAAATAAAATGTTTTTGAATTTTTTGGAGAATGAAGGGGTGATTAATTAATTTTGAGAAATATAGAATATTTAATCCGAACAAAATCCAAATTTTCATATTTGTAATTCAGAATTCAGATAGTGAACACCATAAAAATAAACTATGTATACCTAATCTTTTAAGTTACATACATATTATTTTAATTCGAGAAGAAATTAATTTCTTATGGTGGTCAAATATTCGTACATTTCAAAAAAATTGGGGGATTGATTTTAGTGATTTTAAAAAAGTAGTTTGGTCACCTTCCGGCTCAAAAAATGTTTCTAAAGTTACTATTTTTCCTTCGAATTTCACCTCAATAGCTATAAGATTTTATCAATAATCAATGTGGCCAAAATTAAGATCCAATTTCGTGGTTAATGATTTAAGGAGGTGTATAAATGAAAATCGCACTTTTTTAGGGCGATGGGAATCCCTAGCTCTGTATTTTGAGCTGGGAAACTCTAAATTTTTTAGCACAGGTTTCCCACTCAAATTAAACTACCTCACAAATATTCGTCGAAATTCAGGATTTTTAAAAATCAAATTCATATTGAAAAAGTTTGGACCCCACGAGAGAATATTCCAATACCGTATGTAGGTAATCTGAATTTCGAGAAATTTATTTCGCCTCTCATCATTAAAGTAGTACCTAAATAGTAATTATAGTCAAGAACTAATTGATGAAAATAAAAAATATATATTCAGAGTCGCAAACAAATCGAATACTTTGTTTTTACCTTGTTAAAGTACAAACCGATTTTTCGGATGCAGTTCTATTTCCATTCAGGTTGTTGAATTCAGTGTTGAGCCATTCAGTATTAGTTTTTAAAGATGCGTAGATTGTTGGTAACACGTCGAAACAGCCTCCACTCCAAGATAACACACCAACTTGGACGTATGTAGTATAAGGAGGAGTCGATGTCAAAGCGCAAACCAACGGTGCTCCTCCATCACTTCTCTAAATTTATCATATTATCATATTAGTATAAGGTACCTATTTCTGATAAATTCATGTGCGTCGTTTTCCGATTTCTGATTTTGCAAATTGAAGGGGTTATTTTTCGATTCAGGAAATGAATAGGTACATACCTCTAATTGGTATTTGGTACTTTTTGTGTTAAGAAATCAGGCTGCATTTCAGATGCTCCGCCGGGGGGGGGGGTTAAAGTGTTCGTAATCGATTGTGGTCGGTTTGTGCTCTCGTGTGCTGGCATTATTTTCGACTGTACTCACCCTCACATCTGATCAGATCTAAAAAAAAAATCATCGAGGGCAACAAACAAAAACAATGTCAGCACAAGAGAGCACAAACCATCTCACTCCCACCTTTCGATCTTTTATGGACGGGACACCATTTCTGAACCAGTTTCTGTTTTCCACGTACTGTGACGGTGGTGGCGTTGAATTTTTTTTTTCAAGTTTTTATCAATTCGTCGATTCTTTACCAGTGTCAACTTCTTATTTCTTAGAATTTCTTCCAACACGGCAGTTTTTTTTCAATAATTTCAAAATTTTTCTCCCTGAACGTCGTGAATGTGTATTGGGATATTGAAATTCCAGTTTTTCCCAAATCGAAACCTACAATTTCCTTCATTTTCCCACAGAAAATCATAAATTTCCCACGTTTTTCCCTTTTTTTATTCAAAATTTCATTAATTTCCCACGTTTCTCCTCTGTTTTTCATCAATTCTCAAATTTTCCACGTTTTTCCTTTCAACTTTTTTAAAAATAAATTTTGCTTCTTCAAAGGAAAAGTTGTTTGGGTGGGGGTCAGACTCTACGAAACCAAATTCTCGGGAAATACCAGAAAATTCCAAAAAATTACAATTTTTCCTTTTTTTCGCTACATCAGGCGAATTTTCCATTTTTCCTTTTTTTGATACGAAACCGAAACCAAATTCTTATAATAATGCTAAAAAATTCATAGAAATTTGTATTTTTCCATTTTTTCTCTCCATTGGGTAAATTTCCCATTTTTTCATTTTTTTCCTCTTTTTTGATCAACGGGTAAGTATAGCCGGGTTTTTGGTGAAATCGGCCCCTCTCCGATTTTCGATCTAACCCCCTCAGGTGGTGTACCTTGATGTAAAAAAAATTCAGAAAAATTTTTGACCCCCCAATCCCCTCCCTTTCGGAGTTATGACCATTTTATTGCATTATTTTCAAGAATTTTTAATTTAAATGGAAGTGAAGGAAATTTTCTGTTCTTTGGCACAAAGTTGCATCTCGTAGAGGTGTATTTACGATAATTTTTTCAAAAATTTTGGTGCACTCCTTCACGTTGTTTCGCCTATTTGAAGTTTTCAATCGTAAAAAACACCACATAAGCGAAGAGCGACCACTTTTTAAAAATATCTCAAATACGCGTTTTTTAACGTAGATTCACGTCACGTATTCACTTTTGGCGACTTCGATGCACCAAGGGCCAAAAATCGCGAAAAACCGTACAAAAATGTTGTTTTTTAGCATATTTTTCAAATTTTGAGCGTTTTGTAAGGAGAGAAATGGCTGAACGAAGAAACTCACGTCGGATTCGTATTTATCGGGTCAATATACCCTGATCAACACCCTTTTCGCGCTCGTTTTATTTGAAGACTCGAAATTCGCTATTTTTGTCATGAAAAATCAGTGAAAAAGGTGAATTTTGAGACTTTACGCAAAACGATCGCGAAAAGGGTGTTTATCGAGGTATTTTGACCCACTAAACACGAATCCGACGTTAGTTTCTTTATTTGACGGTTTTTTCCGTATAAAGCACTCAAAACTTGAAAAATCTGCTAAAACAACAACATTTCTGCATGGGTTTTCGCGATTTTTGGACCTATAAGTTCAAAGAAACAGCCAAAACAAAATTATCAGGAAAAATCTACATTAAAGAATATGAAACTGTAAATTTTGAACTTGGATACCTAATACTAGGCCAAAATTTCAATTTCGGGTAGTAAACTAATAAACTTGAAGTGGTATTATAAAATGAAGTTTGGGTTTCTGATTTTAAATTTGGCCTTAGTTTTTTTATTTAGGCCCTCTAGACCCCTAAGCTCATATAGAGAGCGGAAATCATAAATTACCAAACTTCGGAGTTTTTCACGATTCCCCGATCCAAAACCAAATCGTGTAATTTCTTTCAAATACACAGCTTTCGTTTCGGTTGACAAAGTGGGCACTAGGTAAAGGTTGGAGGGTAATGTTGTGTTTTTTGCTTTAGTAATGTATTGCACATTTTCATATTTTTTAATGAAAATTTTTCCCGATTATTTTGTTTTGGCTGTTTCTTTGAGCTTATACAGGTCCAAAAATCGCGAAAACCCATGTAGAAATGTTGTTGTTTTAGCAGATTTTTCTAGTTTTGAGTGCTTTATACGGAAAAAACCTTCAAATAAAGAAACTAGCGTCGGATTCGTGTTTAGCGGGTCAAAATACCCCGATAAAACCCTTTTCGCGATCGTTTTGCGTAAAGTCTCAAAATTCACCTTTTTCACTGATTTTTCATGACTAAAATAGCGAATTTCGAGTCTTCAAATAAAACGACCGCGAAAAGGGTGTTGATCAGGGTATATTGACCCGATAAATACGAATCCGACGTTAGTTTCTTCGTTCAGCCATTTCTCTCCTTACAAAACGCTCAAAATTTGAAAAACATGCTGAAAAAAATAACATTTTTGTACGGTTTTTCGCAATTTTTGGCCCTTGGTGCATCGAAGTCGCCAAAAGTGAATACGTGACGTGAATCTACGTTAAAAAACACGTTTTTGGGATATTTTTAAAAAGTGGCCGCTCTTCGTTTATATGGCGTTTTTTACGATTGAAAACTTCAAGTAGGCGAAACAACTTGAAGGAGTGCACCAAAATTTTTGAAAAAATTATCGTAAATACACCTCTACAAGATGCAATTTTGTGCCAAAGAACAGAAAATTTCCTTCACTTCCATTGAAATTAAAAATTCTTGAAAATAATGCAATAAAATGGCCATAACTCCGGAAGGGAGGGGGTTGGGGGTCTAAAATTTTTCTGAATTTTTTTTACATCAAGGTACACCACCTGAGGGGGTTAGATCAAAAATCGGAGAGGGAGCCGATTTCACCAAAAACCCGGCTATACCCTTTCTCACAATTTCCTTTTCCCCATCCCTTCCCTTTTCACTTGAAAATTCCCACGATATGGGATTCCAAGATATCCCAACACCGATTTTTAACAACACTGAAGAAATGATAATGACTTAAATATTATGTACTTATCTGAACAAATCTTACCTCACACACGTCATCAGGGTTTTCACCTTTGGAACATATGAAACTAGGATGTAGCTTGAAAGTTGACTTGAGACGTGTAGTTTGTAATATGCTTTCGCATTGGTCGTTGGGTATTACATCAACGTATTTTTTTCTAGGTATTTGTGGAATACCTCCAATCTCTGCGATCGAAATTATTATGATGCTATTGAAATTTTTTTTAGTAAATGTCAAGTAGTAAAAAAAAGCAATTACCGAGCGTGGTTTTTCCCCATCCAACGATTATACATTGTTTCGGATTGTACGAGCCTGGAGCTAATGATGTGCACGGAGATCCTTCTAAAGGAGCGCAAATACGACCGATGTGGGACTCGTAATTGAATGGTTTGTCAACGCTTAGCAGAGCTAAATCGTTATGTAAGACTTTACTCGAAAAATTCCCATGTATTGTGATTTGCTTAACTATTCGGTCTTGATACGGAAGTTGATCGGTTGTGTTGTCATTCATGCTGTAGACACCTGCCCTAATTCTCAGCATACTTGGATCCTTGTTGCTACATCGATTGAAGAAAAAAGGTAATTGATGAGATTTGAAATTGAGAAATAGGTATGTAAGATGCCTACTTACTATACGCAGTGTGCCGCAGTCAAAATTACAGTTCGGGATAACAAAGACCCGGAGCAAAAGTAGTCCAACGTTTGTACTCCGTCTGTCGACGTATTTCTGGTTCGTAAAATAGCAACGATCCAGGGAAATTCTCCAATTTGAACGTGTGCATATCCTACGAAATCGTTAATATTTCTAGTTAAATTGAAAATTCAATAAATCTGATGAGATTCCTTACCCTCACTCGCTGTTACATGATTGTCAATTCTTTTCCGAATTCCGCACTTTTCTTTTTCGTTATCGATGCTGCTAGATGCTGGAGGTGCTTGTGATGACGATTCAGCCGGAGATCGAGCTATTCGCGAAGATTTCGAATTTGCTAGTATCAATGAAAACACCAACAATGAGAAATGCAAATTTCGTGAAAAACACATATTGAACGATAAATCTGATGCGTTTAGCTTAAAATTCTATGAACTTTTCGTTTCGATGCAATTTCTAATGCCTCAAAGTATCTCCTTGAAGAAGACGTATTTATTATAAAGAATTTCGAAGGTGGGCAAACCCAACGAGTAGTGACCAGTTGAACAGATGAACTTGGCTCACGTGATGATACCTAAATATGTAGGTAGATATTTTTAATCTCAAGTTATAGGTACTGTAAATACATTAAGGTGTTACGTACGTGTTCGCTAAAGAAACGCCATTTATCAACAACTGTAGCATCTGTGGAAAACAGGTTTTTACATTTTTTTCTTGCCATAAATGCAAACAGCTCTAAAATGAAGAAATTTTCTTGACATGATTAATATTTTGTGGCAAGAAACGAAAGGAAAACTGGAGAATTGAAAAGATGAAAAAATGTTTCCAAGACGTAAGAAAATTTGAAAAATAGGTACTCGTTTCATAGGAGGAAGTATAAAAAATTGAACAAAACTCGTTTCTGAAATAGCACCATAGTGTCAAAGGTACTTCTCCATTTTACATTTTTTAAAATATATATATTTGAAGATTGAGGTATTAACATTTCAAAGTCTATGAATTGAAAATTCCATCGAGTAGTTCTGATTTTGAACAAATGGTCAAAAAATCAATTTTGAGGTAGGTTTCCTTAGAAATCATGATAAATGTAGATTTTTTCAAGTTACTCGAAAAGAGCTGAGAACCCAATTTTTAGTCGCCCAAATTAATTTTCAAGCTTTCTGGAGAAATTAAAATAATCTGGAGGAATTCAATTTTTTTTGGAAGCTTCAGAATAGTTGAAAATGGCGAAGAAGTTTGGTTTTTCGAGCCTGGTATTAGATATAGACTGGATTGTTATTAATTTTACTGGAAAATATATTTTTGCCGAAAAAATTATTTTTTTCAATGTTTTAGTGGGTAAATTTTTATCAGATGGTCCAGTTCATCAGTTTCATCATTCGAAGCTTCGCTTTCGTGTAAAACCTCAAAAACTGTTCGAAATATCGAGAAAACACTAATCTATCAATTTTCAACCCTTTTGCAGGGACCTTGAACATAGATCGAATCAAAAAACCAATTACATACGTATACAGGTCGACGCAGAATTTCTAAATTGCACCTTTGTGAACTATCAGCTGATAGTTCACAAAGGTGCAATTTGAGATTCTGCGTCGACCTGTTTGGAATTTTAGGGGGCAACGAAGTAGAAAAACTACGTGTTTTTTTTTTTCTAAAATGATCTTACTTTGAGAACGCACAGCTCCGACCCAGAGGAGCTGAAATAGCTTCTGGAAAGTCACCCGCTCAAAGTACATATGCAACATTATTTAAAAATTAGGCCAAATCGAAGGAATTTTTGAAAAGCTTTCCTAAGTGCCAAGTGTTTACTGAAGAGAATCTGGAAATTTTTTCAATTTTGTTGAAGTAGGTATTGACATTTTGTAGTTGATTTATGATTTTCTTTTGGGGTGGGGGACGAAGTTGCCAACCCGAGATTTCGAAAAATCACTATATTTTGGCTAAAAAAAAATGCGTCACTAGAAATCACTAAGTTTAGCCAATTTGTTCAAAAATCACTAAAATCACAGTTTTTTTCCCAGAAGTCGTTCAAAAATCACTTTTATCACTGTATTCATCCTCAAAAATCACTTTATAAAAGTGAGTAAAAAAATGTCAAAATCGCCAGAAATTGCTGTTTTTCATGTTTTTCGAATATTTTTCATCAAAATCAGTGAAAATTTAAAAGTGGACCTTGTAAGCAGAGTAAAAAATTACCAAAATCACTAAAATTTTCGAAAATTACTCATGGTGTCCATTCTCTGGAAAACCGGAAAAACCGGGAAAAGTTAGGGAATTTTGGAATTTTCTCTGGAATTTTTCGAAAATTCAAAAAAAAAGATGAATCATTCAGAAAAATGTTTCTTTGCATATTTTATTAAAAATTTTTCAAAAAATTTCGCCCTCGCTCCGCTCGGGCCGGATTGTATCTTTTATCTAATTTTTTATTCGTAATTTTTTGTTGACCGTAATGTACCTACAATAAAATTGATACTAAAAGTGTATGTATTTATTCAAAAAAATTTTCCCTTGCTACGCTCGGGGTACTTTGAACTCTTTCTTTCTGCAAAATTTATTTAAAATCTCAAATTTTTTGGAAACTTACTTTTTACTGAGCTGTAATGAGAAAGAAATGCCATGATGCCCTTCACCACGATGCTGAAACAAAAGGAGCGGGAATAGAACTTACAGAATTCAAAATTATTGGCCATTTTTTGAAAAATATGAATGAGGGAAAAGTGGTGAATTTTCACCTTTTGAAGATATTTTTTCACAAAAATTTTCGCCCTCGCTTCGCTCGGGCTTAACACATTTCTATGTTTCCATACAATAATTTATATTTTACCTCATCATTGACTTTTTTATTTATTGGTACTTAGGTACTGAAAAATGGCAGGGGAATACGTGAATTTATAAATTTGAGGCATGTGCTTTTCATGAGAGGGGGGGATAAAATGTGAAGAAATTTTTGAATTTTTAGTCCGGAAAAATCTGAATTTTCATTCGTTTGATTTGGTAGACATCCTGGCATAATTTTTTTAATTTTTCAAACTTAATTTTGCGTTGGAATACTTGGTTTTTCCTTTTTAATTTGACATTTTTTCTGTAGGTAATCAATTCAAATTTTCAAATTTTTGTGGTGAGAAAGAGTTAGGTGGGCTCAAAAATTTTCAGAATTGAATTTGAATATTTTTTTGGCTCGAAGAGGAGCATCTAAAAATCTCTTAAAAAGTATCAAGTGAATTCAAAAAAAAAAAATCGTTTGAGCGCATGCATTTTATATCATTCTTATGAGAAATTTCGGGATGTAAGTATATCATGTAAAAAATTACCCCACCCCACCCCCCCCGTTAACGAATATCATATTTAAAAGGTCTGGAAAAATTGGAAAAATTGGTCTGGAAAACCTGGAAAAGTCAGGGAAAATCATTTCTGAAATATAGTGGACACCATGTTACTAAACTTATCCAAAAGCTGAAAAATCACTGATTTCAGTGAAAAATTTTTGAGGTTGGCAACCTTGGTAGGGGAGTTCAAAAATTGAAAAATTGAATGGAAGATTTAATTCTATACTTTGAATCCGAAGAACGGGTACTTTTTCTACCGAAATCGATGACAATGTTAGAAAAAATTGTACATTGAAAAAATTTAAAGAATGTTCTCCAAAATGGCCCTAATTTAAATATTTGTGCCAAAAAAAAAAACAGTGACTCCTACTTCCAACTTTCCTCCTCTTTTTTGACGGGGAGATGAGGGGAGTGTCTTCAAAAATTGACATTTTTTTCGTGCTTATTCAATATTCATTAAAAAAATTGAAAAAATCGTTTTTTAACCCTTAATGTCGCAGCGTCCGGTATAGCGGACATGGTCTTTAAAAAATTATTTCAGCCTCAGAGGCTGAGTTGAGGAATTTCTTAAATCATAAATCTTCAATACCATGCTTTGAAAATATTATATCCAAATTTCAAAATTTTATCTCAACTTTTAATGGTTTTGTGAGATTTTCAATTTTGATTTTTTTCCAATATTTTTCATTTATCAAACTACTCATAAATATAATTTTTGTAGGAGTAGATAGAAATTAAATTTCAAAATATTTTGCATGAATATTTTAGAAGAAATATGTCTCTTTCAAATGTACTTTTCACAATTTCAAAATAATGAATAAAAGTTTACTGAATTAAAGCTCAAAGTTCATGTTCGGTATAACGGACACTGCGAACTGTGTAGAGAAGCTGACTTGGTTATTAATGTTCGCTATACCGGACATTGCGAATGATGATGTAAGCATATTGAGACCATCTTTCACTAGTACTCAATACTCAAATGAACTGAGTTTAGAGTACATGCTTTAAATAATCACATATATTGAGTATTGAGTAAAATGCACTCCATAATTTGAGGATTGCAATAAGTACTGAGTACAATACTCAATATTCATGATACTTACTCAGCACTTATCTCTTTGAGTATTGAGTATAGTCTTTAGTACTTACTCACAATTTCAAGTACTCAAATAATGGATTACTGGGTATTGTATTCTATATTTTGAGTACATGTACCAAGTATTCTTGAGTATATGCGATAAGTATGTGCTGAGTAGTGAGTAGATGGTGTTAGTTTTTGTCCTATTCATCTCCTCTGTAACATCTTCTAAAAATGATTTTACTATTTAAGTTACCTCAATTACCTTAAACTCAATTGCAAAATATAATATTTGAGTATTTTACTCAAAATTTGAGTGTAAAATTCTCAATTTATTTTTTTGAAGTTCTTTGCTCAAATTTTGTTTCCTAAACTCCAAAATGAAAAATCTCAACTTGGAATTGTGAACATATTTTTAAGAAATTACTCAGTACTCAAATTGGTGAAAATTACTGAGGAAGTATCGGCGAGGAAGGGGGAATAATTTTTAATATTATAAGAATAGATTCCTCCATGTTTGATATCATTTTATTTTCAATTTTTGGTGCTTTTTTCAATTTTTTGTGTGAAAAAAATCATTCATGATTAAATTATCAATTTCCCCTCTCCTCCCTTCCAGAAAACCAGTTTCTACTACATGGTAGGCTAATGAGAATTACAAATATTGTCCTGCTCATCGTTCGCAACGTCCGCTATAGCGAACAGGAGAGAACAATACTGGTTTGCTGTGCACAGCAACGTCCGCTATAGCGGACATGCTGTATTTCAACCCCTAATGGACAGAAAATTTTGAAAAAAAAATTTTTGTGATCTACGGACCCAAAATAACTGGAAAATATTAAAAATATGTTTTTTCGATCATTTCCGCGAACTTGCGAATTTAAGGGTTAAAAATCATTTTTGAAATAATGATAGCATGAATATTTCAACCAATTTAAATTATCGGTGGTGATTTTCCACATTTTTCTATAATTTTTGAAAATCGAGTGTATTTTTCTTTATTTTGAAAAAAAACCCTGACAGGGCAAGGAGGGAGAATAGTGGAAAATCCTCGCCGACGATTTTTATATCTTAACATATTCCAACTAACATCATTTCAGGAAACAAAACTTTTCAAAATATTTTTTTTCAATTTTTCACGTAATACCGGAAAAAAATTTCAAAAAGGACTCCTAAAAAATAGATTAAAGATAGAAAATGGGTAGGTACTATTGATTTTCTTTAAAGTAAAATCATCCATACCAGAACTATTTTCGAAAAAAATTTCAATTTTTCGAACGTAATTTGATAGTAAAGTTGAATGTGGTGAAGTGAGGGGGGGGGGTATTGGCGAATTTTTACCTCAGATTTTTGTACTACCTACGCATCTTTCCATTCAATTGTTTGAAAAATAAATAAAAAATCACTCTACCACAACACACTATTATTCTAGTCTAACATCAGTCAAGTCGTAATTTGTGAAAAAATATAAAAACGAAAGGAAATTTTATTAGGAAGTAGGTACATGCAAATTAATCAAAAACTTACACCTTATAAAAATGCAAAATATTACGCAGCTCCGGTCCAACTTCCATTTAAATTGATAAATTCAGCATTGAGCCATTCAGTATTGGTTTTCAAAGATGCGTAGATTCCTGGTATCTTGCTGGTACACCCTATACCCCAAGATGTCACACCAATTTGGACATATTTAGTGTATAGAGGACTCGATGTCAAAGCACAAACCAACGGTGCTCCTCCATCACCCTGATGAATTAATTAAGTGTAGTAATTTTACTAATGTAACGATTTTCGAAATAGGTACGTTGATATATTTTTAAATCCTGGATTTTAATCGCAGTTCAAATTTTTCTGTACTATCATGCTGTACCTAGACCTAAACTACCGAATGCCAGTATTTCAAATTTTGGTATTTGAAGGGAATCATTTATGCAAATGTGACGTTAAAATGTTACAAAAAGATAAGTTTCGAACTTTTTTGTGACTAAATACAATCTTTGAAAAATGAGCAACGGGAGGTTGGAAAATTTTTTTGAGTTTGAGCAAGTTTTGAAACGATAATTTCAAGTAATAAAAAACTGAATTTTAATGAATCTGAAGAACACTCAAATTGGAAAAAAAAAGAAATTGAAAAAGGGAGTTAAGAAATTCAAAACAGATGTATTTTTTTTTAAATTCAGATTGAAAAAATTTCTGAGCTGAAAATTTGTTTTAAAATTGTGAGCCTGGATATAGAAACCACTCTTATAGAGGGGCTATTCCATGCTAAATAAAAACGGACCAAAAGTGAAGTCGGGTCTTCCAATTTCGCTCAGATTTTTTTTATGAGTTCCCCTTGGTGGTTTATTCACGAAACCACGATTATTTTTTTTCTAACCCTCAAGGGGGCTGGGGGTGGGCCTCGTAATTTTCATGCAATTGTAATTTTTCGCCAAACTACCCAACTTTGAAGGCTTATATCTTGAAATAGGCTGTATTTTGGGAAAAACCGTTTGCAGGACCTGAAAGAGAATTGAAAGTAGATTCAAAAGTGATAGTCACATTTTGGAAAGCTCGAAGTTGAACTTTGGTGGCAAAAGCTCAACTTTCATGATACGCACAAAATATGAAAGCTACCATTTAAAAATCTGAAAAAATTACAGTGAGTAGCCCTTTTTACTCTTTTTTTAACCGACAAATTTTCAAGATGGGATCTCCAGACACCTGAGGGGTACAGGGGTCCACAAATTTAACCGAAATTCAAAAAAATCGATAAAGTTGAGTAACACATCGATGACTACTAATTCGAAGACGCTGAGTTCGAATATGTACTGAGTTTTTTCATCCGACCCCTCTGAACCCCCCTATTAGCCCTCTCGATAGGTCCAAAATTTGAAAAAAATGAAAAATAACGTGCGACCAGTCGTTTGTTAGGTTTTTGAGGGCGCTGAGTTCGAATATATGATTATTTTTTGGATTTGACCCCTGAGTGCCCCCTAGCCCCCCCCCCAATTTTAGGGAAAAGTGGGTTAAGATATTAACATGGCGTGTGGCATATCGATTCTCACTAATTTGAGTGCGTAGAATTCGAATATCGACTTACTTTCTAATTTGACCCCATTCCTCGTCATCTAACCGACTACTTCCCCTCAAATTCGTATTTTTCCATTAGGTTAAAGCGCGAGGAATGAAGTCAAATCAAAAAGTAAGTCGATATTCGAATTCTACGCACTCAAATTAGTGAGAATCGATATGCCACACGCCATTTTAATATCTTAACCCACTTTTCCGTTAAATTGGAGGGGGGGCTAGGGGGCACTCAGGGGTCAAATCCAAAAAATAATCATATGTTCGAACTCAGCGCCCTCAAAAACCTAACAAACGACTGGTCGCACGTTATTTTTCATTTTTTTCAAATTTTGGACCTATCGAGGGGGCTAATAGGGGGGTTCAGAGGGGTCGGATGAAAAAACTGAGTACATATTCGAACTCAGCGCCTTCGAATTAATAGTCATCGATGTGTTACTCGACTTTATCGATTTTTTTGAATTTCGGTCAAATTTGTGGACCCCTGTACCCCCCCCCCCCCCCCCCCAGGGGTCTGGAGATCCCATCTTGAAAATTTGTCGGTTGAAAAAAGAGTAAAAAGGGCTACTCACTGTAATTTTTCAGATTTTTAAATGGTAGCTTTCATATTTTGTGCATATCATGAAAGTTGAGCTTTTGCCACCAAAGTTCAACTTCGAGCTTTCCAAAATGTGACTATCACTTTTGAATCTACTTTCAATTCTCTTTCAGGTCCTGCAAACGGTTTTCCCCAAAGTACAGCCTATTTCAAGATATAAGCCTTCGAAGTTGGGAAGTTTGGCGAAAAATCACAATTGCATGAAAATTACGAGGCCCACCCCCAGCCCACTTGAGGGTTAGAAAAAAAATAATCGTGGTTTCGTGAATACACCAAGGGGAACTCATAAAAAAAATCTGAGTGAAATCGGATTTCACTTTTGGTCTGTTTTAGTATGGAATAGCCCAGAGGTCAACAATTGGTTTTTAAGTTGAGGTCCTCCCTTGATTCTACGCATTCTGAAAAGCCTAACCTCGGGATGAGCATGTTGCCTATTTTGAAAATTGAAGGGGCAAATGCTGCTTCTAAAAAAATCACGTTAAAATTTTTTCAACCGTGGGAGTGGATAGTGCTTTGAAAACTGAACAAATTTTTACTTTACGACTTTTTGCCTGCCGTTTAAATTGAAGGGGCTACGAAAAAAATTGTTCGAAAAAAATTCTCAAAAAATGAACTGATCTAGGCAATAGAGAGTACGCTAAAAACTGAAGATATTTTATTCTGTAGACTTCTTGCCGAACATCAAAAATAAAGGGGCTAAGGGCCATTGAAAATTGAGAAAATTTGAAATTTTTCTGAAGGCCATTTATTTTGAGTGATCCGTAGCCCCTTCATTTTCGATGTTAGGCAAAAAGTCTACCGAATAAAATTTCTTCAGTTTTCAACGTATTATCCATTCCCTTGATCAGTTCATTTTTGAATTTTTTTGAACAATTTTTTTTGTATCCCCTTCAATTTTAAAGATAGGCAAAAAGTCATGAAGTGAAAATTTGTTCAGTTTTCAAAGTACTATCCATTCCCCGGTTGAAAAAAATTTTTGACGTGATTTTTTTAGAAGCAGCATTTGCTCCTTCAATTTTTAAAATAGGCAACTTGTCCATCCGTTTGACAGACAATTCATGGAACACCCTGTATATCCAGGCTCATATATGTCAAATTGAGAAAAATTTAGAAAATTACAAGTTGGAATTTAGAAACAATTTTGAAGTTGCAAGAAATTTTTAAAAATGGTCCGACAATGTGAATCGAGTTACTTTTGGTCACTAAATTCGGTCAGCACTGAACCACAAGTGTTACACAGAGTATGCAAATCTCACCTGACATACACTGGTCGCTTCATCTGCTTCTTTGGCGCATATAAAACTAGAATGAAGCTTGAAAGTTGCATTTAAACGAGTGGTGCGCAAAACGCTTTCACATTGGTCATTGGGTACTAAATCTACGAAAACTTTTTTAAGCTTTTGTGGAATGGTTCCTTCGTTAACTGCAATCCAAAGAATAAAAGGTTATACAGGTATTTGAAATTTTCACCTTTTTTTAAAATAAAACAAACACAAATGATCAATTACCTCGGCTGTTCTTTCCCCATCCAGCGACTAGACAGTTCTGCGGATTGTACGAGTCTGCAGCTAGCGATATGTACGGAGATCCTTCCAAAGGAGCGCAAACTCGACCGATGTGGCGTTCGTTAGAGAACGGTTCGTTAATGCTCAGCAGAGCTAAATCGTTGTTTAAAATCTTACTGGAGTAATTGCCATGTATTTTGATTTGCTTTACCGTTCGTTCTCGGTGAGGAAGTTCGACGTGAGTTTCGCTATTCATGTCGTAAACACCTGCCCAAATTCTCAACGTACTTGGATCCACATTGCTGCGTTGATTTGGGTAAAAATAATCCATTAGCGGATAGCGAGGTTAGAAATTTCAACTTGTAGGCCTACTCGGTACTTACTATACGCAATGTGCAGCTGTCAGGATTACAGTTTGGGAAAGTAAAGATCCGGAGCAAATGTATCCCAGTGTCGGTGCATCGTTCGACGAACCAATGCTGGTCTGTAAAATAGCCACCATCCAGGGGAATTCGCCAAACTGGGCATATTGGTCGTCTACGAAATCATTGCACCGAATCAAATACAAGTTCATATGAGATCATCGAATAGGTCTAAATTTTGAGACGACTTACCCTGAGCAGCTGTAATAATATTGTCAATTGTTTGCCGATTTCCACATTTTTCTGTTTCGTTATCAGTACCGGATACTGAAGATACCTGCGATGATGATTCGGCCGGAGATCGAGCCAATCGCGATGATAGCGAATTTGCTATTACCAAAGAAAACACAAACACCGAAATAGACGACTGTCGTGAAAAGCGCATATTGAACGATGAACTGATACGCTTAATTGGACGAGTATCGTGGTAAAATTCCCCCGAACCGAACGTCTCGGCGATATTTACAATGTGCCAAAGTACAAATTACCTTGAGGGAGGCGCATTTATTATAGATTATGCGAGCATGGATAAACCTAGCGAGTAGCGACCAGTTTATCAGCTAAACTTGGCTCACGTGATGAGAACTAAATTTACGTATTAAGTGTTTCATCTTTGTGTATTGTAGACGTATTTGTTTGAACCGAGCTGCACGGAACTGGTTATCAAGCCCGAGAGGGAAAACCAATAATATGAATACGAGATAGATTAACGTCAGCAATATGCAGATCAGACATGGATTCAAATCGTAGTATACCTGCTATTAATTCTGATAATTATAATAATTTTATCTAACTTCTTTGCAAAAAAAAAAAAAGAAGGAAGGATCAATTAAATACCGACAATTTTTTCTTCCTCTGTTCAATTTTGATAATTGATAAACATAGTCGAGTATGGAGTGCAGAATAGATGGAAAATACGAATATAAAACAGAGAGCTATTTTTATAATGCCATACGATTTTTATACCTATATTGAGTTATTTCCATAATTTTTCGCTAGTTTTTAACGCTCGTTTTGTCCAGTTTTCGTAATTTCTTGACTTGGATTTAAATTCCGATTACCTATTTTAGTGCAGGCAAATTAGACAAAAAACAACAGTTCTGACCAGCAAGGATTTTATCGCTGAAAACTGTCGAGAGAGGTCTCCTAAGTAACCCACTCCCCAGACCCGTTGCCAATTTTTTTTAGGGGGGTGAACCGGGGTTTCGCTTCTATCTCCTTTGGATTTGATTTTGGGGTGAAAATAGTTCAGTACTTTTTTGTTCTACTGTCAATTTTCAACATTTTTTGTAGGGAACATTTTTTTGTACAACGATGAGCAAAGGGGATGGAGAGTCCTGAAGGAAGGGGGTTATGGGAAAATACTATCATTTAAAAACGTGATAATAGGTATAAAATAGTACTAAACTGTATGTTTTGGCCATGAAAATAGTAGTATTGTGTAAATTGGTGGTAATAATACCCACTTGACCCCCTTCCCTTCCTATGTGCCCATAAGCGCACCCAGAAATTATTTAAGGGAGGGGCTCAGAATTCTAGAAAAAATAGGGGGGGTGAAATTTCAATGAAAAAATTCAGTAGGTAACTTGTTATTTCCGTGGCGCTGGCGTAGTCAGGGTATTTTCATTAGATTGATAATTCATAAACGGATTTGAGCCAAGTAAAATTAAAAAATTACGGAATTTCAGTTATTTTTTGCTGATTTTTTAGTCAAAATTATTGATTTGTTTCTGACAAACTGGGAATTGATTGAGAAATCAGTGATTTTTTACCGAAAGATCAGTAAAAAATCATCAATTTTTAAAACAGAAGAATTAAAATACTGCCCGAGCGAAGCGAGGGCGAAAATTTTTTGAAAAATCTTGTTTCAAGAGCAAAAAAATTCACTTTTTTTTACATTTTTCCAATAAAAAAATCTCCTGTCCGAGCTTAAGGGAGGGGCTCGAGCCCCCTGAGCTCCCCCCTTGGGTGCGCTTATGTATGTGCCCACTCCATCGTAACCATTTCTTTCTATTTAGTAGTGACAATATGATTGAGGGGTGAGGTGGGATGGACTCGTAAGAAGGGGAGAGGATCAAGATACCTTTTTGAACCTATTCCCCCTCCTATGTGTCCATCCCTCCTCACCCCGCAACCATATTTTCCACGGCTAAATAAATACAAAATGGATACGGTGGGGTGGGCTTATAAGAAGGGAAGGGAATCAAGTGAGTATTAATACCATAAATTACATAATACTACTATTTTCATGGCCAAAACATACAATTTAGTACGATTTTATACCTATCATCACGTTTTTAAATGATAGTATTTTTCCCATAACCCCCTTCTTTCAGGACTCTCTATCTCCTCTACTCATCGTTGTACAAAAAAATGTTTCCTACAAAAAATGTTGAAAATTGACTGTAGAACAAAAAAGTACTGAACTATTTTTACCGCAAAATCAAATACAAAGGAGAGAGGAGCGAAAATCCGTTTTTTGAGGGGTGGAACACCCATAAAAAAATTAGCAAGGGGTCTGGGGATGGTAACTTTTAGGGGTTACTTAGGGGACCTCTCTCGACAGTTTTCAGCGATAAAAGCTTTGCTGGCCAGAAATGTTGTTTTTTGTCTAATTTGCCTACACTATTCAAGTCTTTGAAGTAATCCTAGCTTTGAAAAGGAAGAAATCGTATTTTTCTATGACGAAAGAGTATGAACACTTTGAATTACAAATTTCAACTAGTTTTTCAAATGGTCGATTATTTTTATAGATTCCTGACCTTAATGTACATTCGATTATCTTCTCGCTAATTATTCATTATATGTAGGTACCTGTAATTGGTCCAACTCGAATAAAAATGCAACGTGTGAATTACGTATCTAAACTGATATATTTTTGACTAGATAATAAAATTGTACATTAGAATTAATTATAATTTACTACAGATATGAAAGTATAAGTAAATTTTCGTGGTTTTGAAAAAGTGAACGATCACATTTTATAAGTCTTTAATTTTGGATCTCATTTTATCCATTTGTGATACCTACCATTTTTTATTTTTTTATTCCATGTGAATTATTCGAGTCTAATTTTTTTTTAAAAAGTCCCACTCATAATGAAAAACGATAGATAGCCCTCTCTGCCGTTCCGTTTGATCTGTTCATTATTTTAATTTTGTGAAATTTTTCCATTTTAAACTTCTTTCCATTCTGAGTTTACATTCACATCGAAATTTTCATTGAATTATTCTATATTATAATCAGAGACGGCAAACCTTTCTGTTGATCGAATTTTTCTTTTCTACTTGGGTATGAAAATTCGCCATTTCGAGTTTTCAATTGAAGCGTCCGTCCGTTTGAAAAACAACCATAGTCCATTTTGAAATTCTGATTTTCAGACAGTAATTTCTTTTCAAAATAACTCTGTACTCGAAATTTCAAAATGGACTATGATTGTTTTTTAAGCGGACGCTTCAATTTTTATCACAGACTCAGTTGACGCCTACTACCTACGTAGATGTACTTGCTTTCACCCATTTCTTTCAAAATCCCAATTCGTCACTTTCTTGTAGAATTTTAAACACTTAAAAATCATCGAAATTACTTATAAATCTAGTGATCATTTAAATTGAAGAAGTATCTTGAAATGCTCCGCCGACAGACTAGCTTTTTCACAGTATCACATCGACCATTAATAGTCCGGAACACTCGTTTCTGTGGAAAAGTAAAGTAATGTGAATTAGTCACTTTTTTGCACTTTTCATTGTTATCTGGCTTGGTCACAAAAAGGGTGAACGGTGGAGGGAAGTTGTAAAATCAAGTTTTAGAGAAAAACGCGTTCGAAACAAATGCTTTTTGTTTTGTAAATTTCTTGGTAAAAAAAAAAAAAAACAGGGAAGAAACGAATCGGAGACATTATTTGCTCGAAGGACTAAAAGTTTAAAATTTTCAAATTTAATTCCAAGTTTTTCCGCAGTTAATTATATTTAACTTTTCCGAGTTAACGTGATCATTTTATCTTAGATGTGTCATTCGTCTTCGTCTGACTCTGAGTGCTTAGTCCAGAATATTTTCGTTTTTTTAACAGTTTAAGATTTTCTGAACCTTTTTTCCAGGTTCAAATTTTTTCATATTTTTCTCATCTCAAGTTTTTTTTTCGGACGTAATTTTCTCCACTCAAATTTTTTCCTTTCAATTTTCTCAACTCAAATTTTTTTCCAATTTTCTCAACTCAATTTTTTTCTTTCAATTTTCTTAACTCAAATTTTTTTTCCAATTTTCTCAACTCAATTTTTGATTTATAATTTTTTCAACTCAAATTTTTTCAGACGTAATTTTTCCAACTCAGACTTTATCTTCCATTTTTCTCCACTCAAATTTTTTCCTTTCAATTTTCTCAACTCAAATTTTTTTCCAATTTTCTCAACTCAATTTTTTTCTTTCAATTTTCTTAACTCAAATTTTTTTCCAATTTTCTCAACTCAATTTTTGATTTATAATTTTTTCAACTCAAATTTTTTCAGACGTAATTTTCCCAACTCAGACTTTATCTTCCATTTTTTTCAACTCAAATTTTTTCTTCCAATTTTCTCAACTCAATTTTTCTTCTTCTAATTTTCTTAACTCAAATTTTTTCAGATTGTTCTGATCACGTAATGATACAAGTTACGAGAAAAAAAAATTTAGTTGAGAAAATTGAGAGAAAAAAATTTGAATTAAATAAATTTCGTTTCTGAAAAAATTTGAGTTGAAAAAATTTAAAAAAATTTGAATTGATTTAAAAATTTGATTTGAGAAAATTGAAAGTAAAAAATTCGAGCTAAAAAAATTACGTCTGAAAAAATTTGAGTTGAGAAAACTGGAAAAAAAATTGAGTCGAGAAAATTGGAAGAAAAAAATTTGAGTTTGGATAATTACGTCTGAAAAAAAACTGGAATTGAGAAAAATATGAAATAAATTTAGACTTGGAAAAAAGGTTCAGAAAATTTTAAACTGGTTTTAAAAAATTAAAATATTCTGGACTAAGGATTCAGAGTCAGACGTCAAACACTTGGGAAAATGGGCTTGAATTGTTGATCCCAATTTTTATTGAATGACCCCGCCCCCTCCCATCCTCCTCCTTCTCCCACTAAAGCACTGCATGTAACAGTTGAGAGTTGTAGTATGTTCCCAAGTGCCTCAAAAAGAAGATCAAATTCTTAAAATTGAAAAATTGTGATGGTAAAATTTTCTTTCGAAATTCTGTACTGATGTAGTAGGAAAATTTTGAAACAAATTTTTGAGAGACTCGGTAAATTTTCTGACTGGATCAAAAACAAAAATGAAATGAAAATTATTTTTGCGCAGCCTATCCCTTTTTTATTGTAACCAAGTCATGGATAAAATATGACCATTTTTTTAAAAAAAGTGTGCGAAACTTACTTATTTTACTAATGATGTAATGAATTGTTGGCAGTTGTATGACATCCTCTGTTGACATTCACATGTCAATTTCCTTAATTCAACGCCACCATGTAATCTTGAATGAAAATTCCATAGTGACAGGTCGACCTTTGACATTATTTGGTGGTAACGGTTGTGGTGGTAGTGGAGGTTCTGGTGGCGGTGAAATCGATGATGTTGATGCTGGCAAATCTGGTCTTTTTGATGAAGGTTCTTGTGGCGATGAAATCGATGATGTCGATGTTGACATTTGTGGTCTTCTGCAGCAAACATTTGGTTCTGAACAAGGGTCTCTGAGGGAAAAATTGCGTCGATTAGTTGATTGGATAATTTTACAACATAGTGCTGAGATAATAAAGCAGAAATATCGAACGGAATATACCTAGTATTACGATTTTCCGGCAGTTTGACAACATTTTCTGCTGGACAAAGATAGAATAGTACACATTCACATTCTAATTCTTCAGGTTCATTGTCATCGTCAACTCCACAAATGACAACTTCCTTTGTTTTGTTGTTGGATGGTTCTGGTTTCGGCGGTTCTGGTTTAGGCGGTTCTGGTCCAACTGATGATGTGAATTCTGGAATTTTACAGCAAACGTCTGGTACTACGCATTGATCTCTGAGGAAAAGATTACATTGATCAGTTATAATTCTATAATTTTTAATCCAGATTTGAATCCAGATTTCCTGAATATCAAGATTGATGAGAAATATAAACCAAAACTTACTTATTATTATACATTGTTGGCAATACGATTATATCAGAACTTTCGCATAAATAAAATGGCATACATATGCATGTTAACTCTGTGGGCTCGTCGCCATCAGAGACTCCATAAACTATAACGTCTTTGGTGTTGTTGGATGGCGCTGGTTCAGGTACTTGCGGAGTTGGCAGTGATATGAAATCTGGGGTTTTACAGCAAACGAGAGAATCTGAACAGCGATCTCTGTGAAAAACATCAATTATGGTTATTTTCAATGTATCGTTTTGAATGTATCCTTCGTCAATGAAAATACCAACATTCAAAATAAATATTGTGTTAAACTAACTTTTCGTTATATGTTGTGGTCAATTCGATAACATCTCCTTCCGGGCATAGATAGAAATATACGCATTCGCATTTCAATTCTTTGGGATAATAGTCATCAGAAACTCCATAAGTGATCACTTTACTGGTATTGAGCGTTGTCACTTCAGGCGGTTTCAAAGTGGTTGTTGATGTTGAATTTGACCTTTTACAGCAAAAGTCTGGAAGCGAGCATTGGTCCCTAAGGAAAACAGTTCATCGATGAAATTAAATGTGGAAAACTTTCAAAAAAGAAAACATTATGTAATTGATGTAAAACTTACTCATTATTGTAAGTTGTTGGAAGTTCAATAATATTTTCTTCTGGGCAGAGAAAAAATGATATACATTCGCATTGCAATTTCTCCTCCTCATTGTCATTAGATACTCCATAAATAATCACTTTTGTATTGTTGGTTGGTGGGGTGGGGTCAGTGGATGGTGGACTAGGCAGTGGTGTTGAATTTGATTTTTTGCAACAAACGTCTGCAATTGAACATTTGTCTCTGAGGAAAAAATTATATGGATTAGTTGAATGAATGATTGATACCAAGATGCGATTACTTTTTATGTAGGCTTCAATTTCGTGGAAAATATTGAGATTAAAGTGAAGTAGTCGAGGAAAATACATTTACGCACACTTTTATGAAATTATTACAGGGTTATCCAAACTATATGGAATGTAAAATGTTTTTTTTTTCTCGAGTCATATCGTACAAGCGGATTAATACAAGCGATTTCTTCAAAGGATCGTTGTTAATTTTAGAATCTCTTTTTTTTATAGTATCATCTTTATTATAAGGTCTGTAGAACTAGGGGATGAAAGAAGGAAAAAGAAAAGGATTCATTTTTAGAATTTTTTTCCAAGTAATTTAAATTCCTTTGGGAGAAGATGTTATGTTTGTTTTTTTTAGATTCGTTCGAGCATTCGTTCAATTGAAATTTCAAAAAATGAATATGTTGTCTAGAAAAAACGGAATGATAAAAAAGAAGAGAAGAGAATGGACTTTCTTGAAAGTAAAAACGTTGTACTTCCTCCTATTGGAGTAATCAGAATTCACGATTTTTCCGATATTTTGAGGCTGGGATGATCATTGAGATGAATTTTCATCCCAAAAATCCTCCCATAACTTTTTCGAGATTTTAAGGCTGGGATGAATTTTGGATTGACTTATCACCCCAAAAATCATGTTACGAATTTTCGAGAATTTGAGGCTGAGATGATCAGTGGGATGAATTTTGAGATGAATTTTCATCCCAGAAATCATCCCACGATTTTTTCGAGAATTTGAAGCTGGGAAGATCGATGGGAAGAATTTTGGGTTGAATTTTCATCTCAAAAATCCTCCCGCAACTTTTTCGAGATTTTAAGGCTGGGATGAATTTTGGAATGACTTATCATCCCAAAAATCATGTTACGAATTTTCGAGAATTTGAGGCTGAGATGATCAGTGGGATGAATTTTGAGATGAATTTTCATCCCAGAAATCATCCCACGATTTTTTCGAGAATTTGAAGCTGGGAAGATCGATGGGAAGAATTTTGGGTTGAATTTTCATCTCAAAAATCCTCCCACAACTTTTTCGAGATTTTAAGGCCGGGATGAATTTTGGATTGACTTATCATCCCAAAAATCATGTCACGAATTTTCTGGGATGAATATTGGGTTGAATTTTCATCATAAAAATCGTCCCACGATGTTTTCGAGATTTTGAGACCGGATTAACCATTCATTAGTATGAATTTTGGGTCGAATTTTCATCTCAAAAATCACCCCAGAATTTTTCGAGATTTTGAGGCCAACCAGAGTTTTTCTTTACCCTTAAAAAAAGTTGTCAAATTGGGCGATTTTCCACAAACTAAGCTATTTGAAAATGCATTTCTACAGTAAAAAAACAGAGCAATTACCAACAAATCGTGTGATTTGAAATTTCTTAACGAATTCATCTAAGATACGTTCTTGGAAATACGAAAAGTTTTTCAAATTTTTTTGAAAAAAATTTGACTTGATTCAAACGGCCTTTTTTTTACAAGTGTTCCATTTTTCAATTTTTTTCACGATGTTTTCAAAAAAAAAAAAACGGAAAATCTATTAAAAACCTGGAAGTATTTTTGAATGTGAAATTGGAATTTTTTGGCCCTTGAAAATCCTAAAATTGTGGGATTTCCGTAAGTACAACCTTGATTTTGAAAAGAGTGCGCAAATATGCTGTGTCTGAATATTATATAAAAAAAACTCACTCAGTTATTGGAAGTTCGACAACATCATCTGTTTGGCACAAATAGAATGCCACGCATTCACATTCTAATTCGCTGGGTTCATTGTCACCAGATGAATGTGGAATTAATGGAGACGTCGAGTTTATCAAACAGCAAACATTTTCGCCTTGGCATTGATTTCTAAATTGAAAAAACATTCATTGATGTTTTAGTCTCTTCGCGATTTCTCGTCGCCATTCATAGCTTTAAAATCTTATTGCTATGAAATGAGCCAATATTGAGGAAAAAATTTATTTAATTTCTTTAAAAAATCAAGCTTACTGAAGATCGGTGAATGGCAAATTAATAACATTCTCAGGATGGCATTGATGAGGCAACACGCATTCGCATAACTGACCGATGATGCCATCGTCGGTAATGGCCTCGGTTGTGGTTACTTCCTCAGTACAGATTCCTGCGCAAGAGTCGACTGGAAAATATATTGTCGAATTTTCTTGCGACGATGGATTCGTTGCTGTTGGTAGTTCAGTATTCGATGTTTTGCAGCATACGAAGTCATCTGCGCATTCATTTCTGAGAAATAAATTATAAAAAGGGTTAGATTTTCAATATTTCAATTTTTCGTTCTTAATTTCTCTTTGCTTCTTCACTTTAGACAAATCCAATTTACATTTTTCAAATTATTTCAATTTTAATTGATTAAAAAAATTATCGATTAACGAAAAAATTCACAGAATTAAGCTCTATTTACTTACTGGTCGTTATCATCATCAGAAGTTGGCCGAACGACAACATTTTCACGATCGCACAAAAAAAACAATACGCATTCGCACTGCAAATCACTAATCACTTCTTTAGAATTCGTTTTATTTTCACTCAGAATAAGAAATTCCGATTTCGCTGTAGGAAGTAATGGCACAGCAGCTCCGATAGTTGAACTGATTGTCAATGACAGTGTTAGCACCGTAAGACTCAACCGTAAACCAAACATGTCTAAGAATTTAAATCAGACTGAGTTATTTTTGAAATTCTCTATTTTCCCGCTGACGAAACCAAATAAACATCCAGCAATCGCACTTCGCCGCCAATTATCATATTATTCGGGAAAAAACACTTTTTATGCCCGCACACGCGATAAAATTAGCCGCTGAATCTTCAAAATAAAGCGTCGATGGTAAAAAACGTTAGTAGTTTGACGTACATGCAAGCTATTAATGGGAATATCTACGGTAGGTGCGTTCGAAACTGGTTTTTCTTTCATGGCGAAGATGAAAAACCCAATGATGAAGCGAACCCGCTATTAACGCGTGAGAGGTCAGGTTGCAAATTATAGCGAGCGGAAGAGAAGGGAGCAAATTTGTGATAATTCGCACTTACTACTTATCTAAGTACATTATGTTGAACAAATTTTAAGAATATTGTTTTGGTAATTTTTGTATCGTACGTACGTAAGTGGATTATCGAGCGTAAATTATTATTACGTAAACAAATAAAAGTTCCGCTTGGGGGTATAATTTAAGGAGCATTTACCTAGGCAACTTATCTGTTGCTAGTGGCAAATAAAATAATAATTGACAATTTGTTTTGTTTCTATTGTTCTAGGTGAGTATTTTATCGGATTTATACCAAAACAACAGGAATTTCATCATATGAAAATGAGTAAGTTATTTTGTGTGATACGTACTTATTTATATTGGATGAAGTGATGAAGCAAACGCATTCGCCAGACTTGCTTTAGCTGAAATAAAGCCATATCCAGGGATCCGGAGGGGGGGGGGGGGTCAGTTGCTCCGGCTCCGAAATTTTTTAAAAATTGCTCCGGCTCCGGCCCGGACTTCAAAATTTTTTAAAAGTAGCTCCGACTCCAGCTCCGACTCCATATAATTTGAAGCAGTGGCTCCGGGCTCCGGGCTCCGGGTCTCTGGAGGGACCCTCCGGAGAGGGACCTCCGAATGTATTTCAATTCGCTAGACATGAATTTGAAATTTTTTTCTTTTCTAATGAACAAAAAAAGTAAAAACCAAAAATAGATCGTTTCAAGTTTGGGGATGGATTTTTCGAAAAGTAGGAGGGGTAAAAAAAGGCATCTGAGATAAATTTTTTTATTTTAACGTCTAGGTCTAGAACATCAATCAATCATAAAATTGCTTTTTACAGCTCAATCGAGCGTATATGAAATTGAAACCTGACTAGTAAGTTTTGTCGATTTATTTCAATGAAGAACAAAATTCTGAACGTCTAATAACTCATTTTATTTGAAGGCCAGTTAAAGTAAAAAAAAAAAGGTTCACGTAAAAAATGTTTAAAAATCTTAAATTAAAATTCCTTTGAAAAAACTGACGCCACACAGTGGAGCGAATCCCGATTTGAGGCTGCAAAAATAGAATTTGTGAATCTTAAAAAAAGAAAATTAGTGAACAGGGGTTTTTTGGGGTGCTGAATTCAATTTCACACTTTTTTTTACCCCTACTGATAACCCACCCCCTGTACAGGGGGATGAAAACTCAAAATTTGGAAAAATGCTATGTTGGGTGTCAAATTTTATGTTTTTTGTTGTGCTAAATCCAATTTCGCACTTTTTTTTATCCCTACTGATAACCCACCCCCTGTACAGGGGGATGCTGATAACCCACCCCCTGTACAGGGGGATGCTGATAACCCACCCCCTGTACAGGGGGATGAAAACTCAAATTTTGAAAAAAATGTTGTTGGGTGTCTAATCATATGTTTTTTGGGGTACTGAATTCAATTTTGCGCTTATTTTCACCCTTACTGACAACCCACCCTCTGGACAGGGGGATGAAAACTCAAATTTTGAAAAAATGTTGTTGGGTGTCTAATTATATGTTTTTGGGGTTACTGAATTCAATTTTGCTCTTATTTTCACCCCTACTGACAACCCACCCTCTGGACAGGGGGATGAAAACACAAATTTTCGAAAAATAGCATGTCAAATATCAAAATATGTTTTTTTGTATCCTGAATTCGTTTTTAATCTCATTTTCATCCCTTCTGATAGCTGTGATAATAAAAAAATGAATGTTGGTGTAAAACGAGAAAAGCAGTTTTTTTTAAAAAGTAAAACTTCATAAAAATCTCAAATAAAATCTTTAAAATAAGATGAAATTTTTTTACAAAATTATAACAAAAATATTTGGTAAAAATAAGCAAACATCATTAAAAAAAATTGGTAAATTTATTCTGCTAAAAAGTTCCAAAAAACATGTATTTTGACACCCAACATGACATTTTTTTTAATTTTAGGTTTCATCTCCCCTTTAAAAGGGGTGGGTTTTCAGAAGGGATGAAAACGAGTTCAACAACAAATTCAGGGTAGCAAAAAACATATATTTTGACACCAAACACGAATTTTCCAAAATTCTGAGTTTTCATCCCCCCCATATGAGCCGAGTACAGGGGGTGGATTATGAGAAGGGCAGAAAACGAGTTTAGAATTATATATTATGACACCAAACACAACTTTTCCTGAAAATTTGAATTTTCATCCCCCATTCCCCAAGATTTTGTTTGAAAAAGTCAATTTTTGCTCACGGGGGCAGGTGGGGGCAAAATGTAATTGGTGATTCTTAAAGCCTATGATTACATCGAAATAATGATATTAGAACCTTTCCGGGATATTGCGGGATAAAAAAACTACTACTCCAAACTGTTATACGTACAAATTATTACAAAAATTGTACATGCTTTATCTCCATTTCATGACCAAGTACAGCATCAAAATACAAAAACAAACATACCACGTGAAAGAGGACGAATTCCTCTTTAAAACGATATATTAACATCCTAATATCCCACTAAACACACACAAGTTATATCACTTTGAAAAAACACAATGTATAGGCTGGTTTGCTATGTTGCCATATCGCTATCTTTATCATGGCGCCATGACCATCTGCTGATAAGCCACAAATAAAAAACTGCATAAATCTACTAGTTGGAGTATTACAAAAACCTAGACACATTTATCACATCATTTGGGAAACTTAAAATTTTGACTTTTGCAGCCTCAAATCGGAATTCGTCCCACTGTGCGCCACAACTACAGCGACAAACAGAAAACAAAATTCACCGGAGGGTGACCTCCGGAGCAAGGAGCCGGAGGGGGCTCCAATGGTGTGGCTCCGGCGTTTTTACAAAAGGGGCTCCGGCTCTGGCGGCTCCGAGACTAACGGCTCCGGCTCCAACTCCGGCTCCGGAATTTTTATTAAAGTGACTCCGGCCCCGGCTCCGAAAAAATTGCTCGGAGGGGGGGGCTCCGGCCTCCGCTCCGCTCCGGATCCCTGGCTATATCCCCAAAAAATTCGCGGAAAGAGGAAGTTTTGTTTATAAGCTCAGCAGGGTATGTATTTTAAGATTCCCGATCTTCCCTAATATTGGTACATATTTAGTCCCTATTTTGAGGGGTAATGGGGGTTGAAATTTTGGGTTTTTGGCTATAACTTTCGAAATTACTAACTTACAAAAAAAAAGTTGAAACAAAAGTTGTAGAGCATCAAAATACAAACAATTTAGTTTTTTACAATTTTTCCCTAGGACGTCATTGGAAAGGGCTAGGGTCTTCGGAAAAAATCGATTTTGAAAATTTACCATTAACAGAAATAATTACCAAAAATTGTGTAAGCCTGGTACCTACATTTAAAATCTTAACGAACCAATAGTCGAATAAGTGAAGTTCTGGGGTTTTCGTGGGCGCGGATTTCTATAATAATTTGACCCCTGGACCTAAATTGGGTCTCAAAAGTAAAGGATTTAAAATTCGATTTTTCGAATAAATCTATTTTTATTTTTGCAATAGCTCCCCTCCTCCCCCCCCAATAGAAATTTTCCTCTTCAAATTAAGTAGGTACATTACTTTTTGGTAGTTTGAAAATTTATGCAAAATGTTAAGACTGTGACTAAATTCTATTGCTTTCCGTCGTTTGGAGGATTTAATGAAATAAAGATCATTGGATTTGCAATTTTTACCCAACACAAAGGCATTCTCCATCAATCATCTTATTAATCCATGGCATAAATGTGGCAATCCGAGCGTAGAGTCCCACAATATTAAGATCATCAGCACAATGACCATCAACTTGGCTACCTGCGGAAGTGATACCTGAAAATTTTATTTGAGATTACATACCTTACTTATTTTTGAGCCGAAAATTTGTTTATCCTCGATTGTTGTGAAAGGTGTCTAGTTGGAGCGAAAATCAAGTGTCTGAAAAATTTGCAAGTGCGCTATTCGACTAATTTGATGTCGCTGAATACGAATTTCGAGTCCATTTGGCGAGATCGTCGCCCCGTTGACCATGAAACGTATTTTTGAGGCGAAAAATGGCCGTAACTCGGCTATTTTGGCTTTTGGCTCGGCGACCAAAATGGACCCGAAATTCGGATTCAGCGATCTCGAATCCAAGGAATACCATACAAAACTCGATTTTTTCGAAAATGGGCAAAATTCGAAAAAATCATAAGGGGTTAACACCTTTTTTTTTTGAGCCCAAAATTTTTTTGTCCTCGATTTCGACGTACTATCTATTTAGATTTTTGGAGATTTTTTTTGCCGCCTCTTAAATTTTGGTAGAGTTGGTCAAGAAGTCAAGAAGTTGTAAGAAGGAAAATTGTTTAATTTTTAAAATACCACATATTATTCCCATGGTTGAAAAAATTTTTACGTATGTAATTTTTTTAGAACCAGCATTTGTCCCTTCAATTTTCAAAATAGGTAACATGTTCATCTCAAGTTTTTTTTAGTGATATCCACACCCACTCCCGGAACACCTTGTAGGAATGTATGACAATATTATGTATTGGGTATTTTTAAAGGATAAAATATGAAATTGACTCTAGGATGATTATGATGTGCGTAGAAATAGGACGTGAGTAATCTGCCTAGACCCTCAATGGCCCCCACAGGGGCTTTTCAACACCCCCTCATCGGAGCGAAGTATTAATGAATATTAGCGAGGAACTAATTTATATTGTGCCGCGCTGACCAGCCCTAGACCTCGGAAGACCTCTCAGCCCCTGCTCTCACCATTTTTTTCAAATTTTGAATTTTGAATTTTGATTTTTTAAATTTGTATTTTTTCAAATACTTTCATCAATTTTTAATATAAGTATGGAACCAACATTTGTAGAATAGTTCACTTACCTATTACTTCCATAGTGCCAGATTGAGCGTTATAAATGTGTAGTGGTCCACCACTATCACCCTGTAAAATGAAGTAGTATAGGTAACTTTACTCTATAAATGAAGTTTAATTAATCACCTACTTAATTTTACTTTGATTTTTTTTTGTTTTGTTAAAAAATGTCTTCTATTAGCATATGAGATGAACCATAATTTTTTTTGAGGGGCAAGGCGAGGGATGTAAAGAAAACAAAATTACAAAAATAAGAAATTTTACCAACTCTTATTCTCAAAAAAAAAAATGAAAAAATTTTCGACCATGTTTTGAAAATAGAATTAAAATCAAAAAACAAAACTTCTTGTTTTTTTCACGCTACTTTGTTGACTTCTGAAAAAAAATCCGTAATGACCTCCACTAGGGTGGTCCATATTAGGAAATTTTTGAAATGTCAAGTTGCCACCCCCTAAATTTTTTCCTTTATAGGTAGGCATTACACAGAAAAAATTTCAGGCCAATCGGAGGGGGTTAACCCGTGCCTCTCCCCCCCTGAAATTTCGACTTTTCATCAAAAATCACACAATTCATCGGTATTAGAACCAATGTTTTTTAATCCGTGGGTCCGTTTCTGATGTCATTTAAACGTTTCACTCAAACTGTGGTCCCCTCAGACAAGACAATGACATGGATAGATATTTCCCGCTCTTCTCCCTTCAATGAAAAACTTTGAAAAATGTAGGTACGTTGCATACCATATTAAAACGCAAATCTCTAGACCATTTATTGTACCAAAAGTTCACAAAACGATATTCAGTCGATTTTAACATTACATCACTGCATGAGTAATCCGGGTTTTTACATTTTTATATGGAATGTACATTTTTCAGTTTTTCATTTTTTTTTTGTTGGAGTGGAGGTTAGGGTGGTCCACATCAACACAGGAAAAATTTTTTTGTTAGATATCGGCCGTGCCACCCCCTAAATTTTTTCCTTTGTAGGTAGGCATTACACAGAAAAAATTTCAGCCCATTCGGAGGGGGTTAACCCGTGCCTCTCCCCCCTGAAATTTCGACTTTTCATCAAAAATCACACAATTCATCACATAACTTTTTTTGCGAGGGAAAAAACGGAGTCATGGTAATAACAAAAATTGTTCACTGGAGTGTAAGGAATAGAATGACACCATAGTCACCGTCGTAGACGTATTAGGGGGCTCAATACGAGCGGGGGAAGTGCCTAAAACACGAAAATGAGTTGTTCCTTGGAGTTAATTACATTTACATGGGGAATTTTTTTTTGATAGATATCGATCCTACCACCCCGCCAAGTTTTTCCTTTATGGGTAGGCATTACACAGAAAAAATTTCAGTCCAATCGGAGGGGGTTAACCCGTGCCTCTCCCCCCTTGAAATTTCGACTTTTCATCAAAAATCACACAATTCATCACATAACTTTTTTTTGCGAGGAGAAAAACGGGGTCATGGTAATAACAAAAATTGTTCACTGGAGTGTAAGGAATCGAATGACACCATAGTCACCCTCGTAGACGTATTAGGGGGCTCAATATGAGCGGGAGAAGTGCCTAAAAGTTGTTCACTGGAGTTAATTACATTTACATGGGGAATTTTTTTTTTTGATAGATATCGATCGTGTCACCCCGCCAAGTTTTTCCTTTATGGGTAGGTATTACACAGAAAAAATTTCAGCCTGTTCAGGAAGGGGGAACCGGTGCCTCGCCCCTCCCAAATTTCGACTTTTCATCAAAAATCGCACAATTTACTGAATGACTTTTTCTGTAAGTGGAAAAACCAGAAATAACAAAAATGGTTCACAGGAGTATAAGGAATCGAGTGACGCCATAGCCACCATTGTAGACATAATAGGAGGCGTGATACGCGCGGGGAAAGTTCCCAAAATGCAGAAATGATATTCTTTTTTCTATGCCAATCGAGTCTTTGAAAATACAATTTTTGCATTTCTGAATTCGGAGTATGCTGTTCAAAATGTACTCCTCCCTCCCTCGTACACTGAAAAAATATAAATGACGGTCACCGGGGGGGGGGGGGGGTTATATTTCCTTCTTTGATTAAGAATACAAGCATGTGTGTTTCATGAATTGTAGAGAGAAATGAAAGTGAAATAATATTGAACTGTATTTTCAAAGACTCGATTGGCATAGGAAAAAGAATATCATTTCTGCATTTTGGGAACTTTCCCCGCGCGTATCACGCCCCCTATTATGTCTACAATGGTGGCTATGGCGTCACTCGATTCCTTATACTCCTGTGAACAATTTTTGTTATTTCCGTGACCCCGTTTTTCCACTTACAGAAAAAGTTATTCAGTAAATTGTGCGATTTTTGATGAAAAGTCGAAATTTGGGAGGGGGGAGAGGCACGGGTTAACCCCCTCCGATTGGACTGAAATTTTTTCTGTGTAATGCCTACCCATAAAGGAAAAACTTGGCGGGGTGGTAGGATCGATATCTATCAAAAAAAAATTCCCCATGTAAATGTAATTAACTCCAAGGAACAACTCATTTTCGTGTTTTAGGCACTTCCCCCGCTCGTATTGAGCCCCCTAATACGTCTACGACGGTGACTATGGTGTCATTCTATTCCTTACACTCCAGTGAACAATTTTTGTTATTACCATGACTCCGTTTTTTCCCTCGCAAAAAAAGTTATGTGATGAATTGTGTGATTTTTGATGAAAAGTCGAAATTTCAGGGGGGAGAGGCACGGGTTAACCCCCTCCGAATGGGCTGAAATTTTTTCTGTGTAATGCCTACCTACAAAGGAAAAAATTTAGGGGGTGGCACGGCCGATATCTAACAAAAAATTTTTTCCTGTGTTGATGTGGACCACCCTAACCTCCACTCCAACAAAAAAAAAAATGAAAAACTGAAAAATGTACATTCCATATAAAAATGTAAAAACCCGGATTACTCATGCAGTGATGTAATGTTAAAATCGACTGAATATCGTTTTGTGAACTTTTGGTACAATAAATGGTCTAGAGATTTGCGTTTTAATATGGTATGCAACGTACCTACATTTTTCAAAGTTTTTCATTGAAGGGAGAAGAGCGGGAAATATCTATCCATGTCATTGTCTTGTCTGAGGGGACCACAGTTTGAGTGAAACGTTTAAATGACATCAGAAACGGACCCACGGATTAAAAAACATTGGTTCTAATACCGATGAATTGTGTGATTTTTGATGAAAAGTCGAAATTTCAGGGGGGGAGAGGCACGGGTTAACCCCCTCCGATTGGCCTGAAATTTTTTCTGTGTAATGCCTACCTATAAAGGAAAAAATTTAGGGGGTGGCACGGCCGATATCTAACAAAAAAATTTTTCCTGTGTTGATGTTGACCACCCTAACCTCCACTCCAACAAAAAAAAAAATGAAAAACTGAAAAATGTACATTCCATATAAAAATGTAAAAACCGGGATTACTCATGCAGTGATGTAATGTTAAAATCGGCTGAATATCGTTTTGTGAACTTTTGGTACAATAAATGGTCTAGAGATTTGCGTTTTAATATGGTATGCAACGTACCTACATTTTTCAAAGTTTTTCATTGAAGGGAGAAGAGCGGGAAATATCTATCCATGTCATTGTCTTGTCTAAGGGGACCACAGTTTGAGTGAAACGTTTAAATGACATCAGAAACGGACCCACGGATTAAAAAACATTGGTTCTAATACCAAATTCAAAAATTGTGGAATATTTTTATTTTGGCCATTCTCTGCCACCTCCCCTATGGGCCTATTTTGGGTGTTTTTAACTGTAAAAGTTGGGATATACTAAACTCACACACGGTCGCGTTATTGATTCACTCGTTCACTCTTTTTGTACATTCTCGAGATCTCGAGTGCCTCAGCCTTGACGCCTCGGCCACCCACCGAAACATCTAGATTTAACTTCTAACTTCTGAGTAAGCTAAATTTTGTCAAAGTTATAGTAGGTATGCATACTCCGCAGGTATCTTTTTTTTCATCATTAATAGAAATGCATATTATGTCATCAATGTAAACATTTTTATCTTTATAAATCTTCCTACAATCTCCAACTAACAATTCTACTTTACGCAACACGTCAGACGTCGTAGTACTCGAGTTGCTAACGCGACCCCATCCGGATGCAATGGCAGTACGACCGGTGTAATTCATATTTTCTGTAGGTACACAGAACAAATTACAAATTATCAAAATTCATAGAAAATGGGCATACCTGCCATGGGAACATGATGCATTCAAATCACTTTAATGCGCCACGTTTCTATGGCCGACTCTACACATACCAAAATTTCAATATTATAATTTGTACATACCAAATTGTGGAAGGCATGCTGGTTGAATGTACGAGGTATTGAAAGATATTGGACTGTCTAATTTTAATATGGCTATGTCATTCATCCATCCGGTTGCATTGAATCCTGGATGTTGAATTATTCTTTCAACGCGCTTCACTACTCTGTACGATTCATATACCTGAAGGTTGTAGCTGCCTAACCACGCTATTATGCTCTCCGCGGAATACCTGAAACGGGGTACCTACCTAAGTAAAATTTCTAGGTAGTCGGTCTCAAAAATATTCGTGAATTTCGTTGATTTTTTGTTTCATACGAGAGAGGGTGCTCCAAAAATGTTGAAAAAATTATATGTGGTACGTGGTAGAGGGAAGGGTAACACAAAAATTTTACGTGAAAAATAGAAAAAAAAAAACATATTCGAGGTTGGCCAAATAAAATATAACCCATGAAAAGTGAAAACCAAAATTATTCGTACACTTTGTATTTTTTTGTTCGATGCGCTATAGCTGGAGTGAATGCTGACCAATCCGGGCTGAAATTTTTTCAGTGACTTCTACTAGACTAGACGCTACCTCAATACAATTTTGAATAAATGTGGTACCATAGAACGGTCGATATTGGAAAATCGATTTTGATTCTTATGCCCATTTAGAGAGAAGGATCAAATTCTGTCATTTTAAATAAAACTTTCCATGGTATCCGAAGTCAAAATCTCTACTAATTCCGACCCTAGCGCCCAAGTTACCAAAACTGTATTGGGTGCTCTCGGCGAGTGCTGATTGTGTTTGTTCGACTTGTTTCTTCAAAAGTTACTTTTGTTACTTTTTTCTAAATGGATATATAATTTCTTTCAAGTTATACGATAGGTACAGAAAAAAATCGCTTATTATAGGTACTAGACACTTACCCAAGTACGCAATGTGTAGCGGTTAATAGGTGGCGTTTTGTGATGACCAGGGCTCCACATGTAAAAAAACCTGAAGTTGAATTTGTCTGTAAAACTAACGCGGCCATCCAAGGGAATTCCGTTTGTTCGGCAGCTACGCCTCCAGCAATTCTTTTTCTCCGTCTTTGATTATTCTTTCCGCAAGCTAAATAGCAGTATATATAATTATTATTATTGTATAAGGTGGATATCTTATAATTATGATCTGTCCATAAAGACGTATTAACAATTTTTAAGCCCTTAAACAGAAGTAATAGCCAAAGTGGACATCTTTTGATAAAACAGGGAAAACATAAAACAAGAGGAACATGTTTCAGAAAATTTTAAGTAGGTACTTAATAAACTCTTGAAAACATAAATTTTGATACATTCCTCAAAAAATCTAGGTGCATTTCACCAGCCCCCCACCCCCACATTTGGGGTCAACACATGTGTCATTCGTTTGTGCTACGTTAGTGCTGGTTTGTGCCGGAAACCGCGTCGTTAGTGCTGCTCCCCTTCCCGAGATATTGAGGAAACAAAGTGGGGGGCTGGAGAAACGGGAGCCCCCCCCCCACTTTGAGCTACGGGGTTCAAAATGGTGTCATTCGTTTGTGCTACGTTAGTGCTGGTTTGTGCTGAAAACCGCATCGTTAGTGCTGCTCCCCTTCCCGAGATATTGAGGAAACAAAGTGGGGGGGCTGGAGAAATGGTTTTCAAAAAAGGGGTTAGGCATACAATTAGAAGAAAAAAAGTGGATGGAATCGTTTGTGCTTCGTTAGTGCTGGTTTGTGCTGCCATCCATACCCTTCCAACCCCCCCCCCCCCCCCCGAGAAAGGGGGTTTTCATCATGGCGTCACAGCAAGTACATTAGGTTTTCCTGAAATCGAGAGGTTAGGCAACGCAAGTAACACGTAAGGAGACGCAGTACGATTGTACTTGTTCCTCCGTCTATTGCACTTAATTTTTTTGAATTTTTTCAAACTTTGAAAGTAAAAGACGCTGCGCCGCAAATACACGAGCGTCTAGTTTCATTGTAGAGTTGTCGGAAATGAGGAAGCACGATTTTTTTTCAGTTTGACGAGTTTTAAATTTTTCAGTCGTAATTTTCTCAACTCAAATTTTTTTCTTCCAATTTTCTCAACCAAAATTTCTTTCTTCCAATTTTCTCAACTCAAACTTTTTTCTTCCAATTTTCGCAGCTCAAATTTTTTCGGACATAATTTTCTCAACTAAAATTTTTTCAGACGTAATTTTCTCAACTCAGATTTCTTTCTTCCAATTTTTTCAACTCAACTTTTCCCTTCTAATTTCCTAACTCAGATTTTTTTTTCTAATCTTCATAACTTAATTTTATTCTTATAATTTTTTCAACTCAAATTTTTTCATACGTAATTTTCTCAACTCAGATTTTTTTCTTCTAATTTTCTCAACTCAAATTTTGCAGTAGCACAATTTCTTTTCGGAGTTCTTATCACGTAATGACACAAGTTATGAAAAAAAATTGAGTCAAGAAAATTATTAAAAAAAATTCGGTTACGAAAATTGTAAGATAAAAATCTGAGAAATCTGAGTTGAGAAAATTGGAAGAAAGAAATTTTAGTTGAGAAAATTGCGTCTGAAAAAATTTTAGTTGATAAAACACGTCAAACTGTCAAACACTTGGAAAAAAATGCTGCTCCCTCATTTCCGACAACTCTACATCTACAATGAAACTAGACGCTCGTGTATTTGCGGCGCAGCGTCTTTTACTTTCAAAGTTTGAAAAAAAATCAAAAAAATTAAGTGCAATAGACGGAGGAACAAGTACAATCGTACTGCGTCTCCTTACGTGTTACTTGCGTTGCCTAACCTCTCGATTTCAGGAAAACCTAATGTACTTGCTGTGACGTCATGATGAAAACCCCCTTTCTGGGGGGGGGGGGGGGGGGGTGGAAGGGTATGGATGGCAGCACAAACCAGCACTAACGAAGCACAAACGATTCCATCCACTTTTTTTCTTCTAATTGTATGCCTAACCCCTTTTTTGAAAACCATTTCTCCAGTCTCCCCACTTTGTTTCATCAATATCTCGGGATGTCGGGAAGGGGAGCAGCACTAACGATGCGGTTTTCAGCACAAACCAGCACTGACGTAGCACAAACGAACGACACCATTTTGAACCCCGTAGCTCAAAGTGGGGGGGCTCCCGTTTCTCCAGCCCCCCCCCCACTTTGTTTCCTCAATATCTCGAAAAGGGGAGCAGCACTAACGACGCGGTTTTCGGCACAAACCAGCACTAACGTAGCACAAACGAATGACACATGTGTTGACCCCAAATGTGGGGGTGGGGGGCTGGTGAAATGCACCTAAAAAATCTGTAGCTTTAATTTCTCTAAAATCAACTTGCCTTTTCTTCTTAGGTAAATTATGGAGGGATAAAATACAAAATCGCTAAATATGCCCTAAAATATTATTTTCCAATATGCAGTAACAAGGAAGCGAAAAAATTCCTCAGCTTTATCAAAATTGACCAAAAAAATTTTCCAACCCCGAAGTTTAAATGGGTAGTAGGTACTTTTTATACCCCTATTCTACCTGACATGGTGGCATGGCGTGCTCCTCTGAACCAACAGCATTGGGTAAAGTATTAAGTGTTCAAATCAAACTTTAATTGTAATCTAGTCATTGTGAATTTCTATAGCGGTTTTCATCACGGATTTTCCCGGAGGAGTACGCGCTCAAACCAGCTCAAAGAGTCGCGCATGATTTTTTGCACTGGTTTAAGCGAAAAAACGCTTTAAAAACACTTAAGCGATTAATCGCATTTTCAAAAGTGTGTTATAGCTAAAATAACAGCAATAAAAAACATAATTAAATAAGTAAAAAAAAACCGCTCACGCGTATTTTTCATTGCGAAAGTCCAGATTTGACACTGGACATTTTTTAAAACGGATCCCTTGCCAATAGGGGTTAGGAGTTCGGCTACGCCATTACCTATTATATGATACAGCCGGGAAGTGCGATGTGACAACGCTGTGCTAGTAGGTAGTCCTATTTTAACGCGAGGTTATATGGCGCGCGCGGTATTTTTCGTTCCATCTCAAAATTTTGAGTGAGCACATAGGTGTTTGAGACATGAAAAATGCTCATTCAAAATTTTGAGATAGAATGAAAAATACCGCGCGTGCCATATAACCCCGTGTTAAAATCGGACTACTACGCTCGAATTTTGCGACGATGCCGCTCTGCACTTCCCGGCTGTATCATATTATAGTAGGTAATGACTACGCCCGATTTTAAGTACCATAAAGGGATCCGGTCATATTAGCGGCATGTCATACCGTCGGTATGATGATAGATCATATTGGAAGAACTTCGTATTCAAAATTTCGGGAGCTTAAAAGTTTATTTTTCAAATTTTTGAAATTTTAAAGACCCGTACCTAATAATAAAAATTTGATCTAATTAATGAAAAGATCTAAAATTTGGTATGTGCCTTACTTTTGACTGACCTCTATTACTCCTCCCCTACTCCGAATCGATTGAAAATGGTTTCAAGGGCATTTCTAGGTCCTAATTTTTTTTTCAGAATTTTCCAGTATTGCATAAAAGCATAAAAATGGTCACTATGAACTTCAGCCTCTCCCTCTAAAATCGCAGGTTACCCACATTTGCTATTTTTATAAAATATACCAATAAAATGACATGCCGCAGAAATGACGCTGTCATACCGACTATTTGGCGTACCTGCAATATTACATACCGACAATAAGACGTGCCTATTATTTGGCATACCGATGACTACTTGGTATTTCCTTCATAAAAAAATATACCTATAAAATGGCATACCGGCAATTTGACATACCGACAGTATGACATGCCGCACAGTGTGCAAAATGCACAAGCTAGGGTGAAATGGCTCGATTACTCAAAATCGCCAATCGGGTTGGAAAAAAGTGCACCGTGGGAAAATACCTTGAAGTGTCTACTTTCACGCTGTGTTTTCAGAATTTGCATTTTTTTGAGTATTTTCGAAATACTCACCCTTGAGTGAGGGGGTGAAAAACCGAGATTTTTGAAGTTCGCGGAATAAAGGCGATATGAGTGTCGATATGTAGGTTCTGAGGGGCGCTGATTCCAATTCCGGAATTCGTTTGACCCAAAACCAAAATTGAGCCCCTAGGGGGGAGAGGGCCTCAAAATTTTGAAAAATACAATATGGTATCCAAATGTAGGGTTTCCAGACCGCTGGATCTTATTCCGGCACTTTTTAACCCAGAACCAAAATCGAGTCTCTAAGGGGGGAGATGGGGGCCCAAAATTTCAAAAAATACGATTATACGATATTAGTATCAACATGCATGGTTTCAGGTTCGCTGATTCTCATTCCAGTACTCATTTGACCCAAATACCAAAATTGAGCCCCTAGGGGGAGAGAGGGGTCTAAAATTTTGAAAAATACAACATGGGTATCAAAATGTAGGTTTTTGGGAGCTCCGATACATTCCAGTAACTCTTAAATAAAAAAAAAAAAAAATTCTGAATATTGCAGATGGTATTCAAAATGAAAGTTTTTTATGAGTGCTAATTTCCATTTTAAAAATAATATACCTAAAATTTGAATCGCATATATACCGACTATAGTTACGTTATAAGAAAACTTCACTGATTTTAGGGCCAGTTGTACAATCAATAGTTAAATCACTGGTTAGTTATCAAAAACAAAACCAGCAGTGGTAAGTTAACTGATGATTGGTATGTACATTCACCAAATCATGATTAGTTAGTTGACCAACCGTGATTAAACGTGAGTATCCTCACGCATCTATACAACAACCAATGACATTGTTAGCTGATGACAAATGGATAGAAAATTACTGGCCACTTGTGAATTCAGCTGAAAATTTTGTTGATTTCTATTTTAAAAACAAACGGAATTATCAGTTATCACACAAAATTTTTTTAAATACATTAATTTTACGTTGATGGGTTTACGAAAAAAAAATTAGTATTAAATTAGCAGTATTTTTAAAATCGAATAAATTTTGTTTTGTTAATTTTTTTGAAATCCAAAATTAAAAATGAAGGTGCTATAACAATTTAGGTATGAAATTTCTTATTGATATTGTTCCAAATTTAAAAAATATACTCTTTAAAATTTTTTTAAACTAATTATTCCTTTCAATTGTTGAAAATTTTACACATTATGAAATAGTGGTGTTGGCGTAATTATTTTTGAACCAATCATAGCACTTACCAGTTGGTTAACCTGTTGAATTTGGTGGGTTAAAAAAAGTACAGGTTAGCTCTTTGTTTAACGCTAAATGGCTGATGTACAACTCATAACTGCTCATAACAAGCAGTTAAGTAATAGCCAAAGGTTAACTATTGATTGTACAACTGGCCCTTAGAGTTGAAATAAATACCGAGTGAGGCGAGACTTCTGGTTTGCGATGGAGTTGACGAGAGCGAAGATGATATATAAGCTGAAGAATAGTATGACGAATTTTTCAAACTTTAAATCAGCGAAGTTTTCTTATAACGTAAATATAGTTGATATATATCCATATATGCGATTCAAATTTTATATTATTTTTAAAATGAAAATCAGCACTCATAACAAACTTCTAATTTTGAATACCATCTGTAATATTCAGAATTTTGGATAATGCTACCTTTATAGAGGGCAAAGTCCTTTTTGACATGGATATGTCTTCAGGCCTGGGGGGGGGGGTAAAAGTTTTGAAAAGCGTTACGGTTAAGTAACGGTTACGTAACGGTTACGGTAGATCAAGACATAATGACATTATGTTTGACTTTAAAAAACTTGGAAATTAAATTGAATTCTAGATCCAGACATAATAATATTATGTTAGACATTATGTTTGTTATGTTTACCTATGTAACGGTGAATGTAACTGTAACAGTTATGGTAGATCAAGACATAATGACATTATGTTGGACTTTGAAAAACTTGGAAATGAAATTGAATTGTAGATCCAGACATAATAATATCATGTTTGTTATAGTTATGTAACAGTTGTGGTAGATCAGAACATAACGACGTAATGTTAGACTTGAAAAAACTTGAAAATAATATGGTAGATTGAGACAGCAATATTATGTTAGAAAGTTGTATAAGAGGAAGCAGAAGATCTTCAACTAGGTGGATGGATGTAATATGAGACAACAAATATTATATGTCCTGAAAGGTATATAGATAAGAGGAAGAGGAATATATTCAACTGGGTAGATGGATGTTATATCTGTTCATGGTTCTCATCAAAAAGTCAGTCAAAAAGTCGGTTGAAAAGACAGTCAAAAAGTTGGTCAAAAAGTTGATCAAAAATTCAATCTGAAAGTAGGTCAAAAAATCAGGAAGATAGTCGGAAATTCATTCGGAAATTTGTCGTTCGGAAATTTGTCGTTCGGAAATTCGTTCCGAAATTCAATCGGGAATTCGATCGATCAGAATTTGATCGGAAATTTGGTCGCACATTACACGGATTATTAGACGGAAAGTTAGATAGAAAGTTAGACAGAGTGTTATATGAAGTTTTAGACAGTTAAGTTTTTAGGTTATGACTTAATGACATTATGTTAGACTGGAAGAAGTTGAACGGAATGTTAGATGGAAAGTTAGATGGAATATTAGATGGAGCGTTAGGCAGTAACATTTTTAAATTAAGACATAATGACATTATGTTAGACTCGAAGAAGTTAGATGGAGCATTAGATGGAATGTTAGGTGGAAAGTTAGACAGAATGTCAGACAGAAAGTTGGGAAAGATTTCCGGAAAATGATTGTCTGAGAGATAGTAGTTAGGAAGATATGCGCTAGTTTGGTAGAGGCACAGCACTAGAAGCAGAGTGTATGGTGCATCCCTCTCCTTGATGGTAATCAAAAGTGTCTTTAGACCTGTGTAATAGCAGTAATACAGTACCTAACTAAATGAAGCTGCCATACCTTAAGGGTATTGAAAGGAGTACATCCCATGTTGAATATAAGTTAATGAACATCCTGAAGAATTATGTTAAATTTGTGAGTATGGTATATCTTATTGACATATCAATGTTCTAAGATTTTTGCTTTAAAGCAAAAAACGCGTTCATTTTTTTATTTAAAAGTTAGTGGAATGTATCGGAGCTCCCAAAAACCTACATTTTGATACCCATGTTGTATTTTTCAAAATTTTAGGCCCCTCTCTCCCCCTAAGGGGCTCAATTTTGGTATTTGGGTCAAATGAGTACTGGAATGAGAATCAGCGCCCCTGAAACCATGCATGTTGATACTAATATCGTATAATCGTATTTTTTGAAATTTTGGGCCCCCATCTCCCCCCTTAGAGACTCAATTTTGGTTCTGGGTTAAAAAGTGCCGGAGTAAGATCCAGCGGTCTGGAAACCCTACATTTGGATACCAGTGGAATGTATCGGAGCTCCCAAAAACCTACATTTTGATACCCATGTTGTATTTTTCAAAATTTTAGACCCCTCTCTCCCCCTAAGGGGCTCAATTTTGGTATTTGGGTCAAATGAGTACTGGAATGAGAATCAGCGCCCCTGAAACCATGCATGTTGATACTAATATCGTATAATCGTATTTTTTGAAATTTTGGGCCCCATCTCCCCCCTTAGAGACTCGATTTTGGTTCTGGGTTAAAAAGTGTCGGAGTAAGATCCAGCGGTCTGGAAACCCTACATTTGGATACCCATATTGTAGTTTTCAAAATTTTGTGGCTGTCTCCCCCCTAGGGGCTCAATTTTGGTTTCTGGGTTAAAAAGTGCCGGAATAAGATTCAAAGCCCCCAAAAACCTATATTTCTACACCCATATCGTATTTTTCAAAATTTTGGACTCCCTTTTTCTCCCTAGGGGGCTCAATTTTGATTTTGGGGTCAAACGAGTTCCGGAATCGGAATCAGCGCCCCTCAGAACCTACATTTCGACACCCATATCGTCTTTATTCCGCGAACTTTGAAAATCTCAATTTTTCACCCCCTCACTCAAGGGTGAGTATTTCGAAAATACTCAAAAAAATGCAAATTCTGAAAACACAGCGTGAAAGTAGACACTTCAAGGTATTATTCCACGGTGCACTTTTTTCCAACCCGATTGGCGATTTTGAGTAATCCAGCCATTTCACCCTAGCTTGTGCATTTGGCACACTGTGTGCCGCTAAGATGACAAGTACCTTCTGTAAAATGCCCTCCTAAAATTTTTGCGTTATTTGCAAGCAGTACTTAATTACCCTGCTAATTGCTAAATACTTAAATAGTTAATACGCCCCTGTCTGAATAATCAATAATTATCGCAACTTAATACATACTGCAACTCTGGCACAGTGAGAAGTTACTTTTTGTCACCAGATCATAGTCTATTTTGCCAATGAAGTTGTTTAATTCAAAATCGTGCGAATTTTCAACGTCTTGTATTGAAGAATTGGTTATGCTGCTATTATACAGTGTATTCAAAGTATTATTGCTCATTTGGCCAGCGAAGTTGTCCGGTGTGGTTTCGTACATGCTAATATTTTCTTGTAATAAAGAATTGGTTGATTCATTATGGTGAAGTTTGCCAGAAGTGATAAGCGTCTCAGTTAAACTCTCGATGAAAAAACATTGGACTGATGAAATCTAGAAGGGAGTTAGTGTGATGAGTGATAAGTTGAAGTATTACTCATAGAATAGATATGGAATATAAACTGGATACGAAGCTGCCATTAAAAATGTATGTAAATGTACAGGAAAGCATTGATTATGTTTGTTGTCGAGTGTGCGAGAGAGTACGAGCTGGGCGGCGAAATACGCTTAGGTATCGCTTATATCTGCGTTAACCCATGGAAAAATGGCTAGATATAATTTGATAAAATTTGATCACAAAATCCTAGATATAATTCTGTATGTCAGATGTGTCTATAGAATTTTATCTGTTTATATATATATATTTGCACGCGACCGTAGGTTGTCAGCCACTTTCTATATATACTCAAAATTTTTTGAAAATTTTGAAAATTTTGAAAATTTTCTAAAATTGTTACTAATTGACTTATCAAAATTCTAATTGCAGATTCGTGCTTAGCTACACAAAATCCACCTTAGCAAAAAAAATGAGACTCCTGCAACAAAATTTTTGAAAAAAAATTGCAAAATTTTCTAGGCCATTGCAAATTTTGGAAAAGTTTTTCTATTACAAAAAAGCCTGGCTTAAATTAGAATTTTTGGTGTCAAAAATTTTTGTTCAAGTTGATAAAATGACAAAAAAATGATGGGGTAAATTTAACATTGTGCATAACCAAATTTGGTACAGGTAAAAAAATTTCGACCTGTTTTCCTTATTCTACTCATCACCACTTAAAAAATGAGCCTACGTTCATCCTCGCGACTCAATTTCTAAGTGGTGCGCACTCTGGTGGAAGTTTTGAAAATAGGTGGCTCACTTTGTATGTAGAATTAACCCATTCAATCTCAGCCATGGCTGAGAAGTACGGTGGCTCACTTTGTATGTAGAAATAACCCACAAAGTGGCTCACATGTACGGATATTACTACCTATATATGTATAAATATGTCTATTTGTATCTAAATAGATTTTGTGATCAATTTAGAACTGGTTAGATATGTATGCATAGAATTTTGTAGACACATCTGACATATACAATTATATCTAAGATTTTGTGATCAATTTTAATCATATTATATCTAATTAGATCTAATTTACCTCCTTATTGTTCATTGCTTTATCCATGTTACTTCATGATCTTGATTTAGAGGAGCATACCACCACATTGAGTTGAGAATTAGAACTAAAAGTGATATTTAAATTTCAAGTGGGTAAATTTTTTTCCCCAATTTTAATCGAATTGGAATTTGTTTCACTTTCTTGATACATCATAATTAATAAAAAAAAAATAGAACATGTTTGGCGAAATTCTATTGCCCCTCCGGGGGTTGGAGCCTCCAAATTTACATTTTAAGAGGAAAAGGGAAATCAATTACAACTATATAAAATTATATCTGATCATATATGATCACATTTAATTATATCTATTCTTATTGAAGCACTGCTAATCTCAATTCCATGAAATATTTTGTCATGAGAGATAGTTTCATCCAAAGATGTAGCGTTTTATCTAATTGAATGAGAAGGGATTTCATTTACTTTTATATAAAATTGAACAATTTCATTTTTTTTTTATAAAATTGAAGATAATTTCATATAATTTGGACTAACATTATACGGTATCTATTTAGATAAAATTCTACATATTTTGATAAAGCAATCCTTTATATAATTGCATATAAAATTATATAATTGGATGGTTTATATAAAACTATGTATAATTTTATATAAACCATCCAATTATTTAATTTTATATGCAATTATATAAAAGATTGCTTTATCAAAATATGTAGAATTTTATCTAAATAGATATAATGTTAGTCCAAATTATATGAAATTATCTTCAATTTTATAAAAAAAAATGAAATTGTTTAATTTTATATAAAAGTAAATGAAATCCCTTTACATTTAATTAGATAAAGTTTGATATAGGAAGATATAATTTGATCTGTGAAGATATAATTTGATTTGCGAAGATGTTTTTTAGATCTATTTATATCAAATTTTATATGATATAGTGATCAAATTTGATCAAATTATTAAAAATTTCACCATATCAAATATAATTTTATCAAATCATATCTAGCCATTTTTTCATGGGAATTCCACGTAGTGAAATTTTTTTCGCTTTTTCCCCTTGTTTTGTTCTCCAGGATGCCGGAACGAGTGACACGTTGCGTTGGGGGGATTCGTTCGTACGAAGTACCTATATATGTATAATCTAGGGTGTTTCTGGTTTCATTTTTTCCGAAATTTGACGGTTCCGCCCCCTCAGTTTGTTCCTTTTGATAAAAAAAGACCCCATAAAAATTTCAGGCTAAAAAAATTATGTTGAGTGGTGGCTCAGAGGGGCTGAAAATGTGCCATACCTATGCATATAATAACGTAAAAAAAGTTCTAAAAATTCAATTTTTTTTGAACGTATCAATTTCCTACGTTAATTTAAACATCGTTTTGATTTACTTTTCATTTAAACATGAAAAATTGACAGGCTAAAGACATTTTTCAATTTTGGAGCTATTTTTTACAAGTTACATGGTTAATTTTCAGCTCCTTTGAGCTACCACTTAAAATTATTTTTAGGGGCCAATTTTCTGTATTTTCTTTTTTCTAGGTCTAATAAACATTTTTAGGGAGCGGAACGTCAAAAATATTTTAAAAAAATTTTCCCATATAAAAATGAAACACCCTAATAATAATCAAAGAGGAAAGTAATGTTCGGAAATTAAGCTCCGCCTTTTCACCCCGAAGATCAAAATTTGACAAAAATAAGACACTTGAATCAAATTCTTTCTGGGTCAAACGAAAGTAAAAACTACGATTCAACTGTATTCGAAAAGTGAATTACCTGTATTACCCTCGTTTTTTCATGCTAACCACACAGACACACAGACTATAATACATATTTATACTTTTTTAATGACACGAACCTACATTAGCGTGCTTTTTCACGATCTCTTTTTCTGAAAGTTTTTTTTGGAGGGAGGAGATACATGTTCCATCTATCAAGTTATTCTTATGGCCATGACTTCATTTCAAGGGGAAATGAAGAAAATAACGCGGTGATTATTTTTAAAATCAAACGTACATTCAAATTAATCATTACGTACAAGAATAAAAAAGATTAAAAAATGGATGTAAATGTAAACTAAATTGAAATCCTGGTGACGAATTTGCAAAACGTCTCAAGTAGATAAGTTACTTAAAAAATGAATCAATTACCGGTAGCAAATGTGCAACAGCGATACTAACACACATAATAATATTTTCAACACACATGATAAACACTGATTTAAGTAGCGCGCATATAAGTGAATATTTTTATTTCAATTTTTTCCAAAATTGTTCGCTACAGAGTAGATGTTTCTATAGAAAGTTATTGTAATGTTTTTCAATTTTTCAATAGTTATATACCTACCCGATGAATTTTTAATTAACTGAATTATTATTCGTATGTTTCGACGAGGAAATTTTAATAGGTACATGACCTACCATCGTCTTGACTGAATTAGAAATCAAAAAAAAAAACCATAGGCAATACATTACTTATTCATGATAAAAAAAGAATATTTCGAAACTTTTGCATTATAAATGAATTCTTTTCATGATTATCGAATGGTGAATGTCTTAATGAATAGAATTATAATTTTCTGAACTTTCTCTTTCGCGCGAATTTGTTTAAAATGATTTATTCAATTTTAATGAATTGAATGACAATCACAGTTCAATATTCAACATCCGTGTTTGAAATTACCCGTCATTCCTATGTAATTGCATAAATGTCTTGAAAATCAAAATTTGTGAAATAACAGTGCAGTAGTCGAACTAGGTATTTATGAGGGATTAGCCAATGCCAATAGCCTTTAATTGGTGACGAAACCGAAAATGGAATATTGAGGGGACAGAATCTCAAAACTTCCGACTCGTTTTCAATGAGCCCCTCACTCTATTCTAAAAATTTTCTAGATGACGACTCTGAAATTTTTTATACTTTTCTTCATTTAATAAAATAATAAATACCTAGTTCTTTCAATAAACGAATTTTTAAAAAATTTCTGGAAAATATAAATATTTTGAATTTTTTTAGCAAAATAAATTTTGTAAAATGGATTTGAATTTTTCTTAAAAATTAAATAGGTACATTTTCAGTCATTCATAAAATAGATTTCGAAAAACATTATAGTGGTCATTTCAGCAATTTAATTATAGTCGGTACAACGAAAGAAGGCACTTTTCCCCTACTCGAATCGTAACGCGGAAACCAACGACGCGCGTTGATTTCAAATTTCGTCCAATCACAACACAACGTTTTCAAATTTTGTGGTGGGAGAACGTAGGGGAAAAGTGCCTTCTTTCGTTGTACCAACTATAACAAAACTCAATTTTAGAACCGTTCTGAAGTTTGTCAAATTGCGAATTGACTAAAATCGACGAAAATGCAAAAACGGGCGCATTTTCGGAATCCTCTCGTCGAGACGAATCGAATGGTGTATTCACTTTTATATTTTGAGCTTTTTTCGCGAAAGTTGCATTTTTTTTCTGCTGAAAAAGCATCATAACTTTGACTAAAATCGACGAAAATGCAAAAAACGAGGGCATATTCGGAATCCTCTCGTCGAGACGAATCGAATGGTGTATTCACTTTTACATTTTGAGCTTTTTTCGCGAAAGTTGCATTTTTTTCGCAAAAGTTGGCTTTTTTTTTACCGAAAAAAAGGCAATATTTCGTCAACAAAGGCTCGGCGAACAAAACGGTCGCCGGATTCGGAATCAGTGACCTCGAATTAGTCGAAAACGACACAAATCTCGAATTTTTTGAAAATCATCAATTTTCGAAAAAAACCATGAACTATATATTATATAATACAGGCATTCTAGCAAAAAAGTGGAAAAAATTTAGAACAAAGGTTTTTTTGCGGGAATGTGTTCAGAAGGGTCCCAGTAGTTACCAAAAAAAAACCAAGAGCCCCAAGTGTGAGGGAAATTTTTTGGGAGGGGTGAAACACCCCCAAAAATGGGTTTTTCTACATTATTTCAAAATGTATCAATTTTGAATAAAAAATAACCACAGATTTGAAATTTGCGTCAAATTTCCGATCTAATGATACCTAACACAACCCATTTCAAATGAAACATGAGCTCTTGAGGGGGGGGGGATCAAAATTACCCATTTTTCAAATTTAAGAGTTGAAATCTGCACCTAAATGATACTTTATCGTGCCTTAACGACTGTTCACGAGTACGTAAAGGATTGCTGTATGTATTTTGACAAAATCGCACCCATATGGGGAGGGGGGGGCCTCAAATCCAAAGGAGATTTCAAACCTCCGTTTTTTTTTCTTTTTTCAATATCTCACTCCCAAGATCACGTAGAAAAAAAGTAAAAAAGGTAAAATGTTCGTCTTTTGACGCTCTACAACGTTTGTTTGAACTAATTTTTCGAATTTCTCACTGTAGCTGAGCTACGCTCGGGGGAAAATGCGGTTTTTTCTACAGAGGGTCCACCCCCCTTACTTTGAGATTAGGAGTCGGTTATACATTTTACTTATTCTACATAGTAATGACATGTACTATGCAAAAGAACCGCTCCTAAAAGTCAATGGACCCAATTTTTGGTAATTATTTGTATTATTGGAAAATTTTCAAAATTGATTTTTTTCACAACGCTCCAGCTCCTCCCCCATGACATCCTAGGGAAATACTATAAATAACAAAGTTGTTTGTTTTTTGATGGTCTACAACTTTTGTTTCAACTTTTTTTTCGTAAGTGCGTAATTTCGAAAATTATAGCCGAAAAAACAAAATTTGAACCCCCTCGCCCTCCAAAAGGGGGTCTAAATATGCACTAATTTTAGGAAAGTTCGGGAATATTGAAGTACATACTTTACTGAGCTTATATACGAAACTTCCCTTTTCTGCTAATTTTTTTTGGGTAGAAACCTAAAATGACTGTGCTATAAAAATGCAACGTGTGAATTATCTAAATTGATAATAAAAGTGAACGATTACATTTGATAAGTCTTAATTTTGGATCTCATTTTATCCATTTGTGATACGAGAACCATTTTTGTTTTTTTATTCCATGTGAATTATTCGAGTCAATTATTCTTCTCGAGTTTTCATTTGAAGCGTGCGTTTGAAAAACAACCATATTCCATTTTGAAATTCTGACTTTCAGACAGTAATTTCTTCCCAAAATAACTCTCTGTACTCGAAATTTCAAAATGCACTATGATTGTTTTTTGAACCAGTTTTCGTTTTTACCTTATTATTCGGGGTTCTTGAGAAATGCCCATCATTTTTTCTTGTTTTCGAATAATTAGTATGGAAAATCGAAAAATTTAAAAACTTTTTTGAAATAATGATGTTAATATAAATATTTTGGCCCATAAAAATCATTGGCGGCGATTTTCCACTTCTCATTTGTAATATTTTTTATACCATTTAAACAATGCCTGTGATAATTTTATCATTTCTTTTACTTCATTTTATTACTTCCAATGCTTTTCCCTAATCGATGCAATTTTGTTGAAATTTATGGCCCATTTCATGAATTAGGTAATTACATCGATTAGGCATAACACATATTTACAGGTACCTATCGAAATGAAAATTTTTCAAAAATTCACTCATTGCAAACAAAATTTTAGGTATCTAATCGAACTTTTGTGGTTACATCTCGCCCAGGTTTAGCACATCAGTAAAAAATCAAAGAAGAGGAAAAAATGTGATATTTTTTAAAATGAAATAATATAACGCCAGCTCATGAGAGCACAAACCAAGCACAACCGATTAAGACCGCTCTCACCCCCCTCCCTTGAATGGGCGAGGCAACTATGATGGAGCCAGTTTTTCAACGGTTCTCTATAATTTTCTGAAAAAATTATCTTTGTTACTTTTTAGCATTATCTCAGGTCAGATGGTCTTGAAATGTTAATCTCAACTTTTATTAATTGACCCCTTTTCCTCCCCGCACTAGAGCAATACATGTAACAGTTGAAAGTTGTAGTATGTTCCCAAATGCCTCAAAAAGGAAATCAAATTCTGAAAATTGAAAAATTCTGATTTTTTTCAATACTTCAGATTTGATTTGAAATTAAAATTTCCAAATTTTTAGAGTTTAGGACCCTTTTTGGAGTATTTTGGGGAACAATACTGTCACTTCTTGATTGATAGTTCAAAATGAAAAATACGTAGCAACATTTAAAGTGGACTGTATTTCACATGAAAAATATAACGAATGAAAAATCATAAAATAAACTCCGAATGTTTGAGCATAAAACAATAAGAAATAAATCTCCTCCAATTACATGTATATAACAAAATTAACGTAGATAAACGTAGAAATGAACACGATGATATCTGATTATCTACCTAATAGATACAGTTTTGTTCTAAATTTTTCTAATATTTGATAAAATTTTCCTCCAGAATTTTTTACTGATCTAGTAGGAAAATTTTGAAACAAATTTTTGAGAGACTCAGTAAATTTACTGACTAGATAAAAAAAAATGAAATAAAAATTATTTTTGTACATCTTATCCCTTTTTTTTGGTAACCAAGTCATGTATAAAATATGACCGTTTAAAAAAAAATTGTCGAAACTTACTTATTTTATTAATGATGTAATGTATTGTTGGCAGTTTTGTGACATCCTCTATTCACATTTAAATGCCAATTTCCTTAATTCAACGCCACCATGTAATCTTGAACGAAAATTCCATAGTGACAGGTCCATCTCTGACATTTTTAGGTGGTAACGGTTCCTGTGGTAATGGAGATTCTAGTGATGGTGAAATCGACGATGTTGGTGTTGACAATTGTGGTATTTTTGATGGAGGTTCTTGTGGTGGTGAAATTGACAATGCCGGTGTTGACAATTGTGGTCTTTTTGATGGAGGTTCTTGTGGTGGTAAAATTGAAGATGTCGATGTTGACCAATCTGGTCTTCTACAGCAAACCCTTGATTCTGAACAAAGGTCTCTGAAGGGAAAAATTGCATCAATTAGTTAATTGGATAATTTTACAAAGGAGAAATATCAAACAAAATATACCTATTATTACGATTTGCCGGCAGTTTGACAACATTTTCTGCTGGACAAAAATAGGATGACACGCATTCACATTCTAATTCTTTAGCTTCATTGTCATTGTCGACTCCATGAATGACAACTTCCTTTGTTTCGTCGTTGGACGGTGCTGGTTTAGGCAGTTCTGTACTAACAGTTGATGTAAAATCTGGAATTTTACAGCAAACTTCCGAATCTGAACAGCGATCTCTGTGAAATACATCAATTATGGTTATGGTAACTTTTTTTTAATGGATTGTTTTGAATTTATCTTTCGTCAATGAAAATACCAATATTCAAAATAAATATTGTGTAAAACTAACTTTTCGTTATATGTTGTGGTCAAATCAATAACATTTTCTTCCAGGCAGAAATCGAATAATATGCATTTACATTTCAATTCTTGAGAAGTATGGTCATCATAAACTCCATAAGTGATCACTTTATTGGTACTATTGAGCGTTGTCACTTCAGGCGGTTTCAAAGTGGTTGTTGATGTCGAAATTGACTTTTTACAGCAAATTTCTGGAAATGAGCAATGGTGGCTATGGAAAACAGTTCATCGATGAAACTAAATGTTAGTGTCATGGAAAACTTTCAAAAAAGGAAACATTATATTATAATGTAGAACTTACTCAGTATCAAAACCCGTTGAAAATATATTTTCTATACTTTCTATGGAGCAGAGAGATAATGACATACACTCGCATTCCGAATTCTCCTGCTCACTGGCATTAGATACTTCATTAGTAATCGCATTTGTATTGTTGGGTGGTGGGTCGGGGTCAGTGGATTGTGAACTTGGCAGTGATGTAGAATTTGATTTTTTGCAACAAACATCTGAAATTAAACATTTTTCTCTGAGGAAAAAATTATATAGGTTAGTTGAACGAATGAATGATACCAAGATGCAAATACTTTTTTTGTACTCTCTCAGCCCGAATCAAGTGAAAAATCACTACTGATAAACAGTCAGAAGTGCAGCACAGGAAAACTCAGCAATTTTTCACTGATTATTTAAAGAATTTCACAGATTTTTCAGTGAAGTTCATAAATATCACTGAGTTTTCAGTGAAGTTTCACTGATTTCCAGTGATTTTTCTTCACTGACTTTATTTTAGTGAAATAATTTTCACTGATTTATTACTGTGCTGCAATTCTTACTGTTTTTAAGTGATTTTTGATAAATTTCACTGATTTAGAAATGAGAGAGAAGGCTTCATTTTTATTGAAAATATTGAAATTAAAGTAAAGTAGCAAAGGAAAGGGTAGCAAAGGAAAGGGCATTTGCGCACACTTTTATAAAATTGTTACAGCGGCGTTACCCAAACTATGGAATGTAAAAGGTTTTTTTTGTCAAGACTAAATAGCATAAGTGGATTAGTACGAACGGTTTCTCCCACGGATCGTTGTTTTAAAAACTCCTTTTTTTATAGTATCATCTTTATTATACAGTCTGTAGAATTAGGGGGTGAAAGAAGGGAAAAGAAAAGGATTAATTTTTTAGAATTTTTTCCCAAGTATTTTAAATTCCTTTGGGGGAAGATTTCATGTGAAAAATTTCTTTTAGCTTCGTTCGAGCATTCGTTCCATTGAAATTTCAAAAAATGGATATGTTGTCTGGAAAAAACAGGGCTGCAAGAACGAAAAAGAACGAAGAACCAAAGAACCAAAAAGAACCAAAAATTTGAAGAACGAGAACGAAAACAAACTTTGTGAGTGTGAAAGAACGAGAACGAGAACAATCAGAAAAGAACAGGAACGAGAACAGAATGCTCAGAAAAGAACAAGAACGAGAATGACAATTTTCTTGTTCTTTTCTGTTCTTTTAAAAAAAATTCGAAAAGTTTTCACACTTATCCTTAAAGTGTAACGGCACTTTGGGTGCTCGGCATGTTTCGGATTTCGGACGTGTTCGTTAGTCTTGGTGGTGTTATTTTTTCGTAATTTTTATTTTTAATTATTAATTTTGGATTACTTTGAAAAGGGGAAAACTCAAGAAGTCAAGAATAATAATAAATATCCCCAAAAAAAGAACGAACCAAAACAACAAAAGCAAAAAACCAAAAAAGAACCAAAAAGAACCAAAAATTACGAGAATGAGAACACAATTTTAAAGCGTTGAAAGAACGAGAACGAATAGAAAAGAACAGGAACGAGAACAGAACGATCTTAAAAGAGCAAGAACGAGAACGAGAACGATTTTTGAGAGCGAAAAAAGAGCGAAGAACCAAAGAACCAAAAGTTTGGAGAACAGAACGAGAACGAGAACCAAAAACCCATCGTTCTTGCAGCCCTGGGAAAAAACGGAATGATAAAAAAGAAAAGAGAATGGACTTTCTTGAAAGTATGGAGTTGTCAGATTTCACGATTTTCCCGATATTTAGAAGCTGGGATGATGATTGGGATGAATTTTAAGATGAATTTTCATCCCAAAAATCATCCCTCGATTTTTCGAGATTTTGAGACTGGGATGATCATTGGTATGAATTTTGGGTTGTATTTTTTCATCTCAAAATTCTTCCCATGATTTTTCCGAGCGATTGAAGAAAGGAAGAGGAGAGGATAGAAGATGGTTTTCAGAATTTATATTACAATTTTTTCGAATATAGATTGAATTATAAGTACAATTTGAATAAAAAATATTCTTTATGTAACCAAAGTTTTTCTTTACCCCAGAATAGAGTTTTTAAATTGGGCAATTTTCCACAAACTAGACTATTTGAAAATGTATTTCTACGATTAAAAAACAGAGCAATTACCAACAAATCGTGTGATTCGAAATTTTTAACGAATTTAACTATAATACGTTTTTAGAAATTCGAACTGTTTTTCAAATTTTTCTGAAAAAAATTCGGCTTGATCCAAACGAACTTTTCTTTACAAATGTTCCATTTTTCGTTTTTTTTTTTTATATTTTCAAAAAAAAAAATGAAAGCTAATCCAAGTCCGGAAAATCTATTAGAAACTTCAGAAATTTTTTGATGACATTGGGAATATTTTGCCCTTGAAAATCCTAAAATTGTGGGTTTTTGTCTTCAGAGTTTGGCAACACTGCTCCTGAATTCATTTTTCTGCAATTTTTTTTCAATCCAAATAATTTTTCACTATCTTACAGTTATTTACTTGAGTTAATTTTTTTTTCAAAATCATCACACAATGTTATCTTGTTATCTATCTTTAAGAGCACCATAATTGAATTTTGTTAGGAGAAAGCAGGGACTAGGAGTCAGTCAAAAAGTTGACTCCTGACTCCGGCTTGACTTCGGAGTCAAGGGAGAAAGTTGACTCCTGACTCCACCTTGAATCCGGGGTCAAGCTCACACCCGGACTCCTGACTCCACCTTGACTCCGGAGTCAATTTCAGACCTTGACCTCTGACTCCTGTTTGAGTTCGGAGTCAATTTCAGATCTTGACTCCTGACTTCGGCTCGACTCCGGAGTCAAGCCGGAGTGGACTCCTATTCCCTGGGAAAAAGTGACTTTGCTGGAAACTAGTTTTCATCGAAAAAATTATCTATTTTAAAATAACTACAAATCGATCAGTTTCTGAACACTCCTTCCCTCCTTCACAATAAGAAATGAGGTAAAATTTGGAAGCCTATTTAGAGTAGATAAAGCTGATAGGTAAAACTTTTGTTCCATCTTCGTTTACCTGATTACCACTATTAGTCCAAGAGCCGAACCTACCGAAAATGGGCCGAAACAATTGAAAGCTGGGACCTGTCCCAAAAGTTAGTGCATGACCCCTATTTTGAAAACAACCAGTCTGCCGATCCGCAGCTGCTGCTTTCAAGCACAGCGAAAGCTCGAAAGTTCACAATTTTCATGAACTTTCGGCTGAAAACATTGATGGTCAAAATTGGTGTCAAATTACAGGATTTTTTGCACTGAATCCGAATATGTAGGTCTGCATGCCCCTAAGTGCTGCCTAAGCCCCGGCAGAGTGGGTAAAAGGGGGAGAAAATTCGAAAAACTCAAGATTTTTGGTAAAATTCCCATGAAAGTGGCAAAATTGAGTTGAAAGAGGTTTATGACTGGTTCTGAGTAATATTCAACAATAGGAATGACTTTTTAACTTCTAAATTTCACAAAATTTTTACATTCAAGGGGGTGGGAGGCGTAGAGGAGCATCAACATGCGATACATCAAAATATACATTTTCTAGGTCGTAGAACTCGATTATGACGATATTTTTTTCATTGGGGGGGGAGTGGGGTACCCCTTTTCATGAAACATAGACTAATTCACAAATTTTGATTCATGAACGTCATTAAATACGTTCATTATAATGAAATTGGAAAAAAACATGGTAAAGAAAATGTAAGAGACATGAGTTGAATGAAAAAATCTAGTGATTCGCAAAATTTTAGTTTTTTAAATGAAAATTTGTGAATTTGTCTATGTATCATGAGAAGGGGTACCCCCTCCCCCCAATGAAAAAAATATCGTCATAATCGAGTTCTACGACCTAGAAAATGTATATTTTGATGTATCGCATGTCCATATTCTGAGTTTGTTGATGCTCCTCTACGCCTCCCACCCCCTTGAATGTAAAAATTTTGTGAAATTTAGAAGTTAAAAAGTCATTCCTATTCTTGAATATTACTTAGAACCAGTCATAAACCTCTTTCAACTCAATTTTGCGACTTTCATGGGAATTTTACCAAAAATCTGTGAGTTTTTCGAATTTTCTCCCCCTTTTACCCAGTCTGCCGGGGCTTAGGCAGCACTTAGGGGCCTGCAGACCTACATATTCGGATTCAGTGCAAAAAATCCTGTAATTTGACACCAATTTCGACCATCAATATTTTCAGCCGAAAGTTCATGAAAATTGTGATCCTTCGAGCTTTCGCTGTGCTTAAAAGCAGCAGCTGCGGATCGGCAGACTGGTTGTTTTCAAAATAGGGGGTCATGTACTAACTTTTGGGACAGGTCCCAGCTTTCAATTGTTTCGGCCCATTTTCGGTAGGTTCGGCTCTTGGACTATATTAAAAATCTGACGTTTACGTACTGTCGAACTTCAGGAACCACCGTAAGTACACCCCTGATTTTGAAAAGAGTACGCAAATGGTCTGTGCCCGAATATTTTATAAAACCCAACTCACTCAGTGGTTGGAAGTTCGATAACATCCTCTTTCGGGCACGAATAGTATGATACACATTCACATTCTGATTCGTTGGTTCCATTGTCACCAGATGATCCCATTTCTTGTGAAATTAAAGGAGGTGTCGAGTTTATTGCACAGCAAACACTTTCGCCTTGGCATTGATTTCTAAATTGGAAAATCATACATTTATGTTTTAGTCTTCTTGCGATTACCTACTCGTCGCCATTCATAGCTTTAAAATCTTATTGCTATAAAATGAGCCGATTCTGAGGAAAAAATTGATCCGATTTCTTTAAAAAATCCTGCTTACTGAAGACCGATGAATGACAAATTGAGAACATTCTCAGGATGGCATTGATTAGGCAACACGCATTCGCATAACTGACCGATGATGCCATAGTCGGTAGTGGCCTCGGTGGTGGTTACTTCCTCAGTATAGTTTTCTTCGCCAGAGTCGACTGGAAGATGTATTGTCGAATTTTCTTGCGACGATGGATTCGTTGTTGATGGTAGTTCAGTACTCGATGTTTTACAGCATACGAAATTATCTGTGCATTCATTTCTGGGAAATAAATTATAAAGTGGTTAGATTTTCAATATTTCAATTTTTTCGTCCTTAATTTAGCTTCGCTTCTTCACTTTGGACAAATCCAATTTACATTTTTCAAATTATTTCAATTTTAATTAATTAAAAAAATTATCGATCAACGAAAAAATTTACAGAATTAAGCTCTATTTACTTACTGGTCGTTATCATCAGCAGAAGTTGGCCGAACGACAACATTTTCACGATCGCACAAAAAATACGATACGCATTCACACTGCAAATCACTTATCAATTCTTTCGAATTGGTTTTATTTTCACTCAAAATAAGAGATTCCGATTCCGTTGTCGGAAGTAGTGGCACAACAGCTCCGGTAGTCGAAGCGATTATCAATGGCAGTGTTAGCACCGTAAGACTCAACCGTAAACAAAACATGTTTTAGAATTTAAATCAGACCGCGCTATTTTTGAAATTCTCTATTTTCCCGCTGACGAACCCAAATAACATCCAGCAATTACGCTTCGCCGCCAATTATATTATTCGGGAAAGAACACTTTTTATGCCCGCATACGCGATAAAATTAGACGCTGAATCTTCAGAATAAAACGCCGATGGTAAAAAAACGTTGGTAGTTTGACGTACTGGGAATATCTACGGTAGGTCCATTTAAAACTGGTTTCTCTTTCATGAAGAAGATGAAAAAGCCAATGATGAAGCGAATCGGCGGTCAACGCGTTAGAGGTCGGTCAGGTTGCAAATTAGGGCGAGCGGAAGAGAAGGGAGCAAATTTGTCTTAATTCGTGCTTACCATTTATCTAACAGTAAGTACACTATGTTGTACAAATTTTAAGAAGATTGTTTTGGTAATTTTAGTATCGTACGTAGTTACGTAAGCGGATTATCGAGCGTAAATCATTATTATGTAAACAAAAATTCCGCTTGATGTATAATTTAAGGAACATTTACCTAGACAACTTATCTGTTGCTAGTGGAAAATAAAAGAATAATCGACAATTTATTTTGTTTCTTTTGTTCTAGGTGAGTATTTTTACGGATTTATACCAAAATAATAGAAAGTTCATCGTACGGAAATAAGTAAGTTATTTTTAATGATATATATTGGATGGGTGAAACCGAATTGAGTCTCGTCGCCAGGAAGCCTCATTTTGAGTCCTATGAGAAAAGCAATTAGGCACAGGGCTATTCCATGCTAAAACAGACAAAAAGTGAAGTCGGGTCTTCTGATTTCGCTCAGATTTTTTTTACGAGTTCCCCTTGGTGGTCTATTCACGAAACCACGATTATTTTTTTTCTAACCCTCAAGGGGGCTGGGGGGTGGGCCTCTTAATTTTCATGCAATTGTGATTTTTCGCCAAACGACCCAACTTTGAAGGCTTATATCTTGAAATAGGATGTACTTTGGGGAAAACCGTTTGCGGGGTCTGAAAGAGAATTGAAAGTAGATTCAAAAGTGATAATCACATTTTGGAAAGCTCAAAGTTGAACTTTGGTGGCGAAAGCTCAACTTTCATGATATGCATAAAACATGAAAGCTACCATTTAAAAATCTGAAAAAATTACAGTGAGTAGCCCTTTTTACCCTTTTTTCAACCGACAAATTTTCAAGATGGGATCTCCAGACCCCTGGGGGTACAGAGGTGAACAAATTTGACCGAAATTCAAAAAAATCGATAAAGTCGAGTAACACATCGATGACTACTAATTCGAAGGCGCTGAGTTCGAATATGTACTGAGTTTTTTCATCCGACCCCTCTGAACTCCCCTATTAGCCCCCTCGATAGGGCCAAAATTTGAAAAAATTAAAAATAACGTGCGACCAGTCGTTTGTTAGGTTTTCGAGGGTGCTGAGTTCGAATATATGATTATTTTTTGGATTTGACTCCCTGAGTGCCCCCCTAGCCTCCAATTTTTGGGAAAAGTGGGTTAAGATATTAAAATGGCGTGTGGCGTATCGATTCTCACTAATTTGAGTGCGTAGAATTCGAATATCGACTTACTTTTTGATTTGACCCCATTCCTCGTGATCTAACCGACTACTTCCCCTCAAATTCGTATTTTTTCATTAGGTTAAAGCGCGAGGAATGGAGTCAAATCAAAAAGTAAGTCGATATTCGAATTCTACGCACTCAAATTAGTGAGAGTCGATATGCCACACGCCATTTTAATATCTTAACCCACTTTTCCCCAAAATTGGGGGCCTAGGGGGGCACTCAGGGATCAAATCCAAAAAATAATCGAATATTCGAACTCAGCGCTCTCAAAAACTTAACAAACGACTGGTCGCACGTTATTTTTAATTTTTTCAAATTTTGGCCTTATCGAGGGGGCTAATAGGGGGGTTCAGAGAAGTCGGATGAAAAAACTGAGTACATGTTCGAACTCAGCGCCTTCGAATTAGTAGTCATCGATGTGTTACTCGACTTTATCGATTTTTTTGAATTTCGGTCAAAATTGTGGACCCCTGTACCCCCCAGGGGTCTGGAGATCCCATCTTGAAAATTTGTCGGTTGAAAAAAAGGATAAAAAGTACTACTCACTGTAATTTTTTCAGATTTTTAAATGGTAGCTTTCATATTTTGTGCATATCATGAAAGTTGAGCTTTCGCCACCAAAGTTCAACTTTGAGCTTTCCAAAATGTGATTATCACTTTCGAATCTACTTTCAATTCTCTTTCAGACCCCGCAAACGGTTTTCCCCAAAGTACATCCTATTTCAAGATATAAGCCTTCAAAGTTGGGTCGTTTGGCGAAAAATCACAATTGCATGAAAATTAAGAGGCCCACCCCCCAGCCCCCTTGAGGGTTAGAAAAAAAATAATCGTGGTTTCGTGAATAGACCACCAAGGGGAACTCGTAAAAAAAATCTGAGCGAAATCAGAAGACCCGACTTCACTTTTGGTCTGTTTTAGCATGGAATAGCCCCACAGACGATACTCGAATTGAGTCCCATAGCTTTATGAAGAAAAATACATACGCGAATTGAGTCCACGTCTAAGTCAAACAGATTGTACAATAAGAGAGGAAAACTTTTTAAGTACAGTAGGGTGGATCAAAAAAAAAAAACATATCTTGGATTTTGACCAAATTTGGTGGAGTGGTTTACTTTGAGTGGGAGACTTCGCAAAAAATTTGAGCCCCCGAGGGAAAACGGGAGGGAAGCAGGTATGCTCAAAGTGCACCACATTTTGAAAAAAACGCTGTTTTTTGCGTTTTTTAGTTAATCAAAATTGTGTGAGAAGCCTTCGTAGCACTTAAAAGATGCGATTTGAGTTTCTACACCATCCTAAACCATCGTCATCCTTCTCCGATCAAAACTCTAACTGCTACCAGGGGGTTGAAAAGTTGCAGATTGCAATATTTCAATAATATGAAATTTTCACTAAGCTAGAATGATTTTTTTTTAATCGAGTAAGTGAATGATTGGGAGAAAAAATTGGTCCAATCACTTGACGAAAAAATAATGCATTCGAGTTCATAATATCAGAATATCACCGACATACAAAATTTTTAAAGAAAAATCTATTTTTTTTTTTGATGATTGAAAACAAAATTATTGTGAATTTTTCAAACGATAAGAAAATTAATTCGAGGTCAACGGAGGGTTCAAAATTCGAATTTTCAAACACCATTTTTTTTGCGATAGCTCGCTCCCAAAACCACGCAGAAAAAAGGGTAAAAAGGAAACTGTCGTCTTTTCACGCTCTACAACGTTTGATTGAACCAATTTTTCACTGCAGCTGAGCTACGCTTGGAGGAAAATGCGACTTTTTCTATCGGTGGGTCCAGCCTCCCTCCACTTTGAGAAGAGGGGTCGGTTATACATTTTTCTTTTTCAAATATCCCTTAAGAGTGGGAGTAGGTCCGAGATTGAAAATTAAAATTTTTTTGAGTGATGAATCGAAACCAGCATTTTTTACCTCCTTGAATTTATCTCTGGGGTCGTGTATGTTGACTCCAAACTCAGAATTGAACCATCTGGGTCGAGAATAAGAGTTCAAAATCGAAAAGTAATAGGTAAGCAAACGTTTTCAATTTTGGTTCTACCTCCACCCTCGAGGGTCGTATTCTACGTCAAAATAAATCCCAGAAATGGATTTATGGGTTAAAAATGGATTTTGATACCTCGCCTGATAAAACTGAAAATGTTTGATCCTCATACTTTTAGAGGTAATTTTTTTACGGCTAAAGTCAAAATGAACCCAGAAATATATTCTGAAGCTCAGAAAATCCCGTTATGTTTTTTTTTTTTTAAAATCTAATTTTTTCAAGTTCTTTTCATCATTTTTCTTTGTTATACGTTACAATTTAATTGGTAAAATTTCCTCGAGGGCTAAAAAATAAAAAAATAATCTCAAATTTGAAACCCCCTAAGGAATTGAATACCGAACAGACTCAAAAGTTATGACCCACTGTGTATCAAAATAGGACCAACTGCTGAAAAAAAATTAATTAAAAACTACGAAATTTTGACAATATTTAATCCACAAAAATACTAGCTATTCCCGGTTTCAAGAAATTAATAGATCCGGAAAAGTACTGAGAAAAGGCAGAGAAAACAAAACAAGAACGAATATTTGATTTTTGTACGATCCCTGCAATGGTTTTATGATATTTTATGTAGGTACTTTTTTAGAAGTTTTCTTCTTCAAATTACATTATTTTCAATAGTTTTAAAATTTGACGATAACATACGAAATTTTTTACAATATTTCATAATTTTTTTGTGCAAGTGTTGGATAATGTTTTCAATTGTTTTTGTGAAATTACACTTTTTTTCTTTTTCTTTTTCAAATTGTCGCATTTTCCAGAACTTTTATGAATTTTTGAGAATTTTTTCGCTCTTGGAATAAATTTGAAATTTGAAAATCGTGGCAGATTTTCCAATATTTCTCCAAGTTCTACTTTTTAGACTTTTTAAATTTTAAATTTCTTTTGTAGGTACTTCAATTTTTTTTCATTTCTTTTCTTATTTTCATTTTTTTTTGAGAATTTAACAATATTTTTGTTTTTAATTGAATTCCAAGTTATATTGTGCAGTTTCGGAATTGTTTTTTTTTGGGGGGGGGATTACTTTTTTGATTCTCCTCATAATATTATTAATTTGTTATTTTCATTAAACATGCATTATGGACGATAAATTTTATGTAGATTTATCTAAATTTTATACTTACTTGAATTTAAACCTTTTTTTTGAGTAGTATGCGAATGGGGGGATTGCTATTTGCATGAGGTTGGGAAGAGGCCTGGCCTGTGCTGGGAGATGGTGTTCCCTCAAACCCAAATTTTTCTAGAGGGCCCATCAGGATTAAAAAATTCTGTTTTTTAAATTGGTATCGTTTTGAATTAATGTTCGGAATACTGAAAAATAGGCACTGCAAAATATTTCATTAAAATTGGACTGGTACTTTTCAAGATTACTGAAGTAGTCAAGTTGAACAAATTATCATTACATTTTGACGCGATAACGTGATTATCCATCAAACACGAAAATGTATTTACATTAAATAAAGAAAACTGCTATACATGTATTTTGACTACAACATTGATAAGATGGAGAATCCTCTCATTAAACTGATGATTATTAATAGAGGAAGAGAGTTTCATCTTTTGACCTTGATACTGGGAGTTTTTCAGCATATTTTTTGCCCAAATGTTTCATCGCAGCCTCACCTCAAAAATGAAAACCTTTTACGTAATTGATCGAGATTTCTTCGTCAAGGCCAAACTATACTCTGGATCCAATCCAGATAATAAGCTACTTTGGTGTACACTCCGGGTTCAGGTTCTTCGAAATTTCCACATATTTTACCAAAAGACGTAACTCCAAATATACTCCACATGCAAGATTGATTTTTTATGAGCATCTGTAGTGGACCACCGGAATCACCCTATAAATAATGGATGTATTATAATTTGATAAAATGACGAAATGAAAAAACCAAATCCATATTCGTGTTCAGCAGGTCAAAATACCCCGAAAAATACGTTTTTCGCGAACGTTTTACTCGAAGTCTCGAAATTCACTTTTTTTCATTAAAAACCAGTGAAAAGGGTGAATTTTGAAATTTTAATCAAAACTATTACGAAAAGGGTGTTTACCGGGGTATTTTGACCTGCTGAACACGAATATGAAATTGGTTTCCTTATTTGGTTATTTCTTTCTGTATAAAATGCTCAAAATTTGAAAATTCTTCTAAAATTACAACATTTCTGTACGGTTTTTCACGATTTTCGGCCCTTAGTTCAAAGAAATCGCCAAAACCAAATACATAGTAAAATTCTACATAAAAAATGTATTTTTTAGGAATTTTTCCAGGGTGGTCGCTCTTCGCTTATATGGTATTTTTTACGATTGAAAACTTCAAATGACCGAAAAAACGCGAAGGAGTGTACCAAAATTGTTGAAAAAATTATCATGAATACACCTCTACCAGATGTAACTTTGTGCCAAAGAACAGAAAATTTCATTCACTTCCGTTGAAATTAAAAATTCTTGAAAATGATGCAATAAAATGGCCATAGCTCCGAAAGAGAGGGGGTAGGGGTCCAAAATTTTGTGAAAAATTATTTCTAGTCAATATACACGACTTGAGGTGTTTAGGAGCCCAAAAGCGCCGGGGGCCAAATTCACCCCTTATCCGTCCATACCCTTTATTTCAATTATTCAGGAAGGCAGAATTTCACTATATTTCACTGATTCACATTCGGAGAGCAGAACTTACCGAACATGTGTCATTGACACCGCTATAATCTCCTGCGCAGATCATGGTTGCCGCGTCGTAACCTCGAGTAAGTCTCGTGTCACTTCCATCGTATGACTCAAGGCATCGTTGATCATTCATGACAGAAATTGTCGCTTTGAGTAAATGGTCGCTTCGGCGATACCCTGTCAAAAAACATATTCGATTTTGGCTTTAGCCTAAGTGTGATAAAAATATTCAAGTTACTCGCAATTTCAAATAATCATTTTTTACCATGTCCTATTGCACCCCATCCGGTAATGCTTCCTTTGACATCAACCAAATTGGCAGTCGATGTGTGTAAGCAAGCCGGCCTTACGTATGGGCTCATTGCAACAGTGGAATTTAATTCGAACAACGATATGTCGTTATAGTACAATGGCGGTTTATAATTCGGATGATCGTGCACTTTTATTATTCTGTAAACGGCTGGCCTGGATTCTTCTGTCTTGGCTGTTATGTTCAAATCACCCAGCAATACCCATCGCGGAACACCTCTGGAAATTTCAAAAGACAACATTGACATTTTTCTCAAAGGACATTCGATTTGTAGCTTTCGGATACATGAAGAAAAAAGAATTTTCAACCAACTGGGCAGAAGTTTTACCACAATGCGCCGCGCTCAATATGAATCGTTCACTGATTAAAGATCCGCCGCAGGACCACTGCACGTCTTTGAAATCGTTGCCATATCCGATGAGTGCCTAATACGACATACATACCTAGATTAGATAGGTATTTGATTAGGACGAATACTAATTTTAGTCGATCTTTACTTCGAGAAGTGTTTGAACTTTAATATGAGTTATAGTAATGAACAATTTTTAAAAATTTCAAGACAATTTAGACATTTTCAACAATTTTTTGATTTTTTGATTACTCAAAATGTGACACAAATCATGGTGTCCATTCTCTGTAAAACCGGGAAAAGTCTGGGAATTTTGGTGGTCTGGAAAAGTCAGGGAATTTTGGAATTTTCTCTGGAATTTTTCGAAAATCCCAAAAAAATGTAAATCATTTAGAAAAATGTTTTTTTGCTCATTTCATTATAAATTTTTCAAAAAATTTCGCCCTCGCTCCGCTCGGGAAATTATTACATCTTTTATCCAATTATTGTCTTATTCATCATTTTTTGTCGGTCGTAATGTACAATAAAATTGATATTCAAAATGCATGTCTTTGTCCATTGAATTATGAATTATCCAAAAAAAATTTCTCTCGCTACGCTCGGAGTAATTTACACTCTTTCTTTCTACAGAATTTATTTTTAATCTTAAGTTTTTTGGAAACTTACTTTTTAATGAGCTGTGATGAGAAAGAAATGTCATGATGCCCTTGACCACGATGTTGAAAAAAAAGGGAGGGAATGGAACAGAAATCGAAATTATTGGCCATGTTTTGGAAAACATGAATGAGGGAAAAGTGGTGAATTTTCATCTTTTGAAGATCTTTTTTCGCAAAAATTTTCGCCCTCGCTTCGCTCGGGCTCAACACGAATATATTTTCATAAAATGATTTATATTTTACCTTCTCATTCACGTTTTCATTTATTGGTACAAACTAAAAAATTGCAAGGGATTGCGTGAATTTATAAATTTGAAACAAGTGTTTTTCATTTTGAAGGGGGAGGGGGGAATGAAATGTGAAGAAAATTTTGAATTTTTAGCCCGGAAAAATCCGAATTTTTATTCGCCCAATTTGGTAAACACCCTGGCATAATTTTTTTCATTTTTCAAAACTTAATTTTGGGTGGGGAATACTTGGTTTTTCCTTTTTATTTAAATTTTTTTCTGTAGGCAATAAATTCAAATTTTCAAATTTTTGTGGCGAGGGGGAGTTAGATGGGCGGAAAAATTTTCAGAATTGAATTTTAATATTTTTTTTGACCCGAAGAAGGGCATCTAAAGATCTCGTAAACAGTATCTAGTGATTTTGAAAAAAAAAAATTGTAAGACCCTATGCATTTTATATCATTTTTATACAAAATTTCGGGATGTTAGTACATCACGTGAAAAAATTCTCCCCTCCTCCCCTCCTCCCTGGTTTACGAATATCATATTTATAAGGTTTGGAAAAATCCGAAAAATTGGTTTGGAAAACCTGGAAAAGTCAGGGAAAGTCATTTCTGAAATATAGTGGACACCCTGCAAATTGTTGAAATTTCAGAAGAATTACAGTTTTTTCTTCGCCAGTCTTACTTTAAATGCAGATATTTCGATATTACATGTTCTGGGCTGAATTAAATTTCGAATTTTTGCGCGAAGGACCCGAATGCGAGAGGACAATTAGGCATTAGATATTTTTATTCACATTTTGTCTAACTTGCCAAAACTTGAGAAAAATTCGACGAATCAATATATAGGTGGGTTCCTGACATCACTATCAGACATATTGATATTGTTTAGGCACTGCTGGGTTTCGAAAAAAGCTTTTTAAAAAGACTAAAAGTCAGGCGTAAAAAAAAACTTGGAGAGTTTTTTGTTTTAAAATATTGATAATCTTGATGTTTTTTCACACTTGAAGAAATATAATTTTTTTTATCCAAAATTACTTTTCAATTTCTCAAAATTTTTCAAAAAATTAAAAAATGTGACCCGTGCAGGGACAGGGTACCTAAAGTCGGAAAACATAATTTTGAGTTAGAGACAAAAATATGAAAAATGGGCAATTTTTTTCAAAAAATTTTTTTCTCGCTTTTTTAGGTAGTTCAGACCTCTACGCAGCTTTAAACGTGTTTTTTCGATTATTTTCTTTTTGAAAGTCATGATTTTTTCTAATTTTCAAATGTCTCTATCTCACCGAAAAATTGACTTAGGATGCTCATCCAGGTCTTAAAATGTTCGGCATAATCTCCCCTATCATTTAAGCCAAAAAACTCATTTTTGAAAAATCCGACTTTAGGTACCTTTTCCCTGCACGGGTCACAAATCATTAAAAAAGACTTGAATATTTGACATTTTAACATGAAATTTCTTCACTCGTGTATATAACTCAAAACTTGTATTTGTTTTCTTATCTCGAAAATTTAAAAAATTGGCATTGGATGGTGGATGTTACGTCTACGTAATCGATGTAATTCCCTAACTCACGAAATATTGCGTGTAATCGTCAATTGTTTGCCGATTTCTTGTATCAGGCTGGAATTTCACTAGGCAAGTTTGCTTGCTACAAGTTACTTGAGCAAGTAACTTTTGCAATGAAATTTATGAAACAAGTGAACTTGATACAGGATGGTGAGGATGCAAGTGCTTGCCAGAGTAGAGATCATTTTTACTTTTTGCCAATTTTTGCCAGTATACTGGCAGTAGTTTCGGAGAATTTTCATCATAAATGAAGTGAAATAATGCCAAAAGTCTTGAAAATGAGAAGAAAAATTCAAAAAAATATCAATAAATTAGTAGATTTTCGGATTTTTTTCGAAATTGAATTTTGAATTTGAAATTTTCTGCAATTGTTGTTCATTTTTTAAAATTTTCTTCAAGCGAAGAACACAGTTTTAAAAATCTTATATCTGAAAAAAAATTGGAGGGAGAAATTTCAGTGTGAGAAACAATTTTATTCAAATCAAAATAAAAAAATTTAAACCTGAGAAAAAAATTGGAGGTTAAAATTTCAGTAATGAGAAAAAAATTTATTCGAAATAAAAAATTTTAGGGTTGAAAAATATATTAAAGCAACTCTCGCCCCCCTCCCAAATTTGAAAATAAAACATATTTTTGAAAAATCTTAAAATCACGTTTTATTCATTTCAAACGAAAAGTTTCGGACATACGGAAAAATTTGTAACCACCAAAAGTATTCGGAATTAAATTTCCTTTTCAACGAGATTTATCACAATCATTTTCACCAACTTTTCCCGACAGACTGAACCTCTCCCCCTTCCCCGGTATCAACAAAGTTGGACCCATGAATAATATTTGCTCCAAAATGAATTCCGATAATAAATGAAATTATGCATTAGATATCGAAGAACAAAAATCGTTCAAATTTTTTTCGCCGGTCCAACTTTTGAGATGAGGGTGAGGGGGAGAGATCCACTCTGTCGGGAAAAGTTGGTGAAAATGATTGTGATGAAGCTCATTGGTAACGAAATTCAATTCTGAACACTTTTGGTGGTTACAAATTTTTCCACATCTCCGAAACTTTTCGTTGAAAATGAAAAAAACGTGATTTTGAAGTTTTCTCAAAACATGTTTAATTTCCAAATTTGGGGGGCAGGAGTTGCTCCAAAATGGATTTTGATAAAAAATGAAAATATACATTAGGAGCTAAGGAACAACTTTTGTTTGAAAAATTTTTCATTACGACCCATAGATAAGGCGATACGCGCGTTTGAAATGTTGGGGTGGATCTTGGGGAAAGGTGGAGGGGGAAAATGGGCATACGGGCTTAATTTCTTTGTTTTTAGTGTCCAGAACATGAATCAATCATAAAATCAATTTTAACAGGAATATCGCGAGGAAGCCTTTTTTTATACGATTGAGACCTGACTAGGATTAGGCGTAATACACATTTACAAGTAGGTATCCTAATGAAAATTTTTCAAAAATTCACCCATGCGGACAAAATTTTAGGTACTTATTCGAATGTTTGCCATTTTTATATGATTTTCGTGGCAGATTTCTTGTACGTAATACAGTTTTCGTACTTCCAACCTTTTCAAAAACTTTAAAGAAATTTTAACTACCTAATTTTATTGATGTTTTTTCCAGTTTGAGTAGGTACTTTTCAATGATTCCTCTAGAAATGTCAACTTTTTACTTATATTTTGAAATTTTTGTTGAATTTTGTTAATTCTGTGCTGAAAAAATTCATCACTGTGTATCTATATTTTCAATTTTTACCGAAAGCAGACTATTCTGAAAAAATTATTTGTAAGGTCTTTCACAATTTTCCTTTCATTACGAATAATTTTCATCATAAAATTTTGGAGAATTTCGAGTGATTTCATCGACGTGACCTAAAGGAAGTATTTTTTTAAATTTTCAGTCAAAATTACAACATTTTTTGGAATTTTTTTATATTCCAAGCATCTAAAAAATTTTAACATTATTTTAAGTAATTTTATGTATTCCAAAATTTTAAAAGAACACTTGTTCAATTTTTTCACATTCTTATTACTTTTCTGACATCTACAAATAATTTTCGAATTATGTTTTCCAATTTTGTCTAAAATATCATATTTTCAAATGAGATTCGACTGATCACTAAAACAATGCAAGATGAATTGACAAAACTTACCATATGAGGATATTCCTTCGGAACCGCCGCCGCTCCTCCACTAATCAGTGTTGCTACTCTTAAGCAGTTCACTTCCTTGCGCCAGCCTGATTCATCTCCAATAAGCCACGCATCAAACCATTTCTGCTCGTATCGCAATTCAGCATATTGTTGACAATCTAGCCATTAAAAATGCAAGCTGGTTAGTTGATTGGTCTACTTTACTGAAAAGCATTTCCCATCGTCAGTTAAAACGTGCTAAAGTTAATTCGCCTACATTACGGTAACGGTTCGCGCTTACTCAGCAGAGCGGTAGCCGTGGCGTTTTTAAAACGTTGAGTTAATCCTGTATTTTGCGACGGTGTTGGATTAGTAGGCGGACGAATTGGTGGATTTTGGGGTGCTGGAGCTGCTGCCGGACGATTATTAGGCGACGTTTGAGGCGTTAGGACCACCGGTGGACGAACGTTCTGCGTATCGAATCATTTTATTGATAAGTTACATACTTTTTAAATTTTCATTCCTTATGTACGTGATTTTAGAAATGATTACAGCGTAATAAAAATTGTCAAAATGTTATACAAATACTTGATTGAATTGTACGTATCAGAGGCCTTCCGACGGGGGGGGGGGGGTGTCTCACCCCAAGCATTTTTCAGTTGGAAAAGTTGTGTGAAGTTGGCAAAAAGTTGTCAGAAAAGCCCGAGTGATAAAAATTGAGAAAAGTTGTGAAATATTGAAATTGAAAAAAAAAAAAATTTTAAATGGTAGTGTACATAAATTTTTCATTACAAAATTTCGTAGGTACCTATGTGAGATTTGTTACATCAGTGACATACCGATAGGGGGCTAACTTCCTCCCCCTGAGGAAATTTTTTACTTGTGAGTTGGGAAAATTGAACATTTCAACACATCAGTTGGGAAAATTGGACAGTTGAGATTAATTTTTTCGGTGAAAAATAATAAATAAAATGGTTATTTTAAAAGTTGGAAATCAACAAAATTTTCATTTGTTCCAACTCAAAATTGGTAACTTTCCCAACTTGAAAATGGTAAATTTCCAGACTCAAAATTGATAATTTTCCCTACTCAAAATTGGTTATTTTTCGAACTCAAAATTGGTAGTTCTCCCAAGTGATGGGTAAAAATGTCAGTTGGGACGATTGGTATTTATTTTTTAAATGAAAAATGAATAAGTAAATAAAATGGTTACCTATTTTAAAAGTCGGAAATCAACAAAATTTTCACTTATGAATTGGGAAAATTAGTCATTTTCCCAACCTTTTCCAACTGAAAATTGATCATTTTCCCAGCGAAGAATTAAAACGTTGTAATAAATGTTTTTTTTTAGTAAAAAAATGATTAATCATCTTGCATTTTGAAAATTTTTATATAGTTGTACTTGTAATTTAAAAGAGATTTTTTCGCATTTTTCTTCAAAGTTATTCCAAATACGTAATTTCATTGTTCTTGTTCTCCTTAAAACTTATTTTTGATATTTGAAAATCCAATTTTTCAAAAGCTTCGGCCTCGCTACGCTCGGCCATGGTATATTTCTGCTTTAATCATTTCAAAGTAGAAGCAGTCGATTTTTCATTAAAGTTTATTCTTCCAAAACACTATTTTATTGCACATTCAATTTGAGATTTTCTAGAATTTTTGCCCTCGCTTCGCTCGTGCTAAATCCATTTTTTTTCATTTTGAAAAATCTAACTGTAAAGTTTTTAAAAATTATTTCATATAAACAATTTTTCTAAAACTTGATTTTAGAACCTTTTTAATGAAGTAACTTCACGTTTTGATTTCTAAACATGATTTCAAGTTTTTAATTTTTCTCGAAGTTGATTTTGATTTTTATGATAGGTATACTTTTAGGTTCAACGGTTCGAGTAAGATATAGTTATGCAGGGTCTCACCTAAAGAGGCAGAGGGCAAGTAAGTCCTCAGAACGATTTTTTTGAGGACCTCCTTTCAGAAATCATAATCCAAGTCTGAAATTACTCCCCAAAATCACGATCCAAATCACAATTCTTCAACCCATCCCTGAAATTACAAATACCTCCCAAATAAAAATTTTTCAAACTTCGGCCTCGCTGCGCTCGGCCTTACTGTATTTTTCTTTTCATAATTTTAAAATACTTAATTCAAATCCTACAAAAGTGATTTTTTTCGTATTTTTCCTCAAAATTATTTCAACCACTTTTATTACATTCTATCTTATTAAAACTCATTTTCGATGTTTAAAAATCAAAATTTTCAAAAGCTTTGGCCTCGTTGTGCTCGGTCTTATCATACCTATTTATTTTGTTAAAGTAAAAGCAGCCAATTTTTCATTCAATCCAAAATATTGTTTTATTGCACCTTAAATTTGAGGTTTTCTAAAATTTTCGCCCTCGCTCGGGCCAATTTCATTTCTCTCATCGACTATTCATATTAAAGCTACGTTAAGTACAAAATTTTTTTTATTAAATTTGAAATTTTTTTGAAATTTTTCACCCTTGCTTCACTCGAGACAAATAAGACAATTCCAAAGGGGTTTTCATTTACAATGAAATTGGTCAGGGAAAAAATTCGAGATTGCAACATTTTTTTGTTATTATTATTTTTGAATCTATTTTTATATGTACCAAAAAAGTGGTAATTTCTATTTCTAAATACATTTTTTAAATGAATATTGCTTCAGCAATGTTTTGAAAAAAATTAGCACTGGTAAAATTTAAAAAAAAAATCAATTGGCAAATTTGGAAAAATTAGTTGGCAAATTTAAAAAAAATTAGTTGGAAAATTTGACGTTCTCAACCCCTCCCCCTCCCCCCAGAGCATATCACTTCGGAAGGCCTCTGGTACGTATATTCGAACGATTTTCCACGAAGATTCAACAATGTTACTAAAAGAACGATAATATTATAGACAACTTTCGCCAACTTCCACCAATTTTGATTGTCACATTTCAACTGGTATCTTTCCCTTTACCAAAAAAAATATACGTACAATTGTATTGCCAGCTTCTATAAAACTTTGCGATATCGCTGAAAAATACGACAATGCTGCTAATTATTCGTTACCTGAGGCGGTGATGTACTAGGTGGTGCCGAGCAGCATATTTTTACCTCCCTGTTCTGGAAACCGCATTGATAGGCTCTTCTGTTTGCCACAAGTTCGGCCGCATTCGGGCAGCTGGAATATGGTACGCAGACCCCATAATTGTGGCAAACGTCTTGAAAATATATCAAAACATAGAACAGAATAAGGTCGCAATGTAAGTTAAATTAAAGCAGGATAGCCTGAAAAAGAAAATCGTCACAGGTTAGGAATTTTGATTTTTCGATGTACGATGTTCATATCAATAAATTCTCTACATACGTGCAGAATTATGATATAATATCTAAGCCAGGGTGTCTATTGGCAAGAAACCCCAGAAAATAGCAAGTATTTTGATAATTTTACTACGAAAAGCAAGAATTGGTCAACATTTTCCACTTGAAGTTTTCAATCGAAGGATTTCATCTCTCGCTTCGCTTGGGCAGGACTTCTGGCTTCTTTTTCTTTGAAATATCGTTTTTCAACTTTTTCTGTCAAAATTTCACGATTTTGATTTTTCTGGCTTCTTTTTCTCTGAAATATCATTTTTCAACTTTTTTTCGTCAAAATCTCACAATTTTTATTTTTCTGGCTTCTGTTTCTCTGAAATATCATTTTTCAACTTTTTCTGTCAAAATCTAACAGTTTTGATTTTTCTATCTGGAATTGTAGATGCCTTTATGTTTGGCTCCCTTTTTTTTTTTTTTTGAAAATTATGATCAGCCTTTGCCAGCAGACTTCACTTGTAGATACATACTATAGCTTTCATGATTGGGCGAGGTCAAATTCTTGCATTTTGTTAAGAATTGATAAATTTTGTGCTTGCCCAAAACTTTTTAGACTGTTTTCGGATGATAAAATATTTATGTCCAGTTTGTTTTGTGTGTATTTGATATTTTGATTTTCAAACATTTTTGTTCTGGCTTCGTTCGAGCCAAATTATTTTTCCTTCTAATGTTTGGAATTTTGACGAATTTAAGTATAATGGATAAAATGTTAGGAAATTCATCCTAAATGTCTATACACATTTTGTGTTAAATTTTCTACTTTTTAAAAATGTTACCTTCTCTTTATTCGTGTTGAATAATTTCTTCTTCTTCTCCTAAAATTTATTGTCGATAAAAAAAATCCGTGAAATTCGTTCCAAGAGGGTTTTTTTTGATATTGAAATTTTTATTTCTTAAAATTTTTGTCTTGGTTTCGTTGGGACCAAATTGATAGACGATTTGTAATGCAACATTTCGAGGAGGAGAGGAGGAGGAAGGGGGGCAATTAGAAAGCAATTAAAATTCATCAGTTGAAAAAATATTGTAGAATAAAAAGAGAATATGCTTCTCTAAAGCTCAGGAAAAAAGTTCTGCAGAATTCGTTTGAAAGGTCCTGCTGAAATCTTGCCTGTTGATTTCGAGAATTTGTTAGACACCTTGAATGTTTTTATTTTTTTCATTTTTTATCTAATGGATAATATCTCACCAGAATGAAATTGCTAAAAAAAAGTACTTGATATTTCCTTTACAACGAGTACACGCAAGGTGGGGGGGGGGGGATTTCGCCAAATTTAAAGCGAGAAAAATTGCATAAAAATGGTGAAAAAAATCAGAAAATAGCAAGAATTTCCTTTTTTGAGATGCAGTAGGCATCCTGCAAGTCGGTATTTCTTGGCAACGTTATTTTCCCATGGTTTTCCCAAATTCACTACAACTAGCAGCAGATGTTATCGTGTTTACAGATTCAGACGATGAAAATACAGGAATAATGTAAACTGTGTTCGATTCGAACGATTATTTTAATTTTAATTGGCACGAGAATGTAATAAATGAGAACGTATGTAGAAGTGGATATTTATTTGCTTTCGACGAAACACTATAATAATTTTGAAACGTAATTAACCCGATGAACTGTGTGTTTCAATAATTGGTGAGTTTTAACTGTATCATCGTGAATTACTCGAAATTGAACAGTTGATAAGTAACCTAGGATTTAATTTTACAATGTTTTCTCTTCTGCGTATAAATTCGACGGTTGATAGTCAGTTTTGCTCAAATTCCCGTGATTCGTGTTATTTTTCCCCTTCTTCTTTCATTGTTTCTTTTTTTTCGATAAAATATGGTAAGCATAGAGAGCATAAACTTCGTTATGTATTTAGTGCCCGAAATAGTGGTTAGGATTTCTTTAAAACTCCAAACACGTAGGTACCTAATACGTGATTCGTTTTTATTTTTAAAAATAAAAAAATTCAATTTAAAAAAAGTAGGTATCTCTATCTACTGTTGTTTCGAACATCCATCACCTATGGTAAAAATATTATCATTATTGGTACCTAGGTAAAAATTTTCATTTTGAGGAAAAGTTACGATTTTCTAAAAAAAATTCCAATTTTTTGAATAAATAGGTAGGTATAATTATGTATTTTGGGCAAAAATTATCATTTTTACTAAACATTTGGATTTTCTGAATTCATTTTGGGGAAAAATTTTCATTTTTGGTGAAAATTTTAATTTTTAGTACACATTTTCATTTTTGGTAAAAATTTTTATTGTCATACCTTTTAATCTACTCCAGCTCATTAAAGCTTAATTTTATCTAAGTCAATCAAAATTGTCATTCATTTCCAAAAATTTTTCGAACATTCAAATTGATAATTTCATCGAAACCATAATAGCACGAAAAGTTCTAGTAATGACACACCCCCCCCCCCAATCACGTAGTTCACTGATTTAAATTCAATTTCAGTTTTAATTTTTTGAAATCGAGAAATCGTTTTAAAAACTATGTGACGTTGTAGAGGAGGATGGAGGAAGTAGGAGGAAAGACGTTTGATGAGCTTTAAATGCTCTTGGAGGAACATTTTCATCAGAAAAATCACTTTGAATTTTTTTTAGGTAGGTACGTTTAATATAGCATTATGAGTCAGTCAACGATGCCATTTTAATGTTCTTATGCTGGAAAATATTTCTCAACATGATCATTTTCATATTCTATTAGTTTTTGGTTTCATTCAATGAAAAAGTCTATCTCAATTTTCTTCCTCCCCTCCCCTCTTGAACCCATTATTCACCACCAAAACGTTCAGTGGAGGCAAATCAGAATCATTTGGAAGGGGAAAAAAAACAATTTTGTCTAGCAAAGCTTTTATTTCAGAAAATGGTCTAGAGTACCTAGTCCCTTGAATAACCTCATAGAGTTACCACCCCACAGACCTCAGGCTAACTTTTTTAGAGGGGGTTAACCTCACAAAACGCCGTTTTTTCACATTATCTCCTCTGGAGTTGATTTTAGGATAAAAATAGCTCAGTACTTTTTTGTTCTGCACTCAATTTCCAACATTTTTTGTACGAAAAATTTTTCAGCAGGACCGTAAGCAGAGGAGATAGAGCGTCCTGAAGGAAGGGGGTTGGGGAAATATACTATTAGTTGAAAACGTGCTAAAGCATGTAAAATCGTACTAAACTGTATGTTTTTGGAATGAAAATAGTAGTATTATTATTATGTAAATTGGTGGTGTAATACTATTTGACCCGCTCCCCTTTATATGTGCCACTCCGCCACACCCATTTGTTTTTTTTAGCCATAGCAATATGATTGAGGGGAGAGGAAGGGTGCACACTAGGGTGTCCCTTAAAAAAAAATTTGGAATTTTTTTCGGGACCCCCCCTAGTTTGGTGCCACTACATGAGAAAATAACACACAAAAAATTTCAGCCCGATTGATGCATATTAACCCGACCCGCAAAGCCCATTTTGAAAAATTGAAGAGGCGCGCTCGAGCTCATAATACTCCACTACAGGCACGCGGCAACGAAACGCTAAAAACACCCCTACCGACCTGGCGGCTTTAAACTTACGCCGAAGGCATGCAAATGAAGATAGAACTTTCTGGTTTGCGGCATTCGATTCCTTATAAAATTTCGAATCAGACAAGATTTTTTTCAAATTTTTTGGGCCCCCGGGGGGAAAAGCGCGAGGATATTAAAACGTGTGATTAATGGGCTCATAGGGGAGGTGGCCGGGAGGAGTCAAATTTGAAATTTTCTATAATTATCGAGTGTGGTATCAAAATTTGTGTTTTTTACCCGGTAGTCCGTTTCCGACGTTCCTTCTACAAAAACCCCAAAATGGGCCCATAGGAAAGGGGTTGGGGAGGAGTCAAATTGAAAATTTTTCATAATTATCGAGTGTGGTACCGAAATAAATGTTTTTTTACCTGGAAAGTCTGTTTTTGACGTCCCTCCATCAAAAAACCTTGAAATGGGCCCAACGAAGAGGTGGCGGTGAGGGTTCAAATTGAAAATTTTTCATAGTAATCAAGTGAGGTGCCGAAATATATGTTTTTCGACCTCCAGAAACCATTTCTTAGATGATTTTGGGGACGTCAATAACGGACTTTCCGGGTAAAAAAAAAAACATTTATTTCGGTACCACACTCGATAATTATGAAAAATTTTCAATTTGACTCCTCCCCAACCCCTTCCGTATGGGTCTATTATGGAGTTTTTGTTGAAGAGACGTTGGATAAAGGACTCTCCGGGTAAAAAAAAACATTGATTTCGATACCACGTTCGATAATTATTGGAAATTTTCAATTTGACTCCTTCCCACCACCTCCCCTATGGGCCCATTTTGGGGTTTTTGTAGAAGGAACGTCGGAAACGGACTACCGGGTAAAAAACACAAATTTTGATACCACACTCGATAATTATAGAAAATTTCAAATTTGACTCCTCCCGACCACCTCCCCTATGAGCCCATTTTGGAGTTTTTGTAGAGGGAACGTCGGAAACGGACTACCGGGTAAAAAACACGAATTTTGATACCACACTCGATAATTATAGAAAATTTCAAATTTGACTCCTCCCGACCACCTCCCCTTTGGGCCCATTTTGGGGTTATTGTTGAAGGGACGTCAGAAACGAACTCCCGGGTGAAAAAAACACGAATTGTGATGCCACACTCGGTAATTGTGGGAGGTTTGCGAGCAGCCCCCCCCCCGTCACCACACCATATGGGCCCATTTTGGGTCCTTGTTATAGTTCGAAGTCAAAATGACCTCAGAACTGGATTTAGAAGCTCTGGATACCTCCTGGAAGTTTTTTCCGCCGAAAAATCTGTTGGAAATATTATAATTCAATTTTGTTGGTTGGTTTTTTTCAATCACACGTTTTAATATCCTCGCGCTTTTCCCCCCGGGGGCCCAAAAAATTTGAAAAAAATCTTGTCTGATTCGAAATTTTATAAGGAATCGAATGCCGCAAACCAGAAAGTTCTATCTTCATTTGCATGCCTTCGGCGTAAGTTTAAAGCCGCCAGGTCGGTAGGGGTGTTTTTAGCGTTTCGTTGCCGCGTGCCTGTAGTGGAGTATTATGAGCTCGAGCGCGCCTCTTCAATTTTTCAAAATGGGCTTTGCGGGTCGGGTTAATATGCATCAATCGGGCTGAAATTTTTTGTGTGTTATTTTCTCATGTAGTGGCACCAAACTAGGGGGGGTCCCGAAAAAAATTCCAAAATTTTTTTTCCACCAAGTATCAATAAGGGACACCCTAGTGCACACATAGGAGGAGGTACAGGGTTAAGAAGGATTTTTGACCTTCTACCCCTCCCATGTGTCTACTCCACCTTACCCTTCAATTATATAGCTATAATGGGCGTGGCGGGGTGGGCACATATAAAGAGGAGGGGGGGTCAAATAGTATAAACACTACCAATTTACATAATACTACTATTTTCGTGCCAAAAACACACAGTTTGCTACGATTTTATATCAAGTATCACGTTTTCAATAGTATATTTCCCCAATCCCCTTCTTTCAGGACTCTCTATCTCCTCTGCTTACGGTCCTGCTGAAAAAATTTTCGTACAAAAAATGTTGGAAATTGAGTGCAGAACAAAAAAGTACTGAGCTATTTTTATCCTAAAATCAACTCCCGAGGAGATAATGTGAAAAAACGGCTTTTTGTAGGGGTTAACCCCTTCTAAAAAAAAGTTAGCCTGAGGTCTGTAGGGTGGTAACTCTTTGGGGTTATTCAGGGGACCACTGACAATTTCCCGAAATAAAAGCTTTGCTGGGCAAAAATGTTTTTCTATTTTCCAATTTGCCTCCACTGGTTCTGTTGTTGCCACTGAAATTTATCATAACCGTTCTTTGGTGTTGAATTTTTTCATTTTTTTTTCTTTCCTAAGATTACATACCTAGTCAAAATTGATAAAATTTTCATATTTTCTCCATCCTCAAAAGACTGTTTTACCTAAAAAATGAAAAATAATGCCAGATTCGTATTCTACAACCTCAAAAATAATACCTACAATTTGATGCATCACATGCTGAATTGAATTTCAGTGTAATAATATTATCAGAATTGAAATTCTACGCGTTGAAAAATCTGTTTCCATGTCCCTAAAACGAAATTTGTCAATTTATCCTTTTCCCCTTTGACTTCTCATCTTCCCCTCGCCTAGAAAACATGTTTTCCATACGAATCATTCAAAATCTAACATTCGATTTTTTTCTTACCACAAGGTCCCTTATCGCACAACGCCTCACAATATCAGATTCGTGTTGCGCAACCTCCCTACCCCAGTAGCAGTTTCGAAAAAAAAATAGGTAGGTACTTAGTTGTCTAATGAATTACAAACATTTTTCAACTTTTTCAAGACCATTGTACATGATCTCTATGAAGATGGGTAATTTCAATCTCTTGGTCCTGACTAAATGAATAGATCATGATAACAGTTCATTCTCCATTAACTTATTCACTATCAATACAAACTATAGATAACAATAATAAGTAGGTATAGGTAGTAGATACAGTGCCGAATAACCCAAATCAAGTTACCAGAATATAAGCGGAATAAAGTTCAAGAATATTACCTTGTCCTTGACTCCTACAAACATCAACGATAATCGAAACGATTAATAAAAAAATTGCTACCGAGTCGTAACCGTTTAAATATCGCGATATGGGCATTATGGATGTCTAATTTCAACGTACATTCGATTTAGCGAAACGATGTAGTCGCCATATGAGTCACTACAGTATTGAACATCTGAGAAATGCACCAAAAGTGTTCTCTATAACTGTAAATATGGAATAAGAACGCCATTTTGTAGTCTCCGTAAGATGTGATAGGTACAACTAGGTGGTAGGGGACGTGATGGGGAATGCGGGTATTCAAAGTCCACGTGGTTCAGAGCGGTGTAAACTTGCATACAGACGTAGTTCGATTCGAGTTTTCAGATGAAAATCGTCGTCGTGAAAATTGTAATATATTTTTTTTCAAAGTGATTTTTTATTTACTGAATCGTCTTATTTGTCCTTCCTTTATTTTTTCGAGTATTTTAATTTTACTTCAGAGAACAATTTTTTTTTTTGGAATTCTATGGCGAAAAGATTTTTCTTAAGCTATTATTTTCCATTCTGGGATCACAAAAATTCTTCCCTGAGAGTCGAAAGAATTGAAAAAATTATTAAAGCGTTTTGAAAATATTGCCAACGTATTTTATTTGCTCCCCTCCCTCACCCCTCATCCACCAAACATTGTATTGTCTCACCACGTTCATGTAAAATTTCCAAGTGTAAATGGAATAAAAGTACCCGCCATACGAAAATAACGACACCAAATTAAGAAACACTGTCGTTTTTCAATATATTATGTACCTACCTAAAACGAAAATACGTTTCTAGATACAGATATAATTTTTCCTGGAAATAGAAGATTACTAGATATGATGCTGCGGCGAAATTAACCGATTCCATAAACTCGTTTTTGTGACGCGACGCCTCGGTTCAGACATAGAAATCGAATAGGTATCGGTTAATTAAAATGTTTACTTTTTGTGTCGATTTGAAGATGGCTTTGAAAATTGAATCGTGCAAAATTAGAATTACGTGTTTAGAATTAAAAACAGGTTTTCATATGTAGAAATGGATTTCGATGAATCGATTCGCGTGTATTTAGATAGGTATCGTGTAATCTACCTATCTACAAGTACGTTTCGCTTTGGGAAGTAATTTGGGTTTTTTGAAAATTATTTCTTTATTCGCTACTTACCTTGATATCGTACCGCGGCGGAATGACTTTGAAAGGAAAATTTCTCATTTATTTGGTATTTTTGTGTCGCTACGAAATTTAATTTCTACTGAGGAAGGTTGTAGGGCATAGTCAAACTTTTCGACTGGGTTTTTGAACGTTTTTGATCCCAACATGGAGTTGAATTGTTGACCAGAAACGCTTGCTTTCGAAGTCACCTTACCTTCGGGGTGACTTTGAAACCCCCTATTTTCGAATTTATTCGACGCATGTTGAAAGTAGATGTTCTAAGCATGTTGTACAAAAATTTCAATGAAATCATCTAGAATTTAAATTGAAAAATGTAAAAATTCTTCATTTAAAATACCCTTTTAAAGTCACATCCTAAAATATATTTTTCTATAACTCAGATTCGATGCGTTTCAGTACATAAACCGGGTGTCCACTTTCTGGAAAACCTGGAAAAGTCGAGGAATTTCAAGAGTCTGGAAAAATATGAGTAATGTCAGGAAATTTTGAAATTTTTTCTGGAATTTTGCAAAAATTCAGAAAAAAGATGAATCATGTATGAAGTGTTTTTCTGCTCATTTTATCATATTTTTTTACCCTCGTTTCGCTCGGGCCAAGTTCTAGCGTTCCTTAATACGCCAAAAATTGTCCAAAATGCAAAAACTAGGTGATTTTTGAAATCCTCTCGCCGAGACGAGACGAATTTTTTCGTATAATCATAATTAAATTTCGATTCGTATTTAACAAACCGGTAAAAATCACTTTGCTGAGGCCGCCCCAGTACTCGATCCAAACACTTTCCCATTTTACTCCTCTGAAAATTATCCAAAATGCAAAAACTAGGTCATTTTTAAAATCCTCTCGTCGAGACGAATATTTTGTGTATGTAACTTTTTTTATTTGGCATTTGTTCACTATATTGAACAAAAAAATTTGATACTTGAATACATGTTTTCGTCCATTAAATTATGAATTTTTCAAAAAAAAATTCCTTCGCCACGCTCGAATATAATAGTCTTATAAAAACACTTGATACTTTCGATTTTAGGCCATACAAGTCATACAAAAGTGATATTTTTGACTAAAAATTAGTAATTTTTTCAACTTCCTTCTCGTTTACTCAAGGCCAAAAATAAATTGTAAATTGTTTTTAAAAATTTTTATTTTTGATTTCAAACATGATTTTCCTAAAAAAAGTTCTCCATTCTACAATTGGGCTGGACAAATTTTGCTTTTCACAAAACATAATTACTTAGACAATTATCCAACATGTTTATTTTTTTATTTGAAATTAGAATAAGTAAATGTAATAAAAAATTATGGATTTTCAATCATCTACAACTTCTGCTTCCAACTTTTTTCATGTCGTAATTTTTTTAATAAAAGCCTAATTTTTTTGTGACACTCAGACGAGATTCTTATTTTCTTGATGCGGAAAAATCAGCTTAGAAATTTTGCAAAGTTGTAAGTCTACGAGATTACATCCATGATGGCGAATTGTCTGTCGATTATATCATGAGAATTTTCGCATTGGTACCAGCAGTCGAAAAGTGCTGTACTTAGAGTTTTTCAAATTACCAGGTAAAAATTGGGAATTTCGTTTGAATTTTTCAAAGAAAACAAATATATTGGTTGTTTATTTCCTGTATGAATTTTTTCCGGTCATTAAGAACCTCTAAGATTTAGAACTTTTTGTTCATCGGTAACCCTACGAAAATTCTCATGATGTAATCGACAGACAGTATCGTTTAATTTATCAATTTCAAACCATTTTATTCGTAACGTTATTTACAGTTTTTATTGTCATGAAATTCATTACTTGAAGTGTTTTTTAAAAGTTGAACGTAAAGATTTTTAAAATTGAATTTATTCCGAAAAGGGTACGACTGGATAAGGGATGAATTTTGCCCCGGGCGCGTATGGACTCCTAAACACCTCAAGTGGTGTACATTGACTAGAAAAAAATGTTCACAAAATTTTGGACCCCTACCCCCTTCCCTATCGGAGTTATGGCCATTTTATTGCATTATTTTCAAGAATTTTTAATTTCAACGAAAGTGAAGGAAATTTTTTGTTCTTTGGCACAAATTTACATCTCGTAGAGGTGTATTTATGATAATTTTTTCAACAATTTTGGTGCACTCCTTCACGTATTTTCGGCGCTTTGAAGTTTTCAATCGTGAAAAACACCACATAAGCGAGGAGCGACCACCCTGGAAAAATTACTAAAATATACGTTTTTTATGTCGAATTTTGTTGTGTACTTGATTTTGGCCATTTCTTTGAACTAAGGGCCGAAAATTGCGAAACCCTGTACAGAAATGTTGTAATTTTAGCAGATTTTTCACATTTTGAGCCTTTCATGCAGAAAGAAATGACTAAATGAAAAAAGTAATCCCATATTCGTGTTCAGCAGGTTAAAATACCCCGATAAATACCATATTCGCGATAGTTTTGCTTAAAGTTTCAAAATTCACTTTTTTCACTGATTTTTCATGGCGAAAAAAGTGAATTTCGAGGCTTCGAGTAAAGATTGCGATAAGGGTGTTTATCGGGGTATTTTAACTTACTGAACACAAATGTGGGATTGGTTTTTTCATTTGGTCATTTTTTTCGGAAAATTCGCCATTTTCAATTTTAAATTAGGTCTCTGAAAAAAACTTCAAAGAATTTCTGTTCGAGTTCTAGTCGTGCAATATTATAATTCTTTGGTACGATTTAATGTCAAAGAAGTAGAGGATATGTCCAAAATTTTGTGAAAATTTTTTTATAGTCAATATACACCACTTGAGGTGTTTAGAAGTCCAAACGCACCTGGGGCCAAATTCACCCCTTATCCGTTCATATCCTTTACTCCTTGGGGGGGGGGGGAGTCGTTTCAAAGGGTTAAAAAAATCGTTTTTTCAAAAAATGCATACAGTAATTCTACATAGTCATATAAATGGAAAAAATTGAAAACCAAGTCAATATAAGCACATCATCAGAAAAATAAATGAGAAACCGATGATGAGAATTCAAAGGAAAGCTCATCAAAGTTCCTACTTTGAAGCCTTTTTTTGAAAAGTACTTTTTTTTCACGTTTGCCCCATTTTCTCCGGAACTACTTGACCGATTTTCTTCCGGTTTGTTTTATTATTTTCAGAAATGCTTCCTTTTCAATTTAACATGTTTTTTTTTCAGATTTCAATTTTCTGGTTTTTTATGTGCAATTTACTTCTGGAAGAAAATCGGTCAAGTAGTTCCGAAGAAAATTGGGCAAACGTGAAAAAAAAGTACTTTTCAAAAAAAGGCTTCAAAGTAGGAACTTTGATGAGCTTTCCTTTGAATTCTCATCATCGGTTTCTCATTTATTTTTCTGATGATGTGCTTATATTGACTTGGTTTTCAATTTTTTCCATTTATATGACTATGTAGAATTACTGTATGCATTTTTTGAAAAAACGATTTTTTTAACCCTTGAAACGACTCCCCCCCCCCCCCTTAAAAGCGAAACTAAACTAAACCATAATTTGAACTTTCCACACTCACGAGAATTCTTCGTCCTCGATGATTTTCGAAATTATCACACGTAAGGAATTGCCACCTACCTTCTCATTTTAAATCAGTAAAAAATTACTGATAAACACTCAGAAGTCAGAACTGATGCAATTGGCTATATTGATTGATTTACAGTAAATTTTCACTGGTTTTTCAGCAAATTTCACCCATTTTTTCATAGATTTCAGTAGTTTTACTAATTTTTTTTATTGATTTCTCCCTATGCTGCAATTCTGAATGTGTTTCGGTGATTTATGGATGAGGGAATGTCATCAAATCGGCTCAATGTGAATGAAAATGAGCAGAAAATAAAGTTAGCTATAAAAACAGCAACGTATATTTTACTAAAAAAAAAAATCTCGACTCATTTAATTACGGAATTCATTCGCTTTATGTTGAAAAAAGATTTCTTATTTTCAGTTTCGCTCATTTCTTGAGCATCTATCAATCGATTTCTTATAATTTTTGAGAACTCGTCTCGATTAAATTGAAATTAACCACATTTAATACCAACATAATGAATATTTGCATATCAAGGCCAAACTACACTCTGAATCCAACTGAGGTAATACGCCACTTTGGTATAGACCCCAGGATCTTCTCCATTTCCGCAAACGCTAGGACCAAAAGAAGTAACTCCAATTATATTCCACATACAAGGTACATTAGGCATAAGGATTTGTAGCGGACCGCCCGAGTCTCCCTGTGTAAAAATGAGCGAAAAATTGTTCAAGTAAGGTGCATTCTATTGCGGCATTTCATGTATCTCACGACTTACGTGGCACGTGTCTTTTCCATCTTTTGTGTCTCCAGCACATATCATGGTGTTCGAGTCGTAACCACGTATAAGTTTAGTGCTACCTTCCGAGTTGAAGGATATTTTGCATTGTCTGTCGCCAACAATTCTGATGGATGCTTTTAATAAATTGTCGTTGATGGGGTTTCGGGCGACTGCGAAATGAAAATCAAATATTATTAAACTTTGTATCCACTTGAGGAAGAAATATAAACCGAAATTTGTTCGTACTTGTGTCCGTTTTCCCCCATCCGGTGATACTTGTTTTAAGACCTTCCGATAGATCGGTCATCGATGTATGCAGACAACCCGGCCTTACCCAAGGACTCAGTTTAACTGTGGTGTTCAGCTCGAAAAGCGAAATATCGTTGTAGTAAGATGGTTTTAGGTATTCAGGGTGATCGTAGACCTTTATAATGCTGTATGTTACTGACAAGGAATCGTTCTTCGTTGATAGGGTTAGATCACCCAGTAAAGCCCATCGTGGAGGACCTCTGCAAAAAATGGCGAAAAAAAAAGGTTAATAACGATTGAAACCCCTTTCGTAGGTATAGAAAACATTCACATTTGACCATAGGCAGATTTAGGGGAATGGATCTGGGTGGGTGGGGGGGGGGGAGCTAAGCCCCAGGTCACTTCGGATGTTAAAAGCAACAAAAAAAATCGTTTATTGAGAACGAAACATCAAAACAAAAGCACAAACAGATTGAAATAAGAACGACTGGGCCCAAACACATCTACGAAATTTTATATGCTAATTTTGAGTCAGTGGAAAATCAAAGTTGAAAAAAAAATTGCATAAAATTTCAACTGAAAATGATTTTTTAATGAAAAAATGAATTTTGGTTCAGGGTTTTTGAGTAAAAACAAACAAAAAAATTTGCATTTTTTATTGCCTCCAATGTCTGATAAATATCGTATCACTTTCTTCGAAAATTTTTTTCAGCGAAATGAGATTGTTTTCAATCAATAATAAAAAAATTTCTCAATGGGCATTAACACGAGTTTTTTTGGAGGGAGGGGGGTTAAGCCCTTCCGGAACCCACACTAAATCCGCCTATACATCTGACGTTCTGAAATTCTTAAAAAATGGAAATTTTTCAACCAACAGGTCACTACTACTGCCGCAATGCGCTGCACTCAATACGAATCGTTCACTAATCAAGCTTCCACCGCAGCCCCATTGAACTTCGGTGAATTTGTTTCCATATCCGATGAGTGCCTAAATAGGAATCAACGTTTATTGAAGCACTTTTTAAAATTTCATGTACAGTATAACCTCAATTATCCGACTATAGGTACTTTCTCATTTCGAATCAGTGAAAAGTCACTGATGAGCGAAATTCTTTGATGTTAGCGGATTTTTGCTGATTTATCAAAAGAATTTCATTGATTTTTCAGCAAATTTTAGAAATTTTACTGACTTTCCAGTGAATTTTCACTATTTCGATAATTTTCACTGATTTATAAATGAGAGGGCGCGTCAAACGAAAACAGTAACATCAAAACTTGAAAAAAAAAAGGTGAAATAAATAATTTTTTATGCAATTTTTGAGTTATAAATTTGTTCTAATTTCGTATGTAAAATGAGATAGCCCTATGTGTTGCATTGAGGCCAATTTTCTACTAGATACGCGAACTTTTCTACATTCAGGGTACTTCTGGTTAGAATAGGTGAATCGGCCTAAGAGCTGCTTTTTGAAACTAACAATCAGACATTATTAAGAACTCTAAAAAATAATTTTAGGGCGCATTTTCCACCTCCCACCTCACTCAGTTTCACCCCACCTCCCAAAATATCGTTTTTTTTTAAATCTTATTTTGGAACCTAATGAACCAAAAATTTTGAAATTTGTGTGGTATACTCGGGAATTGGTAACCTGGTAACCAACTTTTGAGAATTTTTTCGGATTTTTTTTTTGCATCGCCTTCTAGCCAAAACTCCACCTCCGATTACATATTTGATTTCATTTTCGTACTCAGAAGGTTCGACTTATGCGAAATCGACACCCATATTGCCGACCTTATACCAACTCAAAATAGGGAGGTGAGGGGGCTAAAATGGGGTTCCCAAAGTTCGGGTTTCTCGAATATGATTTTATATCGATTTTCATGTCAGATATCGTAAATCTCATTTTTGGTGAAGAAATTTTTTTTTGCTACTAAAGTAAGCGTAACATGGGTAAAAAATAAAAAATACATATTTTTTATTGCTTAGGGCTTCCGTTTTTTTGACGAACTTCCACTTCAAAATTTTCAAAATTTTTGTGGCGTACTTATGGATAAATGGTACTTATTTTGAGGAAAAAAATTCCATCGCCCCTTTAACCCACCATTACAAAAGTGGGTTCAAAATTTTCAAAAAGGAATAATTCAGTAAAAAATTGCCCAAAAATTTTGAAAAAAAATTTCTAGGGTTCCTTCAAACATTTAAAAGTTATCTAAAAACCGCGACATTTTTACATGTATGTATTTGGCGAAAAACGAGAAAATTATGAAATATTCAGGGTGGGTTTTTAGGTAGAATGCATTGCAGAAAAAATCTGAAAAAATTTGAATTATATTGTACCAAGGTAGGACCATATTTGTACCAAAAAGAAAAAATGTATGTCTTTTAGTTTCGAAATTGGAGCGATTTTAAGGTTTCTATGTGGGGCTTTGGCTAGAAGGTGCTGCCAAAAAAATCCGAAAAAATTCTCATAAGTTGGTTACCACCTCCCGAGTATACCACATGAATTTCAAAATGTTTGGTTCATGAGGTCCCAAAATGTGATTTTTTAATGAAAAAACGATATTTTGGGGGCGGGGGTGAAACGAAGTGAGGTGGGAGTTGGAAAATGCGCCCTAAAATTATTTTTTGGAGTCCTTAATAATGTCTGATGGTGAGTTTCAAAAAGTAGCTCTTTTAGGCCGATTCACCTATCTTATTCGGGGCACCCTTTCTTTGGTTAGGAGCTAACTTTGAAAGAATGACTTTTGAAAGTTGGATAATCGAGTACTGTCACTGTCAGATAATTTTTTTTGATCGGATAATCGAAGTTCTACTGTACTTGATGTGAATGAATAGAAAAAACTTCAAAAATTATTTAAATTATTTTGTACGAGAACTGTATTTACCATATGAGGGTACTCTTTAGCTATAGCTGGAGCTCCACCGACGATCAATGTGTGAACATTAACGCAATCTTGTTTATCATAATAATATCCTTCATCGCCGGGACGTTGAGGAGAGGACCACATTTTCACATATCGAAATTTCCCATATTCTTCACATTCTAAGAAAAAAAGATTCGTGCAAATTGTGAAAATGGTCGCAGCTTGATGCAAATTGTAGCTAAAGCTACAAGTTTCCAGCAATAAGCCAGCTTATAAAATGAAATAAAAATGGAAGTTTAGAGTAGTACTTACTCTCTAATGCAACAGCTGTAGCATTTCTTGGACTTGATGTTGGTTTCAGTCGAACAGACGTTGTATTCTATATAGGAACCACGTCATTTTAAATTTCAGTCGAAGAAAACGAAAGTGTGCAGATAATAATCATTTTTGGGCGTGTGTGAAAATTTTGACGAAAATTTGCTAGATAGCTTACTTTGAATGGAAGACCTTTCAAATACATTTTCATTCTTGTCCGAAGGGAGACGGCGCTACTCTCATATTTATAAATCAGTGAAAATTATCGAAAATCACTGAGAAACAGTCAAAATTGCAGCACAGGAGAAAATCACTGAAAAAATTTTCAATGAAAACAAATCAGTGAGAAAAATCATTGGAAAATTTGTGAAAATTCACTGAAAAGTTAGTAAAATTTTATAAAATTATGAAAATCTTTGAAAAATCAGCGAAAATTCGCTGAAAATCAGTGAATTTTGCTGATTTTTTCCTGTGCTGCAATTCTGACTGTTTATCAGTGACTTTTCACTGATTCAGAATGAGAAAGTTGAGGGCCTAACATTGGAGTAATTTCTGATTAAAACTTGCCATTTTTGGGTAGTGTACCTTTTCTGGTAACTTCCGAGGGTCACGCTGCTTAAAAAAGTAATATTTGAGTTTCTACACCTCTTTGAACCACTGAAGTCGAATTCAAATTGTTCACTCAAATACTTCAAAATCTAGAGCAATTTTTTTTTGGCAATGTAAAATAATTTCCTGTGAAATTTTTAGCGAATAAAATTACTTAAAAGCCTCAAAACCCGTTTTGTTTTTTTTGTGAAAATAACCTCACTTCGAGTTCCATTAGTTTCGTTTTCCTTTGGACTTGAGGCAAAAATAATTTTGGTAGATCTCCCATTTCAGGTAAACCATCTCACCAATTTTAGTCAAAATTCGAAATAAGTACATAAATGTGTTTTTTTTTTTTAAAATATACCCTACTAACATTTTTTTTGTATTACCCGAAGTTTCAATGTGGTTCTGATCGTGGTCGTGGTGGTTGCCTTGGTCGTGACAGTTGCCTTTTTCGTGGCAGTGGTACTTGTAGTAATAACATTACAGCAAATTTTCACGATTGGTTTCATTTTGTCACCATTTGTAAAACCACATTTTTTTCCACTTCCACTGTTTACAATTTGGACCGCGTTGGGGCAGTCGGTGAATGAAACGCAACTTTGTCCAATTGTGCTACAGTCAAAATTTTTAGCAAATGATGCTGCTGAAACATTATGAAAATATCATCTAGGTAGGTGTAGGTTTAGGTATGTACCTACATTCTATTGGAACATCAATAGAAGTCTTAAAAATAATAGTGTTTCTTTTATTTATATTAATTCTGAAATCATTTTAGGAACTTTTTTTTCATTTTTATAAAATTTTTTCACCAAGAATTGAAAGAAATATCCAAAAAAAGATTATTTTTAAAGCCCCCCTGAAAAATATGTCAGTATTAGGTTGGATGAAAAATGATTGATTCCTGGGGCGGTATCTCAACTCAGAGTGAAATTTTGAGCCCAAACAAAAGTTAATGGAAAGTACATCATAAAAGAACCCATATACAAAATTTCAAGTGCTGAATTTCATTTCTCGAATTTTTGAAATTTCAAAATTACCTCATCGCCCTGCATAATGTGAAAATTTGATCAAATCAACGAAAAAAACTGAAATTTGTTACAATATCCTATTATCGACATTCCGAATTTATTGGAAGCAGTTTACAGACGTTTTGGAGCCTCCAGAAAATTTTGAAAATTTTCAGCGCCTGCGAAAAGTTCATAAAAATGGCCCAAATGAATTTGAGCACCTATAATCGCGAATTACTCCAATTGGTAACCTAGTTGATCGGTTAAGGAACAATTTTCTGGAGGCTCCGAAATGTTTCGAAATTTCTTCCAATCGATTGGGCAGGTCGAAAACAGGGTATCTACCAACTTTCAGGTTTTTAGCTAGATTCGTGCGCAGTGGGTGTATTTTCAAATTTTTTCTAGAAAAATTTCCTGTCCAAAAAACTTGAATTTGAACTCAAAGTTACGAATTTCGGAAAATTGTGCTTTAATCGATCAAATAGGTCACCAATAATTTTACTTCGAGTTGGGATACCTCCCTTATTAGAGTATTTTTCAATTATCCATATTAAAATTTTTTCAAACGAATTTAGTGGCACTTGGTAACCATATCCAATTTTCTCAGAATTTTCGTAAATTTCAAGTCAGAATCAGATTTTTCCAAGTTTTTGGGTCTGGGGCTCTTTTTGAAGCAGCTTAGGTAAGCCATGATAGGTAAGACTTTCGAACAAACTTTCTCGAATTCGTATGTAGTAAACTTTCATACCAGAATTCATGATGAAAAATAAATTTTGAGAAGAATTTTTGGGGATATATTATTGAAGCGCTTGGGCGAGGGTTCTGCCTTCGAACCGAATTTTTCGGATTTGTAATTAATTTTCTGCAGGAATTTAAAAAAAGGAAGATTCTGGCATACTCTGACATCTTCTTCCTGGCCTCATCATAGGCGTGACTGCCAGGTGTGCCGGGGTGCCTTGGCACACCCTACTTCTCCAAGATTTTTCAATTTTTTTCTCCCCGGAGATAATTTTTTTGGTAAAATTTGCTAATATGTCCTGGTGGCAATAACCTTTTCAATTTTTTTCATCAACAGTCAGAATAATCAAAATGATACAAAATATTTGATTTTAAAATATTTTCGTAAAATTTTTCAATTTTTAAAAAATCAGTCGCATTTTGAAAAATGGTCCCATTTTTAGAAAATCGTTAAAATCATGGAAAAATGGTCCCAATTTCGGACAATCGTACAATCAAATTTTAAAAAATCCTCAATTTTTTGAAAAACTGGAGAAATTTTTGGAAAGATTTTCAGTTTTTTGAAAAATTATTACAAAATTTTTGAAAAACATCCAAATTTTGAGAATAATTGTAAATTTCTGTGAAATTGAAGGAATAAACAAATGGACGAACAAAACATATGATGTAGGCACGTATCATATTCAATTTCAAAATTTCATCCTAAATTCATCTTACATTTTTTTCACCTTCCTGGGCCGAAATAAATTTTGATTCAAAACTCATCCCGCGATTTTTTTTTTTATTTCTGAGGCTGAGATGAAGTTGGGACGAATTTTTATCCCAAATTCTTCAATTTTTAGAAAATCGTTCAAATTTTGGAAAATTTTTCAATTTTAGAGAAACTGGTCCAAATTTAGAAATGTTTTTCAGTTTTTGGAGAATCGTTGAAAGTTTGGAAAAACATTTTCAAGCAATAAAGAACCTTTCGATTTTGAAAAATTCTTCAATTTTTGATAATTGGTGCATTTTTGTAAAACTGTCTCGCTGTTTTAAGAAAAAATATTCCTTGATTTGAAAAGTTTAGGCACACCCTACTCAGAAGGTCCAGTCATGCCAATGGGCCTCTCCCAGCCTTGAGATCACGCCACAAAATAACTTGAACTGAAAATTTAAACATTTTTCTGTGAATATTTAGAGAAATACAAATAGGTACTTTTATGAATCGCGAAAAGTGAAATGAATCGCGTCAATGCGATTCAGATCAAATTGTAAATCTGGTTCTTTTTTTTGTGATTCACTTTTTTTTTTGAATCAGATTCAAAATTGACACTCGATTCGAATTGCACCATCTCTGCTTGTGATGTACTTAGGTACTTAATTTTAGTAATTTTTTGTGATCGAAAGAATTGATTTTAATTGGTTTTCCATTAATGCGCCAATATTCTATCAATAAACAACACTATCAGTAGTTATGTACCTGTTTTAAACGATTATCTAATAATTTTATTTTTCGAGTACCTACCTAACCATTTTGAAAAATCTATAGATTTATTTTAGCGGTTGTGAAAAAGAATTTTGGTATTGCAGGTTGCCTATTTTTTAATATTTCTTCTAAAATTTGCTGAAAATAGGTTTTTGAGGATTTCTCCTCCTCAAATTCATATAATCCTCTCTCTTCACCCTTTTTTAGGATGGTAGTAGGTACTTAGATAGGCCACATACCGCATCCACAGTGCAATCACAGCACATCTCAAAAAAATTAAAATTTCTTGGTTCTTTAAACGATGAAAACAAATTCACATTTAATTTTTTGTAGAGATCCTTTGTAATTTTTCACGTACTTTCCAATGGTGGCGACAGATTTTTGCAATAAATGTTATTTTTGATAGTTTTTTGAGATGTGTTGTTTTTGAATTCATGATTTTTCATTTTGAGATGTGGTGTTATTGCACTGGAGGTGCGATATGTACATGTTCGGGTGAGCTAAAAACGTTTTCAAAACTCAGTTTTTATCTTACAGCCTTTAGGTTTTTTAATCACTCATTTGGCATGATTTTATTGCGATTCGTGCAAATACTGACGGCTTATGACCTACACTACGTATTCAATATGAACAACGTCGTTACGATGACTTGTTAATGAACCTGACCTTGCATATAGTTAAAAGGATTTTACGAAATCAATAAAATTTTTATTTGGTTAACCCACAGACTTATTTTTTTTTAGAAAAATTGATATCTTCCTTCGATTTTAATACCTATTTTGTAAAAACGATAAAATTTTTCACTTGCCAAACCGAGCATTGAATGGAAAAACTGAGAGGGAAGAGTAATGAAGTACTTACCAACTTGATAATTAGTCAAATAATAAATCTCACTTTTTCATTAGGTACAATGGTACATATCACAAAATTGAAAATTTCTTATTTAGGTACTTAATACTTTAATTGTGTTATTTTCTGAAAACACTGCTAAATGCTGTTGTTTGTTGTAAGTTAAGCCATAATATTTTACATTAATAAGTAGACACCATAAATATGGTTGCATATTATGTGCTAGGTAAAGGTTAGATACTATCAAATTAAATTATAACAATTGCAAACATCGAAATAGTTCTCTTACTTTGTCCTTGACTTTTACGAAGATGCACAAGCAACGAAACCAGAAATAATGAAATTACTGAATTGTAACATATTGAAATTCGTGGTATCGACATGACAAGAAGTCTCGAATGATGGAACTCACGATTTCAAACGAAACTATGCAGGTACTTAACATGAATTTCACTGGAGTATTAATATGATAACAGATGCAGATTGCAAAAATATTAGATGTTTGCCAAATGCGAATAAATTACTGTGCTGTGTGTTATTACAAAGTGTGAATTAACTAGACGCAGACCGGCCATGAGTAGAACCAACCATTCGTGTAGTGGGGAAATTCTTGTATCGAAATTCACGTGTCTATGTGACGATAGAAGCGGCGTCTTTTGGATGTGTTTTTCCGACAGAAAATTTCATAACTATGAAAAAATACATTCAAGTTTTTAAAAATTTCCCATCCAGTGAAAATAATTTCCCACGCAGTCATTTAGATTTTCCCAAGTAAATATTTGCCTCAAAACCAAGGGGGAAAATTCTGAAATTATATTTCAAAAATCAAACTTCAAATTACAAAAAAGTAGTAAAAGTAACATAAGAAATTGACGTTTCGAGTAGATATGAAATTTTTTTGGACTTTCATAATTTTCCAACTTGAAAAATTTACCATCTGTTGGTACCCGAACGGACATTTTCCCGAATAAGATTTTTCACGAAAAAAATTTTCACGAATCCGATTTCCCGAGTACCAAAATCCCGAATCCTTTGTTTCCCGAATAAAAAAAAAATCAATGTACTATTAAATAAAGTTTATTTTAGTTTTGTTAAAAACTACCGAAATCGTTGTTAGTTTTTAGTAGGATTTTTTGTCGTTCTATTTTTGAGTCCGGAATAATTTTGGTATTTCCAGAGATATTAAGGGGTTGTCTTTCTTGCTTTAGATTAGGGCAAAGGAAAAGAAGGTGTTGGGTGGATATGAGTTCAGAATTTCAGAATTGACATACCTAGTTAGTGTACAGTCCAACTGGCAAAAAGTGTTCATTGAGCGTGCTTTTTTTGGTGCGCAAAAAAATCAGTTGGCTTATAGTGGGTATGGGTCTCATAGTATGAAAAAAGTGTATTTTGGATTTTTGCCCTTGCACAATAGGGAGCTGGGGCCTAAAAAACCCTCTTTTTTCCCATTTTTTCAACTTGGCCGGACGCAAAAAATTTTTTCACCGTGTGATAGCAGACACTCCCCCGACTCCAAATATATGTCACAACCCTTGGGCTACTTGCACAATGGGGCGCTAGGCTCCCCAAAGTGCGATTTTTCGCCAAATTTGACCATTTTTGGCACAATAATGCCTCTGTATGCGACATGTGGTCTGGGGCGCAAAAAAAATTAAACGAAGTGTATACTCACATTCATTCCGCATTCGATGAGCAAAAGTTTAAGGAAAATGGTTTGCACAATACGCCGTGGTGGAATTTCAAAGTTGAGAAAATGTGTGATTTTCACCCCTTTTCATCATAAATTAAGTTATCAAAAAAATTCTGAAACTTGGGTTGCGACCTATCAAAATGGGTTAAAATTTTACAAGCAGAATGAAATTATTAGTGAAAATTGAATTTAAGCAATTTTGACCCTTTTTGAGCCTCAAATTGAGCCCCATTTTTGAGTACTTCCCAAAAATTGGCATGTGACCTATGAAAGAGAGCTAGAATTTCGTCAAAAATTCAAAAATGTCATTCAAAACCATTTTTGAGCAACTTCTGAGAATTTTGAGCCCCAAATAGGATCAATTTCTGAGTATTTTCGAAAAATTGGCATGTGACCTATGAAAGAGGGATAGAATTTCGGCAATAACTATTTTTGAGCAATTTTCAAAAATTTTGAGTCTCAAATTGAGCAAATTTTTTAGTATTTTCCAAAAATTGGGAGGTCACAAGCCAATTTTTCGAAAATAATCAGAATATGATCATACTTTGGGCTCAAAATTCTCAAAAGTTGCTCAAAAATGTTTTTGGATAACATTTTTGAATTTTTGAAGGAATTTTATCCCATTTCAATAGGTCACATACCAATTTTTGGAAAATACTCAGAACTTGATCCTATTTTGGGTTCAAAATTCTCAAAAGTAGCTCGAAAATGTTTTTGGATAACATTTTTGAATTTTTGAAGAAATTTTATCCCATTTCAGTAGGTCACATATTAATTTTTTGGAAAATACTCAGAACTTGATCCTATTTTGGGCTCAAAATTCTCAAAAGTTGCTCGAAAATGTTTTTCGATAACATTTTTGAATTTTTGACAAAATTCTATACGACTTTCATATTGTCACATGCCAATTTTTAGAAAATACTCAAAATTTGATCCTATATTTAAGTCTCAAAATTCTCAAAATTTGCTCAAATATAGTTTTGAATGACATTTTTGAATTTTTGCCGAAATTCTAGCCTTCTTTCATAGGTCACGTGCCAATTTTTGGGAAGTACTCAAAAATTGGGCTCAATTTGAGGCTCAAAAAGGGTCAAAATTGCTTAAATTCAATTTTCACTAATAATTTCATTCTGCTTGTAAAATTTTAACCCATTTTGATAGGTCGCAACCCAAGTTTCAGAATTTTTTTGATAACTTAATTTATGATGAAAAGGGGTGAAAATCACACATTTTCTCAACTTTGAAATTCCACCACGGCGTATTGTGCAAACCATTTTCCTTAAACTTTTGCTCATCGGATGAGGAATGAATGTGAGTATACACTTCGTTTAATTTTTTTTGCGCCCCAGACCACATGTCGCATACAGAGGCATAAAATCCAAAATACACTTTTTTTATACTATGGGACCCATACCCACAATAAGCCAACTGATTTTGTTGCGCCCCAAAAAAGCACGCTGATTTCGATTTCTAGAGCACTTTTTGCCACTTTGACTGTAGACTAAGTGGTTTGGAGGTTCGAAGGTTATGGTACCTTGAATTTGAGATTTCCAAATTGTTCGTCTTAGCTTTGCCATGGCATGATTTATTTACCTCATATTCACAATGAAAATACATAATTTTGTTAATAAAATTATGATTTTTCTTGAAAATTTTCGTCCTTGCTTCGCTTGGGAAAAATCAGCGATTTCGTAAGGTCAAAAAATTCAATTAAAATGTCAAAAAATTCAATTAAAATGCCAAAAAATTCAATTGAAACACGCAGTAAAACTTGCTTAAAAATGGCCTATAGCAGGTGGAATTTTAGGTCGACGACATTAGGCCCATTAACTCAATTTTTTATCTTACTTTTGTCATCGCGGTGTCAGTGTTACTATCCAAGTATCCATTGCTTGTGCTCGTAAAATTTATAAAATGTGGGTACCTATATTTATAAGAAATTATCCAAAACATATTCATTTTTGAACGTTGACGGGGTATTTTTCTCGAAAGAAGTGACGATGCGGCGCGACGGGTGGCGCCCACACTGTTATAAATCTCTTCTCTTTGCTATTATTCGAGCAAAAAAATGACTATTTAATAATACCGTTTAGGTATTAATTAAGAATTTAGCGCTGAAAATTATCCTGACGTAATAAATTGCAAGTTAGATCTTAGAAACAGGTTTCTGTACTTGAATTTACGCGAGCATTCACTTAATAATAGGTAGCTCGTGGGTTTGTTTGGCTTGTGTTTTCAGTTTGTTTTGTGTGTGTGTATGTGTATAGAAATTAGTAGGTAATTTCCAATTTTAAGAAAAATTGAACGAATCACTCACTGCTCGGTGTACACCAAAAAAATTGGGAAGTGTTCAATCAATGACATGGTAGGTAATAATTTATTTTTCCCATTCGTAGTAGGTAGAGGTACCTAATCAAACTTTTCGTTGAAATGAATGTTTTTATTTTTCTGTTTGGGTAGAGCATTGGCAATCTGGTTGTAAATATCATCCAATAAATAATTAAATTTCGGATATTTTTGAGGTAATTTTTGAGAAAAAATGAGAAGTTAAGCAAATACCTAATATAACATTAATAATATACAGAAAATATTTTATTGCATTATGTACCCAAGATTATTATTGAAAATTTTTTCGCTATTCGCCTACCGGATGAAATTTTTTTAGATCAAATCATATCAAATCATAGAATTACATCAAATTTTATCTGTTTTGATAAAATTGTATCTCAAAAATGTCGTAATAAAATTATATTTAATTACATCTGGTTTTTCCAGATTTAATTTGATTATATTACATCAAACTGAATACATATGATTTGATGCAATTGAATATGATTTGATGTAATTTGATGTGATTTGATAAAATTAAATTGGGACATTTTTGAGATCTGATCAGATCTAAAAAATTTTCATCAGGTACCCAGTTATTTATTGTCGAGTTTCTCAAATCTGGAAATTTTTTTTAAATTCTCTTTTTTTTCGGTCTAAGTAGACCGAACTATACTCTGGATCTACTCCAAGTGAAATGCTAAACAGTCATAATTGTCGCAATTAGCTGAATTAGTCTTTTTCCATTAAATTTTTATACATTTTTCAGTAAATTTCACTAAGGGTATAGCCGGATAAGGGGTGAATTTTGCTCCAGGCGCGTTTGGGTTCCTTAACACCTCAAGTGGTGTATATTGACTGGAAAAAAAATTTCACAAAATTTTGGACCCTTCTTACCCCCTGTCCCTATCAGAGTTATGGCCATTTTATTGCATTATTTTCCAAAAATTTTAATTTCGTGGTAAGTGAATGAAATTTTTTGTTCTTTGGCACTAAAATACATCTCGTAGAGGTGTATTTATGATAATTTTTTCAACAATTTTGGTGCACTCCTTCACGTTTTTTCGGCTATTTGAAGTTTTCAATCGTAAAAAATACCATATAAGCGAAGAGCGACCACCCTGGAAAAATTTCTAAAAAATACGTTTTTTTATGTAGAATTTTGCTGTGTATTTGGTTTTGGCGATTTCTTTGAACTAAGGGCCGAAAATTGCGAAAACCCGTACAGAAATGTTGTCATTTTAGCAGATTTTTCACATTTTCAGCGTTTCATGCAGAAAGAAATCACCAACTAAGAAAACCAATTTCATATTCGTATTCAGCAGGTCAAAATACCCCGATAAACACCCTTTTCGCGATAGTTTTGCTTAAAGTTTCAAAGGTTACTATTTTCACTGATTTTTTTCATGGCGAAAAAAGTGAATTTCGAAAGTCTAAGCAAAACTATCGCGAAAAGGGTGTTTATCGGGATATTTTGACCTGCTGAACACGAATATGGGATTGGTTTTTCATATGGTGATTTTTTCCCGGAAAATTCGTCATTTTCAAGTTTGAAAAAGGTCTCTCGAGCAATAAAATTACAATCGACAATAATAAATGCCATATTCGTGTTTTACAACCTAAAATTAGCCAAAAATCGAAATTTTTTCTACAGAGCCCGTCCAAGAGGAGCGATGGTGAAATTTTTTTCTCCGCATATCCTCGCAACTTCTTTGACATTAAATCGTGCCAATGAGTTACAATATTGCACGACCAGAGCTCGAAGAGAAATTTTTAGAAATTTTTTCACCGAGACCAAATTTCAACTTGAAAATGACGAATTTTCCAGGGGAAAAAAATCATATGAAAATTTCAATCCCATATTCGTGTTCAGCAGGTCAAAATACCCCGATAAACACCCTTTTCGCGATAGTTTTGCTTAGACTTTCGAAATTCATTTTTTTCGCCATGGAAAATCATAGTGAAAATAGTAAACTTTGAAACTTTAAGCAAAACTATCGCGAAAAGGTTGTTTATCGGGGTATTTTGACCTGCTGAACACAAATATGGGATTGGTTTTTTCATTTAGTCATTTCTTTCTGCACAAAACGGTCAAAATTTGAAAAATCTGCTAAAATGACAACATTTCTGTACGGTTTTTCGCAATTTTAACCTTTAGTTCAAAGAAATGGCCAAAACCGAATACACAGTAAAGTTCTACATAAAAAAACGTATATTTAAGTAATTTTTCCAGGATGGTTGTTCTTCGCTTTAGTGGTGTTTTTTATGTTTGAAAACTTCAAATAGCCGAAAAAACGTGAAGGAGGACACCAAAATTGTTGAAATAATGTATCATAAATACATCTCTATGAGATGTAACTTTGTGCGAAAGAACAAAAAAATTTCTTCATTTTCGTTGAAATTAGAATTTTTTGAAAATAATGCAATAAAGTGGCCATAACTCTGATAGGGACAAGGGGTAAAGATCCAAAATTTTGTGAAAATTTTTTTCTAGTCAATATCACCACTTAAGGTGTTTAGGAGCCCAAACGCGCCTGGGGCCAAATTCATCCCTTATACGGCCATACCCTTTTCTCGAAAATTTCCCAACTCTATCGATTTTTCAATTATTTTTCCTCTGATTTCTCCCTGTGCTGCAATTCAGTGATTCATGCGTAAAGGAATGTCACCAAATCGAATCAATGGCTTCTTCTTGAAAATGAGCAAAAAATAAAGGTAGCTGAACCAGAAGCGTATATTATTCGAAAAACACTGCGACTTATCAGCATAATTACAGAATTCATTCGCATATGTTGGAAACGTTTTCATACATATTTTCTGTACCACTCATTTCTCGAGCATGTATCGATCATTTCTTGTAATAAACTATTCTTATTTAAACTGAAATTAGCCGCATGTCGCGTAATCGCTTATCAAGGCCAAGCTATACTTTGAATCCAATTGAGGTAATATGCCACTTTGGTATAGACCTTAGGTTCTCCACGTAAGCAAGGGCTGGGACCAAAAGAAGTAACTCCAATTATATCCCACATACAAGGTTCAATAGGCATACGGATTTGTAGCGGATCTCCGGAGTCTCCCTGTGTAAAAATGAGCGAAAAGTTATTCGAGTGAGATGCATTCTGTTGTGGTATTTCATATATTTCAAGACTTACTTGGCACGCGCCATTTCCATCTGCTGTGTCTCTACCACATATCATGGTGTTCGATTCGTAACCACGTATGAGTTTTGAGTTACCAGTCGGATAGAATATTTTGCATGTTCTGTCACTAACAATTTCAATGGCTGCTTTTAATAACTGATCGCTGAGGCCTCGATCGACTGTGAAATGGAAATCAAACATTGTTATTTCGTATCCACTCGAAGAAAAAATATGTATAGGTAAACTAAAACGCGTTCTTACTTGTGTTCTTTTTTCCCCATCCTGTGATAGTTGCTATAATGCCTTCTGCTAGTTCGGTCACCGATGTATGCAGACAAGCCGGCCTTATATACGGGCTCATTTGGACAGTGGTGTTGAGTTCGAAAAGTGAAATATCGTGGTAGGAAGACGTACTCACGTATTGCGGGTGATCGTAGACGTTTATAATGCCATAAGTTACTGACACGGATTCGTTCTTCTTTGATAGGATTAGATCACCCAACAAAGCCCATTTTGGCGGACCTCTGCAAAAGATGACGAAAAAAAGGGGCAATAACGATTGAAACCTTTCGTATTGAAACAGGGCGCCCATTCTCTAAAAAACCTAGAAACCGGGAAAATTCATGGAATTTTGGAATTTTTTCTGGAATTTTTCGAAAATTCAAAAAAAGGATAAATCATTTAGAAAAGTGTTTCTTTGCCTATTTTATTATAAATTTTTCAAGAAATTTCGCCCTCGCTCGCTCGCTCCGACCAAATTATTACATCGTTTATCTTAGATTCTTATTCATCATTTTTTGTTGGCCGCAATATGTAATATAACTGATATTCAAAATCCATGTCTTTGTAGACCAGGGGCCAGCATAGAGGGGTACTTCACCCCCCCCGCCGATCCTCCGGGACATATTTTTTCTTGAAGGGGAGGTCCTAGGGAACATTTTTAGCGGTTGTCTTCAAAAAAAAACTGGCTCCAATAACAAAATGGCGCCCATTTTCATTGACCTACCCCCTCAAAATCAACATTTTCCCCTCTAACTCCAAAACGGTACGACTTAGGGGCAAAATGACCATGACAAAAAATGTTCTCCATAAAATTTAGAACATTTTACTTCTATTATGGACACGTGAAGTCGCGGCGTTTGCGAGATACACGCGCGTGAAGTTGCGCGTACTTTTCAAAAAAGGCAAGAAAATGGCAAAGTTGGGTAAAAATTCGTGTCCAAGTCTTTTTCTCGAATGAATTGACACCGGACACTTCTCCAAGCAGCATCTCAAAATGTCCGAGCCCTTTGAGGACGTGGGGGTTAAACCCCCACCGCCTCAAAATCAATATTCTCCTTTTAATTCCGAAACGGTACGACTTACGGCAAATTTTATAATAACAAAAACAACAAATATTCTGTATAAAATTTAGAACATTTTATGTTCTTGACCAAATAGAAATTTTAGAGAAGGGGAGTCATTCAAAATTTACCATAGGGGGTGCGTGAGGGGTAGTTTTTTGAGGCTCCAGCCCCCAATGTGGTAAGGTTAAGCAAAGTCGGCGTTCTTGGGGTCGATTTCATATATTTCGACCTTCCTGAACAAGAATATGCCATTACTTTTGAAATCCGATAACTAGAAGTGCCTCAAATTTCAAATTAAAAACCCCGCTATTTACCAATATTTATGAAAAATATCCGAAAAACACAGTTTTTGGCCCCTACACCTCACACAACGGTCAGGAACGAATTTCTAATGCGATATTCGGATAGTAGAGGTCAAACCCGATCTATAGTCTCACATTCGAGCTTCGCACGTCTTCAAGGGGAGGAGTAGGAGGTGCCACAATTTTCTCAATTTTGATGATTTTTAGAGTTTTTCACTGTTTTTTTTTTGAATATTTTGGTCCCTGTACGTCATGTACAGGATTTTGAACCATTGCGAATTGCAGATATGTCAAGTAGGCACTTCGCCTCGTAAAGCTCCCCTCCTCCGGAAGAGGGCTGAGTGTTTTGATTACAATGTGATTCATTCGATATAGAAAGTTGAACATCATATCGAACGTAAGGTTTCAAATATTTCAAAAGGTATAAGTCAGCACAGACAGTGCATGAGTTATGCAAAAAACCTACAAATTTAAATGAAATTTTGAACCCCCTGCCTCATCAAACGCGAATCTGGGCGCACTCACAAATACCAAGCTTTGCGAGGCGAAGTGTCTACTTGACATAGCTGCAATTCGCAATGGTTCAAAATCCTGTACATGACGAACAGGGACCAAAATATTCAAAAAAAAAACAGTGAAAAACTCTAAAAATCATCAAAATTGAGAAAATTGTGGCACCTCCTACTCCTCCCCTTGAAGACGTGCGAAGCTCGAATGTGACACTATAGATCGGGTTTGACCTCTACTATCCGAATATCGCATTAGAAATTCGTTCCTGACCGTTGTGTGAGGTGTAAGGGCCAAAAACTTTGTTTTTCGGATATTTTTCATAAATATTGGTAAATAGCGGGGTTTTTAATTTGAAATTTGAGGCACTTCTAGTTATCGGATTTCAAAAGTAATGGCATATTCTTGTTCAGGAAGGTCGAAATATATGAAATCGACCCCAAGAACGCCGACTTTGCTTAACCTTACCACATTGGGGGCTGGAGCCTCAAAAAACTACCCCTCACGCACCCCCTATGGTAAATTTTGAATGACTCCCCTTCTCTAAAATTTCTATTTGGTCAAGAACATAAAATGTTCTAAATTTTATACAGAATATTTGTTGTTTTTGTTATTATAAAATTTGCCGTAAGTCGTACCGTTTCGGAATTAAAAGGAGAATATTGATTTTGAGGCGGTGGGGGTTTAACCCCCACGTCCTCAAAGGGCTCGGACATTTTGAGATGCTGCTTGGAGAAGTGTCCGGTGTCAATTCATTCGAGAAAAAGACTTGGACACGAATTTTTACCCAACTTTGCCATTTTCTTGCCTTTTTTGAAAAGTACGCGCAACTTCACGCGCGTGTATCTCGCAAACGCCGCGACTTCACGTGTCCATAATAGAAGTAAAATGTTCTAAATTTTATGGAGAACATTTTTTGTCATGGTCATTTTGCCCCTAAGTCGTACCGTTTTGGAGTTAGAGGGGAAAATGTTGATTTTGAGGGGGTAGGTCAATGAAAATGGGCGCCATTTTGTTATTGGGGCCAGTTTTTTTTTTGAGGACAACCGCTAAAAATGTTCCCTAGGACCTCCCCTTCAAGAAAAAATATGTCCCGGAGGATCGGCGGGGGGGGTGAAGTACCCCTCTATGCTGGCCCCTGGTCTATTGTCCATTAAATTTTGAATTATTCAAAAAAAAAGAAAATTACCTCGCTACGCTCGGGGTAATTTACACTCTTTCTTTCTACAGAATTTATTCAGAATCCTTAGTTTTTTGGAAATTTACTTTTTAATGAGCTGCTATGAGAAAGAATGCCATGATGTCATTGACCACGATGTTGAAAAAAAAAGGGTGGGAAATGGAACTTACAGAATTCGAAATTATTGGTCATGTTTTGGAAAACATGAATCAAGGAAAAGTGGTGAATTTTCATCTTTTGCGAAGATCTTTTTTCGCAAAAATTTTCGCCCTAGTTTCGCTCAGGCTCCACGCGTTTTTTCCAAAAAATTATTTATATTTTTACCTTTTCATAGAAGTTTTCATATATTGGTACTAATTAAAAAATTGCAGGGGATTGCGTGAATTTATAAATTTGAGGTAGGTATGTGTTTTTCATTAAAGGGGAAAGGGGATAAAATGTAAAGAAATTTTTGAATTTTTAGCCCAGAAAATTCGAATTTTCATTCGCTTGATTTGGTAGACACCCTGGCATAATTTGTTTCATTTTTCAAACCCTAATTTTGCGTTGGAATCATTAAAAGATTGTGAAAAATCCTTGGGCGATGGAATTTTTTCACAATTTTTCTCGTGATCAGCGTGAAAAATACCATAAAAATTACCTATTAAACTTCAGGCAGCATTTTTCATATCGAGTTGTTCTATCCGTTCTGCGAATAGTGGCTTCAAAAGTATAAATTTTTTGATCGTAGTTGATGGCATAATTTTAAAGTCGAAAGCCCTGAAAAATTGAAATTTCCTACGTAAATGCTCGAACACGAAATGCAGTTTCGAAGAAAAAATCGTAATTTTTCATATCATTAACCAGTCTGAAATTCGTATTCTTCTTGGTTTTTCTTTTTTATTTGAATTTTTTTCTGTAGATAATGAATTCTAATTTTTTAATTTTTGTGGTGAGGGGGAGTGGATGGGCTCAAAAATGTTCAGAATTGAATTGGAATCTCTTTTTTATCCCGAAGGGGAACATCTAAAGATCTCGTAAAATCGTAAAAAGTATCTAGTGATTATGGGGAAAAAAACGTAATTCATTTTATATCATTCTTATTAGCATGGAGGCAAACAGCTATATATGGAAAGAAAACTGCATTTAATGAAAGAAGCGTGAATTTTGGTATGATGAATCTTGGGGCCCAAACAAAAGTTTTGAGACCGGGAGCCATCCGCGCTCCCCTCCTCTTCGAGGGGGGTGGGGCTCGCAATTTTGAAAAAATTCCTAAAAATCGATTTTTTGTTAGAAATGAAATATCTTGATGTCTAATGTTAGATATTGATCTGTAGATTCCATTTTCACCATCAAAATCATTTTTCCTCCCCCACCTTCCTGAGGGGGCACAACCCCCCAAAATGTGGATTTTGTGGGAGTGAACACTCGAAACCGAAATTTTGTGAAAATATACTACGTAAGGTGTACAAATCACTGCCATAGTCCATTTTTCAATTCGCACACCCTCCTGCCCCCTGTGGACCCTTAAAACTTGAAAAACGCTCAAAATTGTCGTTATAACGCCGAAGTACGACAGCAATTGCGATCCAAAAGGTAATTCTTGTTGGAAATATTTTTTCAAACCAAAACAGGATGTGAAAACGTTGGTGCCTCTGACCCCCTCCCCCCAGCGCGCTCCCTCAGAGCTCACAACTACGAAAAATGTTTGCTGTTCAAAATCACATTGAAATTGAAATATTATGACATTTGTTGTTCATTATTGATCGATACATTCCGTTTGAATTGTTAGAATTGTCGCCCAACCCCTACCTTTTTGAAGGGAGCAGATCCCTAAAATGCGGGGTCCCAAAAATATGAAAAATTTCGGAATTGAAGTACATCAAGTGAAAAATTACCACCCTCTCTCCCTGGTTTGCGAATATCATATATAAAAGGTCTGGAAAAATTCGAAAAATTGGCTTGGAAAACCTGGAAAAGTCAGGAGAGGACACCCTGTGAAAATATTCACATCTGATGATCTGAAATTGTTAAGAAATGAAAAATTTTCAACCAACAGGGCAGATGATTTACCGCAATGCGCCGCACTCATAACAAAACGTTCACTGATCAAGCTTCCTCCGCAGCCCCATTCAACTTCACTGATTTTTTCTCCATATCCAATGTGTGCCTAAATGTCAATCCATGTTCAAGTACGAATGTGTAAAAGAAAATTCAAAAATTATTGAAATAATTTTAAACGGCGAACTATATTTACCATATGAGGATACTCTTTAATTTCAGCTTGAGGTCTATCGATCGTAAATATATTAACGCAATTTATTTTTTCTCGATAGAATCCCTTTTTTCCTGGTATAAGAGCAGGCATCCACTCTTTCACGTATCGAAATTTTCCATATTCTTGACATTCTAAAAAAAGAAACGATCCGTGCAAAGTGTGAAATTGATTGTAGCTTGTTGCGAGTCGTAGCTGTTGCTCATCAGCGGTGGTAGATTGAGGTTAATGGTGGGGGGTAAATACTTACTCAATTTTCAAAGGATGAAATATCAATATGTGACAAATTTTCTTTTTTTTTCACAAACTACTAAAATGGTCTTCTTAATAACGAAAATAATTAGGTGTTCTCAAAAAGACGGTCAATTTCGTTGAAAATCGGCAAATTTGTTTTAAAAAAGTCGAAAAATTTTCTACTAAAGGTCAGAAAATTATCGTTCTAAATAGGTAGGCAAATTTGTCTACTGTTTAAGAAATATTTTCCATCAGTTTGCAAATCTTGTAAGTTTCCTAAATTGATCTACAAAAAGTCCCGATTTACAATAAAATTGGCGACTTTTTGTGAAAATTTCTCAAATTGTGGATAAATTGAACTGCAAACTGGTGCGCACAAGCTTTTACTACTTCGAAAAGCACGAAATTTTTACTTTCTTTCTAAAAATTATCAATTTTCAATTGGTTTCAAAAATCAAAAAAAAAAAATTTCGTCTTCGCTTCGTTCTGGCTCGATGAATTTACACGATTCTTTTTTTTTTTTTTAATGACGGTATGACCCCTCTATGTTTTCATCCTAGACAACTGCACATTTCGAAGCGAAAATTTTTTGTCCTTATTTATTGGAGAGCTTAGTGTCGATCTGAAATGCTATTTTCAATTTTTTTTTTCAATTTTTTGGAAGCGGAGGAGGTCATTTAGAAATGTGTTTTTTTTTTGGAAGTCAGAAAAGTAGCACGAAAAAACCACGAATTTTCATTTTTTGATTTTAGTACGGCTGGTCGGCCAATTTCTCTTCTTTTAAGAATACAAAAGTAGGCAAACGTCAAATTTCTCCTTTTTTAAGGATTTTTTCTCACCCCTTCAGATCTTTGCCCAAGTTTCGTTTTTGAAAACAAGGTTAAACAATAATGTAGTAGTGGAAGTGGTAAAAATTTTTTTGGAGGGTCGAAAATAAACATTTTCGTTTTGTGTTTCTTTCTTTTGTAATGGGAGAAAGTTTAGAGCAGTACTTACTCTCTATTGCGACAGCTGTACCATTTCTTGAACTTGGCGTTTCTTTCACACGAACAGCAGATGTATTCTACATTGGAACGTCATTTTAAATTTTAGTCGACATAAACGATAGTGTACAGATAAAGTTCAACTGTTGCGGAGTGTGTGAAAAAGAGAAACGATAGAACAGTTTGCATTAGAGCGATTCGAAAAATAATTAGATCAATTGTCGATTTGGACAGAAATTAACAAGGTAGTAGGGTGGGCCGAAAAACAAAAAATTTAGATTTTAGAAAAGTTACCCCTGCAAAAGTTGTTGATTGGATAGACTAAAAAAATAAAATCAAAAATTTCAAAATCGATTTATATCTTCCTATCGCGCAAGAGCCATCAATTCTTCAAAAATTGCCAAAAATTCAAGATTTCAAAAATTTCAAAAAAATTTCAATATAATTGAAATTAATTTTAGAGCTTATTTAGTGACTATCTAGACCAAAAAGCACTTTTTTTTTTGAAAAAATCGGTGTTTTATAACTTTTTTAAATTTTTATTCAGAGGTGGAAAAATACGAGAAATAAAAAAAAAACTGTAAAACATGGATTTTTTCAAAAAAAATTGTTCTTTTTACTTTAGATAGTCCTTAAATAAGCCCTAAAACTGACTTCAATGAATTTTGATTTTCTTTAAAAATTTTATTTTCATTTCTAAAAATACTGAATTTTGGCAATTTTTGAAGAATTGAAGGCTCTTGCGCGATCGGAAAATGTGAATCGATTTTGAAATTTTCTATTTTATTTTTCTAGTCTATCCAGCCAACAACTTTTGCAGGGGGTAACTTTTGAAAAATCAAAATTTTTGGTTTTTCGGCCCACCCTACAAGGTAGTTCATTTAAAGAGGAAGATCGCGAAGATCTTTCAAAAAAAATTTCAGTCCTGCTCAAAGGAAGATAAGCGCTTAAAATAATTTCCAGTGAAATTTACAATTTTCCATGCTGTGCTGCCAACCGTATTCTGATTCACAAAATGTTCATGACGTTCAAATCGTTCATTCGGTGATTTGAAAATGGTGCCAAACAATTTTTTTGTCAACAAAATAACTTTCATTTGCCTAATTTTTTGGAGCAAACCTGCCTACTGAAATTTTATGAAAATTATGTGAATCAAAATGAATTTTGTAGCATGCCTAATGAAATTTTGTGCCTAAAATTTTTCCAGTGACCCAAAAAAGTTTTTTAGCTTGATTCTGGAGCATTCGAGTAAATATTTTCAATCTGAAATCCTAAAATTCACGATTTGCAACTTTTCAACTTCTTTGTAGAGGGTAAAAAGTGGTATCCATTTCAAGGTCAATTGTTCGAGTGGTGTAGAAGTTCGAATCACATTATTTTAAGAGGATGACGGAGGTTCCAGCGAATAGAACCACATTAAAGCAGCAGAACCCCGAGGTTTTTTTTTTGTAAATGACGTCAATGTATATTCCCTTGGCTCTGCCTTTTTTGGGGTTTGAGGCAATAAATTTTTTGGAAGATCTCTCACGAAACCTTACCAATTTTCATCCTAAATCCAAAATAAGTATGATTTTTTTTTAAATTCACCCTATTTAACTTTTTTTTTGGTATTACCGTAATATTGCAACATATTTGCACGGCTGGTGTCGGTTTGTCATTTGTAAAACCACACTTTCTTTCCTTTTCGCTCTGTACAAGTTCAGCCGCGTTGGGGCAGTCTTTGAATGAAACGCAACTTTGTCCAAATGTGCTACAGTTGTAATTTCCAGTAGATGTTGATGTTGCTGAAACGTTATAAAAATATCAACATTATATCGCACAAGTTGTACCTACTATAAATAATGCGAAGGCTTTGAAAGCATGGAAATGTTTTAAAAATTTATTTTGTCAAGTAATTTTAATGATTTCAAAAATAATGAAATGTTTTTTCATAATTCAATGAAAAATTGGATCAATATTTATGTACAATAGGGTGGAGTGAAAAAAAAACATATCTTGGATTTCGACCAAATTTGATGGGATGGTTTACTTTGAGTGGGAGACTACCCAAAAAAAATTTGAGCTCCCCAGGTGCAAGGGGAGGGGAGCAGGGGGTGCTCAAAGTGCACCTCCTTTTAAAAAAATGCAGTTTTTTGTGTTTTTTAAAAAATCAAAATCGTGCGAGAAGCCGTCACAGCACTCAAAAGTTGCGATTTGAGTTTCTACACCTCCCTGAACCATCGCCGTCCTCCTCCGATCAAAATTCAGACTGCTACCAGGAGGTCCAAAAGATGCAGATAATATGAACTTTTCACTAATTATGATGTTTTTCATCAAGTAATTGAGCAAAAAATCTTTTTTCGATCACTGAAAGTAAATTTTGAAAAAAAAATTCTGAAAATTTTATGCATCAGTGCAGCCAACAGCGAATCGTAAAATTCCAAAATGCAGAATTTATGCCAACTTTGAATTGATTACTTTTTCGCTTGAAAATATTATGAAGTTTTTTCACTCACTAGAAGTAAATTTCGGAAATTTTTCGGAAAATTTTGTATATCAGTGTAGCCAGTTGTAAATTCTACTCTATGGAATTTACGTTTATCTCGAATTAATTTTTTTATCGTTTGAAAAATTCACAGTATTATTTTTGTTTTCTATCAGATCAATAGAAGTATGTTTTGATTTTGAAGCCATTGTTGAGAAGCCAAGCTGGTAGGCTGTCAGCTCCATAAGAGAACGCTAAAAAATTGAAAAAAAAAAAAACAGAACTGGTATATTCTCTCGCAGGCATAAAAAAAATACTAGACAATTTTTTTGAAAATTTGAAGACAAATACGTTTTTGGCGAAATGTAATATTAGAATATCACAATTAGCTACTGGCATGCACTGATGTAAAAATTTTCAAAAAATAATTTTTAAATTTTCATTTCTGATGGCTGAAAACAAAATAATTGTGAATTTTTCAAACAATAAAAAAATTAATTCGAAATTAACGTTAATTTCATAGTGTAGAATTTATAACTGGCTACACCGATATATTCTTGACATTCTAAAAAAAAGAAACGATTCGTGCAAAGTGTGAAAATTATTGCAGCTTGTTGCGAGTCGTAACTAGTGCTGCAAGTTGCTGACGAAAATTCAATCTGTAACATGAGATTGAAATCAGGGTTGTCATTCTGCACGCAGAATATTTATTATTCATTTTGTGCAAAATACTAAGCAGAATGCATAATAAACACAGATTACGTAGAATAGCGCAGAATACGCAAAATGATGCATAATGAGAAATTAATAGCTGAAATGTGAGATTTTTAGCTCAAAATTTTTTCATTTCCAGTCAGATACTTTGGCACTGAGAATAAAACTGAAAACTGAAGCAGTAAAAGGTTTCACAATCTTTAAAAAAACTGGATCAATTTTTCATACACCTGAGTCGGAATGGAAAATTTAGGAAAAAACAATGAAAAATACTTAATGTAACTGTAAATACCGTAATTACCGCCTATTCTGCAATCTGCATATTCTGCATTCTGTGCAGAATATCAAGTTATTCTGCATATTCTGCATTATTCTGCATTCTATGCAGAATATCAAGTTATTCTGCATGAGCTATTCTGCCTCGAAGAATAAAAAATATTCTGCAGCGTTTATTCTGCTTAACAACCCTGATTGAAATGGAAGTTTGAGTAATGCTTACTCTGTATTGCGACTGGTGTATCATTTCTCGAACTTGGCGTTTCATTCACATAGACAGCAGGTGTATTCTACATCGGAACAACGTCATTTTAAAGTTTAGTCGACGTAAACGAAAGTGTACAGATAAAGGTCAACTGTTGCAGTGTGTGTGAAAAGGAAAAAGATTGATCAGTTTCAGAGATGGGGTGATTCGAATAGCCAAAAAATCGCAAAAGTCGTGAAGAATTCAATTCGAATCCGATTCCCGAATCGGATTCTCTATTTCAAGCGAATCGCAGTTTTATGAATCGGATCCGGAGAATCGTTAAGTCGAAATTCCCTGCAATTCCGATTCTTTAGTCTTTACTTTCTTTTTTGAACTTATTGTTCTTTCTTCCTTTAGAAACTTTTTTCCGTGACTTGTACTCGACCATGGTCAAGTGGATGAGTAGTGAACGCCAGTGTTGTCGGCGTTCACTTTTATTTGAACGCCGTTCGTTCATCGTTCAGTGGGTATTTTTTAGCGTTCGTTCGCGTTCCGTTCAATTTTTTTTGGAAAATGGAAGCGTTCGTTCATCGTTCGTTCAGTGTTCGCGTTCACCGTTCGTTCGTTCATTGTTTTTTATTTAAAAAAATACGGAATTTTTTTGATCAATTTTGAATTTTGATGAAAAAAAAATCAATTGGAGTCTAAATCAAAATTATCAAACAGTAATTTTCTGAATCAAATTATTATGCAATGCAAAAATGGTTCACAAAATGAATGAAAAATTATGAGAACATCGTTCAATTTATGAACGGCGTTTATTGTGTTTGAACGCCGTTCGTTCTTCGTTCAATCACTCATTTTTGCGTTCGTTCACGTTCCGTTCAAAAATTCCAAAAACTATGCCCGTTCAGAACGCAAACGCCCGACAACACTGGTGAACGCTAATTTTCAAGACACAAATATTTGTCTACGCTCCAAAAATTCCAATTTATGGTTGCATTTCTATTTCTCAAATATTTTCATCGTTGAAATTTTTTTATGAAGTGATGAAATAATGTTCTCCTCTTGTACAGAGTAGAATAACTAGGGTCCTTGTGGGTGTCAAGTTGGGTACAAGTACCGATCTACCTATCTGCTTGAGATAGGTGTGTGAGAAGATAAATGAATTTCACCAGCTCATATGTGACCCGCTCCGAGAGAACGGGGCTGAAGGAAGAAAATAAATTTTCGAGAAAAACGTGTTTAAAGTTTGCATAAAATAAAAGTGGTGCAAATGTGGCTACAATGGTCTTGTAAGCCTTGCTGTCATTGGTTATAGTGTGATGACGTCACTATTACAATTTCCAACTTTTTTTCACCCATAGGTAGCTTTAGCTGCAATTATTGCGGCCATTATTTTAATGAGTTCGTTTTTTTTCAAATTATTTTCGTAATTTTCAATGTAATTTGTTCAAATTTTTGTACAAATTCTGGTTGCCAAGTTTATGTAATGACTCGAAAAAAAATTAATTTTAGGAGTTTTAAAAATTATTCCCATTTTTCCTTTTTTTTTTTTGATTTTTTGAAATTTCCTTCACTACCTTTCCCATCTCATTCTATGTACTTGAATCCGTGAAAAACTCATAACTTATTTTTTCTTCCCTAAGCCCAGTTCCCTCGGGAGTAGGTCACATATACTATTCGCTGCACTGCACGAACTATACTCGAATGGTCAGATCACAGATACTGTATTCAAATATTATATTGATCGTACAGTTGTTATTTGAGCGATAACGCAATGTATGTGTATGTATGATGTAACGTTGGCAGGTACATATGGCGAGTGAAAAGATCATTCGCTGAACAATACTTAACCAGCCTAACGATTATCTCGTAGATAGGTATACGGCGTGTACATTTCGCCAAAGCTCCTCGTACCTACCTGAATATACTTACCTACTATGTCCACAATGGTGCAATCTTGGTAGAAATATTCCTTACCGGTTCATTTATTCCAATTTCTTATCTTTATTATTTTTTAAGATTTCACTAATTCGAGTTATTAAGAAATTATGAAAAGTATGAAGTTGAAAACTTTTTAAAAAAATTCAAGGTGATTTTCAAGTTGAAATTTTTTTTAAAAACATGGATCTGAAAAAAATTAGAAGAAATCCACAAGTAGGTAGGTAGAGGTATCTACTGAAAATTTTCCAACTGTAAAATTTTTTTCATCTAAATTTTCTCAAAATTTTTCCAACTTTGGATTTGAGAAGGGTGAGATAAACTTAAGCACCACAGAGTGGCCTTCAGCTGCCCTTATCTCTACACTTCACAAATCACAGGTTCTACCTATACAGTTTCTCGGGCTTAAGGGTCCCGGTCCCTGGCTAGCTCAGCGCAAGCACTCAGTCAATCACATCGGTCGTGATAGCCCGGCAATTTACGTTTACGTTAATACTAAACACAAACCCAGGCTTTCATTGTATATTCAAATACTAAACATGCACTGCACTGTTACATGGTATGAACTTAACTCGATGATGGATAAGATACTACAAAGTTACTTGGTAGGTTCTAGCTACCAAGTAGGATCGAACTCTCAGCGGCCGGCTCAGTGTTACCACCTGAGAGGCCTGGGCATTCCCACCGTGACAGATTTATTAAAATTTTTTCAAACTCATTTTTTTAAAATAATCCTTTAATTCGAAATTTTTTCAAGTTTAAAGTTCTTTAAAAATTTTTCAACTTCATGTTTTCCAAAATTTCTTCTGACTAAATAATTGGTAGGGAGTTTAAAAAATATTACATTAAAAATAAATTAGGTAATAAAATCAGAATAAGGAAAACTTTCGAGAAAACTGAAATATAAAAAAATATTATGGTGGGTAAATCTTTAAAAATGGGATCATTTGAAGAACATTTAATATTAAGTAAGTTTATGTAGGTCAGAAACAGTGAATAAAATACTTGGCGCTTGAGTCTAAAGACCGTGTATGAGAAAAAAGTGTGTAATAGAAAAAGTATTACACATACTTCGGTCCTTTTTCTCATGTACAGTTTTTAGACTTAGGTATTAATCTATTGTTTCTGATTTATTATACGTTTAATATTAAAAAAGAGAGAATTGAAGAAATTGAAAAAAATCGAGTTCATAAAATTTGAACTTTGAAATTAGTATAAATTTGGACTGAGATGGATGAAATCTCGTTTGCGGAAAAAATAATTAGGAGGTGTAAAAAAAAACAATGTTAAAGTTCGAAAGTCGAAAGAGTGGCGCTGGAAAATCTTTTTAATGACCTATCGATGTTGTCGTTTGTACTTTTACATTTACTGTTTGTTGTTTTTTAATACATTTTCATTTTTAGACTTGAGAAATTTTCTTACTTATTAAATCATCACCAATCATAAAAATAATTTGTTAATTCGTGATAATAAAAATAAAAAGAAATAGAGAATTGGAATCGCAGAGAATCGCCGAAAATCGCTAAGGTTCACTTCGAGTGAAAAACCTTTCAAAAAAATTTTCAGCTCTGCCCAAAGGAAGGTGGTAGAGGACCTGGCGTTGTTTTTTGCTATTTTTGGGAAGTGTACCCTACTGGTAACCCTCAGTCATGCTCTCTAAAAAAGTAATATTTGAGTCTCTACACTTCTTGGGAGCAACTTTTTTCCACTACAATGGAATCGAAAAGTTGAGGAGCGTAAATTTCAATTTTTTTTTTATTTTTACCAAATTCAAGTAGCTCATTCAAGGACTACAAAATCGAGCAGAAAATATTTTGTTAGCCTAAAATAATTTCCAGTGAAATCTACATTTTTCTTTGCTGTGCTGCCAACCGTATTTTAATTCACAAAGTGTTCATGAAATTCAAATCGTTCATTCGATGACTTGAAAATGGAGCCAAACAATTTTTCGGTCAGCGATATAACTTTCAATTACTTAAGTTTTTTGAATCAGACCTGCCTCCTAAAATTTTCTGAAAATAACTGATTCAAAATGCATATTGTAGCCCGTCTATAAAATTTTTTCCAGAAAATTTTTCCAGGAGCCCAAAAATGTTTTAGGCTTGATTCTGGAGTATTCGAGTGAACATTTTCAATCTGATGAAAATCAAAAAATCCTAAAATTCATGATTTGCAACTTTTCAACTTCTTTGTAGGGGGTAAAAAGTAGTATCCATTCCAAGGTCAATTGTTCGAGTGGTGTAGAAGTTCAAATCGCACTATTTTAAGAGGATTGCGGAGGTTTCCAGCGAATAGAACCACTTTAAAGCCGCAGAACCCTGAGTTTTTTTTTGTAAATGACGTCACCTTATGCTCCTTTAGCTCCGCCTTTTTGCGGGTTTGGGGCGAAAATATTTCAGGGAGATCTTTCACGAAACCTCACCAATTTTCATTCCAATCCAAAATAAGTATTTTTTTTTCAATCCATCCTAGTAAACATTAGTTTGGTAGATATTACCGTAATACTGCAACACATTTTCACGTGTGGTGTCTGTTTGTCATTTGTAAAACCACATTTTCTTGCCTTTCCGCTCTGAATAATTTGAGTCGCGTTGGGGCAGTCTTTGAATGAAACGCAACTTTGTCCAAATGTGCTACAGTTGTAATTTCCAGTAGATGTTGATGTTGCTGAAACGTTATTAAAATATCAATATTATATCACACGAGTTGTACTTACTTATCTACTATAAATAATGCAAAAACTTTGAAAGCATGGAAATGTTTTAAAAATTTATTTTGTCAAGTAATTTTAATTATTTCAAAAAAAAATTCGCTCAATAAATGTTTTTTCGTGATTCAATGAAAAATTGGATCAATTTTTTCCTACAAAAAACGTTGGTTGAATTTTTTAAATCACAAAATCATCGATGGCGATTTTTCGCCATCGCATCGCCTCCCATCCCAGCTATTTTTTTCAAAATGAAAAAAATGCATTCCTACCTACACGATTTTTCAAAAATTGGAAGAAGTGTTGAAAACTTACGCTGATGCTTTCATAGGTCAAAAGTTATGCTAAAATCGTTCGGGAAAATTTTTTTAATAAATATTTTCTAAAAATTATCAATCAAAAAGAACAATTCTGGTATATTTTAACGTGTATTCCCCCAAATTCATTTTTTTCAAAATATTAATTTTAAAAGGAATAAAATTTCAAATAAACGTCAAAAAACACGGTTTTTTGTAGTTTTCATTTTTTTGACCATGTTCCACCTCCCTTCGGAGTCTGAAAAAAATATATGTTATACTTAAGGATAAGACCAACTTTTTGAAAAAATTTCAGCCATGTGTCCCCCTCAATTTTTTTTCCTACGAATTTGTGAAATTTTTGAAACCAGCCAAAACCCCCAAATATGGGTAAAAAATTTGAAAAAATTCACACGCAGACAACTACTCACTAACTATTTTCTGTGAAAATTACAAAATTTTTGAACCACCCCCTCCGAAGATATGAATTTTTCAATTTTGGACATATACGGCCATTTTATTCGGGTTGGAGTGGGGGGATCGAGCCAAAATTTTTTTGGGGAGGTTTTTCATCAAGACCATCATTTTAGGAGAGTTTCAGCCCAATTGGTGAAAGGGCGAATTTCACTATTAAACCCGGACAGGCTCTTTCTGATTGAAAAGTGAAAAATTGTTGCATATTCATCAACCTAGTTGACAAAAAAAAATGCTCACTTTCTCATTCCGTATACTTATGCCACAAACTTACGAATTTCTCATTTAGGTAGGTACTTCAACTTTACTACCTACTTACTGAAAAAGTCTACAAAGTGCTATTGATTATACTTAGTTATATATAGTTGAACGATAAAATCAAGGTATAGGTTAGATACTATCAGATTAAATTATAATAATCGCAAAAAGTTGAATATTTCACTTACTTTGTCTTTGACTCTTACTAAGATGCGCGAGCAACGAAACAAGAAATAATAAAATTACTGAATTGTAACATATTGAAATTCGTGATATCGACATGATCAGTACTCTCGAATGATGAAATTCTCGATTTTAAACGAACCTATGCAGGTAATATAAATTTCACTGAGTATTAACATGAAAAGAGACGCAGATTGCAGAAGTGTTTGGTGTTCGCCAAATCCAAAAAAATTACTGTGCTGTGTGGTATTATATATATGGTGTGAATTAAGTAGACGTTGACCGACCATGGATAAAATAAAATGAAAAACTCGTGTAGTGGGAGAATTCTTGTATCGAAACCCACGAGTCTATGTGACGATAGAAGCGTCATCGTTTTAAATGTGTGTTTCTGAGAAAAAATTTCTGAATAATGAAAAAATAATTAATTCTCATAGATGGATTGTTGTTTCACTCTCGTATGTATTCCAATTTCCAGTTCTTACGCGTGGAGAGAGATTTAAAATATCGTATGAATATCGAATTCGAATATTTACCTATAGTCCAGTCAAATTAGCTCATTTGAGAGCCAAACTTGGAATAAATTGGGGGAAAAAAATTTTTTGAGCCAAAGTGCTCTGGAAGGTGTCCTGATGAACATACAAAAACTCCACCAAAATCTGCTCATGGCATTTCCCCCTAGGTCCACATTTCTGCCCCCAAAATCAGTTTTTTGCATTTTTCTCGTTCTGTATCACTTTTTTTGAAAAAATAGCTATGTATAATTTTAAAGAGCGTAAAATTTTATACAAAATTGATTCTATGAAAATTTTTGTACGACCTCCCCTAACACGAGATACGCCCCTCCCCATTAGACCTTCGGTTCTTTATTATCTAAAACTTGCTGTTTTAGCGATGTTATTTTGAAAAAATATTATAAAATAATGTTATTTCTTCTGTGTCGTATATGATACTAGGATTACAATTGTTTTTACGAGGAGTATGAGGTCAGCTCTTAACCCCCACCCCTCTATGAACATAAATGTGTACCGCAGATGATATAGTACAGTCGCAATTCAAGAAAGTGGCTTTTGATGGAAGAAGCATGAAAGATGGTATAATACACAACAAGATGAAAAAAAAATTTGGAGAACATGAAACACTCAAGATTTACCATAGGGGTGCGAGGGAGGTGGTATTTTGAGGTTCCCCCTCCCACCTCTTATGTGGAAAGATTGAGCAAAATCTGCGTTCTTGGGATCAATTTCATACATTTCGACCTTCCTAAAAACGAATATTCCATGACTTTCGAAATCTGATAACTAGAAGTGCCCCCAATTTCAAATTTTCCTCTCCTTTCCCATTTACAAATATTACTTATGATAAATACCTATACCCAAAAACCGCAGTTTTTGCCTCTACACCCCACGCAACGGTCAGAGACGAATTTTCAATACAATATTCTCAATTTTGATGATTTGTACCTGGTTTTTTACATTTAAAAAAAATATTTTTACACTTGTATGTTGTACCTATAAAGGATTTTGAACCAGGGGGTTATAAAAATATTTCAAAAGTTTACGTCAGCAAAGACAGGGCATTAGATGAGTATATGAAAAACCTAGCAAATTAATTTTCAACCCCCCTATCTCCTTGATCACGATTATAGGTGCACATAAAAATAATACCACCTCCCTCGCACTCCTATGGTAAATCTTGAGTGTTTCATGTTCTCCAAATTTTTTTTTCATCTTGTTGTGTATTATACCATCTTTCATGCTTCTTCCATCAAAAGCCACTTTCTTGAATTGCGACTGTACTATATCATCTGCGGTACACATTTCTGTTCATAGAGGGGTGGGGGTTAAGAGCTGACCTCATACTCCTCGTAAAAACAATTGTAATCCTAGTATCATATACGACACAGAAGAAATAACATTATTTTATAATATTTTTTCAAAATAACATCGCTAAAACAACAAGTTTTAGATAATAAAGAACCGAAGGTCTAATGGGGAGGGGCGTATCTCGTGTTAGGGGAGGTCGTACAAAAATTTTCATAGAATCAATTTTGTATAAAATTTTACGCTCTTTAAAATTATACATAGCTATTTTTTCAAAAAAAGTGATACAGAACGAGAAAAATGCAAAAAACTGATTTTGGGGGCAGAAATGTGGACCTAGGGGGAAATGCCATGAGCAGATTTTGGTGGAGTTTTTGTATGTTCATCAGGACACCTTCCAGAGCACTTTGGCTCAAAAAAAATTTTTCCCCCAATTTATTCCAAGTGAAATCCTAATTTGACTGGACTACTATTAGGTATCGTGATGACAGCATTTCTTAACCAAGAGAATTTAATAGAGCGTAATATCTATTTCAACAAAATTTTCGATTAACGCGCTGAATTCGTTACTATAGGGTTCGAAAGTTCAAAATAAAAACTAACTTTGAGTATTTTGCTCAAATTTGAGGAAAGTTTTGAGTAAAACTCAACTTATGATACATCATTGGAAAGCGGAAGAAATTCTCTTCAAAATGAGCCAAAGAACGATTAAGTCGAGCAATTTTATGATTTTTGGCGATTTTTTGAAAAAAACTGAACTTTTGAACTTTCAGCTCATTTTTGAGCAACTTCGCATAACTTTTTCGCCCTACCGGCGGACTAGTTGTGTTCAACAGGTCCGAATTATGAATAATCAACTGCCGGTACCCGGTATACTCTTGGGGTCCACGGAAATTCACTTTTTCTATGATTGGCCCTAGAGTAGAGTAAGATACAAAAAAACATTTTATTGCAATATTTACCCAAGGCTATTATTAAAAATTCATTTATTAAAGGTACCTACTCAATTATTTTTTATCGAGTTTATCAAAATCTCGAATTTTTTCAAAATTCTTACTTTTTTGTCTAATTAGGCCAAACTATTCTTTGGATCCATTTCAACAAAAAAATGCTAGTTTGGTCCTTCGTAAAACGGCGAACCAAAATATGCGATTGCAATAATGTTCCACGTACAATTTCGTATATCTGTCAACTATTATCATCTCCAAAGGACCTCCGGATTCATCCTGTTTACAAAAAAATTGAAAAATCCCTTCGAAGATGAGTTCTTGAAATTTTATCAAATTTGTGCTCACATAATGACAAAAAAAAGTTGCCATATCATCAGGAAATTGTTGAGTTAATCAATGAAATATGGAAAATGATATCATAATTTTCTGGAAATTATTCAAAATATTGGATAAAAATTTCGTTTCTAAAATTCTTTCTTACGTGTTTGGGATTTCCTTTGGGTATAGACTGAAAAGAAGAGATCCATTCTTTAAGTCTTTGTTTGTCTTTTTTCAGAAAAAAATGATAAGCAGTATATGGGTTAAGGTTGGGTCTTTTGAATCGTGCTTCCAAGAAAACTTCGACATATCGCATTTACAATCTATTACTAAAAAGTTTCAAAATTTTAGACGGTTTCCACGTAGGTGTCCCATCGAATTATGCTTTTACGATGTACTAGCTTATGATAGATAGTATATTTTTTTTTGAGGGGAGTGGGTGCTCCAATTCGGACGTACTGCCGGTGGAGAAAATTTATTGATAGATACGTACCTTCATTATAAATAATTAAATATGAAAATTCAACTCTCAAAAATTCTCCGTCTACGAAAATTTTATACATTTTTACACTTGAAGATTGCTACAATGCCACATTCTCATTCGCAATCAATGAAAAATACTCGTAACAGTCAGAATTGCAGTAATCAGCTAAATTTACCAATTTCCAGTTCAATTTTACTCATTTTCCAGTAAATTTCACTAATTTTTCTGCATATTTCAGTAATTTTAGTAATTCTCCAATTATTTTTCCACTGATTTCTCCCTGTGTATCAATAATTCTGAATGTGTTTCGGTGATTTTCGTTGATTTTCGGTGATTCACGAATGAAAAAATATCATCAAATCAAATCAATGGTTTCATTTTAATGAAACTGAGCACATAAAATAAAGGTAGCTATAAAACCAGAAGCGTATATTTTTCAAAAAAGATTTCATAGAAGTCATTCGCTTATGTTGGGAAACGCTTTATTATTTTCTGTTCCGTTCATTTCTCGAACATGTATCAATCAATTTCTTGTGATTCTTGAAAACTGTTCTCACATGAATTGAAATTAGTCACATTTATTACCGATAGATATGTGTATTTGGGTATCAGTATCAGGGCCAAACTATACTCTGAATCCAATTGAGGTAATACGCCACTTTGGTATAGACCCCAGGATCACCACTTCCGCAAGGGCTAGGACCAAAAGAAGTAACTCCGATTATGTCCCACATACAAATTTCATTAGGCATAAGGATTTGTAGCGGACCTCCGGAGTCTCCCTGTGTAAAAATGAGCGAAAAGTTATTTGAGTGAAATGCATTGTGTTGTGATATTTCATATACAGTATGACACAGAAGTCTTGGTCACTTGAAACACTCCTCAATATGTGATCCTGGCGTTGAGAACATTGAAAATCGATAATCAAGCTTTCAGCCCGACGTATAGGGTGTCCACAAATTGAAAAACCGGTTTGGGTAAAAAAATGAGGGTCCGGTTTTTTTATTAAAATGAAGTCTACACACTGACGCGATTAAAATATGATATGTTTTTTTGAAACCGGTTCAGCATCTTCGAATCAGTTGACAAAAATATCCAAAAATATGGAGATATGAAAAAAAGTTTGAAACAAAAGTTGTAGAGAATAAAAAAACAATCATTTTTTGTTTCATAACTTTTCTTTCATTTTGCAATGTAAAGAATTTGTTGTACAATAGGTTTGAAGTAATTTTTTCTTATTCAAAGCCATATCTCTTTTCCATTGCTGGATGAGGAAAGAATTACAGAACAAAAAATGTTTAATTTTTAATTCTCTACGACTTTTATTTCAAACTTTTTTTGTTATCTCCACGTTTTGATAACTGGTTATCGACTTGGAATAACAAACCACCTAAAAAACTTGAAAAAATATTAGGATAATTTTGTACCAGTTTCAAAAAAGGGAAGATATCAAAAAAAGTTTGAAATAAAAGTTGTAGAGAATTAAAAACTGAAAATTTCATGTTCTGTAATTTTTTTCTCACCTATCTATGGAGAAGGGTTATGGCTTAAAACAGAAAAAATTACACTCGAGTTCTTTGTATACCATAACTTCTTTCCATTGCAAGATGGAAAAAACGTTATGGAACAAAGAATATTTCATTTTCAATTTTCTACAACTTTTGTCTCAAACTTTTCATCATAACTCCACCTTTTTGGGATATTATTGACAACTGGCTCGAAACTGCTGAACCGGTTTCAAAAAAACATTGCATTTTAATCGCGTCAGTGTGTAGACTTCATTTCAATAAAAAAACCGGACCGCCATTTTTTGACCAAAACCGGTTTCTCAATTTGTGGACACCCTATACGTTGGACTGAAAGTATGATTACCGATCTTCAATGTTCTCGATGCCAGGAACACATTGTCGTTTGAACCGTTTTGGTATCTCTTTTCAGTTCTGAGATATTGAGAAGTGTTTCAAGTGACCAAGACTTCTGTGTCATACTGTATTTCAATACTTACTTGGCACGTGTCATTTCCATCTTTTGAGTCTCCAGCACATATCATGGTGTTGGATTCGTAACCACGTATGAGTTTTGAGTTACCTGTCGGATAGAATATTTTGCATGTTCTGTCACTAACAATTTTAATGGCTGCTTTTAATAACTGATCGCTGAGGCCTCGATCGACTGTGAAATGGAAATCAAACATTGTTATTTCGTATCCACTCGAAGAAAAAATATGTATAGGTAAACTAAAACGCGTTCTTACTTATGTCCGTTTTTCCCCATCCGCTGACACTTACTCTAATGCCTTCTGCTAGTTCGGTCACCGATGTATGCAGACAAGCCGGCCTTATATACGGGCTCATTTTTACAGTGGTGTTGAGTTCGAAAAGTGAAATATCGTGGTAGGCAGACGTACTCACGTATTGCGGGTGATCGTAGATGTTTATAATGCCATAAGTTACTGACCCGGATTCGTTCTTCTTTGATAGGATTAAATCACCCAACAAAGCCCATTTTGGTGGACCTCTGCAAAAGATGACGAAAAACAGGGGTTATAACGATTGAAACATTTTGTAAAGAGAACATTCAAATCCGACCAGTGGCGTAGCGAAGTATTTTTTCGTGGGAGGGGGGGGGGGGCGTCCTCGATTTTTCCAACTGTGAAATTGAAATTTGCCAACTTTAATAAGTGCGTCTAGAAATAATTTAAAAGAGGGGCTGAGAATTCTAGTAAAAATGGGGAGGGGCATAAACAGATTTGAGCCACGAAAAATTGGAAAATTGCGGGATTTTTTGGAACAAACTATCAATACCTACCTACACTCCTGAAATATGATTTAGTAAAATTTACCTGATTGAATCAGTGAAATGAATTTAACTGAAAATTAGTGATTTTTCACTAATCTTTCAGTCAAGTCAGAATTATTGATTTTTCCTGACGAATGGGAATTGATTGAGAAATCAGTGATTTTTGATTGAAAGATCAGTGAAAAATCATTAATTTTCAATGAATATCGTTTTAGTCTAGTAAAATTAACATTCTATAATGCAAATTGAGATGGCAAGCTGAATTTTGGTATACTGGTCCATTTTCATGCCCTAAACACGAATTTAAGATGTCCGGTCGCGTCCGGGTTGTGCGTTCCCCGGAATTGTGGATCTTTGCCCCCAAATCAGATATTTGGCCCATATCTGCTAAAATATGGGTTCTAGAGCAAAAATAAGGTCTATAAAAGTTATTCTACGTCAAATTTCCTATCAGATGACTTTTTAATGGTATTCAAAAATTCAAGGAGGTTGGAGCTATAGTTGATTAAAGAGAGAGGGTTTTCTCCAAAAATATGATCTTTGGCTATATCTGCTAAAATATTGATCCCAGTGCAAAAATGAGGTCTACGAAACTTAATCTGCGTCAAATTGCCTATGACTTATGAATGATATGCCCAAACCCAAGGGGGCTGGAACTACAACTAAGCAGAGAGGGGGTAGCTCAGTAGCAGATTGCAAATAAACATCGAATGATGATAGAGGGACAAAATTTGGTGTAGTGAACAAGGATACCATTTCAAATTTTTTTTAGACCGATAGGTCATCGCGAAACCCTATAGGAGGGGGTGAAGGGGCTCGAAAGAGGGTTTCAGGCCATCAAGTTTTGAAATTGGGCTATTGACTCATTCTTGGTGCCATTTCCATATGATTGAATCCCGCTGAGTTCAAGAATGTAATTAATTTTTAAATTCTAGGGAGAGAAATTACCAAACTTTTCCTACCTGTGCACCCCTTACTCACCAAAATTATATTACCTTCAAACCGTTTTAAATATTACTCCTATTGAAAATTTACATTGACGTTCAGGGCGAGCAATGTTTTTCGAGCATTTCTTCAGATTCAACTCAGAAACTTATCCAACGCATGGGATAATATTTTGACAATAAAATCGATATATACACGTGATCAAAAATGTTGTAAAACTAATTACGGTTTCAAAGTAGTCAAACTTGGGTAAAATGGTAGTCAAAAATTACCTCCTTGCCCCTCCAGAAGTGGTGTATGGGGTGCCTCTCGAGCTGTATTTATCATGTTAGAAATCTTCTTGAAAATTTCGACCGATAAATATTATCTCGTGTATGATTAAAAGATCGTTAGTTTTTGGGCTATTCCATGCTAAAACAGACCAAAAGGGAAGTCGGGTCTTCCGATTTCGCTCAGATTTTTTTTTATGAGTTCTCCTTCATGGTCTATTCACGAAACCACGATTTTTTTTTCTAACCCTCGAGGGGGCTGGGGGGTGGGCCTTCTAATTTTCATGCAATTGTGATTTTTCGCCAAACTACCCAACTTTGAAGGCTTATATCTTGAAATAGGCTGTACTTTGGGGAAAACCGTTTACGGGACCTGAAAGAGAATTGAAAGTAGATTCAAAAGTGATAATCACATTTTGGAAAGCTCAAGGTTGAGCTTTGGTGGCGCAAGCTCAACTTTCATGATATGCACAAAATATGAAAGCTACCATTTAAAAATCTGAAAAAATTACAGTGAGTAGCCCTTTTTACCCCTTTTTCAACCGAATAATTTTCAAGATGGGATCCCTAGACCCCTGGGGGGTACAGGGGTCCACAATTTTGACCGAAATTCAAAAAAATTGATAAAGTCGAGTAACACATCGATGACTACTAATTCAAAGGCGCTGAGTTCGAATATGTACTCAGTTTTTTCATTTGACCCCTCTGAACCCCTCTATTAGCCCCCTCGATAGGACCAAAATTTGAAAAAATGAAAAATAACGTGTGACCAGTCGTTTGTTAGGTTATTGAGGGCGCTGAGTTCGAATATTTGATTTTTTTTTTGGATTTGACCCCTGAGGGCCCCCCTGGACCTCCGATTTTGGGGAAAAGTGGGTTAAGATATTGAAATGGCGTGTGGCATATCGATTCTCACTAATTTGAGTGCGTAGAATTCGAATATCGACTTACTTTTTGATTTGACCCCATTTCTCGTGATCTAACCGACTACTTTCCCTCAAATTCGTATTTTTTCATTAGATATGCGCCAAATACGTGATTTGGGGTGCAAAGATCCACAATTCCGGGGAACGCACATCCCGGACGCGACCGGACACCTTAAATTCGTGTTCAGGCCATTAAAATGGACCAGTATACCAAAATTCAGTTTGCCAACTCAATTTGCACTATAGGACCATTTTTTTTGATAATTTTGCTAGACTAAAATTGAACACAACCGAGAAGCCGAATGTTCAGCGTTATCAAAACAGATTTGATGGATTTGTGCAAAAAATTTCAAGCAGTGTCTGATATTGTTTGACAAGACTTCAAACCAATTAATGACTTTTCAGTTTTGATTGGAGAGCTCATTAAGCGTTCACACAAATCCAGTTATGTTTGCACAAATTTGTTATTTGCGCAAGCATATTGGATCGTGTGAATCATTCTTTAGAGAGTTATTTATGTTTATCCAAGAAATAGAAGGACTAAAATATTGCCATTGCTTTTCCCTGAGTAATTTCATTGTATGTGTAATTGGAAAAATCTATAAAATTGTCGTTTTGTCCCAAACGAAGTAAACGTGGAAAATTTCAAGAAGAATTACTATTTAAAAATTAAAAATTTTGTAGTCACAATGCGCATGGGAGAGAAATTAAATTGGCTCGAGTGAAGCGACGGCGAAAATTTTAGAAAACCTCAAGTTGAAGGTGTTATAAAGAAATATTTTAGATTGATCAACTTGAATTAAAAATTGGCTACTTTTACATTTAAACTATTAAAGGAAAAAAATATGGCGAGGCCGAGCGCCGCGAGAGGCCAAAGCTTTTAAAAAATTTGATCTTCAAACGTCGAAAATAAGAAAAAAATATAATAAAATTAGTTGAAATAATTTTGAGGAAAAATACAAAAAAAAATCAATTTTCGAAGGATTTAGATAAAATAGAATAAGCCTGAGCGCAGCGAAGGCAAAGTTTTTGAAAAAATTAGAACTGGAAGGTAATTTCAGAGTTAGATTGTGATTTCTGAAAGGGAACGGTTTCCCCAAAAATTTTTCTCTTTATGGTCAAATTTGCCAACTTTTCTCATTTGAGACGATTTTTCCAACTTTTTCTACTAGCATTGGAGGGGAGGGGGTGCCCCACACCATTTGCTACGCCCCTGAATCCGACGATCTGAAATGGTTAAGAAATGAACATTTTTCAACCAACAGGGATGATGTTTTACCGCAATGCGCCGCACTCATAACGTAACGTTCGCTTATTAAGCTTCCTCCGCAGCCCCATTCAACTTCGCTGAATTGTGCTCCATATCCAATGAGTGCCTAAATATCAATCTTTGTTTAAGTACGAATGTGTAAAAGAAAATTCAAAAATTATTGAAATCATTTTTAACGACGAACTATATTTACCATATGAGGATACTCTTTAACTAGAGCTGGAGCTCCACCGACTATCAATGTGTTAACACTAACGCAATCTTTTTTTTCTCGATAGTATCCCTTTTGTCCTGGTAGATTAGGAGAGATATACTCTTGCACAGTTCGGAATTTTCCATATTCTTGACATTCTAGAAAAAGAAACGATTCGTGCAAAGTGTGAAAATTATTGCAGCTTGTTACGAGTCGTAGATAGTGCTGCAAGTTGCTGACGAAAAGCTAATCTAAATATAAAATGAGATTGAAATGAAAGTTTTGTGTAATACTTACTCTGTATTGCAACTGCTGTACCATTTCTCGGATTTGGCGTTTCAGTTATACGAACAGCAGTTGTACTCTACATTGGAACGTCATTTTAAATTTTAGTCAATGTAAACGAAAGTGTACAGATAAAGGTCAACTGTTGCGGTGTGTGTGAAAAGGAGAAACGATTGATCAGTTTCAGTGATGCTGCGATTCGGTTCGCCGAAAAGAATCGCAAAAGTCGTGATGAATCCGATTCCCGAATCGGATTCTCTATTTCAAGCGAATCGCAGTTTTGGGAATCGGATTCGCAGAATTGTTAAGTCGAGATTCCCTGCGATTCCGATTCTTTAGTCTTCACTTTCTTTTTTGAACTTATTGTTCTTCCTTCCCTTGGAAACTTTTTTCCATGACTTGGATGAGTAGTGAACGATAATTTTCGAACGATGAAGGATACTGATCCTCTGTACAAATCTTCGTCTACGCTCCAAAAATTCCAATTTATGGTTGCATTTCTATTTCTCAAATATTTTTATCGTTAAAATTTTAGTTTTTATTCCAATTTCTTATCTTTATTACTTTTTAGGATTTCACTGATTCGAGTTAGGAAGAAATTATGAGAAGTATGAAGATGAAAACTTAAAAAAAAATTCAAGTTAAGTAATTTTCAAGTTGAAAAAAATTTATAAAAACATGGATCAGAGAAAAATTTGAAGCAATCCACAAAGTAGGTAGGTAGAGGTACCTACAGAAAATTTTCCTACTGTTAAATTTTTTAATAATAAATTTTCCCAAAATTTTTCCAACTTGGGATTTATTAAAAGTTTTTTAAAACTCATATTAAAAAAAAATCCTCTAATTCGAAATTTTTTCAAATGTTTTAAAATTCTTTCAGTTTTTTTCAAGTTTAAAGTTTTTAAAAAAGTTTTCAACTTTTCGTTTTCCAAAATTTCTTTTCACTAAATAATTGGCAAAAAGTTTAAAAAATATTAAATTAAAAATAAATCAGGTAATAAAATCAGAATTGGAAAAACTTTCGCGAAAACTGAAATTTAAAAAAATGTTATGTTGAGGAAAACTTTAAAATGGGATCCTTTGAAGAACATTCAATATTTGAAACAGTGAATTAATACTTAGCGCTTGAATCTAAAAACCGTACATGAGAAAAAGGACCTATAGGTGTAATAGAAAAAATATTACACCTGCTTAGGTTTTTTTTCATGTACAGTTTTTTGATTTAGGTATTAATCATGTTTCTGATTTTATTATACGTTTAATATTAAAAAAAGAGAGAATCAGTGGCGGTTTTGGAAGGGAAAATCGGAGGAAGTCGAAAAATCAGCGTTGTCAGATGAGAAATTCAAAACATCATCACTTGTCTTTTTCTTCATAAAATCGCTAAAATTACACATGAAACTTCTTTATAGGTATTCTAGAAAAAAGCCTTAGATTTTGACACTAAACTGAAATTTAGCACAAAAACTAAAAAATAATTTTTTTAGAAAAATGGAAAAATTAATAAGTCCGAGCGGACGCGAGGGTGAAATTTTTTGTGAAAAATTGTATTTGAAACTCGAAATTTTACCATTAAGTACCTAATCAAAAAAATCATTAAATCTACCAATTTTGTGGAGATTACCACTCATTCACCATTGCGAAAATAAAAATACCTATGCAAAATCACCTAGAAATACTGCAAAAAGGTTTGAATAGAACAAACCACCTCAAGTCGTCTCTATTCTTTCATCATAGGTAAGTATCCTGGATCGGCTAGTGCAGTCAGTGAATCTCTGACTCTACATCGAAGTGGTTTACTTATACTACTACATCCACACTGCCTTTACATGCACGTTACACCATTTTTTTAGGATGGAATTTTGTTTGATTTGCTAAATTTTTCTGGACACATTTACCAAAAAATGAAAGTTGAAAAACAATTCCAGTTTCAAAAAAATTAAAGGAAGTCTGACTTCCTTGACTTCCCTTGGAAAACCGCCACTGGAGAGAATTGAAAAAATTGAAAAAATAGATTCGAAAAAATTTGAACTTTGAAATTAGAATCAATTTGAACTGAGACCGATGAAATCTCGTTTGCGGTAAAAATAATTAGGAGGTGTAAAAAAAAGAACAATATTTTGAAGTTCGAAAGTCGAAAGAGTCGTACTGAAAATTTTTTTTATTACCATACGTATCAATGTTGTCGTTTGTACGTATACCGTTTGTTGTTTTTTAATACATTTTCATTTTTAGGCTTGAGAAATTTTTTTATTCATTAAATCTTCACCAATCATCAAAATAGTTTGTTAATTCGTAACAACAACAAAAAAAAAGAGAATCGGAATCGCAGAGAATCGCCGAAAATCGCTCAATTTTCGAGTGGTGTAGACGTTTAAATCGCACTATTTGAGGGGGATGGCGGAAGTTCCCAGCGAATAGAACCACTTTAAAGCCACAGAACCCCGAGGTTTTTTTTTGTAAATGACGTCACTGTATGTTCTCTTGGCTCTGCTTTTTTTGGGGTTTGGGGCAATAAATTTTTAGTGAGATCTTTCACGAAACGTCACCAATTTTCATTCCAATCCAAAAATAGGTATTTTTTTTCAATCCACCTTTTTGAACATTAGTTTGGTAGATATTACCGTAATGCTGCAACATATTTTCACGTTTGGTGTCGGTTTGTCATTTGTAAAACCACACTTTCTTCCCTTTCCGCTCTGTATAATTTGAGTCGCGTTGGGGCAGTCTTTGAATGAAACGCAACTTTGTCCAAATTTGCTACAGTTGTAATTTCCAGTAGTTGTTGATGTTGCTGAAACGTTATAAAAATATAAATATTATATCAAGTACACAAGTTGTACCTACTATAAATAATGCGAAACCCTTTACTAGCATGGAAATGTATTAAAAATTTATTTTATCAAGTAATTTTAATGATTTCAAAAATAATCGCTCACTAAGGCCCGAATTTTAAATCATACCTTAAAAATTAAGGCAACCTTAATGGTTTTAAGGAACCGTTTCGTGCTTTCTGATTGGTTGAAAATGCGATATGGAACTTTTAAGGCTACCTTAACTTTTAAGGTATGATTTAAAATTCGAGCCTTAATGTTTTTTCATGGTAATGAAAAATTGGATCATTTTTTTTTTCTATAAAAAATGCGTGTTGAATTTTTCAAATCATAAAATCATCGGTGTCGATTTTCCTTCATCGCCTCCCGTCCCAGCCATTTTTTCAAAATGAAAAAAATGCATTGTGCTTGTGCCTACCTACACGATTTTTCAAAAATTGGAAGAAGTATTGAAAATTGTCGCTGATGCTTTCATGAGTCAAAAGTTATATTAAAATCGTTCGGGAAATTTTTTTAATAAATATTTTTAAAAAATGATTACTGCGTAGTTGAAAAATGGAAGCCAATTGTATTTTTAAATAAACGTACCTAAGTAACTTTTTTCGATTTTTCAAAAGTTTTTGATGGTATTAGAGAGATTTTAATGTTCGATGGGAAGTTTTAAATATGAAGTCTGGGAAGATTAAATTTTTACCAAGTCCTTTCTCTCTCTTCAACTTTAAAAAAATAGTGTAAAACGATAGTTCCTATAAATGTCAAAGATTTGGGTGAGCGGGGGGGGGGGGAGATATCAAAACTTCTCTGTTGCATTAGTCATTACTCATTAGAGCCAAGCTGAACGATTGTGGTATTACTAGGTATCTATCAAAATTATTCGTTCAACGAAGTAATATGTCTATGAAGTGTCACTCAGAGGATGTCATCATCCCCCTCCTTTTCTCTGCCCCACCCTACTCTCGTTAATGTGGATTTTGAGAGTGCTAATTTCCTAAAGTTTGGGTGGAACTGATTTTTTTGCAAATATTTTTACTATTTAAAATTACTTTGCAAAAAAAATTCACATGAACAGCCCGAAGCCTTTCTTCAACTTTTATGAAAAGAACTTGTATACTTGCAATTCTATGAGAAAATGGAGACTCTTTCCTTTTCAACAAAGTTCAAATTTACTAACGAAAAAATTCCAAATGGAAGAAATAATAATTATTGTTCTAAAATTTCTATGATTTTGTTTACTACATACCGAGATACTTTTTGACATGAGGCCAAATTCACTACTTGGAAATCCCTGTTTTAAATCACTACTTTTTCTACAAAGTGTAGAGCAAGATTTTTAACAATTTAAATGTAAGATCTAGAATTTTCAACATTTATTTTCCTGAAATTTCTGATTGAAAAGTGAAAAAATTGTTGCATATTCATCAACCTCGTCGATAAAAAAAATGCTCACTTTCTCATTCGGTATACTTATGCCACAAAATTACGAATTTCTCATTTAGGTACTTCAATTTTACTACCTATCTACTGAAAAAATCTACGAAATGCTGTTGTTTATGGTTAGTTAAGGGATAAACTCCAGGTATAATTTAGATATTATCAGATTAAATTATAATAATCGCAAAAAGTTAAATATTTCACTCACTTTGTTTTTGACTCTTACTAAGATGCGCGAGCAACGAAACAAGAAATAATAAAATTACTGAATTGTACCATATTGAAATTCGTGATATCGACATGATTAGTACTTTCGAATGATGAAATTCTCGATTTTAAACGAACCTATGCAGGTGTATAAATTTCACTGGAGTATTAACATGATAAGAGATGCATATTGCAGAAGTGTTAAAAAAATTACTGCGCTGTGTGGTATTATAAGGTGTGAATTAAGTAGACGTTGACCGACCATGGATAAAATGAAAAAACTCGTGTGGTGGGAGAATTCTTGTATTGAAACCCACGTGTCTATGTGACGATAGAAGCGTCATCGTTTTGATGTGTTTTTCTGAGAAAAATTTCTGAATTATGAAAAAATGCATTTCGCTCATTTTTTAAATTAGTTTTTATAGATGGATTGTTGTTTTACTCTCATATGTATTTATATTTCTAGTTATTACGTGTGGAGAGAGATTAAGAATATGTATATGAACATCGAATTTGAATATTTACCCATTATCTCGATGACAGCATTTCTTAACAATTTCTGATCTATTTGCTTATAATTTTTAATTAGCTACCTATCTAGTTTGAAGTGGTTTTTTTCGATTACGAATATTGAACTGAATTCATACATTTGGTAAAGAAAGTTTCACAAAGCAACCAATATAATTTGAAAGGAAGATTTATTTTCATCTTAATTTGAAAAATTGTCTAGTTGTTTAATCCGGAAATACGAGTACATATATATGTACCTCAGGAGTAATAGCATCGAAAAAAACTTTAAAAAGAAAAAAATGTTAATCGCAATTTTATTGTTAAAAAAGCTGCTATATGATGTCCAGAGTCTGTGATAAAGTCGCACCACCATTTCTATTTGAGGGGGTGGACCCCTTATGGGGGAGGAAGTGTTTTGCACCGATTTCGCTCAAATTCACATGGACTGTTATTTAGGTGTAGAATAGGGTGGAGTGAAAAAAAAAAAACATATCTTGGATTTCGACCAAATTTGGTGGGGTGGTTTACTTTGAGTGGGAGACTACCCAAAAAAATTTTTAGCCCCCCAGGTGCAAGGGGAGGGGAGCAAGGTGTGCTCAAAGTGCACCCTCCTTTTGAAAAAAACGCAGTTTTTTGTGTTTTTTAGAAAATCAAAATCGTGCGAGAAGCCGTCACAGCACTCAAAAGTTGCGATTAGAGTTTCTACAACTCCCTGAACCATCGCCGTCCTCCTCCGATCAAAATTCAGACTGCTACCAGGGGGTCCAAAAGTTGCAGATTGCAATATTTCAATAATATGAATTTTTCACTAAGCTGGAATGATTTTTTTCATCAAGTACAAATTTTTTTTTCGATCACTGAAAGTAAATTTTGAAAAAAAAAACGATGAAAATTTTATGCACCAGTGCAGCCAACAGCGAATCGTAAAATTCCAAAATACAGAATTTATTCCAACTTTGAATTGATTACTTTTTCGCTTGAAAATAATATGAATTTTTTTCACTCACTAGAAGTAAATTTCGGAAATTTTTCGGAAAATTTTGTATATCAGTGTAGCCAGTTGTAAGTGAAAATGTTATGCTTTAAAATGTTCCATATGATGTCCATAGTGTGTGTTGAAAATGCACCGCCGCGCCCTACCCCTCGTGCTTTCTGCACTGAACAAGCGGAGGGGGCTCGTTTCAAAAAATCATTTTTTCGTATCGATTTCGCTCAAATTCACAAGGCAGATTGTTCGAGTGAAGTAGTTTTCCCCAAAAAAATTCCACTCCCCGCACATCAGAGGGCTGAGCCATTGTTTCCCAAAGTTGAGCAGCTTTGTGAAAAATTAGTGTGTGGTGAAAACGCACCGCCCCTGCCCCTCGTGCATTCTGTGGGGGAGTATTAGTAGAAATCGATATGGCATATGCTATTTCCATTTTTTTGCATGCATTTCTCACTAATAAAGGGTCGAATCCCAAAAATAAGCGAATATTCGAATTCAGCGCCCTGAAAAACCCAACAAACGATACGTCGCACGTTATTTTTAATTTTTTGAATTTTGACTTCATCAGGAGGCTGATAGAGGGTCGAGGGTGGGATAAAAAAACTGAGCACATGTTCGGACTCAGCGCCTTGAAATTAGTAGAAATCGATGTATAACTTCACTTTTTTTATTTTTTTGAATTTTGATCAAAATTTAGGAACCCTGTGCTCCCTAAGGGGTGTTAAAATCCCATATTGTTGAAAAATACATAAAAAGTTCTCTTCATAGTAGTTTTTCAGATTTTTGAATGGGGTCCCTCATATTTTGTAATTATGAAAATTGAGCTTTCATCACAAAAGTTCAACTTTAAACTTTTCAAAATGTGATTATCAATTTTTAATCTCCTTTCAATTCTCTACAAAACCGCAAAAACAGATTCATCTTGGACCTAACCGATCTCGAGAAATGAACCTTCAAAGTTGAGCCATTTCGCAAAAAATCCCAATTATACGAAAATTACACGGGTTACCCTCCCCTCGCCCATTTTTTAAGCAATCTTCACTGCCTGCGTGGGAAATTCTTACAGGGGCTCCGGGGACGAAGCGCTGATGGTCAAATGTTAGGCCCAGTGACGTTCCGAAGGCTTAATGGGGGAGGGGGTGTGGAGAAGTGGCGAGGGATGAATAAATCAGTGAAGATCCCTTCAGAATTTCGATTTTCCCAACTACATACCTACATCAATAAGCATTTTTTTTACTCCTCCCCCCCCCCCCGCCGAAAATGCTTTTTACTATGAACTTATCCTGGACTTCAAACTAACGTACATTCGAAAATAATTGAAAATTTTGAAAATCAAATTTATTTGGGGATAAAAAAGATTGACTTTTTCGGGGGCCTAGGTAGATGGCACAAATTTTTCGATCAAACTAAATTTTGAAGGAGTATTTTTTTTTTTAAATTATATTATTCTCATTGATGTTGAAATTCCTTAAGAAATTGTTGTTTTGTCCCGAGCGAAGCGAGGGCGAAAAATTTCAAGAAATTCACATGTTTATAAATGAGATTTTTTAGTTTTATTGTGAATTTGAGGGAGATAAACCGAGCGAAGCTAGGGCAAAAATTTTAGAAACCTCCAATTCAAGGTGGATAAAACAATATTTTGAATTACCTTTTAATAAACCTAAATGAAAAATCGGCCCCTTGTACTTTAAAAATATCAATTTAATTTTCAAACATTGCGAATAAATTTTGAGTATAAAAAATATGTATAATAAAATTAGTTAAAATAATTTTGAGGAAAATACAAAAAAAAAACTTAGTAAAAATTTCGATTATTTTAAAACTATGGAAGAAAAAATGCAATATCGCCGAGCGCAGCGAGGCCAAAGTTTTTGAAAATTTTTATTGCTCTTTTCTATATTTTTTGCTTTTTTAAACAACGAATTTGTATTTTTCTTGATTTTGAGGTAAACATTTACTTGGGAAAATCGAAATCACTGGGTGGGAAATTTGTTTCACCGGGAAATTTCCCAGAACTTCATATACTTAAAAAACGGGCTGCCTGAAAGATTAGAATCCAAATAACGGTGATTTCTTCATTAGACCATTGAGGGGAACCCGTAACAAAAAATTGAGCGAAATCGGAAGACCCAAGGTTGAAACCTGGTCGAGTTGACATGGAATAGCCAGTAGATCAATTGTCATGAACAATTAATTCAATGTCCACTTGTTATTCTTATTATGAAATAATTTTGGTAAAATAAGAAATACCAGTATTTCGATATTAGTTTGTCCTTTTTCAATTAATGTCATTTTTATTTTCGAAAGTTCGCGGGAGTATCTTTTCGGAAAAAGTGACGATACGACGCGACGTGACGCTGCTGTAAAATTCCCGTTTTAGATATTACTCGGGCTAAAAATAACTATTTAATAATGCCGTTTGCGTATTGATTAAGATTCAGCTCTGAAAATTATGATGACGTAAAAAATTACCAATTAGATTTCGGAAACAGGTTTTTGGACTTGAGTATACGCGGGCGCGGGCGCCAACATAATAATTGCTCGTAAGTTTATCTGACGTATGTTTTCATTTCTTGTGCGTGTTCTATTAATGATTTGGAAGATAATAATTAAATTTTTTCCTTTCGTGGTAGGTACCTTTTTTCATAAAGTGTATGGTTTTTTTTTTTGTTGAAGTGTGCATAGGCCTGTCAAAGGATACCGGCGGATAAGATAGGCAAATCTGCCCCAGAGCTGAAATTCTAAACTAACCGATGGAATTTGATTATTACGGTCTGAAAACCACGTGGTAAAAATTTTGACCTTCTACCTCCCTCCTACTTCTTGTTATGGGGCAAAACGTTACATTTTTCTGACTTTCCAATGAGAATTTTTATTTCCGCAAGTTTTCAAACTTGGGTGGGTAATACTTTAGTGGGTGGTTTGAAAAAAAATTTCGATTATTTTTTCTTTTCGAAATTCGTATTTAAGAACTTCGAATCGAGTTTTCTACGTGATGTTTCATAGAGGCAATTCTGAAAAAATATATTTCATATAACTAGTCCCGATTCATAACGTGATATTTTTCAGAATTTTTCAGGTGGTGGAACACTTTGAAAAATGCGGAAAACCATTTTTCCACGACGTTTATTTCTCATCGAGTTTCTCAAATCTCGAATTTCTCGAAAATTCTTACTTTTTCGTCTGTCTAGGACAAACTATACATACCCTGGATCCATTCCAAATGAAATGCTACTTTGGTGTAAAATATTGGATATGTTTTATCTTCGCAAAAACCCAATCAATAGTATATTATGCAACAAGGGAAAATCATTTATCTCCCGAGTTGCATACGATATTTTTCATTGTAGAGGGAGTAAAAGTCGAGTTTGAGCACTCGAGCGATTCGCGAGAGGGAGTAAAAGTAGACTTTTACTCCCTCTACAATGAAAAATACATTATGTAACTCCAATGATGTTCCACATAAAATTTAGTTTACCTATCTGTTAGTAGTTGCAAAGGACCTCTGGATTCATCCAGTTTACAAAAATATCAGAAAATATCCTTCGATTATGAAATATTGGAATTTTTAAACATTTGTGCGTAAGGTACAAATTGATGAAAAAAGTTTGCCATATCATTGAAAAATTCTTCAGAATAATTTCAAAAATTAACTTGACCGGTGAAGTGTAGAAAATTATGTCATAATTTCATATTGTTGTTCAATGAATGAAAAAATTCATTTCGAAAATTCTTTGTATATTTTTGGGATTTTCCTTTGGTGTAGGCTGCAAAAGAAGAGATCCATTCTTTAAGCGTTTCATGGTGATTTCCATGGAAAAATGTATGAAGTAGTGAATGGATTGGTAACCTCTTTATGAGGTAAGGTTGCCAACACCGATATTGAAAAAGCACTAAATTTCTGTCCTGAAAAATCACTTTGAGTGATTTTTAGACAAGTGAAGCGAAATCAGAGTCTTGAAAAGAAATCGCCGGCGTTTATAAGCAAAAAAAAAAAAAAAAGCCTCTCGCAACTAAAACCATCAAAAATAGTCAAAATCTACTAAATTTTTCAATTTTTGGCCAAAAAATCACTAAAATCACCCCAAAACACGAAAAAATCTATAATTTTGTTGAAAAAGATGCAAAATCACGACTTTTTAGAAAAACCACTACTAAAATCACTATTTTTTTTTCAATGGTAAAAAAAAACATTACTTTTAGTGATAAATCACTACTGTTGGCAGCCCTGTATCAGGTCTTCTGAATAGTGCTTCCAAGAAAACCTCTACGTATCGCAATTACGAGCTATTACTACTAGGAAGTTGGAAAATTTCAGACGTTTACGGTTCAATGTCGAAAGTTCCACGATTACGAGAATTCCCCGTCTGTGAAAATTCTCAAAATTTTTACACTTGGGGATTTCTGCATTCTCTTTCATTCGAAATCAATGAAAAATATGTACCTACTCATAATAATCAGAATTGCACCAATCAGTTGAAGGGTATGGCTGGATAAGGGGTGAATTTGGCCCCAGGCGCGTTTGGGCTCCTAAACGCCTCAAGTGGTGTGTAAAGGAAATTGGGGCAGGATGCACCTGGGGGCAAGATGAAAATTGGCTTATTTTCGTCAGTGATGTAATTGAAATATTTTTTCTGGGCAGTTGGTGGATGGATATCCATTCGGTACAAAACAGAAAAACATTACAGACCTGACGGATTGCTTGTCTATGAGTCATTATCAATGTGATTTCACGTGATTTTCGCAAAATTCTTGAAATTTGATTTTTGTGAAGTATCATGTTTTCAAGTTTTGAAAAAAAGTCAGTCAATTTTTTTTTGTAATCTACATCCAATTACCTATCGATAGATGTATTTGGTTGGCACTCTACCCTATATTTTTCCCCAGTACATTGCATTGAAGAAAAATAGTGCCAGTGGGGCAAGATGCAATTTGAAAATGGAGCAGGATGCAAACATTGTTTTTAAATTCGAATTTTTCGAAAAAGTCACATATGGTACTAACGATGGCCTAATTGATATTTTTGTGATATTTTTTCTAGGATATTACATTTTCGCTTTAATTTTTAGAGAGAATATCAAAAATATCAAACTTTTGCCTAAAAAATCAGAAAATCAACTAAGGGAACATAAATCATGAATACAAAGGTCTTAGAACTCCTCTTTTCAAAAATTACGCTTCTATTTAAATCTGTAGTATCCACCTCGAATGTAGGTACTCGAGTAAATTTTACAAAAAAATTCGAGATTTTCCACCATGTCTTCACTATTTGCATCTTGCCCCATGGCATTTTGCATCCTGCCCCATGGGTGCGACAGGATGCAAAAAAAGTGAAAAAAATTTAAAAAATTTAGTAGGGTTGAGGTATACACCAAAATAGAATTTTTTCAGCGGAATGAAAGGTAAATGTTTGAACTTTAATTTGTTGCAAGAATCAGACAATTTGACCAATTTGAATAGATTTGGCAGAACATTTGGCTTAGGTTGGTGCATCCTGTCCCACCTTCCCATATTTACGAGCAAACATTTTTTCATAAAATTTTGGACCCCTACCCCCTTCCTATCGGAGTTATAGCCATTTCGTGGCATTATTTTCAAGAATTTTTAATTTCAACGAAAGTGAAGGAAATTTTTTGTTCTTTGGCACAAAGTTACATCTCGTAAAGGTGTATGATTTATGATAATTTTTTCAACAATTTTGGTGCACTCCTTCACGTTTTTTTTCGTCCATTTGAAGTTTTCAATCGTAAAAAACACCACATGAGCGAAGAGCGACCACCCTGGAAAAATGACTAAAATTTACGATTTTTTATGTAGCGTACAGAAATGTTGTCATTTTAGTAGAATTTTCAAATTTTGAGCGTTTTATGCAGAAAAAAACTGACTGAATGAAGAAACCAATCCCATATTCGTGTTCAGCAGGTCAAAATACCCCGATAAACATCCTTTTCGCGATAGTTTTGCATGAAGTTTCAAAATTCACTTTTTTCACTGATTTTTTATGGCGAAAAAAATGGATTTCAAGGCTTCAAGTAAAACGATCGCGAAAAGGGTGTTCATCGGGGTATTTAGATCTGCTGAACACAAATATGGGATTGGTTTTTTCATTTGGTGATTTTTTCCCTGAAAATTCGCCATTTTCAAGTTAGGATAAGGCCTCTCGGGCAAGAAAATTACAATAGACAATAATTAATGCCATATTCGTGTTCTACGTCTCAAAATCAGTCAGAAATCTATAGAGTTACAATATTGCACGATCAGAACTCTCCCATCAGAAATTCTTTGAAATTTTTTCACAGAAATCCGATTCAAACTTGAAATGGCGAATTTTCAGGGAAAAAATCACCAAATGAAAAAACCAATCCCATATTCGTGTTCAACAGATCTAAATACCCTGATAAACACCCTTTTCGCGATCGTTTTACTTGAAGCCTTGAAATCCATTTTTTTCATCATAAAAAATCAGTGAAAAAAGTGAGTTTTGAAACTTCGTGCAAAACTATCGCGAAAAGGATGTTTATCGGGGTATTTTGACCTGCTGAACACGAATGTGGGATTGGTTTCTTCATTCAGTCACTTTTTTCTGTATAAAACGCTCAAAATTTGAAAAATTTACTAAAATGACAACATTTCTGTACGGTTTTTCGCAGTTTTCAGCCCTTAGTTCAGAGAAATGGCCAAAACCAAATACACAGCAAAATTCTACATGAAAACCCTAAATTGTAGTCATTTTTCCCAGGGTGATCGCACTTCGCTTATGTGGTGTTTATTACGATTGAAAACTTCAAATAGCCGAAAAAACGCAAAGGACTGCACCAAAATTGTTGAAAAAATTATCATAAATACACCTCTACGAGATGCAACTTTGTGCTAAACAACAAAAAATTTCCTTCACTTTCGTTGAAATTGAAATTTTTTTATTCAATATACACCACTTGAGGTTACGAATTATTCAATTATTTTTCTTCGCTAATCTCTCCCTGTGGCTGCCTCTTTATGAAAATGAGTACAACATTAAATAAAGGTAGTAGTAGTAAGTTTTATTGTAGTCTCTTATGATAATAACACTTAATAAATTATCACATGAGTTGAGGATTTTAAACATCATTAAGGTAGTTATAAAACCAAAAGCGTATACTTTTCAAAAAAGATGTGACTTATCAATTTAATTACAGCATTCATTCGCTTACGTTGAATAAATGTTTCTTATTTTCTATTCCGTTCATTTCTCGAGCACAAATCATTCGATTTTTTGTAATTTTTGAAAACTACTCTCGCATAAATTGAAATTAGTCGCCATTAATACCAGTAAATATGCGTATTTGCGTATTAAGGCCAAACTATACTCTGAATCCAATCGAGATAATACGCCACTTTGGTATAGACCCCAGGATCACCACTTCCGCATGGGCTAGGACCAAAAGAAGTAACTCCAACTATATCCCACATACAAATCTGTCTAGGTATAAGGATTTGTAGCGGACCACCAGAGTCTCCCTGTGCAAAAATTAGACAAAAAATGAATCGAATGAGATGAATTCAATTGCGGTATTTCACGTATTTCACTACTTACTTGGCACGTGTCGTTTCCATCTTTTAAGTCTCCGGCACATATCATTGTGTTCGAGTCGTAACCACGTATAAGTTTAGAGTTACCTGGCGGAAAGAATATTTTGCATGTTCTGTCACTAACAGTTTTAATGGCCGCTTTTAATAACTTATCGCTGATGCCTCGAGCAACTACGAAAAGAAAATCAAATAATGTTGAATTCTGTATCGACTTGAGAAAGAAATATGAACCAAAATTTGTTTGTATGTACTTGAGTCTATTTTTCCCCATCCGCTGACACTTGCTCTAATGCCTTCTGCTAGTTCGGTCATCGATGTATGCAGACAAGCCGGCCTTATATACGGGCTCATTTGAACAGTGGTGTTGAGTTCGAAAAGTGAAATATCGTGGTAGGAAGACGTACTCACGTATTGCGGATGATCGTAGATGTTTATAATGCTATAAGTTACTGACTTTGATTCGTCCTTCCTTGATAGGATTAGATCACCCAACAAAGCCCATTTTGGCGGACCTCTGCAAAATATGACGAAAAAGAGGGGTTATAACAATTGAGACCTTTTATCAGTGGCGTAGCGAATGAAGGGTTTGAAGGGCGATTCCCCTCCCCCATCCGACACAATGTTAGTAGAAAAATTTGGCAAATTCGTCTGAAATGAGAATAGTTTGCAAATTCGAGCAAAAAAATAAAAATTGTGGGTGGAACCCGTTCCCTTTTAGAAATCATACAATCCAATTCTGAAATTACCTTCCAATTCTAATTTTTTCAAAAACGTTGCCCTCGCTACGCTCGGGCTTATCCTATTTTATCAAAATCCTACAAAAGTGAGTTTTTCGATTTTTTCCTCAAAATTATTTCAACTAATTTATTTTTGATGTTTGAAAATCAAATTTCTTGAAAGTTTTTGCCTCGCTGCACTCGGCCTCGTCATATGTGAGGCGCTCTGTGAAATGGTAACCTATGTTGGAAAAATTATTTTTCTGGTTTTGGCCCTACGTAAAAGACCAGATGTCAAGCTTTATTTTGGAAAAAAATCATGACTCTAGCCTTTCATCATTCCGAGATATGGGTTTTCAAAGTTTTTGATTTTAAAAAACTCTTTTGAGAAAATTAAGTTCAAAGGTTTTTTTATTTAAAAAAAAAATCGATTTCTCGAGTTCAACTTCACCAATCTGGCTGAAATTTTGATATGTTGTTTCATTGATACATTTAAAACAATCCTGAAAGTTTTGTCAACTTTTGTTGACAACTTGTTGATTTATGTTGAAAAAACACAATTTTTGGACAAAAAATCAATAAAAAATCGATTTTTCGGCTTCAACTTCACCAATGTGACTGAAATTTCGATATGATGTTCCAATGACCTAGATAAAAGAATCTCAAAATTTTCGTCAACTTCTGTTGATAACTTGTTGATTCATGTTGAAAAAACACAGTTTTTGGACAAAGAAATCAAAAAAATGAATAAAAAATCGATTTTTTAAGTTTTAGGAACTTCACCAATCTGGCTGAAATTTCGATATAATATTCCATATGATCCAGATAATTCTACTTCTTGATTTTTTTTTAATTTCAATTTCAACAACAATTTTTTCTAGACTTTCATCAAAATGTCAAAAATTATTTAAATTTATTCAAAAAATTTCATTTTTATTTCCAATTTTTCAAAAAAGGCTAGTCATTTTTTTCATACAATTCACTAACCTTTTTCAATTCGTGGATTTTTACAGAAATTATTTTCAAAAAAATTACGATTGCAGAATTCATTATTACTTTTTTTTTCCATATTATTGTTGATTTTTTTTTTGGAAAATTAAATTTTTTCTGAAAATTAATTATCAATTTTTTGTCACGCTGATAAAACTTTTTCACATAGGTTGATGCAAAATGGAAAAAAAAATGGTTTCTTTGATTTGTAGGCAATTGCATAATTGTTGCACATCTTCAAAAAGTGAAAATAATTTCCCTCAGACCCCCAAGAGAGGTTATTGCAGTATTCAATTACATCTCTTATAATTAACGGCAGGGGTTGAAATTCTTGCGGTGACTTTTTTGGAATACCCTACCAGCATGTATAAAAAAATTACTCTTCACGGGTATGATTTTGGGTACTTTCAACTTCGTATTTCCATCATTTCCAAAAATACAGTAAATATTGGAAAAATAGGCGTTTTCATCCCTAATTTTTTGGAAAAGAAGTTGGTGTTGTCGAAAAAAAACGAACCCGTCTAATAGGAAATTATACGTAGAACATGATCGTTCATAACCATTTTTCCATTTTGAGGCTTATTTGAGGAGATATTCACAAAAGTTTCGATTTTTTCAAAATATGCTGCAAATTGTTGAAAAATAGGTGTTTTTTCCGTTAATTTTTGGGCATGGAAGTGAGTGTTTTTGAAAAAACAAAAAAATCTTCTGATAGAAAATTACACGTAGAACAAGATTGTTCATAACTATTTTTCAATTTTGAGGCTTATTTGAGGAGATATTCACGAAACCCCGGTTTTTAGCAGACATTTACACTCCCCTGGGGGTACGGGAGGGTTGTGGGGTGTCCATTTTAGTATGTTGTGTAATGGACCATTACGAACGTAAAACGCGAAAAAAAAATCAGGATTTAATTTTTGGAGGGTTTGGTACATTTTTTCTCTTATTTGCCTGGACTACTAAAACATTGCTTTATGACGCCTTGAACTTCAGTGTTTCTAAAATTTTCGTCCTCGCTTCGCTCGAGACAAATTCATTTCTTTCATTGTACATTAAAACTATAAAATTTTTAATTAAATTATTATTTTTCCTGAAAATTCCCGCCTTTACTTCGTTGGGGACAAAACGACAATTTCATAGGTTTTTCCAACTAAATACATGCAATGAAATTACTCAGGCAAAAGCAATGAATAAAATGAGAGGGAGAAAATGTCAAAAAATTTAGTTCAGTCTGCAAATTTGTACCATCCACCCCACCCCAAAAAAGTCAGTCTCTTTCTTGCTTGAATAAATTGATTTCAAAATTTATCAAAAATCGAGCCGGAAATTTTGAGACTTTGCTCCCTCAATTCAACATTATTCAGACTTCGGTACGTCACGTCGTCACTGCACACTTTGCTGCACCTTTTTTGAAACCAACATTTTACTTCAAATTTATTTCATCCATAAGCGTGCCCAAGGGAGGAGGGGGAGGAGGGAGGGCTCAAGGGGCTCAAGCCCTCTCTCCAAGCTCAGAAAACAGATTTTTTTATTACAAAAATGTGAAAAAATCACTTGAATTCATTTCACTGATTCGAGCAGGCGAATTTTACTAATTCAGATTTCAGGAATGTATTGATTGTTAATTCCAAAAAATTCCGCAATTTTCCAAATTTTCTTTGCTCAAATCTGTTCATCCCTCCCCTCCCCATTTTTACTCGAATTCTCAGCCCTCCCTTAAATAATTTCTAGACGCACTTATTAAAGTTGGCAAATTTCTTTCAAAGTTTAAAAAATCGAGAACCTCAGTAACCCCTCCTCCTCCAGAAGAAATACTTCGCTACGCCACTGCCTTTCATACATAGAATATTCACATCTAACGATGTGGAAATGTTAAAAAATAAACATTTTTCAACCAACATGGCAGACGTTTTACCGCAATGCGCCGCACTCATAACAAAACGTTCGCTGATCAAGCTTCCTCCGCAGCCCCATTCAACTTCACCGAATTTTTCTCCATATCCAATGAGTGCCTAAACGAAAATCCATGTTTAAGTACGAATGCGTGTAAAGAAAATTCAAAAATTATTGAAATAATTTTTAACGACGAATTATATTTACCATATGAGGATACTCTTTAACTTGAGCTGGAGCTCCACCGATTATCAATGTGTGAATATTCAAGCAATCTTGTTTTTTGCGATAGAATCCCGTTTCAGCTGGTGTTTGAGGAGGTTTCCACTCCGTCTTGTATCGAAAATTTCCATATTCTTGACATTCTAGAAAAAGAAACGATTCGTACAAAGCGTGAAAATAATTGCAGCTTGTTGCGAGTCGTAGCTAGCGCTGCGAATTTGAGATTAAAATGAAAATTTAGAGTCGTACTTACTCTGTATTGCGACTGCTGTACCATTTCTCGAACCTGGCATTTCTTTCACACGAACAGTAGATGCATTCTACATTGGAACAACGTAATTTTAATTTTTAGTCGACGAAACGAAAATGAAAGATAAAATCTCCTCTTGCGGTGTGCGTGAAAAGGAGAAACCAATAACAATCGATCATTTTACTTTAGAGCGATTCGAGAAATTGACGAGGTATTTCACTTCGAGTAAAACACCTTTCAAAAAAATTTTCAGCCCTGCCTAAAGGAAAATAAGGTAAAGGACCAGACGTGGTTTTTTGCCATTTCTGGGTAGTGCCCCTACTGTTAATTCCAGTCATAAGTCCTTTTTAAAAGTGAGATTTGAGTCTCTACACTTCTTGGGGACAACTTTTTTTGCACTACAAGGAAATTGAAAAGTTGAAGATCGTAAATTTCAATTTTTTTTTTCATTTTTACGAAATTCAATTTGCTTACCCAGGAACTTCAAAATCGAGCAAACAGTTTTATTGTCGCATAAAATAATTTCCGGCGAAATTTTTCATTTTGATTCACAAAATTTTTATATTATTCAAATTATTGTTCATTCAATGACTTGAAAATTGAGCTTAAAAATGTTTTGGTCAACAAAATAAATTTCAATTGCGTGATTTTTTTGGAGCAGGCCTGCCTACTGAAATTTTATGAAAATTAAGTGAATAAAAGTGTGAGGCTTTGTGCGATAAGGGACCTGTGGTGAAAAAAAAATCGGACGTGAAATTTGCCTAATTCGCCTAGAAAACATTTATTTTCTATACGAATCATGCAAAGTCTCGACATTTTATTTTTTTCACCACAAGGTCCCTTGTCGCACAACGTCTCACAAATTCATTTTGTAGCACTCCTGTGAAAGTTTTTGGATTTTTTTTTTAAAACCCCAAAAAAGGTTTTTTGCCCGGATTCTGAAGTGTCTAAGTGAGCAATTTAAATCTGGTAAGAATTTTAAAAATGTGATTTTTCAACTCCTTTATAAACGTAGAGGGTAAATGGTATCCATTTCAGAGGTTAATTGTTCATTTATTCGTGAGGTGTAGAAGATCAAATTGCACGATTTTAGGGGTTCCCAAGTAAAAGACCTTTGAAATAAATTTTCAGCCCTTCCAAAAGGAAGATAAGGTAGAGGACCTGACGTGGTTTTTTGCTATTTTTGGGTAGTGTACTCTACTGGTAACCTCGCTCATGCCATCTAAAAAAGGTGAGATTTGAGTCTCTACACTTCTTGGGAGCAACTTTTTTCCACTACTATGGAATCGAAAAGTTGAGGAGCATAAATTTCAATTTTTTTTTTATTTTTACCAAATTCAAGTTGCTCAGTCAGCACTTGAAAATCGAGCAAAAAATCTTTTCGTAGCCTAAAATAATTTCCAGTGAAATCTACAATTTCCCTTGCTGTGCTACCAACCGTATTTTGGTTCACAAAATTTTCATGAAATTCCAATTGTTCATCCGGTGATTTGAAAATGGAGCCAAACAATTTTTTGGTCAGCGAAATAACTTTCATTTACCTAATTATTTTGGAGAGGAGAGACCTGCCTACTGAAATTTTATGAAAATTAAGAGACGGTGGGGCAGGATGCAGCAGGAGGAAAGATGCAAATTGGCTTATTGTCGTCAGTGATGTGATTGAAAATTTTTTTCTGGGCAATTGGTGGATGGGAATCTATACGATACGAAACAGAAAAAAATTGCAGACCTGATGGATTGCTTATCTACCTATGAGTTATTATCAATAATATGATTTTACGTGATTTTAGTAAAATTATTGAAATTTTATTTTTGTGAAATATCTTGTTTTCAAGTTTTGAAAAAAAAATTCAGGTATTTTTTTAGTAATCTACATCCAATTACTTATCGAATGATGTATTTGGTTGGCACTTTCCCCTATATTTTCTTCACAGTACAGTACGTTAAAGAAAAATAGTTCCAGTGGGGCAAGATGCAAATTGAAAATGGGGCGGGATGCAAATATTGTTTTCAAATACGAATTTTTCGAAAAAGTCACATATGGTACTAAAGGTGGCCCAACTGATATTTTTGTGATATTTTTTCCAGGATATCTCATTTTTGCTTTAATTTTTAGATAGAAAATCAAAAATATCAAAAGTTTACCTAAAAAATCAGAAAATCAATTAAGGCAGCAATGCAGCATAAATTACGAATACAAAAGTTTTAGAACTTTTCTTTTCAAAAATTACACTTCTATTTATATCGGTAGTATCCATCCCGAATGTACTTGTGTAAATTTTACAAAAGAATTCTCGATCTTTCATTATGTCTTCATTGTTTGCATCTTGCCCCATGGGTGGGGCAGGATGCAAAAAAAGTGAAAAAAAAATCAAAAAATTCTGTAGGCTTGAGGTATGCATCAAAATGGAATTTTTTTCAGCGAAATGAAAGGTACATGTCTGAACTTTAATTTGTTGCAAGAATCAGACAATTTGACCAATTTGGATACATTTGGCAGAACATTTGGCCTAGGTTGGTGCATCCTGCCCCACCTTCCCTTAAGTGAATCAAAATTAATTTTGTAGTACGTCTATGAAATTTTGTGCAGAAAATTTTTCCAGAACCCAAAAAAATTTTTGGGTTTGATTCTGGAGTATTCGAGTGAACATTTTCAATTCGATGAATATTAAAAAATCCTAAAATTCACGATTTGCAACTTTTCAACTTCTTTGTAGAGGGTAAAAAGTGGTATCCATTCCAAGGTCAATTGTTCAAGTGGTGTAGAAGTTCAAATCGCACTATTTTAAGAGGATTGCGGAGGTTTCCAGCGAATAGAACCACTTTAAAGCAGCAGAACCCTGAGTTTTTTTTTTGTAAATGACGTCACTGTATATTCCCTTGGCTCTTCCTTTTTTGGGGTTTGGGGCAATAAATTTTTTGGAAGATCTCTCACGAAACCTCATCAATTTTCATCCTAATCCAAAATAAGTATGATTTTCTCTTCAATCCACCCTATTAAATATTTTTTTGGTATTACCGTAATATTGCAACATATTTTCACGGCTGGCGTCGGTTTGTCATCTGTAAAACCACACTTTCTTCCCTTTCCGCTCTGTATAATTTGAGTCGCGTTGGGGCAGTCGTTGATTGAAACGCAACTTTGTCCAAATGTGCTGCAGTTGTAATTTCTAGTAGATGTTGATGTTGCTGAAACGTTATTAAAATATCATTTAGGTATGTACGAGAAACACAGGGGTCGTTTTTGGAGAAGTTTTGGGATTTTCAATTCCAGATCACAGAAAAAAAATTATACAATATTATACGTAAATAAAGCAAAAGATATCCAATCATGGATGTGTTTTAGTTTCTTTTGCTGACAAGAGAGGTATCCCAACTCAAAGTAAAATTTTGAGCCTAAACAAAAAAAATCGAAAGTACATCAGGACCCCGTATCCAAAATGTCAGGTGTTGAAGTTCATTTCTCGTTTTTTGGGGAATTTTTGAAATTTCAAATTTCCCTTCTCCCTGCGAAATATGAAAATTTGATCTAATCAACGAATAAAGCTGAAATTTGGTATATACCCTATGTTCGACCTCCTGAATCAATTGGAAGTGGTTTCGAGACGTTTCGGAGCCACCAGAAAATTTTGGAATTCTCCAGCACTGGAGAAAATCTCATAAAAATGGCGCATATGCACTTCAGCACCTATAATCGCGGATTATCCATATTGGTGACCTATTTGATCGATTGAAACACAATTTTTCAAAATTCGTAACTTTGAGTTCAAATTCGCATTTTTGGGCAAGAAATTTTGCTGGAAAAATTTAAAAATTTTCCTATTGCTCCGAAACGTCTCGAAATCACTTCCAATCGATTCGGGAGGTCAAAAATAGGGTATATACCAACTTTCAGCGTTATTTGTTGATTAGATCAAATTTTCATATTTCGCAGGGAGGACGTAATTTTGAAATTTCAAAAATTCGTTAAAAATCGAGAAATGAACTTCAGATCCTGAAAATTTGGATCCGGGGTCCTGTTATGATGTACTTTCGATTTTTTTTTGTTTGAGCTCAGAATTTTACTTTGAGTTTTGATACCTCCCTTGTAAGAAATTTTAGTGAATTCAAAAATAATCTCTGGTGAATGTTTTTTCAATATTCAATGAAAAATTGAATAAATTTTTTTCTTGAAATAACGTAAGAATGAATTTTTTAATCTATAATCATTCATCCCAGCCGTTTTTTTTTCAAAATTAAAAAAATGCATTGTATGTACTTGTACCTACATGTTTTTCAAAAAATTTGAAGGAAGCGAAATCCATACTAAAATCGTTCCAGGGAAAATTTTTTACTAAATAATTGAAAAAAAAAGATTTTCTAAGGACCTCTGAAAAATAATGTTTATGTAGATGAATAATGGAGCCTATGGTATTTTTAAATAAAGATATCCATACTATAACCGTATTCACAAGAATAATTTTTTTTTCAATTTTTCAAAATTTTCGATGATAGTAAGATATGAAGGCGTTGGGAATTTTTCAATATGGAGTCTGTTTCTTTTCCTTTCTGTATAGTCCAATTAGTTTTTTCTGAGGAAGCTTTAGATTTTGAAGTATTTCAGTTCAAGGTTCAAAGTACAACTTTTTTTATATAGGTATTGGAAATATCTTAAAAACTAAGCCTCCTAGAAAAAAACTAACTGGACTCCAACAAATCATTCCCATGCTGAGAAAATTGACTTTAAGTGTCAAGAGTTATCAAAAAGTGTAAAAAAAATGTTCAACAAAAAATTCAAATTGTGAAAAGGAATTTTTCCACTATTTTTCTCATAATCAACGCGAAAAATACTATGAAAATCACCCATAAAACTTCAAACAGCAGTTTCTGTGTCGACTTGTGTTATCATCTTCCTCCTCCCCTTCTCCCTCACACTCTAGTCTATATGAAATAAAATTTGTAATTTTAACCTACTCGTATGTATTGACTTTACCCTCTTAGTATCATTATTAGTCAACTACTTAATTGACCATTTATTTTGTTTTTCCTGTTTCAGATGAGTGTCGAATTTTCATTGAATAAGTAAGCAACAATATGCGAAAATTTAACATTACATAAGTAAGTTATATTTTTCATAATTTGTGGTGAAATTAAATTAAATCTTTTAATGTTGTAACATTGTTCGAAGTTCTGAATGGATTTGATCAATATAAACGAAAAATGGATTTTTGAGAGCACTAATGACTAATTTTGGTACCATTTTTGTCTTGGAATTCAAAATAAGACAGGACAATTGCTGTTTTTAAAATCATAGAAGATTCTTATATAAATGTGAATTTCGAGGGTATAAAGTTTTTAAATATTAAACTTCAATTGATTTTTTTCAAAAATTTTTATTTTTAATCTTACTTTTCAAAAAAAAATTAGTTGAATGGTCCGGAGCTTTTCCTCAAATTTTATGAAAATAACTCTAGTGCAGTTCTGTGAGGAAATAAAAACACTTTTCATTTTCAAAAAAAACTAGCTTCAAATTTACGAAAAAAATACGAATAAAAAAAATTATTACTATTGTATTAGGACTTTGTGATTTCTACAAATATGATTTTTTTTTTATAATCATATTTGTAGAAATGCAATAATAATAATTTTTTTCATTTGGAATTTTTTCGTTCATAATTTTAAACCTAGTTTAGGTACTTTTTGAACATCAAAGCCAGATGTTGTTCAAAGTGATAATCTAGGTATAGGTTGTATACTATCAAATTAAATTATAATAATTGCAAAAAGTTGAATATTTCACTTACTTTGTCTTTGACTCTTACTAAGATGCACGAGCAACGAAACAAGAAATAATAAAATTACTGAATTATAACATATTGAAATTCGTGATATCGACATGATGAGTACTCTCGAATGATAGAATTCTCGATTTTAAACGAACCTATGCAGGTAATATAAATTTCACTGGAGTATTAACATGATAAGAGATCCAGATTGCAGAAGTGTTGAAAAAATTACTGTGCTGTGTGGTATTATAAGATGTGAATTAAGTAGATTACTAGACGTTGACCTACCATGAGTAGAACCAACAACTCGTGTAGTGGGGAAGTTCTTGTGTCGAATTTCACGTGTCTGTAATAGAAGCGTTGATGTTTTAATTTATTACTTTTTCTTTTTTCTGCGAAAAAATTTCTGTACTATGGACGTTTTCGTTCATTTTTAAAATTATTTCTCATAAGTGGATTGTGGTTTCATTTCATTCATATTTCAATTTTAAATTCTTACTCATAGCTAAATAAAGTATGACGTACCTGACAATATAGTTGAAAAGTAAAATTTATTTTCAATTTAATTTGAATAGTTGTCTAGTTTTTTACAATCCGGAAATAATTGCAAGTAAATCAATGTCATTAATAACAATTACATACCTACCTAATTCGATTTCAACTTGAAATTCTCATTATAAAATAATTTCGGAAAAATAAAAAACCCAAGATGTTTTTCACATTTCTCATAGGTTTTATGATTCTAGTATTTACAGGGTGTCCATTTTCTGGAAAACCGCGAAAAGTCAGGGAATTTTGACCGTCTGGAAAAGTCAGGAAAAAATCAGAGAATTTTAAAATTTCCGGCATTTCCGTTGAAATAAATATTTCAAAAAAATTTTCCCTCGCTCCGCTCAGGCCAAATTGTTTTCACTGATTTTTATAATTCATTTTTTGTTGACCATAATGTACAAGAAAATTGATATTTACACACGTTTTTGTCTATTAAATCATTGAGTTTTCAAAAAAAATTTCTTTGTAGAATTTTTTTTTGAACACGCACTTTTTGATAAAATGTGATGAGAGAGGAGTACCATGATGCCCCTGATCATGATTTTGAAAAAGAAGGGACGCCGGGAATGGAAAACTTTACTGGGAGTGTGAAGTGATAAATTTTCAGGTTTTGAAGGTCTTTTTTCCAAAAATTTTCGCCAACGCTTCGCTCGGGCTCATAAAATTGATATATCTCATCAAAATAATATTGATATTTTACTGCTTATCGATCTATTATTTACTGAGCCAAGCCAAAAAGATTGTATTTGGGACTTTCGTAAAATTTATGAATTTGAAGTAAGTGTGGGGGGGGGGGAGGCTGGAGGAAAGAGTATTGAATTGTGAAGAAATTTTTGAATTTTCAGACTGGAAATATCGGAACTTTAAGTCTCACGATTTGGTTGACACCAAAGTTTTTCTTTTTTATTTGAAATTTTTTCTGTCATCAAGGTCTCAAGTTTTTGTGCCGAGTTGAGAGGCAGGTGACGTCAAAAAATTTTAGAATTAAATTCGAGTCGTTTTTGTGGCCAGAAAAGGGAGCATCTGAAAATCTCATAAGAAGTAATGCTTCTTGAAAAAAAATTGTTGGACATTATGGATTTTAAATCATTTTTCTGCACAATTCCATCACGAAAAAAACCACCCATGCTCCATCCTTTAGGAATAACATATTTAAAAGGTCTAGAAAGTTTCGAAAAATTGGTCTGGAAAACCTGGAAAAGCCAGGGAAAATCATTTCTGAGATATAGTGGACACCCTGTATTATTTTGACATTTTAAAATTTCTCTCGCGATACTATAGCAAGACATATGTATATATTGGCCAGAAATCTCGAATTTTAGGTCGACGACATAAACCCACCAACTCAATTTTTTGTCATTTCAGTGCTATCATTCAGCTACTTGGGCTTGTAAAATTTATCAAATGTATAATTTATAAGACGTCATAAAATGTCATTTTTATTTTTAAAAGCTCACGAAAGTATTTTTCTCGGAAGAAGTGACGATGGCGCCTCGAGCAAAAATCACTACCAATTTAATGATGCCGTTGGGGTATTAATTAATTGAGAATCAGCTCTGGAAATTATGACGTAAAAATTATTGCTAGTTAGATTTTAGAAACGGGTTTTTGGACTGTAGTATGAGAGGGCGCCGACTTAATAATAGCTTATGAATTTGTTGGGCGTGCGTTTTCAGATTTTGTGTGTGTGTGTATAGAAAATTGATAGGTAATTTTTAATTTTAAGGTAAGTTTAATGAATCATCGTTCGACAGCTACAAAAAAATTACGGAAAGTTCAGTCAATAAAGTGGAAGATGAATATGTGATTTTTTCCCCATTCGTAGTAGGTACCTGATCAAATTTTTTGATAAAACAAATGTTTTTATATTTCTGATCGGATAGTACAGTGGCTGTCCGGTTGCAAATATCACCAGAATTAAACTCCCGATGTTTCTGAAGTAATTTTTGAAAAAAAGAGAGAGAAAAGGTAAAGTGAATAATATAAAATGAATTAACTAAGAAATAAGTACAAAAATATTTTATTGCATTATTTACCCGAGATTATTATTAAACATTTTTCATTCAAATACGTACACGCAAAAAAATAATAATAGAAAATGTTAAAAAAATTAATAAATTTTATTTTAAAAAATAATAACGCGGCCCCATTCAAAAAGTTGGCAAAATTTAATCTAAAAATAATAATATTTATCAAGATATTTAGTAAAATTCATCATTCAATAATAAACTTTACCAAGTGTTTGGTAAAATTTATTATTGAATGATAAATTTTACTAAATATCTTGATAAATATTATTATTTTTAGATTAAATTTTGTCAACTTTTTGAATGGAGCCGCGTTATTATTTTTTAAAATAAAATTTATTAATATATTTTTTTTTTGAGTGTACCTAGCCAGTTATTTTTTTATACAGCTTTTCGAAACTCGAATTTTTCTAAAAAAAAGTTTTATCTAATTTGGCCAAACTATGCCCTGGATCCATTCCAAATAAAACGCTACTTTGGTGTAAACTGTTGGATCTTGCTTTCCTCCGCAATACGGCGAACCAAAAGATGTGACTCCAATAATGTTCCACATACAATTCCGTTTTTCTGTCAGTATTTGCAAAGGACCTCCGGATTCACCCTGTTTACGAAAAATTCGAAAAGCCCTTAAAAAATGAGTTTTTGAAATTTTTTCAAAGGATCTGGCTGGGTAAGGGTGAATTTAGCTTCCGTTCCGATTTTCAATGTAATGCCCCCAGATGGTGTCTCATGATATGAAAAAAATTTGGAAACGTTTTTGACCTCCTACTCCCTCCTTTTTGGAGCTATGGCCATTTTAATGCATTATTTTCAAGAATTTTTAATTTATACGGAAGTGAAGGAAATTTTCTATTTTTTGGCACAAAGTTACATCTCGTAGAGATGTATTTACTGTATTTTTTTTTTATCAATTTTTGTGCACTCCTTCATGAGGTTTTGGCCATTTGAAATTTTCAACTGTAAAAAGGCCCTGGATAGCGAAAGTATTCACTTTTGGCGATTTCGATGTCGCAAGGGCCAAAAATTCCAAAAAACTGTAAACAAAAATGTTAATTTAGCATATTTTTCAAATTTTGTTCGTTTTTTACGGAAAGAAATGACCAAATGAAAAAACTAATGTCGGATTCGTGTTAAGAGGGTTAAAATACCCAGATGAAAAATCTAAATCCAAAAAAAAGATAGATCATTTACTTAATAAGTGCTTCTTTGCTTATTTTATTATAAATTTTTCAAAAAATTTTGTCCTCGCTCCGTTCGGGCCAAATCTAAATGTATTAAAAAACATTTTTTGACCTTCGAATGTGATAAAACCTTTCTCCAATTCGCCAGCCTCTCCTAATAGACCAATTTCGCTCATTTTTTTTAAACGTCCGCGTCCCTTCTAACCCATAGATGAGCCATCGCTCCTTAAAATTCAAAATTATTCAAATTCAGGCCTCAGATAAACGAACTTTTGACCTAAAAATGTGAAAAAACCTTTCTCCTATCCGCCAGCCTCTCCTAATGAACCGATTTCGCTCAATTTTTTTTAAAACGTCCCTTCTGACCCATAGATGAGCCATCGTTCCTTGAAATTCAAAATTTTTTAAATTTAGGGCTCAAAAAATCAAAATTTCGAATTTTTTTCGAATTTTTCGAAATAAATCGGAAACTAAAAGAGTTAAAGACTTGGGACTAGTCTCAAATTGCAGAGAATAAAATTTTGGCCAAGTTTTGGAAAACATGAATGAGGGAAAAGTTGCGAATTTTCATCGTTTCCCTAGCAGCACAGAACATTGTATAGATGTCTATAGCATGTCGATTTCTAGATGAAGGTATGTCTGTCAGATGTCGAAAATCGATGTAGAACATCTATAGAATGTCTAAAATGCGAAAAGTAGATCTACTGGAAGTCTATAGCAAGTCTAATCGACATCTTAGATAAGACATTGTCGATAACAATTAGATAAACTTGATGTCTGGAAGATATCAGTCAATATCTATCCCACATCATTTTTAAACATAATGGCTTTATTTTATACCAGATTCTGATATCTATTAGACATCTAAAAAAGATGTCTAATAGATATCAGAATTCGATGTATAAATAAAATAAAGCCACATCTAAAAATGATGTGGGATAGACATCTTTTAGATATATGTCAGTTGATATCTTACCAATGTTTCTGTTGAACATCTATGCAATGTCTAATTATTGTCTTGTGTTAGATATACTTTGATGTACTTACTGGTTCTGTAGGTCTTGATTTAGAGGAGCACGCCACCATGTCAGGTTCAAGATTTACTACTAAAAGTAATTCTTAAACCCAAAGTCAAAATTTTTTTTCAATTTTAATCGAATTGGGAAATTTTTTTACTTTTTTAATATCTTACAGTAAAAATAAAATTTTAGGACACATTTAACGAATTTATAATTGAAATTTTGCAGGTTTTTTGAATAAGAAATCAAAATTCATTCTTTCAAAAGTGTACAATAAAAATTTGATGATGATTAAAATTTATTTGAAAGGTTGGAATGGGGGTAGAGTGTGAGGGAGACTCGGAAAAATTTTAATTTCATAATTTTTCGGGGTTATATATTGAAACCCAAGTTTTTGAAGGTGTAGAATACGCCCTTAGGAATATTTTTTTCGGGATGAAGAGTTGGTGGGGAGGAGGAAAAGTAGACTTGAAATGGAAAATTTTGAATTTCATAATTTTTTCAAGTTGTATTAGAATCAACGTTTTTGAAAGTGTAGGATACACCTTCTAAAATATTTTTCTTTTCAGGCTGATGGGTTGGGGAAGAGGAGAGAGTAGACTTGAAAAATTTTGAATTTTACAATTTTTCAAGTGATTCATCAAAATATATATTTTTGAGGTTGTAGAATACGAAGGGTATAGCCGGGTAAGAGGTGAATTTGGCCCCAGCTCCGATTTTCGGTCTAACCCCCTCCTAAATAATGCCTCTTGATGTAAAAAAATTCCGGAAAATGTTTTGATCTCCCCCCCCCCCCTTGCCATTTTGGATTTATGGCCATATTATTGCATTATTTTCGGGGATGAAATAAATGAAATTTTCTGTTCTTCAAGACAAATTTAGGTACATCTCGTAGAGGTGTACTCTTACGATAACTTTTTTTCATAATTTTTTATTTACTCCGTTGTGAGGTTTTTGGACGTTTGACGTTTCCAACAGTAAAAAGGGGCTTAGTAGCGAAATTCAGCTACTTTCTAAAAATATCCCTAAAATGTGTTTTTTTAAATGTAGATTAACCTCGCGTATTCACATTTGGCGATTTCCTTGTACTAGGGACCAAAAATCTCGAAAACTCATACAGAAATGTTGTTTTTTGACAGATTTTCTAAATTTTGAACGTTTTATATGGAAGAAAATGATGAAATGAAAAAACTAATGTCGAATCTGTATTTAGCGGGTCAAAATATCCCAATAAACACCCTTTTTACGATCTTTTTCCATAATGCGTGAGAAGTCACTTTTTCACCGATTTTTCATGACAAAAAAAGGTGAATTTTCAGACTTAATGGTAAACAATCGCGAAAAGGGTGTTTATCGGAGTATTTTGACCCGTTAAACACGAATTTGACTTTTTTTTTTCTAATAGGCTATTTCCTTCCATATAAAACGTTCAAAATTTGGAAAATCTGTCAAAAAACAACACTTCTGTATGGGTTTTCCAGATTTTTGGTCCCTAGTACAAGGAAATTGCCAAATGTGAATAGGTGAGGCTGATCTACATTTTAAAAAAACACGTTTTGGGGATATTTTTAAAAAATAGCAGAACTTTGCTGTTGAGCCCCTTTTCACTGTTTAAAATTTCAAATGGCTAAAACCTCATGAAGGAGTGCATCAAAACTGGTTTAAAAAAAAACAGAAGTTCATAGTCTAAAACAGGATGTCTATAAGATGTGGACCATTAGACATCAATAAGATATGAAATAAGATGTATACCACAATGTCTGATCCACATCTTACAGACATCCATTTTTAGATCAGTAACTTGTTCATATTTTCACATCTTATTGATATCTAATAGTCTACATCTTATAGACATCCTGTTTTAGACCATTAACTTGTTTATTTTTTCATCAAGTTAATGGTCTAAAACAGGATGTCTATAAGATGTAGACTATTAGATATGAATAAGATATGAAAAAAATTAACATTATCCTTCATCTAAAATAGATATTCATTTGATGTGACATTGACATCTTAAAATATGTCGGGTAGATATCTAAATTCGATAACTACTCATCGATTTCTCACATCTATACAATGTCTGGTAGACATCAAACAGCAGATTCAGAAATAAATCTTAAACCATATGTTTATACGATGTGTGTCAGACATCGTGTTTAATGTCCGAAGATTCATCAAATTTCATATATCAAAACAACATCTATAGAATATCACTTTTAGATTTAGATGAAGTAGATGAAGTTGACTTGCTATAGATATCTATACGACTTTCTGTGCTGCTAGGGTTGAAGGTATTTTTTCGCAACAGTTTTCGCCCTCGCCTCGCTCGGGCTCAACATTCATATAATTACCTCCTCATTCACTTTTTTATTTATTGGTGAAAAATAAAAAATTGCAGGGGATTTCGTGGCTTTAATCATTTTTAAGTCATGCGTTTTTAATTTTTTAGGGGGGGGGGGGGTAAAATTAGAAGAAATTTTTGAATTTTCAGCCCGGAAAAATCCGAATTTTCATTCGCTTTATTTGGTAGACGCCATGGCATAATTTGTTTCATTTTTCAAAACTTAATTTTGCGTTGGAATACTTAGTTTTTCCTTTTTATTTAAAAAATTTTCTGTAGGTAATAAAGTCAAATTTTCAAATATTTGTGGTGAGGGGGAGTTGGATGGGCTCAAAAATTTTCAGAATTGAATTTGAATCTTTTTTTTGGTCCGAAATCTGAAAATATCTAGCGATTTTGAAAAAAAAAAAGTTAGACCCCATGCATTTTATATTATTTTTATACAAAATTTCGGGACCCCCCCCCCCCCCTCTTGGTTTACGAATATCATATATAAAAGGTCTAGAAAAATTCGAAAAATTGGTCTGGAAACCTGGAAAAGTCAGGGAAAATTATTTCTGAAATTGGTAGACACCCTGGAAAAGATTGTTCATCGGGGTATTTTGATCCCCTAAACAGAAATCCGACGTTTCTTTTTTAATTTAGTCATTTGATGAAAAAATTATCGTAAATTTTGTGCCGAAGAACAGAAAAAATTTCCTTCACTAACGTTGAAATTTAAAATTCTTGAAAACAATGTAATGTACAATGGTCACAGCTCTGAAAGGGAGGAGTGAGGAGGTCGAACATTTTTTCAGAATTTTTTATACCAAGGAGCACCATCCGGGAGCGTTGGGTCGAAAATCAGAGCGAGGGCCAAATTCGCCCCTTATCCGGTCAGACCCTCTTTGCGTACAAAAATGACAAAAAAGTTTCAATATTATTAAAAAATTAATCAGAATGATCTCAAAAATTGAGTTACCCGTGAAATATAGAAAACAATGTCATAATTTCATGGGAATTATTCAAAATTTTGGATAAGGGGTCATTCCACGACAGTTCGTGCGCAAAGTGGTAGGGTGGGTTGGCGATTTTTTTCATTTTTTTTATGTGGGTAAACCTCGATGAGAGATGACGAATGCCGCAAACCACAGCTCTCAAAGTCTTTTTGGAGGGCTGCCACGAGCATTTAAAGTTTTGAGGTAAAGTTGGATATGGTAAAATTGGGACGTGGATAACTCGAAAACCATGATGGGTTGAAAGTTGAAACTTTTTCCAATGTGTAGGGCCTTTGAAAAGCTTTTTGACGATTTTTTGAAAATCAGTGTTGCCACTTTTTTTAACACGAAAAATTAGCTGTAAAAGTTGAAAAATAACATTTCCCCATGATGTCAATCGCCAAAAATTCTGAAAAAAATCTGTAAAGTACAACTTTACATGCTGATTAATATATTAAAAAATTGAGTTGACGTTATTTCGTATTTTCGAGAAAAAAAAATTCCAAAGATTGGAAGAAAATACAATTTTCTTTTTCAAAGGTCAAAATTGTGTAAATTGATTTTTTTTTTTTGTTAATTTTACACCATATTCAAAGAAAAAGTCGGTAAAAGCAATTTAACTCCATTCAACACCCGTTAATATGTGTGAAAATGCAGAGTTATTAAATGTTAACTTCAAAAGTTGAAAAAAAAACATTTTGGTATCAGGCGGTGCTGGTGTGATCCAGGGGTAACCAAATAAGAAATTCTGATATCAAAATGTTTATTTTTCAATTTTTGAAGTTAACGTTTCATAACTCGTGCATTTTCACACATATTAACGGGTGTTGAATGGAGTTAAAATGCTTTTACCGACGTTTTCTTTGAATATGGTGTAAAATTAACAAAAAAAAAATCAATTTACACAATTTTGACCTTTGAAAAAGAAAATTGTATTTTCTTCCAATCTTTGGAATTTTTTTTCTCGAAAATACGAAATAACGTCAACTCAATTTTTTAATATATTAATCAGCATGTAAAGTTGTACTTTACAGATTTTTTTCAGAATTTTTGGCGATTGACATCATGGGGAAATGTCATTTTTCAACTTTTACAGCTAATTTTTCGTGTTAAAAAAAGTGGCAACACTGATTTTCAAAAAATCGTCAAAAAGCTTTTCAAAGGCCCTACACATTGGAAAAAGTTTCAACTTTCAACCCATCATGGTTTTCGAGTTATCCACGTCCCAATTTTACCATATCCAACTTTACCTCAAAACTTTAAATGCTCGTGGCAGCCCTCCAAAAAGACTTTGAGAGCTGTGGTTTGCGGCATTCGTCATCTCTCATCGAGGTTTACCCACATAAAAAAAAATGAAAAAAATCGCCAACCCACCCTACCACTTTGCGTACGAACTGACGTGGAATGACCCCTAATTGAGTTTTTTTTACGACTTACCTTAAATGTAGCATTACTATTGGGCAAGGGTCCAGCACATATCATCGAATTTGGGTCATAACCTCGTTCAAGTCTGGTAGTATTGAAACTATTATATAAAGTAGTACATTTTCCATCTTCGAAAATGGAAACAGTCGCTTTTAATAAATGATCGCTTGGTTGTTGTACTGCAAAACATGAGATAAATAGTTTGATTTCGGTGATTGAAAGAAAAAAATATGTGCCAGTGTTTTTTACTCGTGTCCGATAATCCCCAGCCGACGATTTTTCCCTTGGTATCGAGTGGATTGGTGGTTGATGTATGCAAGCAGCTGTATTGTCTACCTGCGTTGGCTAATCCCCAGCCTGTGATACTTGCACTAGTACCTACTGGATTGGCGGTCGATGTGTATATGCAGGCTGGTCTTATATGTGGACTTGTAGCGACAGTAGCGTTCAATTCGAAAAGCGTAATGTCATGGTAAGACGACGATGACTTGTAATTTGGATGATCGTGTACTTTGATTATTTCGTAAATTGTTGATTTGGCGCCTTCTTCCTTCGAGGTTATGTTCAGATCACCTAACAGAACCCATCGTGGTGCGCCGCTGAATAAGAAAAAAAAAATTCAAATTTTTTAATGGAAAGAATGTAGATTCTTACACGACAGGTTCGAATTAGAATTTCTACTTACTATTCGCTAGTTTTGCCACATTTTGCAGCACTTAAAACGAATTTTTCACTTATTAGAGATCCGCCGCAATTCCATCGAACGTTTTCAAAATTTTTTCCATATCCGACGAAGGCCTGCGATATTGAAAAGGGGGAAATTTTTAATAAATTTATTTATTATGATCTACTGCTTTTGAAAATTTACGATAGTCAGATCTCAGAAATCTGCAAATATTTGAAATTAGATATTCATTTACCATGTGAGGATATTCTTTAGGTTGAGATGGCGCTCCTCCGTTGATCAGAGTGTCTACTCTGACGCAATCCGTTATTTCGAACCAAGATCCCTTTGTACCGTTGCCGGGTCTCGGAGGAGCAGGCGTACGCCGTATTTTTCTAATTCGATATTTTTCGTACTTTTTACAATCTGTGCAAACGATTTTGGTGGATAGGTTTATGGAATTGTTACATTAATGATATTTCGCCATCGGATCGTCATATTCGGTACTTACTCTGCGCAGCTATTGCGACTGCTTTTCCAAAACTTGGTGATGTCACCGGATTTATTGGAGGGATGGACGTTGTTTGTGGATTTTTCGATGTGTCCTACGTTTATGAAAAAACAAAACAATTTATAGGTAGTGATCTATGGAAAATTACCTATTTCTTTCAACATGGAATGTTAATAGGTATAGCTCTCAGGATCAGAAATTTATCATTTCCAGTTACCAGTAGTCGGCAATTTTACAACACAACCCCATCCTCCCCTCCCCCAAAAAAATCAGTTCTATTGACTTTTTTTGTTTGTTTTCTTATTTGTATTTCATCTACTATCAACTGATATGAAATTCAAAACCAAATTGGGAAAAAATGTCATCTTTGAAAATTTGTGAATATGGTATGATGACTTCAAGAGTGTTCCTACATCTGAAAAATACTCACCGAAAAATTTCGATTCGATTTTTCACGTTTATTTTTGGGCTGTTCCATACTAAAACGGACCAGAAATGAAGTCGGTCCAGGGATGGTAAGTCAGCCTTAAGCTTTAAGCTTTAAGCCGTTAAGCCGATGATTTTTTCAGAAATAAGCCTAAGCGTTAAGCCTAAGCTTTATTTTTAAAATTTTAAGTTTTAAGTTATGTTTAAGTTTTTTTTTTTTTGAGCTTAAAACTTAAAATTTTTTACTCCATCTTTCCATTTTTTCAATTTTTTTCAAACTAACTTTTTTATCTATTCCTAACCTTGAAATTTTTTCAAACTGGAATTATTCATTAATTGTTTGCAAAAAAATTTTCTCAATTTCTTTCCAACATGAAATTATTTCAAATTTTAGAATTTTTTCTCATTTTTTTCTCACTTTGAAATAAAACATTTTTTTTCAAACTCAAATTATTTTCAGGACTGAAATTTTTCTTGAAACATTTTTCTATATTTTTGAAATTTTTTCAATCTAAAAATTCCTTAGATATTTTATCAACTTGTTTTCCAATCGCTTTTCAATTTAAAATTTTTTCCAGTTTACAATTTGTTGACATCTGACTTTTTCACCTACTTATCATTTCTTTATTCTCCAAAAAAAAATTTCAATAAATGAGAAACAATTTCATGGTGTGACTAGAGTAGGTAGGTGTGTAACAGGAGGTACTATTTTACATAATACTTTTGAATTCTAGAATTCAGAGTAAGTAGGAAAAAATATCAGGATTGGATGCAAAAATTAAGTTAAAAAATATTGAAAAGAAATTTTAAAACTTTGAAGTTTTGGTTTGAAAAAATTTTGAGAAAAAAATCTAGTTGAAAAAATTTTAAGATAAGAAATCGAGTTTGAAAAAGTTTTAGAATTCAGAAATAATCTTGGATTTAAAAATATTTAAGGGGAAAAATTTGGTTTGAAAACATTTCGAGAAGAAAATTTAGCAGCTTGAAAAAATTTAGAGAAAAAAACTTGAATTTCTTTTTTTTCTTAGTTTTTAATTCAGCCCCCCCCCCAGAAAAATTATAAAAAATGGATTTAAGCTTTAAGCCTTAAGCTTTAAGCTGTAAGCCAATGATTTTTGGCCGTTCAGCTTTAAGTTTTAGTTTTAAAAAATTTGGCTTCAAGTTTTAAGCTTAAGTTTAAGTTTTATTGATTGGCTTACCAGCCCTGAGTCGGGCCTTCCGATTTCTCTCAAGTTTTTTTATGAGTTCCCCTTGGTCGTCTTTTTTTTATGTTTACCTCCATTCCCATGAGGTGGAGTTAATTTATTTACATTTTTTTATAATTAACAAAAACACGATAATTTCTTTTCTAACCCGGGCGAGGGGGGGGACTCGACTTTTTTATACAATTCCAACTTTTAAGGGTCATATCTCAAGATAGGTTATACTTGGGGACTGAAAGCGAATTAATATAAGTTTCAAAAACGGTAATACGTAATATTTTTGAAAGTTCAAAGTTGAACTTCGGTGATGAAAGCTCAACTTTCATGATAAGAACAAAAGATGAAAGCTACCATTTAAAAATCTAAAAAAATTACAGTGAGTAGTCCATTTTACCCTTTTTTCAACCAATAAATTTTCAAGATGGGATCTCTAGACCCCTAGGGGTACAGGGGTCTACAATTTTGACCAAAATTCAAAACAATCGAAAAAGTGAAGTAACACGTTGATTACTACTAATTTGAAGGCGCTAATTTCGAATATGTACTCATTTTTTTCATCCGTCTTTTCTGATCCCCAACCCCCCCCCCCATTAGCCTTCTTGATAGGGTCAAAATTCAAGAAATTAAGAATAACCTGTGACCTGTCGTTTGTTAGGTTTTTGAGGGCCCTGAGTTCGAATATTTGTTTATTTTTTTAATTCAACCCTTCGGTGTTCCTGCAACCCCCCCCCCCATTTGGGGATAGTACATATGTTGAGAAATGAAAATACTTGTGGCATATCGATTCTAACTAATTTGAATGCGTATAATTCAAAAATCAACTTATTTTTTGTGATCTGACGACCTCCCCTCCCCCTCCAAAAAATCGTATTTTTCACTCATTTGCTTTTAAATAAGGATTCATGTGAGGAACGAGAACAAATCCAGAATAATCTCACATCAAAAAATAATAATGGTACGTAAATTAAACGTAAATATGGAGATGACTCTGTTAAAAATAATGTCAGATATTTAAGGATTTTATTTTTTACAATTTTCAAAATTTCTGAGCAATTTAAAAATTGATTGGAAACTTGAAAATTAATATCAATCCTAATTGAGAATCTCTCGTAATATGCCTGATGTTCTTTTTTGCTTACCTCGGATAATTGTGTATTGTTTTCATGACTTGTCGCCATCGTTTTTATTTGAATTTGACTTTTGTTTTCTGCCATTTTCTCGAATTCAGTTTCGACTTCTCTACGTACAGATTTAATCCAATCGATGTGTTTATTTATATCAGTCATCCCGGTGTTACCCGTTCCTGAAAATTGCACGCTTGCGATGCCTCGAACGTAGTATGAATTGGTGCCGTATAACTTGAATAACATACCGCTGCCGCTATCTCCTGCACGTATTCCGCCCAAATCTTTAACAAAAAATATTTCTCAACAAATAAAAAACAAAATTATTCATCAAAGTAGGTAAATTGAAAAAAACTGATTTGGATTTTGAAAAAAAGTGATGAGGGAGTGTACTGTGATTGAGAGATTTCTCGAAAAAATATCAAGTCCGTTGGATAAAAAAGAAACGAAGCTAGGGGACTTCAAAATGAAATTATTTTCCTGAAAAAAATTGATTTGAGTTTCTACCTCTCTTCGAACCAGTAATTTCAAAATTGGATACCACTTATGAGGACGTAGATTTTTTTGTCCTTTTGTATGCGGATTGTGGATCGAGAGATCATCAAAAGAAGTCAAAGGGTGCAAAGTGGAAGTCTCATCGATTATTTGAGTCGAAATGGCAGGGTTTAACAATTTTCAAAATGGCGAGGTTTTGACAACTCCGATTGTCAATTGGGTACGAGGGTAAGAATTGGCCTTAAGTTGAACTTTTTTTTTGAACTTGTACTACATTCAAAAAGGGAATGTAACGGTGTATACGAAGTCAATGTTGCCATTTTGCGAAACATGAAAAAATCCTTTTGAATAATTTAAATTCTCACAAAGCGATGTATCCGCTCAAAAAATCTGAAAAAATCTAAAATGTTCATTTTTTTGTGTAGAATACCGTAGTAAAAAATTGGAATGGTGAGTTATTTTCTATGTCAGAAGCAAATTATCAAATGCAAATCGAAAATTCTTTTTTACATGAAATGTTAAATCACGCCAATTTTATCAATATTTTCACTATACATTTAAAAATTAAACATTTCAGAACTTTTTCGAATTTTTGAAGCTTGTACATCGCTGTTCCATGCAAATTTCAAATATTCGGGTGTTTTTTTTTCAGGTATTGAAAGTGGGATCACTGATTTCACGCATACGAATAAATTTCTGGTGGAAAATCACATCAGAGATGAAAAAATATACGAATTTTTATGATAATTTTTGCGTTTCTGTCCTCTCGATTTTCATCAACATTCAAAAAGTGGTTTTTTCGATCTTCCCCACCGCTCATTTGTGCTGTAAAAACTGTAGAAGTCTTGCTATCATACCAGTTGAAGAACCAGCGCAAAATTTATCATACGTTATGAGTGAATGAAAATCTCTGGGCACGATTTCTAAACAGCGTTCGCGACTGATGAATGGTAAATCGATGGTTTGTAATGAGCCATCGAATGCTCCATTTTCGTTTAATCCCAACCCGTTGATCTGAAATCATATCAAAGCGTACCTTAATGAAATTAGATTTACCTAAAGAAATTACAATTTGTAAATCGTTACTTTTCCAAGTGTATTTTCTGCAAGTGTTGAATATGGCAAATTTTTCCATTCGACGCAAGCTGGCAAAACCGATTCACTGAAGGTGATTTCTTCTCTAAGGATTAAAATCGCAATATCATTGCGATAGTTATCAACCTGGCCACTGAAACCAGTAGGAGAATGTCGTATACCTTTGATCTGAAATTGTAAATTTATTTTTTAGATTGTTATCAGTTGAATTAGCCAGTTACAAACAAATTGCTTATTTACCTGCAATTAAGTATAGGAACCCGATGAAAAATTTTTAGATTTAGGTAATTAGATCTCTAAAGGGTCCCAATCTAATTTTATCAAATTACATCTGATTTAATCAGATTACATCTGGAAAAACCAGATATAATTAGATATAATTTTATTGGGACATTTTTGAGATAAAATTTTATCAAAATTGATGAAATTTGATGGTACCTAATTCTAAATTAATCCTATATAATTTGCTATGATTTTATCTAAAAAAATTTCATCGCGAAGACACTCTCTCATTCCGAATCAGTGAAAAATCACTGATAAACAGTCAGAATTGCAGCACAGGAAAAATCAGTGAAATTCACTGATTTTCAGTGATTTTTCACTGATTATTCAAAGAATTTCACAGATTTTTCAGTAAATTTCATAAATATCACTGAGTTTTCAGTGAATTTTCACTGAATTCCAGTAATTTTCTTTCACTGATTTGTTTTCAGTGAAAAAAATTTCACTGATTTTCTCCTGTGCTGCAATTCTGACTGTTTCTCAGTGATTTTCGTTAATTTTCATTGATTTATAATTGAGAGAGCAGGTACCTACGGTGTGATACAAAACATCCCTTCTTCTCACTAAAAGTTCCGTGCTGTAAACTTACCTTATACAATTTCTGATTTGAGTTATCTAATTTGTCATAATCTGCGGTATATTTACTGACGACAACTTCATAATTTCCAATAGTGCTAAAATTGCCTTCGCTTACATCAGGGAAGCAATGCGCAGCTGAAAAATATAATTTTTTGTTTTGTTTTTGTATTTAGGTATACCGTCAAAATGTAATGACCTCCAATTCATCCCACTTTTTGTGATTTAAAGCCTCATCCTTATTTTTAAAAAATGCCATCATTTCCTGTCTGTTGATGAATTAGTGGTCATTGTAGGGCACAGGGGAGGAAGATCGTAAAAGTAATTTTATAATCGGGCTTAGCACCCTCAAATTAGTAGAAATCGATATTTTTTCATTTTTTGGCAGGGTTTCTCAAAATTGTGAGGGTTATAGTACAGCCATTTTAGATTTTGACCCAAAAAAAATTAGCAGAAAGGGGAAGTTCCGTATATAAGCTCTGTAGGGTATGCATTTTAAAATTCTCAAACTTCCCTAAAATTGGTGCATATTTAGTCCCCCTTTTGGGGTGTAAGGGGGTTCACAGTTTGGTTTTTCAGCTATAACTTTCGAAATTACGCTTTCACGAATAAAAAGTTGACACAAAAGTTGTAGAGCATTAAAACACGAACAATTTTGTCATTTATCATTTCTCCGCGGGATGTCATGGAGAGGAGCTAGGGCTTTCAGCAAAAAATCAATTTTGAAAATTTCCCATTATGTAATTACCAAAAATCGGGTTAATCGACTTTTATGAGCGGTTATTTTGCATAGGTACTCTCTAAATCTGAATCAGTCAAAATATCACTGCTCACTGGTCCAATTTGTAACAGTAAATTATTTCTCAGACAATTGATTAATCAGTGATGTTTTTCAACATGCATAATACTGTAGTAAAATTTCAATTTTAACTGAATGATTCAGTAAAATATCACCGATTCATTTCGTACATTACAAAATCTACTGCTGAATCAGTAAAATTTACCGAAGTTTTGGTAGGTTTTCGACTGATTCAAAATATTTTTTTTTTTTACTGGATGAAACAGTGAAAAATTACTGAAGTTTTGGTAGTTTTTCTACTGATTCAGAGATGATTTTTGAAGTGAAAACTTCTATGGTGGGGGTCTATTTTTTTCGACGCGTTACGCTTATACACGGTTGCCAACCACCAATTATTCAGGAATATCATTTATCTAGGGAAATTTCCCACATTATATTACAAAAATATCATTTATCCAGAAGTGAAAAAGGAAAATGTTGGCAGCACTGCTTTACCTTTTAAAAGTCATTAAAAAAATGTCACTCGTTAAGTGTGACAAAAAGTCAAAATGTAATCTAAAAGAAAATTATTAAAAGTCAAAAAGAAAATTGTTGACAGCACTGCTTTACCTTTTAAAAGTCATTAAAAAAATGTCACTCGTTAAGTGTGACAAAAAGTCAAAATGTAATCTAAAAGAAAATTATTAAAAGTCAAAAAGAAAATTGTTGACAGCACTGCTTTACCTTTTAAAAGTCATTAAAAAAATGTCACTCGTTAAGTGTGACAAAAAGTCACAGCACTGCTTTACCTTTTAAAAGTCATTAAAAAAATGTCAAACTCGTTAAGTGTGACAAAAAGTCAAAATGTAATCTAAAAGAAAATTATTAAAAGTCAAAAAGAAAATTGATGACAGCACTGCTTTACCTTTTAAAAGTCATTAAAAAATGTCACTCGTTAAGTGTGACAAAAGTCACAGCACTGCTTTACCTTTTAAAAGTCATTAAAAAAATGTCACTCGTTAAGTGTGACAAAAAGTCAAAATGTAATCTAAAAGAAAATTATTAAAAATCAAAAAGAAAATTGTTGACAGCACTGCTTTACCTTTTAAAAGTCATTAAAAAAATGTCACTCGTTAAGTGTGACAAAAAGTCACAGCACTGCTTTACCTTTTAAAAGTCATTAAAAAAATGTCACTCGTTAAGTGTGACAAAAAGTCACAGCACTGCTTTACCTTTTAAAAGTCATTTAAAAAATGTCACTCGTTAAGTGTGACAAAAAGTCAAAATGTAATCTAAAAGAAAATTATTAAAAGTAGAAAAGAAAATTGATGACAGCACTGCTTTACCTTTTAAAAGTCATTTAAAAAATGTCACTTGTTAAGTGTGACAAAAAGTCAAAATGTAATCTAAAAGAAAATTATTAAAAGTCAAAAAGAAATTTGTTGACAGCACTGCTTTACCTTTTGTGTGTCATTTGGAATTTTTAATTGACGTGCGAATTTTAATTTTTGTTCAATATATTGTTTTTGAGTGGAAAATATATTTCAGTCGTTTATAGCACATTTTTTTCGCGTTTTTCTCACTTATATGTCCTAGATTACTAATCCTGAAATTTTCATTTGTTATAAATGACATTTATATGTTCTAGATTACTATTCCTGAAATTTTGTTAAGACCATATCCTGTTACTTATTTATTGTACAAACAACTAGACACGTCTTTCCGTTCTCACTTTTTCAATTATTCATTCTCCATTCCTTTGTTTTCAAAACCTTAATATATTGTTCTCTTATTCTAAAATTCTTCATTCGTTTGCACCATATTGCATATGTTTTGTTACCTATCTATTACATAAAAACTTTCACTAAGTTTCTCATAATCTATACAGGTAATGCGATTTGTTTAACTTTTATCATTTGTTCCAAATGACATTTCCTTTTTTACAAAAAAATATTATCTATTCACCCACCTCTTATTATAGATTTCAAAATAAAAGAGCGAAACCTCTAATATACAAATCAAAAATTCAGAAACAAGTTTTCACTTCTGAGGTACGTCCCATGACGCACCCATTTTTTTTCCTTTACTGAATGAATCAGTGAAGTTCTACTGATTCGGCAGTAACTCAATTTTGTAGATTTCAATCAGTCATTTTTAACTGCAAACCAATGAAAATTGACTGAACAACATTTACAGTGGAAAAGAACACCAGTTGAATCCGTTAAATGAAAAAAAAATTACTACTGGATCAGTGAAAATTACTGAAATTTTGGTAGTTTTTTAACTGATTCGAAAGTAATTTTTTTTTACTGGATGAATCAGAGAAATTATATTTTTTTCAGTGAATTTGGCATTAACGTGATTCTGACCATTTCATTCAGTCATTTTCACTCAATTTTGACTTTAAACCAGTGAAAATTAACTGATTCAAATTAAGAGAGTAGTACAACCTATTACTAAGTAGAATAAAACAAATGTACCATCGACCCCTCATCACACAGTAGGGGGGTGCCCTCTGTAGGAAAAGCCGCATTTTTCCTCAAGCTACAGTGAAAAATTCGAAAAATTGTCCCTTGTTGTGTCGTATACTATTGAGCGCAATCGGAACACCCAAGGTCAAAACTTGCACGAATTGACGTGGAATGAGCCTTTTTTAAATTATGTAATTTTTGTAGAAAATTTAAAACAGAATTCGAAAAATCTGATTTTGAAATCATGGAATGCATCCAAGTGCCACAAAAATGGCTCAACAAAAAAATGTAATTTTGATTTTTTTAAATCTGTTTGTTGTTTTCTTATTGACTTTTTAGGAAAGTTGGAATTTCAAAAATTGGCTCAAAGGCTGTACTTTGCCCCTTGGTGCCCAAAAAATAACTTCCAACGAAATTCTGATGAAAAATTTCACATTTCCAAATTTGGAAGTCCTTTTTAAGGGACTGAGGAATTTCCTTTCAGGATCAGAAGAAAAACAAAATCGATTTTTGCACACTAACAGTAACAGGCAACGGCGTGATAAGTTTTACTAACCTGTTATAACTAAATGCTGAGTGATGATGGTTGCACCACAAATGAGCTGTTTCCGATTGTTATAAATGGTAACATGCCACGGTGAACCACCAAATTGTTCTTTGGTTCCTCCCGCAATTAAAAGTGTGTGTTGTCTGTATATCTGCCCGCAATCTTGAAATGTAATAATCAAATTGTGTAAGTACTGTAGGTAGTAAGAAAGGATTATCTACTAGAGTGGATCGTTTTGCCATTTTTTTTTCGAAAATTGAATCGGAAGAGGGGAGGTGATCAAAAAATTTAGTCAAGATCTAAAAAGATCTGGTAAAAATGTCCCCACCTCCTCCCGCTCACCACTATTCAGCTCTCCTCTAAATTCAACTAAATTCAAAAAATTTAAAACTGTTTTTAAAAATAGTTTTAATAGAGATATTTTTACCCAAAAATGTCACTGGTGCCAATTTCCTTTGAATTTTTTTTTAATGTTATTGGATAAATGTTTCTAGTAGGTAATGGATTTAATACGAATAATTTTAATCTTAAGATTATTGTCGATGATTTAATTTCTTATTTTCTTACTATAAAGTTGTCAAGAAAAAAATTTTTAGAAATACTCAATTTTTTCCAATATACTCCTAAAAAATGAAATGAAATTGAATAAGTGGCACGAATGATATTTTTGATCAAAATCATGTCATTTTTGGTAGGTAACATTTTTTGAATTCATCAAGATTTTCGGTGCAATTGAGCAGGGTGAGAGGTCAAGTAGAGGTTTGAAAGTCGTTTTGAAGTGTACATAATTTTCTCTCTACTCATTCATTGAATTTCCCTTCAAAATTGCAAAATGAGCCATCTAGTACCAGTAATGTCTGTCTTTTAATCGAAAACATGAGTGTAACTCAAGTGTGGAATCGAACTTATTTTTCAGTTCCAACTATTTAAACTTTCATTTTCAAAAATTGAAAATTTATGCTTACTTGGCAGATTGTCATCAGTATGATTTTGAGGTATTGATGGTGCGCTTTGTGATGTAGTAGTGGTCACCTGCAACGAAATTTAGTAATTATTCTACTAGATGCGATAAAAAATTTTCTGAAAGCAGCGGAAATGTTGACCAGAGAACTTGTACAAATCTACAATCTTCGTATGTGGTATGGTTTTGATTTTTACAAAACTCTAATTTTTGGAAAGAAAAAGTAAAAACGACCCAGACAAATTTCCCGACACCTACTTGAATTAATTTTTTTTAAATCCTGAAAAAATTTCTTGTTACTTTCAATCCTGAAAATATGTATTTTAAAATATGTACATTTAGAAAAAAGTGAAGTCCTGGAAATGAGGAGCTGAGAATCATAACACACTTTTTCCACCATTTTTTTTCTTCGTTTTTATGACGGATTTTGAAAAAGTTTTATATGCTCAACAACCTGGTATTTTTACTTTTTTCCTAAACCGCTCTCTTCGGACAGAAAATCACAGTTGAAATCATGGTTTGAAATCAAAACTCACATTTGCCATCTAAAAACAAATTTCGTATAACCAATTTATTTTTTCAATATCTATAGAGATTGAAAAAAGAAAATTTTTTTCATTTTTGTCTCTTGACATTTTTACTCAAAATCAATCGTCTTCGAGTTGTGAACCAGTTTCGAAATGCATTAATTTTGAAATGCATTTTAAAATTGGTTTATAATTAGAAGACAACTGATTTAGAGCAAAAATGCCAAGAGAAAAAAAAATTCCTTTTATCAATCTCTACTAATTTGTTTGTACGAAATTTTTAATAGGTAGCTGTAAAAAAAAATCATGTTAGAGTCAAAACTCTTTTTTGTCATTTTTGTCGCTTCATGATAAGAAGAGTATGTGATCGAATTTTTTTTTAGGGAATCCTATTTTCAGGTCCTTCTTGACAATATACGACGATTTTAGTACATTCGATGGTCAGCAACTTTACTAAAACAGTTTTTTGCGTTTTTCTCAAAATCACTTATGGTGGCAAAAGTGAGTTTTGATTTTCAGCTTCTCAATATTATTGATCCCTCTCTCATAGATTTTTCCTCTCATATGTGTCATGAATTTTTCAAACGCCTTATCTATAAAGTCTCTAGCGAGAAACTGTTTTTTTTAGTTCATAAATCAATATGGACTGCCGAAAATTTAGAATCACTCTTCCACGATTCTCATGGATCTTAAATCTAAAAATTCAATGAAAACCTCTGCCCCATGAAAATTATGACTTTTCATAGTTTCTTAACTAAGATTAGATCGCCAACCTGAGGTTTATTATTATTGTAAGGACTGGCGGTCGTTGTCGGTGGATCAGTTTGATTCGTCGAATTCGTGCTTTTACTCGTTTCTTTTTCCACTTCGTTAATCACCGACGAGATCCAATCGACGTGCAAGCTCAAGTCGGTAAATGAAGCTATATTCGACGAAGATGCTTGTTTAATGCTGACGATGCCTCGAAGGTAGTAAAAACCGTGTTCTCTGAAAAGTAAACCACCGCCGCTATCTCCAACAAGAACGCCGGGTCCTTGAAGAATGAAAAAGCGACAAAGTTAAAGGTTCTCGAAATGGTACCACTTTTGAGAGAGAAAAAACACCTTTTCGCCCGTCTTTTTGAGTATTGAATCCTGCTTCATAAAATTCCGGTCATTTTTCTGAAAAACTTCGATTTGAATTTTCACCCTCCCTGACCTCTTGACCTTGGAGCTGAATTATACTTTTACCCTCTACAATGGGATTGAAAAGTTGCAAATCGCAAATTTTAAGATTTCTCGATTTTCGCCAGATTCGAATAAATTCGTTCAAACACATCGAAATTGAGTTTAAAAAATTTTGTCTCCAAGAAAAACATTTTATGGTTTTCAAAAAATTACATAGCAGTACTGCCAATTGCATTTTATTTTACGAATTTTTCATAAAATTCTAGTTGGCAGCACTGCTGTAAAAATTTTCAAAACAATTATTAAAATTATTGTAATCACCAAGAAATTTTGTGGGTTACTTTTCATGCTATTTCATGGACAATTTGAATTTTGTTTAAAATGAGTGAGTTAAAATGCAGTTGGTAGCACTACAATGAATTTTTTTGAAAAAATTTCTCCAAATTTATTAAAAAAAACTTCTCAAAATTTATTCTCTGGATTGAAATTTTTGGCTCGATTGGTGGAAATCGAGAAATTTTTGAATTTGCGATCCTGAAATGTTTCAACCCCTCTATGGGCAAAAAGTAATACCTATCCACTTTCAAATTCAATAAGTCAGAGAGATGTATAAACTCAAATAAAACTTTCTGAAAGGGTCACTGATGTTCCACTGGAAGGTAATAGTGAAAAATGAATTTTTTTCAAGTTGTAGGGACTTTTTAAAAACCCTCTAGCTCCTTCACGCTTTCCTCCCCTTGGCTAGAGGGCTAAAAAAAATTCTGGAAGGTCTCCCTTTCAAAATAAACAACTCACCTACTTACCATTTTCAGAACCAGCGCAGAATTTATCAAAAGTTACGAAAGGTGCAAATGCTTCTGGTACAATTTCTATGCAATGCTTGTAACTAATAAATGGCAGATTGACGGTCCTTATAGTTTCGCTGTAAGTTTGATTTTCAGTCAATCCCCATCCTGAAACCTTCAATAACATTGATGATTAGAAATAACCAAGTATAAAAGTCGTAAAATTTATGAAAGGATGGGAAGTTCACTTCGAAATGACTGACATCTGGTGGCAGTTTAATGAAGTCGCGAAAAAGTGAGCGTGTAATCATTATCATTGATCTTAGGAGAATAATGTCAATAACACGGGTCTACGTTTTTTAATTTTTAAAATACTGTTTGAAGTTTGATGAGAGATTTTTATAGTATTTTTCCCGCTGATCATGAAAACAGCAACGAAAAAATTTTATCACCTTAGGATTTTTCACAATTTAAATTTTTTATTGAACAGTTTTTCTATTTTTTTTTTTTTTTTTTGATAACTTTTGATGCTTGAAGTCGATTTTTTGAGAAAAGGAAGGCTTCTACGAAAAAAATTAATAGAACATAAATTTTAGAGCGTGAAATTTCCTTTCCGTACAGTTCCATTAGTTTTTTCTTGAGAGGCTTAGCTTTCGAGATATTTTAGTTCAAAGCTCAAAGTTCAACTTTTTTAAAAATTGAAAATATCTCAAACACCAAGCCTCTTAAGAAAAAACTAATTGGACTCTACAGAGAGGAAATTTTACGCTCTACAATTTATGGTCCATTCAATTATTTCGTAGGACCCTTTCTTTCTCCAGAAAATTGACTTTGAGGGTCAAAATTTACATTAAAGAATATAAAACAAGTTTTCGACAAAAAATTCCAGTATGAAAAATTCTGACGCGCTGGAATTTTTTCATCATTTTTCTCGTGATTTCGGCGAAAAATAGTATAACAATTACCCATTAAATTTCAAGCAGCATTTTATTGTTTTCATTTTGATAGGTACTGTTTTTAGTCTAAAATTTAGCGCTGATTTCAAGATTTCTTCATCACACAAAGTAAATAGAATAAAAATAGTGATCAAAATGAAAAAAATTAAATGCTGTTTGCAATTTAATGGGTAAATTTTATAGTGTAAAAAAATTCCAGCACGTCATGATTTCTTATAGGTTTGGAATTTTTTGTTGAAAATTTGTTTTAAATTTTTTAATGTAAATTTTGACTCTTGAAGTCGATTTTCTGGGAAAATTAAGGGGTCCTCCGAAAAAAAAATAGAATATAAATTGTAGGTAGAGCGTAAAATTTCTTTTCTGTCGAGTTCAATTAGTTTTTCGTAGGAGGCTTGGTTTTTGAGATATTTTCAATAAATTAAAAAAAAAGTTGAACTTTGAACTAGAAAAATTTCGAAAGCTAAGCCTCTTGAGAAAAAACTAGTTGAACTTTACAGAAAGGAAATTTTACGCTCTACAATTCATCTTCTATTAATTTTTTTCGTAGAACCCTTTCTTTTCTCAGAAATTCGACTTCAAGTGTCAAAAGTTATCAAAAGAAGTATAATTACAATACGAATAACGAACACAAGCGCTCCATGCGGAAAGTGAACTTCCCAATATTCCGTGTAGATAGTTGCCTACTTTTCCAGGTGTGTCTTCCACAGGATATTCGCGATTTCTCAAGCCTATCCAATCTATACATGCTGGCAGAACTAACGCGCTTATCGAAAGTTTTTCTTTTAGAACTAGAATCGCAATGTCAGATTCGTGATACTTCCTGAGACCGAAATAGCCTTTATTGGAAAAACGTATTTCTTTGATCTGAAAACAAATATTTTTTAAATTTTCTGATCATCCGGTCAAGAGAAAAAATTGGCAAAACCTTTTCGATTCGATACCTTGATGGTTTTCTGATTTTCATTATCTGTCACCGAGTAATTATTGGTGACTTTACTGACAATTACTTCGAAATTATTAATGTCTATGGGTTCTGAGAAATTTTGTGGGTTGGTGAAACAGTGAGCAGCTGAAAATTATTTTTTGCCGAATTTTTCCAAAATAAAAGGTTAACATACTTTCCACCTTGCGAATGTTCTTTTTTAATACATTTGCAGTCCGTATCATGCGCTTACCTGATATGACCAAATGTGCAGAGATAATCGTACCACCGCAAATTAACAATTTATCGTTCATTCTGAATATCGCCACATGCCACGGAGAATCGCCATAACGTTCTGGGTCTCCACCTGCAATCGCCGGTTTGGGATTTGCGTAAGGTCGTCCGCATACTGAAATGGAAAGTACAAACAATGACTTGATTGACATCAGTCCCAAAGATTTTCATTGTTGAAAAGTATTTTAATACCGGGAATACACGAAATAAGAGGATTGTCCCATTTTCCATCTTGGGTGCATGTGATCTCGAGGTGGTTTGGAAGAGAATCTCCGATATATCTATGAGTAGGTTTACATGACGGCTGTACTTTGGTGCCAGAAAGCAGGATTGTATTTTGATCGCAAGGTATTTGTGCTCCTTTGCGGTAGCATTTCAGATCAACGTTTATCGGATTCAATTTATCGCATATTTCTGTAACAGTGATCGATATTAGTTTAGTGAGTGATCAACTTTAATGCAAGCGAATTAGCATCATTTTTTGGGGGGGGACATTTTTGCCTAGCAAAGCTTTTATTGCGGAAAATTGTCGAGAGTGGTCCCCTGAGTAACCCCAAAGAGTTACCACTCCACAGACCTCAGGCTAAATTTTTTAGAGGGGTTGAATCGCATTATCTCCCAAGGGTTGGATTTTAGGGTAAAAATAGTTCAGTACTTTTTTGTTCTGCACTCAATTTACAACATTTTTTGTACAAATAATTTTTTTGTACGACCATTAGCGGAGGAGATAGAGACCATTGAAGGAAAATCATATAGATACTCTGAAAGTAAGTAAGTACATTGTTGAGCTACAAAATTCGAAATTTTCCACAATTTTTCGATGTTTTTATAGAAAATTAGAGGATGGGGATGAAATTTGGCTCACATTTTCTCTACATCCAATTATGACCACTTTTGGTTTTGGCCTGAGGCTCGATATGATGAAAAAGTTGCAAAAATTCTATCCCAGGGGTTATGGCCAAAGGTTTCAGGTACCCAAATCATGTTTTGTTAGTTTCACAAAACCAAATGGCGAGGGCACAAAGGCGAAAAAGGCTGTGGGTGACGGTATTTGAGTCAGGTACCTTGTGAATGAGAGGTAAGGAGGGGTTAGGCACACATGAGGGGGAGAGGTAAAAATTGTTAATACTACCAATTTACATAATATTACTATTTTCATGCCCACAACATGCACTTTGGTAATGATTTTAGACATACGTAATTACGTACTCATACATTTCCCAAAACCTTTTTCCTGCAAGGGTCTCTATCTCCTCCGCTAATGATCGTACAAAAAAATTGTTTGTACAAAAAATGTTGTAAATTGAGTGTAGAACAAAAAAGTACTGGACTATTTTTACCCTAAAATCAAACCCTTGGGAGATAATTCCAAAAACCCGTTTTCGGGGGGTTCAATCTCCCTAAAAAATTAGCCTGAGGTCTGTGGGGTGGTAACTCTTTGGGGTTACTCAGGGGACCACTCTCGACAATTTTCCGTAATGAAAGCTTTGCTTTTTTTTTCTAATTCGCCTCTATTACTTAGTGTCTTTGTGCTACATTTTTCCATTGATACTTCTTTGGTTCATATCGCAGAATATTTTGGGATAGTAAACGTACTGTAGCATTTACGAATCCTCGGCTGCCATTTTTTATTCACACACACGTGCTGGGGACCAGTTTCTCCTTGTTCTTTTCCTTCCTCCTTCCCCTCCTCGTCGTCTTCTTCTACGGCCTTTTCCTGCGAATAACCTGGTGTGCAGGTTACCAAGGCGAGCGTCAGAGAAGGGAAATTTCCGTTTACTGGACTACACGGTTGCGACTGATCCTCTCCGCATAGGAACGTAAAAGTTTTATCCACAGATGCTGGAGGAATTGGACACGATTTACTGTACGACAAGAATTATAGTTTTATTTTTAGAAGAAAATTGGTTACCTATTCAAAATAAAAGTGAGCAATTATTGAAAGCAAATGAGACGTACGTACGTATGCCTTCGATTTCAAGTAGAAAAAAAATTCAAAACGTTTAAAAAAATATAAAAAATTATGTGAAAAGTTGGAGAGATTGAAAACCATTGGAAATGAAAGAACTTTGAACCTAGTTTCATTAAATAAACTTTCGCTTATCAATTTGAATTCTGAAAATGAGTAGGTATCTTCAATTTTTTAAATTGATTTTTTGCCCAACTACATATTTTAAGCTTGTTTCTTCAATTTTGAAACTGAGAAGCAATTACTATATTGGAATTTCTTCGATTTTAATGGTTCCTGTTGGGTACCCATTTCCATAATTATAAATATTTTTTGATCCATGTTTTCAAGGACGATTTTTTGTTCAATTTTGAAGGATAGAAGAAAATGTGTCGATTGGGTGGGGTAAAAAAGAAAAATATATTATGTAATGTGTACATACTTCGAATTTTAACGAAAACTGGAAAAATAGTTTAATAAGTAGGCGAGACCTTTTTCAGAAAAAATTCAAGTTTTCTAGCTTCAAAAAAGATGAAGCTAGAGCGAAAAGTTTTCTGGATGATGCTATTTTTGAAAACCCGTATTTTTTGCTTTTTTGGGTAGTGATACCTCAGCCAAATATTTAAAAAAATAAAATAAAATATTCAACATTTCTTTGATTCATGATTCTGAAAATCGGATATATGTATGTATGTAATTTATTGCTGTCTACACTGAAAAAACATATTAATAAAATGAATCCAAAAATAATAATAACGGGGCACCATTCACAAAGTTGGGAAAATTTATTCTAAAAATAATAATTGGTATTTATCGCGAAAATTGGTAAAATTTATCACATAGAAATAAAATTTGTTGTATAGGTAGATTAATAAATTTTACTGTAATTAGAGCATTTTTGTTGAATGGTGACTCGTTATATTAGGTATATTTTTTAATAAAATTTATTATTTTGTAAAACAAAATTTAAACCGTTCACTCAAACACCACAAAATCGAAGAATTTTTTTTAGTTCCTCAAAAATGAATTTTTATGCATTTTTCGAAAAAATCCAAGGCCATGCTGCCAATTACGCTATGAAATTTTTTTCTTCATTTTTCATTTTAATTTCGAGACTTTTGAATGAACGACTTGAATTTGGTGGAAATCAAAAAATCTTCGAATTAGCAATCCTAAATTTTCCAACTTCATTATACCATAGAAGTTTAGAAATCCAAAACTCAGTTTTTCAAGGTTGTCTGGGTGCCACACAGGATACATTACCTGGTAAAAAATCGTGATTTTTATTTAAAATTTACATCGTTTTGAAGGTCCCTACCTGAAATCCTTTATGACCAAGGGTTCAAATTTTTCAGGAAAGTCTCCCACTCAAAAAAAATACTACTTTGTCCTAATCCAAACTACATTTGATTTTCCACCTCACCGTATTATACATTTGTTTCGAATTTTTTCTCAAACTGAATTTGACATTACAACTTACTCAGCAGCTCGTCTCCTACGAATAAATTCATTTTTCGTTATATTACAAGCTGATTCGTCGGATCCATCGAGACATTGTTTCAGACCATCGCATTCGTATTTTTTGTCTAAGCAAGCACCGTAATTACATTGGAACTGCAATTGGCGTTCATCGCATCTTATTACGAGAAAAAAGAGTTTACTATTGAATTCAGATAATTGCAACCTCATGCCAAAGAGTATTTATCTTGATTTATGTTTTTTTTTTCCAAGACCTGTTTCTGATTTTGTACTCACGATATATTTCGGCATTGATCGTATGTTTCGTCGGAACCATCCGAACAATCTAGTAATCCATTGCAAAGAAATTGCGTGCTAATGCGTTGTCCATTTTCGCATCGGAATTCCCAACTGAAATATCGAAAATAATGAATTTTATGGCTGCGGGTGATCCTCAGAAAGAGTGATGTGTTGCTCTTGAGTTTACTTTCATTTTTTGTACGTAAGTACCTACTTTTCAGAAATGTCAAATTTCCCATCGCTGTTTTCCAACTCTGACGTAGAGGATGATGAAAATAAAACTGAAAAAAAGTAGGTAAAATATATTTGTGGGTACGGTTCTTGCCTAATCATAAATTTATGCATGGTCTGAAGGTATAAAACGAATTTTAATTTTGTCGTGTTAAATTAAATTGTACCCAAAATGATCATTTTGATGAGTATTTTTCTAATTGAAATTTATTCATAAATTTTGTGTCAACTTTACCACAGGAAAAAAATAGAAGCTATTTTGTTGTACTCGTTATCAAAATTATGTATAATTTTCAGCAATTTTCGATTCAATGATTTGAATAATTCATTAGTATTACGATCTTCATATCGATTATTCAATTAAACAATTACATTTTTAATATTTTTATTACAAACAAAACGAATACGTGAACATTACATAAACATTACAGAATATTACATCATCTGATGATAAGGCGAGTATCCAGCCGAACTGGATCGCGAAAACAACGATGACGTCGCGAGGGAGGGGCGTCGACGATTCGACACGTCGACGAACCGAACTCGATAATCGTCACAACTCTTCCCCCCTAAGGAGAATAACGGTTAGGGGGCCGACGCGAGCGAACAGGTCTCGGAGTTAGAACTGGGGGGTCGATGACCGGATTGTTGACCTGTGGCACCGCATCGTCAATGATCGGTGGTGTCGAAGCAACCGGAGTAGAATTCGATGTTGATGCTATCGGCACCGTTGAAATAGGCGCTGGCGGTTGAATCGGTGCAGGTGGGCTGGGTGAAGGAATCGCCATGATTTGCTTCTGGTGGCGTTTATGAGTTTTACCGCAATTGTCCAAAATTTCATAAACTACCGCACCCAACACCTTCGTAATTCTTCCCTTCCGCCACCGTTCCGATCCACCATACATACGAAACTGCACAGACTGCCCAACTTGAAAAACGTGTTTAGTGACGTAATCTGCAGGCTTGGAATTTGCCGACGGTCTGACTAAACTTAAGGGCGTCCGAATTTCTCGCTGTAAAAACAATTCAGCTGGGGACTTCTTCGTAATTGCATGTGGAGCTCGACGGTAGGCCAGTAGAAACTTATCCAGTCGGTGCTTCAACGTACCTTGCTTTTCAGCCTTCAAACCGCGCTTGACCGTTTGTACGGCACGTTCGGCCTGCCCATTACTAGCAGGGAAAAATGGCGGTGAAGTTGGGTGTTTAATACCAGACCGAAGAAGGAAATTTTCAAATTCGGTTGATACGAACTGAGGTCCGTTGTCTGATACTATGACCGCTGGGAAACCGAAACGTGAGAAACAGCTATTAAGACATTCTTCAACAATCGCAGAAGTCGTTAATTTGACCGGAAAAACTTCGATCCACTTGGAGTAAGCGTCCACGACGATCAAAAGGTTGTCTCCTTCCCACTGGGCAAAATCGATATGCAGGCGCTCCCATGGTCCTTTTGGCTTTTCCCAGAGGCATAAAGCAACTTTTGACGGGTTACGCGCATTTTCTTGACAGATGGAACATCCTTTGATCATAATTTCGATATCCTTATCGATCTTCTCCCAATATACGTAGCTACGAGCCAAAGCCTTGGTTTTTTCGATACCAAGATGCCCATTATGCAATTCTCTTAAGATGCGTTGTTGTAAAACAACGGGAATAAAAACACGGTCTCCACGGAAAATGCATCCTTCATGTAACGAAAATTCACAGGCATTTGAGCTTTGACTACCATCGCGCAATTCTTGAAATAACTTCGATAATTTTACATCATGAGTCGTAGCAGAGGCGATTTCCTTGGCTGTAACGGGCAAGGCCTCCAGTTGAATCTGGCAGATCCTTGTGGGCATATCAATTTGAGCTGGATTAGCCACTGCTACCGGAAAACGGGAACAAAAATCCGCATTCGCGTGATCTTCAGATTTACGAAATTTCAAGGTATACGAAAAATCTTGTAAAAACAACGCATAGTGCAATAATCTGGTGGCACTCAACGACGGTTTGGCTGAATGGGCTGCGAAGATCGATTGTAACGGTTTGCAGTCAGTTTGCAAGACAAAATGTCGACCGTATAAAAAATCGAAAAATTTCCGAACACCCCAATATATAGCCAGTGCTTCCTTGTCTAATTGCGAGTACCGTTCTTCCGTTGCAGTTAACGTTCTTGAAACGAATGCGATAGGACGTTCTCCCGATGAGTCGTAATGGCTTAAAACTGCCCCAATCGCAAATGGGGAGGCATCGGTAGCCAATATCACTTTTTTCTTTGGATCAAACGGAGTCAAAACCCTTTCCGAAGTGATCTCCTTCTTGATGAATTGAAATGCCCGTTCACATTCGTTGGTCCAAATAAATTTCGCTCCTTTCCTTGATAACAAATTGAATGGGCGACAGACTTCGGATAATTTCGGGAAAAATCTACCGTAATATCCAACGAGACCAATAAACGATTTCAATTCGGTAACATTTTTTGGTCTTGGGGCTTTAACAATGGCATCGATTTTTTCGGAAGTTTTGTGAATCCCTTGGGCGTTTATACGATAACCTAGGTACACCAATTCATCGGTTAGCAATTGGCATTTATCCCGATTCAACTTGATATTATTTTCCTTGCAAATTTCGAAGAATTGGCGAATTCTCGCTAAGTGTTCGGCTGCGGTACGAGATGAAATTTCAATATCGTCAAAAAAAGCTTTACATCCACAAATACAGCGTACCAACTGATCAACGAACCGCTGCCACTTAGCGGGAGCTGCTTGAGGGCCGAAATATAAACGACCGACACGAAATAGTCCTTTCAATGTATTAACGGTAAGAATTTTGGAGGTCTCCAAGGTAACCATTAAATGCAGGTATGCGTCGCGAATATCGAATTTTGAAAAAAATATGCAGTCACTGAAATCGTTCATAATATCTTGGACTGGTGGAATTGGATAATATTCCGGAACTGCTTCACGGTTAACCGTAACGCTATAATCACCCGCTAAACGATACGATCCATTTGCTTTACGTACCGGAACAATCGGAGTGGCCCAATCTGACGAATTAACTGGGAACCAGATCTTTTCCGAAACCAAATGGTCAATGGCTAAATTCACATCGTCGCGTATTGCATAAGGAACAGAGCGCGGATTGCAGAAAATCGGTTTTGCATTTGGTTTTAACGTAATCGACACCTCAACATTAGGGACGCAACCAATTCCATCGGTGAAGATTTCTGGAAACTCGTCTACCAATTTCTCCACTTCTACGCGTAAATTACTCGTAACTGATGTCTGATTAACCGTGGCATCAACCGTCTTACCAACGAAAGACCGAGTATCGATGTTCAGGGGATAAATCCAGTCGCGACCCATAATGGTATCGAAATCGCCCTGGACAACTCGAATGCATTTCCGATAAGAACGGCCTTGAAAATTCACTTGAACCGCCAATATGCCAGCAAGTTCAAAAGTCGACTGTGTATACGATTGAAAAACACGAGTAGCTTTTCGAATTTTCTTGTCCCAACCGTATAACTTACAATTCGCCAACGACATAAACGTAAAGGGGGACCCCGAATCGGCTTCAAATAAAACTTCTTTTCCCTCTACCACCAAAGGAATCATTACTTTGGGCGGAGGAGCCTCGGTGTCCGAAAGACTATTTTGAGCACATTTAACTTGAAAAATATCGACGACAACTTGCTCAGGCGCGACTCCGATATTTTTAACGCGACTATTTCGAGGCGATAACGCGGCGGCGCGAATCTCATCGTGAGATTTTCCACATACATTAGCCAAATGGCCCGATTTTTGGCACTTATGGCAAGTAGGGTCTTTAAAACGACAGTCTGGTACTTTGTGGTTTTTACGCCCACACCGAAAACATACATCGACTGATTTAACCTCCTTTTCATCCTTCGCTGAAGAACCACGATTCACTTTTTTATTTGGTTTAGGTTGCCTACGTTGAACCCTTTCATTAACCTTGTGAACGGCAGGAGAATTTTCTTTCGACGTTGAAGGTTGCACTGGAGTAGTCGATGATGCTGATAAATTTGTTAGACCCTGACCCGTCAACTCATTTCCGATAGCCTTATCAATAACTTGCTGTAACGTGAGATTCGGAGTACGTAAATAATAATTCTGAGCCTCTTTATCACGAATTCCAAGAATAATTTGGTCTCTTAGCTCTTCATTTAGGCGTAAATCGGGATCATGAGCTGCTGCGGCAGCACCAGCTGCAGCAGGTACTGGAGCTGGTGTTGTGAAATCACACGTTGCCGCCAATTCACGTAGAGCAGCTAGATAAGAATTGAAATTTTCATTATCTGCCTGGAAACGCCGCCGAAAATTAAACCTTTGTACGATGACCAATGGTTGCGGATTAAAATGCGTTTCTAATAATCGTTGAATTTCAGCAAAGCTCCTTTGTGATGGTATTTTAGGTAGAGATAGGCGTTTCAGAGTACCATATGTCTCTGCTCCAATACAAGATATTAAATAATTTACCTTGTCTGTGTCTAAGATTGATTCGGCAGCTATGTGGGCAGTGAAACGTTCGAACCAGTTGATAAATACTTCGCGAGTCGAATCATAATTCTCAAAACGCGCCGCCGCCATGTAGATAAGTGGCGAGATAATTTCGCGATCATACAGGGCAACGAACTAGACAAACGCACTTACACCACTGCTAATAACACACACGAAGGTAAAACGAATCCTCGTCGCCAGTTATTACGATCTTCATATCGATTATTCAATTAAACAATTACATTTTTAATATTTTTATTACAAACAAAACGAATACGTGAACATTACATAAACATTACAGAATATTACATCATCTGATGATAAGGCGAGTATCCAGCCGAACTGGATCGCGAAAACAACGATGACGTCGCGAGGGAGGGGCGTCGACGATTCGACACGTCGACGAACCGAACTCGATGATCGTCACAATTAGTCATTCTCAAAAAACAAATGTAAACTTACCGCTGGTGCTGGTGTTTATTAGGAATAAATAAAAACAGATTTGGATACCAATTGGAAATATAATTCGAAAAATCATTTCGACTCGAGCATAAAGTACCCAGGTATCTATTTTTAAAGCAAGTTAATATCAAAGCATTTGACTCATTATTTCGATTAAAAAATTAGGCAAAATTTAAACAAACAGAGAGAAAAATTTCAAAAAATTATATGATCGTTTAACAAAAAGTAAACCGCAGAAGTTGATTGTATGTTCACACACTTGTTTAGTTGAAAGAAGAAATGAAACGATAGAAGTACGAAAGTAAGAACCGAATTTCCTTGAACATGAATACTAAACTGTGGTTCAAGAGTATCTATAAGACTAGTATTTTTTTTTGATAATTAATTTCGAACATCGCATCTTTGTCGTCGTAAATGAATTGATTTGAATATCGCGCCAGTCAACTACGTGTTTTCTAAACGTAGTTTAATCGATGCAGTGTTGCGAATGAGAAAAGTGATGCAAACAAAAGACCTGTTGAACTTACATACATTGATCTTTGGCCCCCAAAACAATTTTTATTTTTTTTACTGAAGAAGCAAACCTGTTTTATTTGTTTTTGCAGTTGAGTTGGGTATATTAAGTTACCTAAGTATTAAAAAATGATTTTTAAAATTGAAAATTGTGTATTTTGAGTATATCCTTCAAAATTGGAAGAAAAATTTAATAATCACTGCAATCGGTTTTTTCTAGTCGTAGGAATGTATTATGGTCTCTCAAATGAAAATTCTTCCAAGAAATGTGAAAAACACATGAAAAAATGGCAATTTTTAAATGCCCTCCATTAGATATGAGTGAAAAATTACCAGAAATTATTTCAATAGGTACCATAACAGAATGAATACTACGACCATTCTCAGGAATGTTTGCTCAAAAATATGTAATTTTTCTATTTTTTGAGCTAAATTGAAAAACCATGGAAAAAATTCTACTTTTCAACCCCCACCAAGAAGGGAATGAGAGTCAAAAACTATCAACAATGGTATTTTTCCACGAATATTATTAAAAAAATCATGTATTTCAATTTTTTTTTCAATTTTTCAGAATTTTTTGAACATTGGTAGATTTTAAGATCCAATGGGGAGTGGTAAATATGAAGTCAGGGACGTGAAGTTTTTACCACTTCGTTTCGAGTCCTCGACGCAATTTCTATACTACCCTCGGATTCAGTTTACGAGAAAATATGGAATGACCGTCCTTTTTCTCTCTTTTTTTTTCAATTCAATTTGGGAAATTTTTAATTTATTTTCCTTTTTTTCAGAATTTCGAAATTACTTTATTTCAGATTTTTTCAGAATTTATTTTTTGATGCTCTTTATTACTATAAATTTGTTTTTAAACGATAATTGACTTGAAATTAACTATTTTTTGATATAATTATCATTAATATATTTTTCTTTGTTTTAGGTGACTAACTTGCCGAGTATCTATTGTATAAAAAGGCAGATATTAAATTTGGTGAGTAATTTTTATATATTTCGAAATAATTTAATTAAGGTACATTACATACATACTTTTTATTATAAATGGTGTATTGATGAATAGATGAAAGGAATTCTTCGTTACATTTTACGACAATAATGACGAGTAATCGATTTTTAATTAAACTGATATCTCGTTGAATAGTCCAGGCAGATAAGAGGAAAAATGTACCAAACCCCCAAAAATTCAATCCTGATTTTTTTTTTGGCGTTTTACGTTCGTAATGGTCCACTACACAACATACTGAAATGGATACCCCATAACCCTCCGCTAACCCCAAGGAAGGGGTAAATGTCAGCAGAAACCCGGTTTTTCGTGAATATCTCCTCAAATAAGCCTGAAAATTTAAAAATAGTTATGAACAATCTTGTTCTACGTGTAATTTCCTATACTAAAGAAAGTTTTTTTTTTTCAAAAACACTGACTTCCTTGACCAAAATTTAAGGGTAAAAAACACCTATTTTTCAACAATTTACAGTATTTTTTGAAAAAATCGAAACTTTTGTGAATATCTCCTCAAATAAGCCTCAAAATGGAGAACTGTTTATGAACAATCATGATCTACGTGTAATTTCCTATCACACAGGTTCGTTTTTTTCCGAAAACACCCACTTCTTTGCCCAAAAATTAAGGGTGGAAAACGCCTACTTTTCTAATATTTCTAATATTTTGGAAATAATGGAAGTACGAAGTTGAAAATATCGTTTTTGAATTTTTACGACACAAAGAAATGTTTCGCATCATCAGTAATAAGCAATAACATCGCGTTTAAAGTACTTTTTCTTTCCACAACCTCGATTTTTAAATGCAGTATTCAATAACCTCCCATATAATTAACAGTAGAGGTTGAAATTCTTGCGGTGATTTTTTTTGGAACACCCTACCAGGATTTATAAAAAAAATTCTTTACTGGTATAATTTTGAGTAATTTTAGCTTCTTATTTTCATCATTTCCAAAAATACTGTAAATATTGGAAAAATAGGCGTTTTCCACCCTTAGTTTTTGGGAAAATAATTGAGTATTTTCGAAAAAAAAACTAACCTGTCTGATAGGAAAATACACGTAGAATATGATTGTTTATAACTATTTTTTCATTTTGAGGTTTATTCGAGGAGATATTCACAAAAGTTTCGATTTTTTTCAAAAAATGCTGTAAATTGTTGAAAAATAGGTGTTTTTTACCCTTAATTTTTGGTCAAGGAAGTGAGTGTTTTTGAAAAAACAAAAAAAAATCTTCTGATAGGAAATTACACGTAGAACAATATTGTTCATAACTATTTTTCAATTTTGAGGCTTATTTGAGGAGATATTCACGAAAAACCAGGTTTCAGCAAACATTTACCTCTCCTCTGGGGGTAGCGGAGGGTTATGGGGGGTGTCCATTTTAGTATGTTGTGTAGTGGACCATTACGAACACAAAACGCGAAAAAAAAATCAGGATTGAATTTTTGGGGGATTAAATTCTAAAATGACTGGACTAGGAAAAAAGTTGACAATTTTTTTTTTAAGATGGATATATTGTTATAGTGCTTAAGGAGGGGGAATAGAACATCAAAATGTGATACTAAAAATTCAGGCCAAAATTTGATGATCAAAATCCAGCTGAAATCATATAACCTAACATGTGATGTATGAAAGGTACTGAAGTGATTTTTATGTGCCTTTTTTTTTTTTTTTCATACTCATATCTGAAAAAAATGAATGTTACAAAAAAATGAATTTGTGATTTATTGAAACATTTTCTTATCGTTAAAAATGTTACTTCAAGAGGTACTTTTTGTGGAAATCGTGGAAAAAATAACTTAAACATTTATGAATATAGGTAAACATCAAATTTTTTGAAAAAGCTTGTTCTCTCATGGGAAAGTGTTCATAATTTTTCTCTATCTCACTGGATTTTTTTCGATCTCGTTTGGCCATTGCTACATCAGTCCACCAACTTGCTCTTCCGTCAAGGCCATACTATATTCTGAATCCACGATAAATAATACGCCACCTTCGTGTACACTCCTGGATCTTCACCTCCACAAATCGCAGAACCGAAAGAAGTGATTCCAAGTATGTCCCACATGCAAGCTTGCTTATTCATCGGTATTTGCAGAGGTCCTCCAGAGTCACCCTGTTTGAAATAAAAAATCATTTAAAAAATCAGATTCATTAGGTCCTACGAATGTCATCTGTTTAAAAAACTTTTTCCTCCATTCGAAATCCAAGAAAAGTAAAAATTTCAAAATTATCTAGAGAAAGTTGAGATTTTTCAACTTTTCTTGAAAGTTCCATTGCACATTTATTAGAAAACAAAATTCTAGGTAAGTAGGTACTATTTTTTTCATCCTCTGATTTGAATTTTTGTTTTGAAGGTGGAATTGTTCGAAAGGATTTCCAGCTATCAAAATGTTTATTAATCTCTGCGGATATTTATAGACAAAATGCATGGCATATTGAGTACATTTCAAAAAATTGTACTTTTTTCATTCAAGAAATACTTATGTCTTTGGAATATGAAATTAAAAATTTTGAAAATCCGTACCAAAATTTTTACTCGAAAAAATTGGTTTTATAAAATTTGTGTAAACATCAATAAATGTATCAAATGGAGCAAGCGAAGGCCAAAATTGTTTGAAATAGGTTTGGGAATATTGTTTCTAAAAATTTATTTAATTTGCTGCGCATAATTTTTGAGTACTTGGCAGCAAAAAATACGTATTTTACGATCACTTTCCATAACGAACGTATCGGAGGCTTTTCCTGTAAAAAAATTAATGAATTGCGAATTTTTTTTCTACTTGCCATTTCTGATAATGTGATCCTTTCTAAAGAACTTTTTTTTCGGCTATAAAACAATAATTCTGACATTTTAGAGGTCGTCAGAATACATTCGCGAAATGAATTTCGTTTCTGCAATATAATTTTTCAACCCCTGCGTGTTTGACTAACGTTTTCCTTTACGTTAATAAAATTGCCTAACCGGTTCGCCGTAAATAAACGTTCATGGCTCATTCTATGTCAACTCGACCAGGTTTTGACCTTGGGTCTTCCGATTTCGCTCAAATTTTTTTTACGAAATCTCCTCGATGGTCTAATGAAGGAATTGTCGTCATTCCGATCCTAAACCTTAAGGGGGCGGGGGTGGCCCTTGTAACTTTCGTATAATTAGGATTTTTTGCGAAATGGCTCAACTTTGAAGGAGTATATCTCGAGATTGATTAGGTCTAAGATGAATCTGTTCATGCTTTTTTGTAGAGAATTGAAAGGAGATTCAAAATTGATAATCACTTTTTGAAAAGTTCAAAGTTGAGCTTTTGTGATGGAAGCTCAACTTTCATGATAAGTACAAAAGATGAAGGGCCCCATTAAAAGATCTGAAAAAAATTATTATGAAGAGAACTTTTTATGTATTTTTCAACTAATTACTTTTCAAGATGGGATCTCAATACTCCTGGGGGCACACGGGTCCTAAATTTTGGTCAAAATTCAAAAAAATGGAAAAAGTGAAGTAATATATCGATTTCTACTAATTTGAAGGCGCTGAATTTGAATATGTGCTTAGTTTTTTCATTCGACCCCTCTGAACCCCCCTATCAGCCCTTAATGAAGTCAAAATTCAAAAAAATTCAAAATAACGTATGACGTGTCGTTTGTTGGGTTTTCGAGGGCGCTGAGTTCGAATATTTGCTTATATTTGAAATTCGACCCTTTGGTGCGCCCCTAGCCCCCAATTTTGAAAAAGCACATGCAAAAAAATGGAAATAGCATGTTTCATATCGATTTCTACTAATTCGATGGTCCTGAGCTCGATTATCAACTTATTTTTTCGATCCGCCTCCTTCGTTCCCCACACTGACTCCAAAATTACTAAATAATTTAAAAAATCAATGTGTTTTTTCAAAATTGGGGGCTAGGGGCGCACTAAAGGGTCGAATCCCAAAAATAATCAAATATTCGAACTCAGCGCCCTCAAAAGCCCAACAAACGACACGTCATACGTTATTTTTCATTTTTTTGAATTTTGACCTCAATAGGGAGCTGATAGAGAGGTTCAGAGGGGTCGAATGAAAAAACTAAGCACATATTCAAATTGAGCGCTTTTGAATTAGTAGAAATCGATATATTACTTCACTGTTTCAATTTTTTTTAAAGTAATTAGTTGAAAAATACATAAAAAGTTCTCTTCATAGTAATTTTTTCAGATTTTTTAATGGGGCCCTTCATCTTTTGTACTTATCATGAATGTTGAGCTTCCATCACAAATGCTCAACTTTGAACTTTTCAAAAAGTGATTATCAATTTTGAATCTCCTTTCAATTCTTTACAAAACAGCATGAACAGATTCATCTTAGACCTAACCAATCTCGAGATATGCTCCTTCAAAATTAAGCCATTTCGCAAAAAATCCTAATTATACGAAAATTACAAGGGTCACCCCCCGCCTCCTTGAAGGATTAAGATCGGAATGACGGTGATTTCTTCATTAGACCATCGAGGAGAACTCGTAAAAAAAATTTGAGCGAAATCGGAAGACCCAAGATCAAAACCGGATCGAGTTGACATAGAATGAACCTCATCGTTATCTACAATCCACCAACTTTCCCGATGAATTGCCAACTTACCGCGCATGTATCCCTGCCATTAACTGTATCTCCAGCGCATATCATGGATTCTGGATAATAACTGAAACCAGAACTGTCTACGTTCACATTATACGTTTCATTGCATTGCTTTTCATCGACAATCGGGATCGTTGCTTTTAATAAATGCTCGCTTCTTGCTTCAACTAGTAAACAATGTAGTTTTCAGGATCAGAGATTCGCAATATTGAAAATACTCATATTTAATATATTTTTACCACTGCCCGATAATCCCCAACCGGTAATACTTGCTTTAGTATTGACTGGAATGGAGGTTGACGTATGCAAGCAAGCAGGCCTCACATAAGGGCTTATTTCAACCGTTGTGTTCAACTCGTAAAGCGCAATATCGTGCAATTTCGATTCTGGTTTGAAATCTGGATGTTGGTAGATTTTTTTTATTTCGTAAATAGCTGGTTTAGCTTCATCTTTTTTCGATTCAATGTCGAGGTCACCTAATAGAACCCATCGTGCTGGACCTCTGCAGAAAAAAAAACATTATTAGGGTACTTTTTGTAGATTTCCTAATTTTTCTTTTTTTTTTAAGCACATAATGAAACTCATATCTCAACTAACAACGGAGTGTTACCGCATCGAGCCAAACTCAAGATGAATTTTTCGCTTATTAATGAACCTCCGCAACCCCACTCGACCTTTTTGAAGTCTGTTCCGTGTCCAATCAGAGCCTAATTAATCATCATTCATTCAGAATCAATGATAATGGAAATTAAAAAAGTGAAAAATTAAAAATGCAGCTTGAAAGATTACCATATGAGGGTATTCTTTTGGCTTGGCCTTTGTTCCCGCGCTGATTAGAGAAACTACATTTACGCAGTCCGTTGTATTATGCCAGTATCCTGGTTTCGTGGCCATTGCCGGGTACCATTTTTTTACGTTTCGATATTCCGCGTATTTTTCGCAATCTAAAGAAAATTAATCATCGTAGTTGAAAATATAAAAATATAATTTTTACATGGTAAATCGTGGCTTACCCACAGTTCAATTGATACTTACTTTGTAAAGCTATAGCTGCGGCATCTTTTGTGCCCGACGTTGTGTCCGGATTTTTAGTTTCATGTACTGCTTCGACTTCATTATATTGATTTGAAAAAAAAAAAACATCAAAAGCATTGATTTTTTTTAGAATTATATTTTGAAATACACCTATTGATTTGATTTGATGGCTTATTGAATGGCTTATGTACATTTCCAGGGTGTCCACTTTATGGAAAATAAAATCTGGATAAGTCAGGGAATTTCGTGTCTGGAAAAGTCAGGATATTTTGTGGCTGGAAAAGTCAGGGAATTTTGAAATTTTTGCTGGAATTTTTTTTAAATCCAAAAGAAAGATAAATCATCTAGAAATTGTTTTTTGCTTGTTTTATTATAAATAGGACAACCCAAAATATTTATTTAAATATTTTTTTGCAGCATTCCGATTACAAAAGCAACAAAATTATTTTCCGTTTCAGAAAATATTCGAATATTTTGCCTAAAAATTTCATATTTTCACACATTCGATTCCTATTTGAATATTTTCGTCCAAAATTACTGCATATTTTACGATTTTTCAAAAATTTTTGAATATATTTAAATATTTTAGGAATTTTTGCGTTTCATGTATGGCAACACTCATTTTAGGTAAAAAAAATGACAGATTTAAAAAATGTAACTGCTGATTTTTTTGATTTTTTGAATGAATTTTTGATTATATTATAATAATTGATAATTGATAAAAATACAATTTTGATTCAATCATTTGCCTTATTTTGTGAATAGTGTTCCCAATTTATAAAAGATATCAGTGATATCGTTATTTTTAAGTAGCGCTTATCAAAGCGAGTAAAATGATACCTACACATATTGAATTCGAATATATTTTAATATTTTCAGGATATTCGAATATTTATGGAAATATTTTACCTCAAAATTTCCAAATATATATTGAATATTTTACCTAAAATATGGCCATATTTTGGGTTGCCCTAATTATAAATTTTTCAAAAAATTTCGCCCTCGTTACGCTCGGGCCAGATTGTTACATATCTTCACTGATTTTTTTATTCCTCATTTTTTCATGATCGTGATAACCAAAAAAATTGATTTTTAAATGTTTGTCTTTGTCTATTAACTTATGATTTTTTTTTAAAAATTATTTGCCATGTTCGAGGTTGGTTTACACCTCTTCTTTCTACAGAATCCATTAATTTTTTTTAAAACGTACTTTTTAACGAAATGTGATGAGAAAGGAATACCATGATGCTCTTGACTACGTTGTTGAAAAAAAAAATGGAAGGGAATGGAAGGGAATTTTAAATTATTGGTCAAGGTTTGAAAAACTTCACTGTGGAAAAAGTGACGAATTTTCAACTTTTGAAGGTCTTTATTCGCAAAAATTTTCGCCCTCGCTTCGCTTGGGCTCAACAAATTCTATTCTCTTATCGAAATAATCGATATTTTACCCTCGATTTTTAATTTTCTGAGGCAAGCCGAAAATATTGCAAGGGCTCCCGTAGAATGTATGACTTTAAGACACGTGTCTTTTTAGGGTGAGAGGGGTGGAAGGAGTAATGAATTGTGAAGAAAATTTTGAATTTTGAGCTCGGAAAAATGCGAACTTCAACTCGCATAATTTGGTAGACATCCTGACATAATTTGTTTCATTTTTCAAAAATTTATACAATTTTGCTTTAAACTAAAGTTTTTCCTTTTTATTTGAAATTTTTTTTGTTATAAATTCAAGTTCTCAAGGTTTTTTGAGTGGGTGGTGGTGGGGGGGGGGGGGGGGGTTAAGTGAAAACTTTTTAGAATTGAATCTGAGTCTTTTTTATAGCCGGAAAAAGAAATATCTGAAAATCTCGTAAGAAATAGTGATTTAAAAAAAAATTCGTCAACTATGAACTTCGATTCATTCTGCACAATTTCAGCAATTTCAGGTGGTGAGTACATCGTGAAAAAAAAATTAAGAACCCCCTTCTTTATGCTTCTATGTTTAGGGTCTGGAAAAATTCAAAAAATTGGTCTGTAAAATCTGGAAAAATCAGGGAAAATCACTTCTAAAATATTGAGGACACCCCGATTTCCAATATTCAATTGTCCATTTACTTACGTACTCAGCATCCCACTACGTAATATTTTTCATTGATAAGCATATCTGCAGATTTTTGAATTATGAATAAGTTTTTTTCGAATACAAAGATATGATTGAGAGATTGACTAGTCAAGATTGCATTTTCCATTTCAAAATAAATTAGGCATAATTATAAGTTTTTAATTTTTCCAAATAAACAGATGAAATAAAAAAGAATTTAGTTCAATCTCTGGTTTCTGACTATCAAAACTTTTAGTTATAAAATCTTGGGTAATTGAAAAGTCAGATTAATTTTATAGGAATTGAAACACTCAAATTTATAAATAGTAATTTGATAAACTTACCAATCACTTGCAATACGAATAGGCTGGTAAAAATGCTAATAACAGATCCAAAGTGAATTATCATTTTGAAGCAATTTACGCGGTATTATTTTTGAAACTTGACTTTATTGAGTTATCTCAATTTAAATGAAAAAAAAATGTTTGAAAAAAACACACAGAAGAGCAATTTTATTCGTCAGGAAATAATATTAATTAAAAATACTTTATAAAAAACTAATAGAACAGATAACTTGGTAACATTTAGTCGAATACGAGAATTTGATGTACCTAAATACAAATTTTACAAACGAGTATGGAAGTAAACTAAAGTTGTTGTTGTTTTTTTTTTCCTTGACCATTGAAATTATTATCATCAGCTTGTTTTTCAAGATCATGGTATCCAACCGAGATATTTAAATTTTTTTGGTATGCCTATTATGTACGTTTTGATCATCGGTTGGCAAATGAAATAAAATTTTTCATCTTGAGAAATCAGCAAAAAAAAGTAGTTTTTAATTATGCATGTATTTTTATCGAGGAAAAAATGGAAAGAAATTTAGCAACTGAACATCGTGTTCGTGCAGTAAATTCAATTACGAGATGATAGTGCGAGGCGAAGAAAAATTTGGTATTCGTGGAAAACCCTGTTGGCTCTGATGTTTCAAAACAACTGTATTTCTGCGAAGAAAAAAAACTACTTTGCATGTTTTTCTAGTCAATTAACATTGCAATTTATGGATATTGCACCGAAGACCAAAAAACCCTCGGAACTGTTTGATTATTTATTTTTCATTATGAATACCGGAAGCCAACTTGAATCTTGAACTCAACTTCCCGTTTGGTCCATTAGAATACACCGCTGAGTGAAATTCGTACATTGTTACGTGTAATCGGAAAATCGAATACCTTGTTTGTAAAATTGTAAAAAAAAAATTTTAAAATTCGATTCTCTGAACATGTTGAATTTTATCTGTAAAACTTAAGTCTTATCTCAAAACTATGAAACGTGTTGGTCATAATTTTTTTGAACATTTTAAAAATGAGCAAAAAATTGTTTACTATGCTTACTAACTTACTTACAGTATAAATCAAATACAATAAAAATCAGCCAATAATAGGTACCTATTAAAATTTTTGTGAAAAATGTTGAGAATATGTCAACTCTGAATGGAGTCAAAATAGCTTGAAATGTTGTCAGATTTTCGAATTTGTGTGATATTTAAAAAAAATTTCATAGATAATTTTTAACCAGTGAATTTTCAGGAAAGAATTCATAAAAAAACAGCCCCAGGGGGGTTTAAAAAAAATGTTCAATGATTTTTTTTTCTTTCATGTACTTACCCAGTTCCTATTGTGCAATGTGATATTTTTTCAGAATTTTAAAAATATTACAATATCTTGAAAAACTTGAAAAATCAATTTTTCAAAATGTTTTTCGCTCATAAAATTGTCATTTTTGGTCGGAAAAATTTTTTCTTGTAATATGTATCTACCCCAAAGTAGGCACTTCACTTGACCCAATTTTAATTTTATTTCGTTTCTTTTTCGCGATTTTCGTAATTTCAAGTAAGTACAGCACAAGACTCAAAATTGAACATCTCACATTCTTTGTAATTATTACTGGAGGTTTTATAACAATTCCTGTTAAATAAATTAATTTATCATTATTTGGGAGGGTCGTAGTTTAATACAATGAACTACCCAAAAAGGAGAATTAAAGTATGTGCCACAACTTACCGTTTAAGTAGGTATAAACAAAAATTTTAATATTTTTCAGAATTAATGTTTTCTACAATTGAGGTAAGAATTTGCTGAAATATCGAATTCGATTGTCATCACGTTACTCCATTTGATTTAGATTGCTTAACAATTTTGACAATTATGTAAAAAAAGACTTAGATATTTGACACTAGTACGGGTTGCCACCGACCAAAAATGCCAAAACAAAAGTCCAGGAAAGATATATGTACAATTTTTGAGGTATACAATGGATTGGGGACCTTTTCCCAAACCCAAAATTAGCATTAGATTTTTGAGATCGAATTTCAAACTCACTCCAGGGGTTTCCAAACACTGGCTTTTGTTACAGTGTCCTGCTTTGAGGTTCCCTAACTTTATTTCGGTTTTTGGCTAAAAGCCTGGTGATTCATGACTGACAGAATGTAATGAATAGCTATAAAAATAGAAAAGTAAGTATATTTTACGAAAACGAAAAAGATTACAACTTATTCAATCGGAAAATTCATTCGCTAATATTAGAAAAAGTTTTCTTATTTCCTGTTTCCTTCATTTCTTGGGCACGTATCAATCGATTTCTGGTAATTGTTGAAAACTGATCTCACATAAATTCAAATTAACTGCATTTAATACTAATGTGTACTCGTATATCTGCGTATCAAGGCCAAACTATACTCTGAATCCAATCGATGTAAAATGCTACTCTGGTATAGACCCCAAAATCTTTTCCATTTCCACAAACATTGGGACCAAAAGAAGTAACTCCAACTATGTCCCACATACAAACTTCTTTAGCCACAGGGATTTGTAGCGGACTGCCTGAGTCTCCCTGTGTAAAAATCAGAGAAAAATTATTCGAGTGAAAGTGCATTCTATTGCGGGATTTCATGTACCGTAACTCTGGGTGTAAATGTACACTGAGGCAAAATGTACACGTCACGTTTTTTGTCTGTTTGTCGTCTCATACAGCGTGTTAGGATGAAGTTACGATCTCGTTCTTATTTTTTTTATGTACAGGAGCATTTTGAGAATCTATTGATGTGTGGTGATCAATATTTTGATGATGTTTAATGCCTCAATAAAAAAAAATCGAGAACGTGATTGAAGAAAAACACATTTTAAAAATAGGCTGCCGATTTTTTGCATTTAAAAAAATATATCAAAAAGTTGAGTCTCATAGTTGGAATACTCTGATAGAGTATAGTCTTGGCTACAATTTTGTGTTTGAATGATCAAAATCAATTTAGAATTATAGTCCAGTAAAATTAGCAAAAAAAATAGACCTATAGTGCAAATTGAGTTGGCAAGCTGAATTTTGGTATACTGGTCCATTTTAATGCCCTAAACACGAATTTAAGGTGTCCGGTCGCGTCCGAGGTGTCCATTCCCCGAAATTGTGGATCTTTGCCCCCCCCCCATCAGGTATTTGGGCCATATCTGCTAAAATATGGGTTCTAGAGCAAAAATGGGGTCTATGAAAGTATAGAGAATAGAAACATTTCAACAATTAAAAATTTTTAACACAATGGGGGGTGGGGGTGAGGGTGAGGGTGAACATTGTATGGGTCATCAAACAAAGAACTCAAAATACTACGGAACTTTATAGTGTAAATTTTCAATAGGAGTGATATTTAAAAAGGTTTGAATTGAAGGTAGTATAATTTTGGGGAGTGAGGGGTACACAGGTAGAGAAAGTTTGGAATTTTCTCTCCCTTGAATTAAAAAATTAATTACATTCTTGAACTCAGTAGGATTCAATCATATGGAAATGACACCAAGAATGAGCCTATAGCTTAATTTTGAAAATTGGGGGCCTGAACCCCTCTGTGGAGCCCCTTCTCCCCCCACCCTATAGGGTTTCGCGATGACCTACCGGGCTAAAAAAAAATTGTAATGGTATCCTTGTTCACTATATCAAATTTTGTCCTTCTATCATCATTCGATGTTTATTTGCAAATCTGCTACTGAGCTACCCCCTCTCTCTGCTTAGTTGTAGCTCCAGCCCCCTTGGCTTGGGTTTGTGCATATCATTCATAAGTCATCAGATAGGAAATTTGACGTAGATTAAGTTTCGTGGACCTCATTTTTGCACTGGGATCGATATTTTAGCAGATATAGCCAAAAATCAGATTTTTGGAGAAAATCCCCTCTCCTTAATCAACTATAGCTCCAGACTCCTTGAATTTTTGAATACCATTCAAAAGTCATCTGATAGGAAATTTGACGTAGAATAACTTTCATAGACCCCATTTTTGCTCTAAAACCCATATTTTAGCAGATATGGGCCATATACCTGATTTGGGGGGCAAAGATCCAAAATTTCGGGGAATGCACACCCCGGACGTGACCGGACACCTTAAATTCGTGTTCAGGGTATTAAAATAGACCAGTATACCAAAATTCAGCTTGCCAACTCAATTTGCATTATAGAATAGGGTGGATCGCGAAAAAAAAACATATCTCAGATTTCAACCAAATTCGCTGGGGTTGTTGGGTCATCATCGGAGACTACCCAAAAAATTTTTGAGCCCCCTAGGTGTAGAGGGAGGGGAGCTAGGGGCTCTTAAAGGGCACCTCCTTTTGAAAAAAACGCGGTTTTTTGTGTTTTTTAGCTCGAAAATATGGCGTACGATTCACGAAAGAGCACTAAAAAGGTGCGGTTTGAGTTTCTACACCCCCCTGAGCAATTGCCGCCCCTCGAAAATGAAAACCCATTCTGCTACCCGGGGGTCCAAAAGTTGCAGATCGCGAAATTTCAATGTTGTGAAATTGTATTTGGCCTCGAATTGATTACTTTGACACCGGACAATTTTATAATTTTTTTAAATAATTTTTACTGGACTATTATAGAAGTTACGATTATTTTTATGAAAAATGAACAGTAGTGAATTTATATCTTGAAAAATGTTATCATAAGATTTCACCTCACTTTGTGAAAATATATCAAACAATTGAGTGACTTGAAAAGAATAAGTCAAGTAGCTACAATTTTGTTTTTGGATGACCAAAATCGGCTTAGAAATACAGATGTTATGTTTTTTTTTGTGTAAAATCGTGGTAAAACGAATGGATGTGAAATCCCAAGTTACACATTTTCTAAATCCGCTATCTAAAGCTTACTGAGGTCAATTTACGTTTAATAATTTACCTCCCATATTAGGTATGAAATCGGAAAAATGTTCATTATTTTCATTTAAGTATTTTTTTTTGCATGAATTTCCTTCATTTTTAGGGGTGTGCATTTTCGCCCCAAAATCGATGTTTTGACTTATGATAATCAGAAATTTTCAAAAATAGGGGTTTGGTGATGGAATTTTTTTGTCGCGAGGTATTTGTAGCCAAAGGATGGGGAAGGAACGGGAGAAAAAGTTTCAGGTCGATATCTTTAAAATTGGCTTCAAAAATGAGAAAAACCCTCAAAATCCGTACATTTTACCCCCGAGTTACAGTATTTTACAACTTACTTCGCACGTATCGTTTCTATCTTTTAGGTCTCCGGCACATATCATAGTGTTCGAGTCAAAGCCATGAATAAGTTTAGACTTCTTATCTGCCGGGTAGGATATTTTGCATGCATTGTCATTCACAATGCTAATGGTCGCTTTTAATAAGTTTTCACTGAAGCTTTGAGCAGCTGCAAAATAAAAATTAAAAATTGTTAAACATTGTATTCACTCGAGAAAGAAGTATAAACTGAAATTTGTTCTTACTTGTGTACACTTTTCCCCATCCAGTGATACTCGCTCTGATACCTTCTGTTACATCAGTCATTGATGTATGCAGACAAGCTGGCCTTATATAAGGGCTCATCTCAACAGTGGTGTTCAGTTCGAAGAGTGAAATATCGTGGTAAGCAGTCGAATACCTGTGTTGCGGGTGATCGTAGATGTTTACAATGTCATAAATTACTGACTTGAGATTGTTCTTCTTTAATCGGGTTAGATCACCCAACAAAGCCCATTTTGGTGGACCTCTGCAAATGATGACAAAAAGGGGAGTAATAACGATTGAAACATTTCGTAAAGAGAACATTCATATCTGACTATCTAAAAAAGTTAAGAAATTGAAATTTTTCAACCAACCGGGCAGATTTTTTACCGCAAATTGCTGTACTCAAAATGAAACGTTCGCTGATTAGGCTTCCACTACAGTCCCATTGAGCATCACGGAGGCTCCCTCCAATCCCAATGAGTGCCTAAATGTAAACCAACGCGAATTTAAATATTTGTTATAATTTACAAATGACAATTTTAAATTATTTACTGAAATTATTCATCAGTCATTAGTATAGCCGGATTATGTCAAAAAAATGCTTCCGCTCGCACCAAATGTAAAAATCAATTTGACGATTGATTCTTAATCTATGTATTTAGAAAAAAATAAGCTTGAATGCCATTTTTGCCGGCCTCTCCCCCTCCGAGGGCCCACCCCCCTTTCTCAAAAATGCGCGTATCTCCTTTTCTATTCGGTGTACAAAAAAAATTTTCAAGTAAAAGTTCTGTCTTGAAAGCTTTTCTACATTTTTAGTCATTACAAAAATTCGCTTTGGAGCCACCCTTACGCCCTAAATCTCAAAAATGTACTTATAGAATTACTCAAAATCAATTTATTATCATTTATTATGGAAAATATCAAAGATAGCGAAAAATGTGTAGTAACAAAAAGTATTTAGAATAAAATTTCACATCTGAAAAGTTCATCGCAGTTCCCCCACTTCTCACCCCTAGGGTCAGCCCCTCCCCAAAATAGCTTTTGTTAGACACTATAAGAAATTTTTTGAGCCTGGGAGGTCATCACCAAGCTCCATAGAAGGGGCAGGGGGAGGTTCATTGAGAGGTTAAGCCCTCAATTTTTTTTGAAATTGGGTTGTCGGCCCTTTTTTGGTGTCATTTACATCTGATTAAATCCCGCTGAGTTGAAAAATGTCTGTATACTTTCAGGATTAAAGGGGGGGAGATGTCCCTCAAACTTAAGCAAACTCAGTTTTTCGTATTTTTTCGCAGAAATGTTTAAAAATTACATTTTTCTCAACATGGCACAACCAGCCGACCACCTTTTAGACCAGGGGCCAGCATAGGGGGGTACTTCACCCCCCCCCCCCCGCCGATCCTCCGGGGCATATTTTTTCTTGAAGGGGAGGTCCTAGAGAACATTTTCAGCGGTTGTCCTCAAAAAAAAAAACTGGCCCCAATAACAAAATGGCGCCCATTTTCATTGACCTACCCCCTCAAAATCAACATTTTCCCCTCTAACTTCAAAACGGTACGACTTAGGGGCAAAATGACCATGACAAAAAATGTTCTCCATAAAATTTAGAACATTTTACTTTTATTATGGACGTGTGAAGTTGCGGCGTTTGCGAGATACACATACGTGAAGTTGCGTGTACTTTTTAAAAAAGGCAAGAAAATGGCAAAGTTGGGTAAAAATTTGTGTCCAAGTCTTTTTCTCGAATGAATTGACACCGGACACGTCTCCAAGCAGCACCTCAAAATGTCCGAGCCCCTCGAGGACGCGAGGGCTAACCCCCCCCCCATTTTGTATTTTATTTATACACGACTCTATGAAAATGTAATTTTATTAAAACTTAAAATTCGTGTTGTATATCAAAGTTTAGGTTTTTGAAGTCGTAAAAAAAATTGAAGGAAAGTGTAGGCGTGGGAGGGTGCTGAAGTCGAAATTCACCCAACATATCGTGTAGCGGTGTAGTATGTCGTAATTCAGATTTTTGAGCTTGTAGAGTACGAATTTGTCAATAAAATGTTTTATTCTTGCATCCCCACCCCTCTTCCCACTACCTTGAAAAAAAAAATGTTATCGTCAGATTCGTAATCTACGACCTCGAAAACGTAGATTTTGATATACAACACGATATTTTTGATGAATTTTGATTTCAGCAACGCCCCACCCCCTCCCCATTACTTTCAATTTTTTTTTCACCATTAGATTCGTAATCTGCGACCTCAAAAACTGAACCTAGACTAGATTTTACCAACTTTCATCGCTTGATTTTCGACCATTTTGAGGGGTCTCCAGGACCACTGTGGCCCTGCCCAAAAGTTTTTTAAAAAAAAGGTTGAAGGGGAGCGGCACAAATGTCGGGAATAGCAGCACAAACCGGCACAAACGTAGCACAATCCTCCCATATGTGAATCACCTCCCTCCGTTCAATGAGCAGGGCCGGTGATATGGACCTGACTGAGGGTTTAATTCGCATCAATAAATTTTTAATAAAATTACATTTTCATGGAGTCGTGTATGAATAAAATACAAAATGGGGGGTGGGTTTAGCCCTCGCGTCCTCGAGGGGCTCGGACATTTTGAGGTGCTGCTTGGAGAAGTGTCCGGTGTCAATTCATTCGAGAAAAAGACTTGGACACGAATTTTTACCCAACTTTGCCATTTTCTTGCCTTTTTTAAAAAGTACACGCAACTTCACGTGTGTGTATCTCGCAAACGCTGCAACTTCACGCGTCCATAATAAAAGTAAAATGTTCTAAATTTTATGGAGAACATTTTTTGTCATGGTCATTTTGCCCCTAAGTCGTACCGTTTTGGAGTTAGAGGGGAAAATGTTGATTTTGAGGGGGTAGGTCAATGAAAATGGGCGCCATTTTGTTATTGGGGCCAGTTTTTTTTTTGAGGACAACCGCTAAAAATGTTCTCTAGGACCTCCCCTTCAAGAAAAAATATGTCCCGGAGGATCGGCGGGGGGGGGGTGAAGTACCCCCCTATGCTGGCCCCTGGTCTATTTGTTATGATTTTCGATCTCCATGGGCAGATGACTGCATATAGAGACCTTTTACAGCTTTCCATACTCCTACTCTGGAGTGAATTTTGGAGTCTAAATTTGCTAATATTGGGCCGGTTTTTTACATTTTTTGGTAAAAATTAACATTATTTGATTATTTACGAAATAATATTCATTGGTCAAAGTTTTTAAGATGTTCCTGATTGGTACAGGTTCAATGCAATAAATACAGGCCAAGAGATTTCATCACATAATCGGGAAGTAAATCGCTTGATAGCTGATAATGAATATTTTGATGTTCCTGAATCCGAATCAGTCAATAATTTTGTATTGAAGTCAAGTTCTAGATTAGGTAGGTATTGATCGTCAAATTGCTTTTTACATCCTGAGCGAACGAATGGCATAATCCGACTATACTACATTGTAATTTACCATATGAGGATATTCTTTTGGTTCTGCCTTTATTCCTCCAACGATTAATGGTACCTTGTTCACGCAGTCAATTGGCCAATCCCAATATGCTGCTCTATTTGCCATTGCAGGCTGCCACTTTCTCACCTTTCGGTACTCGGCATATTTTTTACAGTCTTGAGGAATAAAATTTAAGGTATAAATTATAAAATTTTATAATAATGATGCGTTGTACCCTTAGTTTAACTTCCAAAAAAAAAATTCTATAAAAGTTTGCGTTGAATCTTACTTTCTAGAGCTATAGATACAGATTTCCTTAAAGATGACGATGGCGGTTGATTTTTATTCAATTCTTCTTCAACTTCCTTGCGCACTTTTGAAATCCATCCTATGTGTTCAGCTATATCGGTAAATGCTGCAATGCCAGTTGATGTAGGCTGTTTTATACTAACGATGCCTTGAAGAAAGTAATAATCTTTTTTCTTGAATAACAGCCCTCCACCACTATCACCTTGGAGCACGCCAGGACCTTTGATGAACAATATGTTTGGTGAAATCACACTATGTGTACCTACCTAATACGTACCTCCGGCTCATTCAATGTCAACTCGACCAGGTTTTGACCTTGGGTCTTCCGATTTCACTCAAAAATTTTTTACGAGTTCCCCTGGATGTTCTAATGAAGGAATTACCGCCATTCCGATCCAAATCCTTCCGGGGGGGGGGGGTGGTTCTTGTAATTTTCGTATATTCGGAATTTTTTGCGAAATGGCTCAACTTTGAGGGCGCATATCTCGAGATCGGTTAGGTCCAAGATGAATCTGTTCATGCGGTTTTGTAGAAAATTGAAAGGAGATTCAAAATTGATAATATTATTTTGAAAAGTTCAAAGTTGAACTTTTGTGATCAAAGCTCAACTTTCATGATAACTACAAAACATGAGAGCCACATTTTAAAATCGGAAAAAATACTAGGAAGAGAACTTTTTATGTATGTTTCAACCAATTACCTTTCAAGATGGGATTTCAATACCCCCGGGGGGCACAGGGGTCCTCAATTTTGATCAAAATTCAAAAAAATGGAAAAAGTAAAGTAATACATCGATTTCCACTAATTCAAAGGCGCTGAGTTCGAATATGTGCTCAGTTTTTTCATCCGACCTCTCTGAAAACCCTATCCGCCCCCCTGATGAAGTCAAAATTCAAAAAATTGAAAAATAACGTGTGACGTGTCGTTTGTTGGGTTTTTGAGGGCGCTGAGTTCGAATATTCGCTTATTTTTGGGATTCGGCCCTTTATAGTGTCCCCTAGCCCCCAATTTTGAGAAAACACATGCAAAAAATAGAAATAGCATGTGCCATGTCATATCGATTCATACTAATTCGAGGGTGCTGAGCTTGATCATCAGCTCACTTTCTCAATCCGCCCCCCGTGCCCCACACTGACTCCCAAATTGCTAAAAAATTTTAAAAATCAATGTTTTTTTTTCAAAAATGGGGGCTAGGAGTGCACTAAAGGGTCGAATCCCAAAAAGAAGCAAATATTCAAACCCAGCGCTCTCAAAACCCCAACAAACGACACGTTACACGTTATTTTTCATTTTTTTGAATATTAACCTCATCAGGGAGGCTGATAGGGGGTTCAGAGAGGTCGAATGAAAAAACTGAGCACATATTCGAACTCAGCGCCGTTCAATTAATGGAAATCAATGTATTACTTCACTTTTTCCATTTTTTTGAATTTTGGCCAAAATTGAGGACCCCTGTGCCCCCCCAGGGGTATTGAGATATCATTTTGAAAAGTAATTAGTTGAAAAATACATAAAAAGTTCTCTTCGTAGTAAATTTTTCAGATTTCTAAATGGGGCCCTCATGTTTTGTAGTTATCATGAAAGTTGAGCTTTCATCACAAAAGTTCAACTTTGAACTTTTCAAAATGTGATTATCAATTTTGAATCTCCTTTCAATTTTCTACAAACCCGAATGAACAGATTCATTTTGGACCTAACCGATCTCGAGATATGCGCCCTCAAAGTTGAGCCATTTTCCAAAAAATCCCAATTTTACAAGAGCCCCCCCCCCCCTGAATGATTAGGATCGGAATGACGGCGATTCCTTCATTAGAACATCGAGGGAAACTCGTAAAAAAATTTTGAGCGAAATCGGAAGACCCAAGGTCAAAACCTGGTCGAGTTGACATGGAATAAGCCTCCGCCATTATGAGAGTGCATCGCGTTGACTATTCGTACCATTTTCAGATCCAGCGCAAAACTTATCAAAAGTAATGTATTGTTTGAAATTATCGGGTACAGTTTGCAAACAACGTTCATGACTTAGAAAAGGTAAATTGACTGTCACCAACATATCACTTGGCTTTCCGTTCTCGTCATTTCCCCATCCCACTACCTAAAAAACGAAAAAAAAAAATTAAATATATTTCGAAATCTACATAGGTACCTATAAATTGTTTGGAATGATTACTTTTCCCGGTGTGTCTTCTGCGGGGTATATACCATCTCCTAAAGCTACCCAATCAATACAAGCTGGCAGAACTGCTGAGCTTATGTCGAGTCTTTCTTCCAAAACCAAAATTACTATGTCAGCTTGGTAACCGTTCACTATACCAAAATAACCTTTATTGGAGTGACGTAACTTCTTGATCTGAAATTATTATTCGATAATATTTTACGTGTGCCGCTGTAGACTAGTCAATAGAGCGTTTTTGGAGGGCAGACCCAAATATCGGAGCCAATAGCGGGTTTTTTGATGAATATTTCCGGAAATGGTCCCCTAATCAACATACTTCGACACCCCACCCTCACACAAATTAGTTTTTGGCTTCTAATTAATTTTATTTGCATTCTTATGGAAAAATACGTCACAGACATTTTACTCATTATCAAATTCAGTGATGGGAAACTGAAATGATATCAGTTTCAGTTTTCAGTTTTGGTTTTCATTTTTTTCATCTTTTTTTTCTTTTACATTTGCTGAACTGTTTATAATTTATTTGAGGTGTTTTTTTTTAGAAAAAGTGACCACTTGATCACAAAAATAATCACTGAATCTGAATCTATATGAAATTATGTTTCAAATGAGCTATTAGTGACCTTTTTTGGTTTTTTTCATGCAAAATTGACGATTTTATTGTAAGAATTTGAATTCTTGTTGGAAAACACGTTTCAAGTTGAACTTTTGAAGTGAAAATTTTCAATTAAAAATTTACTCAAAAATATTTCAATAACGATGCTTTTCAGAAAAATCTAACCACTTCTACCAGATAAGAAATTTCATTTTCTACAACTTTGGTCCTCATCATTTTTGTCGTAGGACGCTTAGTTTTCTCAAAAATGCACTTTTTGGTAGCCAAGGCGCAAAAAACATGCGATTTTTCAATTTTCACAGAATTTAGAAAAGTTTAAGCTGCTGTAACTTATGATTCGTGATTCCTTCGAATCATTTTTGTGATTTATTGATTCGAAATTTTTGTCCTTTTCTAATCATTTTATGAATCATTTTTCTTTTTAATTTTCTTTCTGATAATTATTCTTAATTTTTTTTGTACCTATCTTAATATTTTTTTCCGAAATTTTTACCAAATTAATTTTTTGTTGCCTTTTTGTAACTCTTAAAATTTTTTCTTTTAATTTTTTCAACTTCGAATTATTTTCTCAAATCTTTCCTTACGTTGCATTTTTTCTGAGAATTTTAATTTTTTTTCACTTGAATTCAAAATTATTTTTCCAAACTAAGACTTTTCTCAATTTTTTTCAACTTTGAATTAATTTTTCTCATAAATTCTGAATTATTCATTTATTTATTTATATTGAAGATTTCTTTTAATTCATGAGGAGAAGGTTTGAGAAAATAATTCGAAGTTGGAAAAAATTATGAGAAAAAATTTTAAGAGTTGAAAAACGTCAACCAAAAATCAAGATTTGGTAAAGATTTCGAAAAAAATATCAAGATACGAAAAAAATAAATAATAAATTTCACGATTAAAAATTGTCAATGAAAAAAATTCTAGGTGGGAAAATTTTGAAGAAAATTTTGAAATAATGTGAAGTACCTAAAATTTTTCGGTGAAATTGTGTCAATCTGTGTAATAAGAAAATTTAAAAAAAAACTGAAACTTAATTGAAATTCATTTCAGTTTCAGTTTCAGTTTCAGTTTTCAATTTTCATAATTTCAATTCCAATTTCAGTTTCAGTTTTTCAATTTCAGTTTTAGTTTTTTTTTCAGTTTTCGGGTTCAGTTTCAGTTTCCCATCACTGATCAAATTCCCTACAAAATGAACGAACCATTTTCGTAAATTGAATAAGAGTAGAGTAGTGGCGTCCTGGAAAATATGGGTTTCGGGGGTCGACTTGAAATTTAGTAATAAACCTAAGATAAATCAACAGAATCGCATCCCTGCTGGCTTATGTTGAAATAGTAACAACCTATCTGCACATTTTCTCCCCCTCGATAAAAGCCTCACCCCTCCTATTCTCATAGAGGTACTGGCAATTGGCAGATGAAATTAGCATTAATCAACACAGTTGCAGTTGTATGGGCTTGGATTTAAACCGAGCAGTAACAACATCCTTGCCCATCCTATTACATCCCCCCCCCCCTAGAAATCAGCCTCACCACCCTTCCGACAATATTAAGCAAAAAACCCGCTGTTGGCTCCGATGTTTGGGTCTGCCCTCCAAAAACGCTCTATTGGCTGGACTACAGTAGATGTATGAATATCAAAATTCACAGACCAGGAATGTAGGAACACTGGGTACTTGCACGTACCTTGTGCGTTTTTTGAAAGACGTTATCCTTTGCATCATAATTTCTGGTTACTTTGCCAACAACAACTTCGTAATTAGTAGCGTTGCCACCTCTGGGAGAACTCTCTTCTTCGAAACAATGTGCAGCTGGAAACGGTATTCTTTTGTGAGATTTTTGTTCAATCTTTGAAAAAATCATCAGTTCTCAACGAATGGTACATTCAAACGTCCAATTAGTATCATATAATATTTTAATAACCTTCAAGTAGGTAGGTATATCCTTTAAGTAGGTACTCTCTCAATTATAAATCAGTGAAAATTACCGAAAATCACTGAGAAACAGTCAGAATTGCAGCACAGGAGAAAATCAGTGAACATTTTTTCACTGAAGTCAAATCAGTGAAAGAAAATCACTGGAAATCAGTGAAAATTCACTGAAAACTCAGTGATATTTATGAAATTCACTGAAAAATCTGTGAAATTCTTTGAATAATCAGTGAAAAATCACTATTTTTCCCGTGCTGCAATTCTGACTGTTTATCAGTGATTTTTCACTGATTCGAAATGAGAGAGTAGGTATATCCTTTAATATGAAGAATTGATTATGAAGTTTGCAAAAAAGGAAAAAAATCAACAACGATAATTCTTTTCGCGAATTTGAATTAGTTCTGGGTTCGCATGTACATTACCAAAAATTTGAGAAGTATGATTTTTTCGATTGACAGATGATTGAGATTAGGCCTGTACAGGTCGTTCAGACAAGCCATCTATATGTGATTACGTACCTGATACTACCAAATTCGAAGTGATAATTGTACCCCCGCAAATTAATATTTTTTTATTGTTATAAATCGCTACATGCCACGGAGAATCACCGAAACGTTCAGTAGTGCCTCCTTTGATTAAAGGTTTTGGATTTGGGAATGGTATTCCACATTCTGGAAATTAAAAAAGGAACATGGATCGTTAAATAAGTATTAATTGAGAAGTGGATGAATTCATTTTTTAATTAAAATGAATTTTCATACCAGGAGTGCACGAAAAAAGTATATTATCCCATTTTCCTTCACTGTTACATGTCATTTCCAAATAACTCGGTGGAGAACCACTGCTATATATATGTGTTGGCTTACACGAAGGGCGTACTGTGGTGCCATGAAGCAAGACTGTATTTCCATCGCAAAGTATGTTTATTCCATTGCGGAAACATCGCAAGTCTACATTCACAGGATTCAGGTTATCGCATATTTCTGAAAAATATTCAAATTGAACTTTTATCGGCCCGTTTTTCAAACGTATGCAGAGTTGCGGCGATCTTCCTAGGTTCACGCAACAGATTTCTTCGTCAATGTGAATTTTTTTCTCAAGATGTTTGTAATCCTTTGAAAAACGGTGACCAGACGTTTTCAAGCGTGCTTCCTACGATTTTATGGGTTGCGTATATTTTTTGGAAGTACAGTTTTGTTCTTAGAAAAAATCATAGGAAAGGCCATGTAGTGATTATAGTAGATACTTCTGTTTTTAAATTCTCTATTACCTATGTCTGGAATATCTTCACAATTTAAATCTAATTGTAGTGCTGCAGCTAGGTAGCTATATTAAGATTTTACCCTCCCTTCCACCATTGGTGACTAAAAAATACGATTTTCCTTTGAACTGGCTGAAAAAATTTTCAATAGCAATACTTCACTTTTCAAATGTCTTTTTTCCAGAAAAATTCGTCTTTGCTTCACTCTGCTACATGTATGTGAGAAAATTTCCAAAAAAATATATTCTTTAATTTATCCTTGAAAAAAAAAATGTCCAAAATGAAGTTATACTGGCCTCAGATCATTCCGAATACTTATAATTGAAATATGTATACCTTAAAAAAATTGTTTCTTTTTTTAAAATTCATTTCGGCATATTACATAGGTACTTAGACCTACTGTTTGTGTGGCAGTTAAGGGAAGGTGGGGCAGGATGGACCAGGAGGCAAGGTACAAATTCGCTTATTGTCGTCAGTGATGTGATTGAAAAAATTTTTCTGAGCAATTGGTGGATGGTATTCATTCGATACAAAACAGAAAAAAATCACAGACCTGACGGATTGCTTGTCTATGAGTTATTATTAATAATGTGATTTTACGTGATTTTCGTAAAATTCTCGAGATTTGATTTTTGTGAAATATCATGTTTTCAAGTTTTGAAAAAAAAATTCAGGTAATTTTTTTTGTATTCTACGTCCAATTACTTATCGAATGATGTATTTGGTTGGCACTTTTCCTTATATTTTCTTCCCAGTACATTGCGTTAAAGAAAAATAGTGCCAGTGGGGTAAGATGCTAACTGAAAATGGGACAGGATGCAAACATTGTTTTTAAATACGAATTTTTCGAAAAAGTCGCATATGGTATTAAAGATGGTTCAATTGGTATTTTTGTGATATTTTTTCCAGGATATCACATTTTTCCTTTAATTTTTAGATAGAATATCAAAAATATCAAAAGTTTGCCTGAAAAATCAGAAAATCAACTAAGGCTCCATAAATTATGAATACAAAGGTTTTAGCACTCATCTTTTCAAAAATTACGCTTCTATTTAAATCTGTAGTATCCACCTCGAATGTACTTGAGAAAATTTTACAAAAAAATTCGCGATTTTTCATCATGTCTTCACTGTTTGCATCTTGCCCCATGGCATTTTGGGGTGGGGCAGAATGTAAAAAAAAGTGAAAAAAATCAAAAAATTCTGTAGGGCTGAGGTATGCACTAAAATGGAATTTTTTCAGCGAAATGAAAGGTAAATGTTTGAACTTTGATTTGTTGCAAGAATCAGACAATTTGACCAATTTAACCAATTTGAATAGATTTAGCAGAACATTTGGCCTAGGTTGGTGCATCCTGCCCCACCTTCCCTTACATATGAGTATTTCGATGATAGATGGATATCTTTTTTTAAATAGCACAAGAGTTTATTTTGTTTTGGGAATGGAATGAAACTGAAAGGGGACGACAAGAATAGAATACCCATGTACTTCTTTTTCTAAACGCAACAATTTTCCCTACCTAAATGGTGTTTTTTTCTGTGAAAATAGAAAATAAGAATAAAACTTGAAGAAGTTTTCAATGAAATCCCGGTTTTTTTTTGTGTTTTAAGAAAAAAGTTACCATTTATAATGAAGATAATTACATTTGAAAAAAAATTTTAAAATGTCCAAAAACTGTTTTTTCTATGTTTTGAAATTTAGGTACGTTAATTTTTTATTCCTATGTATCTAAGAAGAATTTAAAAAAAAAAAAAAAACTAGGGAAGAAGATTTTTTGAAAGTTTCCATAACTAAGTAATATTTTACAAAACATGGTTGTATGCAGAGGTGGCAACTTGGAATTTTTTCATGTCTTGCCCAATTTTTTTTTCGAAATCCACTTGCATTCATCCAGAAATTATTCAAGGGAGGGGCTCAGAATTCTGAAAAAATAGGGAAGGGGTGAAATTTCAATAAAAAAAATTCAGTAACTTGTTATTTCAGTGGCGCTGGCATTCAGGGTTTGATAATTCATTAACGGATTTGGGCAAAGTAAAATTAAAAAATTACAGAATTTCTGTTATTTTTCACTGATTTTTCAGTCAAAATTATTGATTTATGATTTTATTCCGATAAACCGGGAATTGATTAGGAAATCAGTGATTTTTGACCGAAAGATCAGTAAAAAATCATCAATTTTTAAACTACCTAGAAGGATTAAAATACTGGCCGAGCGAAGCGAGGGCGAAATTTTTTTGAAAAATCATGTTTCAAGAGCAAAAAATTCACTTTTTTCACATTTTTGTAATAAAAAAATAACCTGTCCGAGCTTAAGGGAGGCTCTTCATGTCTTGCCCAACACCCCAACACAGCTCATGTCTTGCTCAAGCCTTTGGGTAATTCAATAGTTGCCACCACTGGTTGTATGTATAGCAAATAACGTCAGGTTTATAGATTTCCAAAGATAAAAACGAAGAAAGAAATTATTTTTCAAGGTTGGAATACGATAACCTTATCTAACGAGCACAAAAAAATTAGCTTTCACAGCTCCGCGCAGTCAAAAATCATTTTCATCTGTTTTATACCTATTTATCATATTGAATTTGTTATTAGGTAAAAATTGGATTTTTAAAGGTGTAGATTTTTCTGAAAAAGTTTGAATTGTTATGTTTTGGAAGCTCAAAATGCTACTGTAGGTTTTCCTTAATTGTTTTTTTATTCTTTTCTATGAATTTTTTTCATGTTTTATTTTTTAAATAACTTTTTACTTTGGTTTTAAATTTATTTTAATTGAATTATTTTTCATATTTTTTGCTCGCAGTATTGTTCGAGTTTATCACTTTTTCCTTCCATTTTTTTTTTTGCAATTTCATTCCGATATCCACCAATTTAAAAGCAAGAAAATGTAAATTTGAGGAAGGCATTAAAAAAATCCAATTTTGAAGGCCTTGTAATTATTTTTTCAATCAGTTTTTTCTCTTTAATTCATGCAAGCAGATTTGTTCATATTTTTTCATTCGATTTTCAAGCGAGTGAACTTGATATGTAATGAATTCATTAGATATCCTTACTGTGGCATCCATCAATTTTTGGTAGCCATTTTTTATTAAGGCAGACATGATATTCATTGTTTTCTTCTTCATCGCCCTTTATTTCTTTTCCATAACCAGAAGAACATTGGATTAACGCGGTGGTATGTTCTGAGACCAATCCATTTTCCGGGTTGCAAACCAACGATGTATTGGTGGGGCAAAAAAAAGTTGCATTTCTAGTATCCGAATGGGCTGGAATGGTACATGATTTACTGTTGCTGTAGAAGTGAAAAAATCATAACTGTGTTTTATTATTTAGTCTATAAGTAAACAAACTTTGGATAAAAACTGAAAGTATACCTATGTTCTCAAGAAAATTTATACTTTCTTATCTTATTTTTCAAATCCTTTTTTTTTCAGAACAATTTTATTGGTGAAAAAATGAAAGAAAAGGCATTGATTTGGGCAAATTTTATTGAAACTTTTCGTATTTATTTTACTACTTACTCAGTTGCTCTACTTTTCCTGAGTGATTGGTGGCTAGTTTCATCGCATAATTCATTAAGCTCGTCGGATCCATCAATGCATTGTTTTATACCATCGCACTGGTATGTTTTGTTAATACAAGCTCCATAGTGACATTGGAAATATTTTTCATTGCATCTTAATTTCAAGACGAATTACATGAAAATCCTTCAATTGAATGAAATGAGTGAAAAAAATTTGTAGGTTATAGGTACTAACGTTATATTTTGACACTGATCGTGATTTTCATCTGAACCATCTGAACAATCTCGTAAACCATCGCAAACGAATGTTTTAGCTATGCATCGACCATTTCTACATAGAAATTCCGAACTGAAAAGCATTGTTTTATATTAATGGGTAAGTGGTTTTAAAAAAGTATTTCAAAAAAAGCTCTAGAGGTGCTCGTATCAAAAATAAGTACCTCCTAAAAGAGGACCCATTTCGTTTTTTGTAATTATATTTTTTTACTCACCTTTTACAATTGTTAGTTTGTTCTTTTGGGATTTTCGGATTCGAAATAACTAACAATGGATGTGACACTGAAATGAATACCAACTGTGCTCTATCATTAACTTAACTCGAGTAAAATAATGTTCGTAAGACTGTCTAAGTAATCTAAATCATTTTTTTTTTTTGAATTAAGTGCAATCGAAAGGTACGAATAAATTTATAGTTTTTGATGTGAAAATGTTTTGGAGTACGATCATAATTTAAATACGTACTTTGAAGACAGTTAAAATTGCGGAGAGAGGATACCATAAGAATAAACGCGCCTAGAAATTATGTAAGGGAGGGGCTCAGATTTCGAGAAAAATGGGTGGGGGTTAAAATTCAATGAAAAAATGAAATAAACTGTTATTTCAGTGGGGCTGGAGTGTTAGGGTATTTTCAGTATAGGCAGATAATACATACCTACAGATTTGAGCGAAGAAAAGTTGAAAAATGACGCGATTTTTTGATTTTTTTTTGTTAAAATTACTGTTTTTTTTTTAAATAAATGGAGCATTGACTGATAAATTAGTAATTTTTGACCAAAAAATCAGCGAATATCACTAATTTTCAATAAAAATTAGTTCACTGATTAAAAAAACTGAATTTCTGCAAAATCAAATGATGATTTTTCTAATATAATCCTTTTTTTGTTGAATACAATTTTTTTCGGGTCGATCAGTCCAAAAATAGAAGGGTTCAGAGACCCTCTGGGGTCTGGGTTTTAGGTAAAGAGCTAAAATAACGTTAGAAATGGGTTTTGGAGGCCAAAAAACGTACATTTTGATACCCCATTCAAATTGTTTTCTTTATTCGCATTCCTGTAGGACTCCATCTGAGTTTTTGAAGAAAGAACCCCGGAAGTGACTTCAGGAAGTCCTTCACCCGAATGGGTTGGGTTTGGAGTCAAAATAACTCCAGAATTGAATTCTGGGACTTCGAATATCCCCTAGAGATCAATTTTCAATTTTTTCCCCTGAAAGTATCTATTTGGAATATTTTTATTAATTTTTCGTAGTTTTTTTTTTCAAATTTGATTTCCAATTTGATTTCGCTCAAACCCTTTGAGGGGGAAATATTTGGAAAATATCAAACACTCGGAGGAATCGAATGCCGCAAACCCGAAAATTCGTATGTACAGTACTTACTGTAATGACAAAACCAAATTATAATAACTGTTATGGGAAATAGAGGCAGATGGGGAAAATATGAGGGTATTTTTTCGTGAGTAATTTTTTCAATTTCTATGGTAATTCTTCGACGATAAATCGTATCGAACATAGGTACCATACAACGTTTCCGCGAGGAAAGTTTATAAAGGATTTCTGGTTGATTCTTACTTTCCGGAACTACAGGCACAGAATTCTTTGAAGGTGGTGTTTTTGCAGTTGACATTGGAGATTCCGAGGTAGCTGGTGGACGGTTTGTTCCCGAATTCTGATCAAGATACACACGAATTAGATTAGATAACATTAGGTACGAATTTATCCAATTTTACTAATTCTTAAGTTAAATGTCACCAATAAGTTTATTACCAACACAATCGCCATTCATGACTTGAAAAATGTTATCAGTTGAATTTGCAAAAATTCTGTCTTTTTTAATCAGTGAAATAATTTTCATTGAAAATTAATGATTTTTGACTCATTTATCATTATCAATCAAAAATTACTAATTTCTCAGTCAATGCTCCATTTATCAGAAAAAATCAGTACCTAGTTTTGACCAAAAAAATCGGAAAATCTAATTTTTCAATTTTTCTTCTCCCAAATCTGTAAATATGTAATATATCATCTGCCTACTGAAAATACCCGAACTACTCCAGCCCCACTGAAATAACACGGTCCTTCATTTTTTCATTGAATTTTGACCCCCTCCCCCCCCCCCTTCATTTTTTCTCGAAATCTGAGTCCCTCCCTTACTCAATTTCTAGGTGCGCTTATGGATATTACGAATTATGTGTAATAGTATATGGTACATAGGATGAAAAAAAACCACATCATTGGTTCAAAAAATCATCATAATAGTTGAAATAACCTTCATAAAATGGGTTGAATTGGGTACGAAAATTATTTAAATTTCGTGTAAATTCGACAATTTTTTAATTGAATTTTATATTATTGAAAAAAACCTGAAGAAACAGAACGTGAAATGTTGCAAATTTTATATCAAAACTTCATATTTTGTGAATTTTTGTGATCTTCGCGTAAGGAAGTACGTATTTTAATCTAAATATTTCCCAGGATTTTTCAACAAATACTTGAAATCATTTTGATGTAGTTACCTACGTTTAAGTATTTAGATTTTTTCGGACAATCTGTCTAATTTCATAAAATTCCTGTAGGTAATCTTATCATATTTCAGCCATGCTTTTAATATAATTTTAACAAATCTGATTAAAAATTTTAAGAGGGTGCTCTACGCTTTGCGGGAATTAATTCTGGCCTATCTTCAACTTACAAGGCGCAAACTCGAATTTTCGTTTTTTTGGATTATAAAGTGATAAAATGATGAAACAACGAACGAATATGATTTTAGAACGTAGAAAAAAGAAAATAAAAGCATTTGGAAGTTTCAATTGTCATTATAATTATTTTTATTGAACTTGAAAGAAACGCAAGATTTGATGACGGTTTTTGCAAGCTTTTTCGGCGACTATTGAATCAAATTTGATGAAATTTGGATATGTGATGTAAAATAACATTTCTGATAGACTGAAAGAGCCCTTTCCCCATTTTTCTCAAAATTTCAAAAAATATTCCAATTTTAATTTTTTTTTTCAATCAAAATCAAAAAAAAAGGCTCTTTCAGCCTGTCAGGAATGCTTTTTTATAAAACATATTAAAATTTCAACAAATTTGATTCAGTAGTCCCAGAGAATTCTTGTAAAAACCGTCATCAAATCTTACATTTTTTCTAAGTTCAATAAAAATAATTATAATGACAATTGAAACTTCCAAATGCTTTTATTTTCTTCTTTCTACGTTCTAAAATCATATTCGTTCGTTGCTTCATCATTTTATCACTTTATAATCCAAAAAAACGAAAATTCGAGTTTGCGCCTTGTAAGTTGAAGATAGGCCAGAATATTAATTCCCGCAAATCGTAGAGCACCCTCTTAATTACAATCGAAAAATTGACGAATCCCATTTTTATGATATTTTATGCATTATTTCAAATTCTAGAACATGGGTGTAAACCCGCGAAAATCGTTTTTGGATACAAGTTTTAAATTGTTGTAAATTTTACTCTGATCTATCCTAACTCGAAGTAAATTAATTAGGTAGTGCTTTTTTTACGATGGTTTTTTTGTTTTTCGATCGTGAATGAAATATTTTCTTTCTACCTATACGTACAGAAGTAGAGCTATTTCTTGCCAATTTCGAGTGACTATTTTAAAATTCCACAACTTGGTACGGCGTTATACGTAAACATGGGTTGAATTTGAGAGCTTGACCAAACATAAGTGTAAAGCGAAAAATCGCTAACAATTTGGGGAAAATAAAAAAATAGGCAAAAAATGTGTTGAAAAAAATAAGACAGATCGGAAAAAAAAAAAAAAAAAAAAAACAGAAAGCAAGTCGCCCAGAACGTTATCATGCCAACGAGAGACTCACAAGAAGTGTCGAGAAATACTGGTCCTGATGGTCGAATGTTTTTGACTTTTTACAAAACACGAACGTAGGTATACAGATTTTGTGGTCGAAAAGTTTTTAAAATTGCGAGAGGAAAATCGGTAACGTTTTGTGGCGCTACAATGGCTCAACAATATGAGTATAAAACTTTCCTGTTTTTTCTATCACAGCTTCGTAAAATTGCGATTTCTACGCAGCTCAGTGACAATTTTTGGCTGCTTCAATTTATAATAAGTACGTAATAGATTGATAAATGGATGCTCTGTGCTCACTAACCTGAGGGGAATTCACTCTGTTATCTCGAGTTGTGGCTTTGGTTGTATTTGGGGTTGCGGTTGTGGTCTGAAGTTCAGTGGTATTTTTATTCAATTCTTCTTCATTTTCCTTGCTCACTTTTGAAATCCATCTCACGTGATCAGCTATATCAGTAAATGCTGCTATACCAGTTGATGGAAGCTGTTTTATACTAACGATACCATGAAGGTAATAATGATTGTTTGTCTCAAATAACAGTCCAGCGCCACTATCACCTCGATGCATACCCGAATCTTGGAACAGAAAATATTCCAAGTGAATTCTCGTACATATGGACAATGCAACTATACTAGAATGTTTAAATTGCATCAACTATCTGCACCATTTTCAGTTCCCGCGCAGAATTTATCGAACGTAATGAATTGTTTGAAATCGTTGGGTACAGTTTCTAAACAACGTTTGTGACTTAGAAATGGCAAATCGACAGTTGCTAAAGTATTGCTGTAGTTGCCATGTTCGTTTATTCCCCATCCTACTACCTAAAAAATGAAAAAATTTGCAAAATACGTTTTAAAATGTAAATATACTTGAAGTAATTACTTTTCCAGGTGTATCTTCTGCAGGGTATATACCATCCCTTAAAGCAACCCAATCGATACAAGCTGGCATAACTGCTGGGCTTATTTCAATTTTCTCTTCTAGAACCAAAATTGCTATGTCTGCTTCGTGGAAGTTGACCGCACCGAAATAACCTTCTTTGGAAAGTATATTTTTAATCTGAAATTATTTGTTAATATTTTAGGGATGTGGCTGTACAATGTACATTAAGGTGGAGTAAAGAAAAAAAGCATATCTTGTATATTGACCAAATTTGGATGAGTGGTTTGAGTTGGAGACCTCCCATAAAAAATTTGAGCTCCCTAGGGGTGAGGAGAGGGAAGCAGGAGGTGCTCAAAGTGCACCTCCTTTTGAAAAAATTCTGTTTTTTGTGTTTTTTAGTCAATCAAAATTGTGTGAGAAGCCTTCTTAGCACTTAAAAGATGCAATTTGAGTTTCTACATCTCCTTAAACCATTGGCATCCTTCGATGAAAACTCAGTCTGCTACCAGGGGGTTTAAAAGTTGCAGATTGCAATATTGCAATAATATGAAATTTTCATTAAGCTGGAATGATTTTTTTTTTCATCGAGTAATTGAACAAAAAAATTTTTCAACCACTGAAAGTGAATTTTGTAAACAAAAAATTGAAAATTTTATATACCAGTACAGCCAACAGTATATCATAAAATTCCAAAATACGGAATTTACATCGACTTTGAATTGATTATTTTTTCACCTTGAAATATTATGTATTTTTTTTCAATTATTAGAAGTATATTTCGGAATTTTTTTTGGAAAATCTTGTATGTCAGTGTACCTAGTTACAAATCGTGACATGCTACACTATGAAATTTACGTCGACCTCGAATTCATTTTTTTATCGTTTTGAAAAATTCACTATAATTTTGTTTTTAATCATCAGAAATAAAAAATTTTGCATTTTTCTTTGAAAATTTTATACGTTAGTGCAGCCAGTTGCCAACTGTGATACTCTGATATTATGAACTTGAATGCATTATTTTTTCGTCAAGGCATTGGACCAATTTTTTCTCCCTTCCCTATTTTGGAATTTTATGATTTGCTGTTGACTGCACTGGTTTATAAAATTTTCAATTTTTTGTTTTCAGAATTCACTTTCAGTGTTAAAAAAAATTTCTGTTCAATTACTCGATAAAAAAAAACTCATTCCAGCTTATTGAAAATTGGATATTATTAGAATATTGCAATCTGCCACTTTTTAACCCCCTGGTAGCAGTCTGAGTTTTGATCTTTTGATCGGGGAAGGATGAAAATGGTTTAGGGAGATGTAGAAACTCAAATTGCATCTTTCAAGCGCTAAGAAGGCTTCTCACACAATTTTGATTGACTAAAAAACACAAAAAACAGCGTTTTTTTCAAAAGGAGGTGCACTTGGAGCACCTCCTCCTCCCCTCCCTTGCTCTTAAGGGGCTCAAAATTTTTTATGGGAGATCTCCCACTGAAAGTGAAGCACCCCACCAAATTTTTTCAAAATCAAAATATGCTTTTTTTCCACTCCACTCTAGACTATACATTCACAAAAACATGTGTATTTGTACCTTGTATGTTTTTTGAACGTGGTTATCATTTACATCATATCTTTTTGTTATTTTTCCCACAACAACTTCGTAATTACTAGCATTGCCGCCTCTGGGGGAACTCCCTTCTTCATGGAAACAATGCGCAGCTAGAAACGATGATCTGTTAGTTCTCAACGAAAGGCACACGCACATTCAATCGCTCAACTTGTATCATATACCTATTTGCTTAATTTTAGTTGTTTTTTAATGAGTTTGTGTAGTATAAAACGTTCGATTGGAATCAACTCTAGGGATGATTGAAAGAGGCTTGATGATGATGATGATGATGATGATGATTGGGGGGGGGAATGAAAAATAACGTGCGACGAGTCGTTTTAAAAAGTAAGTCGATATTCGAATTCTACGCACTCAAATTAGTGAAAATCGATATGCCACACGCCATTTTAATATCTTAACCCACTTTTCCCCAAAGTTGGGGGCCAGGGGGCACTCAGGGGTCAAATCCAAAAAATAATCAAATATTCGAACTTAGCGCCCTCAAAAACCTAACAAACGACTCGTCGCACGTTATTTTTCATTTTTTCAAATTTTGGCCTTATCGAAGGGGCTAATAGGGGGGTTCAGAGGGGTCGAATGAAAAAACTGAGTACATATTCGAACTCAGCGCTTTCGAATTAGTAGTCATCGATGTGTTACTTGACTTTATCGATTTTTTTGAATTTCGGTCAAAATTGTGGACCCCTGTACCCCCAGGGATCGGAAGATCCCATCTTGAAAATTTGTCGGTTGAAAGAAGGGTAAAAAGGGCTACTCACTGTAATTTTTTCCGATTTTTAAATGGTAGCTTTCATATTTTATGCACATCATGAAAGTTGAGCTTTTGCCACCAAAGTTCAACTTTGAGCTTTTCGAAATGTGATTATCACTTTTGAATTTACTTTCAATTCTCTTTCAGGCCCCGCAAACGGTTTCCCCCAAAGTACAGCCTTTTTCGAGATATAAGCCTTCAAAGTTGGGTGGTTTGGCGAAAAATCACAATTGCATGAAAATTACGAGGCCCACCCCCAGCCTCCCTGAGGGTTAGAAAAAAAAATCGTGGTTTCGTGAATAGACCACCAAGGGGAACTCATAAAAAAAAAATGAGCGAAATCGGAAGACCCGACTTCACTTTTGGTCTGTTTTAGCATGGAATAGCCCACCTGCCACTGGTCGTGTTAAAATTGCTAAAATACACCCACCTTACCCCACTATATACTTACTTAATTACGTACCTGATAATATCAGTTTCGGAGTGATAATTGTCCCTCCGCAAATCAACACTTTTTTCTTAGTGTAGATCGCTACATGCCACGGAAAATCACTAAAACGTTCCGGAGTTAGTCTCTTGATTAGACGTGCTTTCGAATTTGTGTACATTTTCCCGCATTCTGAGAGCAAAAACACGCGAGTAAATCAAGATTTCGATATATTTTCTCGAATTCAGATAAATTTCCTTACCAGGAACGCATGAAAAAAGCGTATTATTCCATTTTCCTTCACTATCACACGTTATTTCCGAATAACCCGGTGGAAAACCGCTGCTATATTTATGTGTTGGCTTACACGAAGGACGTATGGTGGTGCCATGAAGCAGTACGGTATTTTCATCGCAACGTATTTTCGTTCCATTGCGGAAACATTGCAAGTCTACATTCACAGGTTCCAGTTTATCGCATATTTCTGAAAAATATTGAGGTTGAATTTTCATTATACCTATCCGTTTCAAAGCAATTCTAGAATATTTCATTGATTTTTAATCAACCTTCAACCTTGGTAATAAAATCCTTACTGTAGCATCGATCGATTTCAGGTAGCCATTTTTTATTATGACAGATGTATTCATTATTTTCTTTTTCGTAGTCTTTTTCTTCTTTTTCATAACCAGGAGAACATTTGATTATGGCAATGGTATGTTCAGGAACCAATCCATTTTCTGGTTTGCAAATCTTTGGTACGTTCTCAGCGCAAATATATGTTACAGTATTATTTACAGACGATAGTGGGATGATGCAGGATTTGTTCTTGCTGTAAAAATTTTCAAATGATTAATAATATTGGAGTCATTCCACGTCAGTTCGTTCACAAAGTGGAAAATGGGGTCGGCGATTTTTCTGATTTTTTTCACGTGGGTAGAGCTCGATGAGAGATGACGAATGGCGCAAACCGGAGCTCCCGAAGTCTTTTTGGAGGGCATCCATGGGCACTCAAAGTTTTGAGGTAAAATTGGATATGGTAAATTTCGAGCGTGGATAACTCGAAAACTATGATGGGTAGAAAGTTGAAACTTTTTCTAATGTGTAGGGCTTTTGAATAGCTTTTTGGCGATTTTTTTGTAATCAGTGTTGCTACTTTTTTAATACCAAAAATTAGCTAGAAAAGTTGAAAAGCGATATTTTTGTATGAAGGACACCTTCAAAAATTCCCTAAAAAATATATATGGTACAACTTTTCATGCTGAACAACATATTAAAAAACTGAGATGGCGCTATTTTTTAAACTCGTTTTTAAAAATGTCAAAGTTTATGAGAAAACATAATTTTTTACCTCAAGTGCTGAAAATTTCCTAAACTGGTTAAATTACATCCTTTTTACTACATTTTCGTCGTATATTTAAAATTAGTCCGCAAAACTATTTTTATCAAGTTGATCTTGAATGCCATGTATCCAAGAGGTAGGCTTTTTGTCATTTCTCCCTTCAATAGCATTCCTACATAAAAATAGTGTATAAGTATGGGCAGATATTATTAAAAACCAAAAATAACATTCAAAACTAGAAACTTGATTCGTTAACCAATTTTCATGTTCCTAAAATATGTTTAAAATTCGAATTCTGTCATTACCGACTGGGTAAAAATGGTTTTGTGGACTAATTTTTAATGTACGATGAAAATTTGGTAAAAACGATGTAATTTAATCAGTTTGGGAAATTTTCAGCTCTTGGAGTAAAAAATTATGTTTTCTCATAAACTTTGACATTTTTTTAAACGAGTTTAAAAAATAACGCCATCTCAGTTTTTTAATATGTTGTTCAGCATGAAAAGTTGCACCATATATATTTTTTAGGGAATTTTTGAAGGTGTCCTTCATACGAAAATACCACTTTTTAACTTTTCTAGCTAATTTTTGGTATTAAAAAAAGTGGCAACACTGATTTCAAAAAAATCGCCAAAAAGCTATTCAAAGGCCCTACACATTAGAAAAAGTTTCAACTTTCTACCCATCATAGTTTTCGAGTTATCCACGCTCGAAATTTACCATATCCAATTTTACCTCAAAACTTTGAGTGCCCTTGGATGCCCTCCAAAAAGACTTCGGGAGCTCCGGTTTGCGCCATTCTTCATCTCTCATCGATCTCTACCAACGTGAAAAAAATCAGAAAAATCGCCGACCCCATTTTCCACTTTGTGAACGAACTGACATTTTTTTCACAGGCTAGTAAAGCATTACAAGAAACTTCCACAGTCAAAATTTCAGCCCCTAGAGCTGACTTGGGGGAGTTATGGGGGTTGAATTTCGAAAAATCTCCTAATTATCGAAATATATAAAGTTTATTCTACGAAATTATAATTCTGCTTACTTTTTAAAATTATGACTTTGTTCTTGACTGGCATCTAATTTCGAAGTAACGTAAAAATTATCTTGACCTGCTGAGATATAGAACGATTAAAGTAATAGAAAAATGGTAACATTCAAAACGATAATGGAATATTCATATTTCCAACTAAACTTACCAGTAATATACGATAAGAATAAATGAAAACACAAAATTTCAACAACTAAATTCATTTGTTTTAACATTTTAGCCCCCCCAAAAACAACAATTTATCTAACACCAGCGAAAACTATTCAAGGCAAATAGGTGATTGGATGTTTATAAAAAATCACAGAAATAAATAAAACGTTCCGCCAAATAAAACAACAATTCTAGAACTAGTTTTAAAGTAGAAAAAAGAAACTAAATAGATATCAGAATTTTCGCATGATTACGTATCCACTTGAACAAATTTGTAGCTTGGATCAAGGTTATTGTTTGAGCAAAAATCTATCTTTAACTACGTATAATATCGTACAGGTAGTTAGGTACCGTATTCTTCAACTGCTTCGTTACCTGGCAGCATTGGTATCGAATATCTCATACTGTACGTATTAGAATTTATAATGTATTGCCCCGTTTTACGTCAGATGATATTTATCTTGTTTTTGACGCGCTGCAAGTGAATAAATATTAATATTTATGAAAAATTTTGGGATTACCAACTTGCGTCTCATTATAATTTTCTAGGAAAACACGATGAAATGTTTTACTTGATTTAATGCACCTTTGCCTACACAAATCAAATATCAATAACGTGCCAGAAGTTTACTATAAATAACGATTTAAGAAATCCGATGTAGTCCAGTCATTTTAAGATTTAACCCCCAAAAATTAAATCCTGATTTTTTTCGAGTCTTACATTCGTAATAGTTCACTACACAACATACTAAAAAGGACACCCTCATAAGTCATAACCCTCCGCTACCACGGGAGGGGGGGGGGTAAATGTCTGCGGAAAATCGGGTTTTCGTGAATATTTCTTCAAATAATTCTCAAGATTGAAAAATAGTTATAAACAATCTTGTTCTAGGTGTAATTTCCTATCAGACAGTTTTTTTGTTTTTTCAAAAACACTCACTTTCTTGGCCAAAAATTAAGGGGAAAGAACACCTATTTCAACAATTAACAATTTACAGCATTTTTTGAAAAAATCAAAACTTTTGTGAATATCTCCTCAAATAAGCCTCAAAATGGAAAAATGGTTATGAACAATCATGTTCTACTTGTAATTTCCTATCAGACATGTTCGCTTTTTTTCGAAAATACCCACTTCTTTGCCCAAAAATTAAGGGTGAACCCTCCTATTTTTCCAATATTTACAGTATTTTTGGAAATGATGAAAATAAGAAGCTAAAGTTACTCAAAATTATACCAGTAAAGAATTTTTTTTATAAATCCTGGTAGGGTGTTCCAAAAAAAATCACCGCAAGAATTTCAACCTCTACTGTTAATTATATGGGAGGTTATTGAATACTGCATTTAAAAAATCGAGGATGTGGAACGAAAGAGTACTTCAAATGCGATGTCATTGGTTATTATTGGTGATACAAAACATTTCTTTGCGTCGTAACGATTCAAAAACGATATTTTCAGCTTCGTATTTCCATAATTTCCGAAAATACTGCAAATATTGGAAAAATAGTAGTTTTTCACTCTTGATTTTTGGGCAAAGGAGTGGGTGTTTTCGAAAAAATCAAACCTGTCTGATAGGAAATTACACGTAGAACACGATTGTTCATACCCATTTTTCCATTTTGAGGCTTATTTGAGGAGATATTCACAAAAGTTTCGATTTTTTCAAAAAATACTGTAAATTGTTGAAAAATAGTGTTTTTTACCTTAAATTTTTGGCCAAGGAAGTGAGTGTTTTTGAAAAAACAAGAAACCTTTTGATAGGAAATTACACGTAGAACAACATTGTTCATAGCTATTTTTCAATTTTGAGGCTTATTTTAGGAGATATTCACGAAAACCCGGGTTTCAGCAGACATTTACCCCTTCCCTGGGGGTAGCAGAGGGTTATGGGGGTGTCCATTTTAGTATGTTGTGTAGTGGACCACTACGAACGTAAAACACAAAACTCAGGATTGAATTTTTGGAAGTTGGTACATGTTATCTCTTATTTGCTTGGACTAATGGGCGAGTGCATGCTTAGCACCATGCATAATATTCCAAAACGTCAATTTTTAAGCAGTGGCGTAGACAGGCTGAAATCATGGAGGGTTAATGTTTTGATTTTGAGGAGAGAGGGGGTCGTTTTAAAATAAAATTTTTATCTGAGACCAATTCGGTATAGGCAGACGCAGACGTAGCTCCAGAAAGAGAAATGGGGAATTCCTGTTTTTTGATGAACGAAAATTCAAAAAAAAATCCTTAAAAATTGCTTACTTCCTCTTAAAGTTATCGTCGAAACCCTCACTCGCTAAAATTTCTGTATTTTTTTTTTTTGATTTTGAAATATATGTAACTTCTTGTTTTCATTTTGAAAAACCAAACAATTATTATTATTTCTTTTCGTTTTCAGTTTGTATTTTTCTCGAAATGTCATATACGTAAAGATACTTTCTGCAATATTGAATTTCTTCTGAAAAGTGGAAAAAAAATTTCTTGGAAAAATTTTCAAAATATATCCCTGATTTTGACTTTTCCTTTGTTTTTCCTAATTCACCATTAATTGTATGATGCACTAATGAATTCGATTATTGAAAAATAATACTTCCAATAATCGTTTCCTCTTACTTCAATTTGTAAAAGTTTTTAGTTCCCATCTTGTAATAATTAAGTATACTTACTTAGTAATTGATAGGTTTAAACGAAATCACGTATTTTTTTCGGTTTTGTTCGTTTTTACCGAATTTATGGCAATTTCTATTACAAATTACGAATCTTTCTTTGTTTTCTTTAAAATCAATGGAAACATTAAAATATGAGAAATTCTGTTTTGAAAATTGCGTTAAATTCACTTTTTTCCAAAAAATTTGTTCAAGAGATAAATAGCTCCTAAAAACGGTAAAATCTCATTTTTTTTTTGAAGCCTACGTGAATGCAGGACTTTAAAATGTTGAAATATATTATTTTTTTCAGTTTCTCCTCTATTTTTGATTTCAATAAAAAAAAAAAACAAGAAATTACCTATTGGGAAAGTACCTAAGTGTTTGTATTTATTAAACATTAGACTTACTATTCGCTAATAACAAAAATAAATCTTCCAATAATTATTATTCTCGATATATTAAATTGAGCTGAAGTAAATTTTTACATCACTGAGATTCGAGTAAATTTCAGCATATTTTTGCTGTTTTACAATTATTTCTGCGGAGAGATGTAGATAAGTACTCAGTTGGCTGTTGCAGTAATAATCAAGGCCAAACTATACTCTGGATCCAATCCACGTAATGTGCTACTTTGGTGTATACTGCCGGATACTTCGGATCTCCACATCCTCTGCCATAAGAGACGAGCCCAAATATATTCCACATGCACGTTTGGTCCTGTATTGGCATTTGTAGCGGTCCACCCGAGTCACCCTGTTGAAAAAAGTAATCAATTCGAAATAGTACAAGTTATTCTCAAAAAGCTGAATAATTTCAAAGAAGATCGACTGCATCCAAAGAAAAATAACCACGGTGTGTTTACTGGGAGAGGAGAAAAAATCTCATGTTTCGACCAAATTCAAGCAGGTGATGACCATTTGAATCGAAAATTTTCCATATGTACTAAATTTCAGTTCCTTATTTTAGTGTGTTGGGAGCCTTAAAAGTTGGCCATTTTTCGAATTTTCTTTAATTTTTTACCCGAAATACCTCTCAAAAGAAGGTTCCGGCAGGGTAAGATAGGTGAATTGGTCAACAACGTCTTTGTCGTTTTTCCTTCAAAAATCGATAAAAAATCATTTTTGAACTCAAAACAGTATCCCCACCCCCTTTTCTCCTCTCCGGATAGGCAAGACCTCAAAAAATGCGTTTTCGCCATTTTTCGAGGTTATACCTTCCTGGAAGGGAGTAGGGATGCCATTTTCAGGTCAAAAATTATCTTTCATTTTAAATCGATTTTTGGGAGAAAAAATCGAAGAAAATCCAAGTACATGCAAAATGTGAATATTTTCTGAACGAAATATTTTCATTTGTTTAATTTCGAAAACGAAAATATTACGATGCCTCCAATTTAAAAAAAAACCTTCAGTTTAAAAAATTCCCCTTTTTCCTCGCTAAACCCAAGCAATTGATATGACAATACGAATTGTTTCGAAAGCCTCTTGCTTCTACTAAAATTAAACATGAAGAATTTTAAATAATAGGTATACAGAGTTTTGAAATCAAAGAAGACTATGTGAATGTTTCATGTAAAATGATTAATCGATTGACTTCTTTGTATGTTCGTAAATGTTCTTCATTTTTTATTCATTTTTTAATGGATAAAAATGTCAATTTTTTAATTTTTCTCAATTTTTTAAAGAAACATGAGAAAATGTTTTTTATTTTGTCGTGGTACCAAAAGATGTAATGGAAGTGAAAAACAATCAACAATATTGTTTTTACGTAAAGTTTACTTGATTTTGTCCATTTTGAATTAATTTTTTTCAAAGAACTTTTTGTTCTAATTTTTATTGATAGGTACTTATCAAATCTGGATTTCAGTGTGGCAAAGAGGTGTAATCAAGACATAGGTATAGCTGATCTGCAGTTAAAATTTTTTAGAAAATTTTTAAAGAGACATTTTGGGCAAAAAACTATTGAAGAAAAGTCGAAAAATTACCAACTTTGAGAGCTCCAAGCTAGACCCCCTTTAAGGTGACATACTAAACAATCAGTAACTTACCTGGCACGAATCTTTGCCATCTTTCAAATCTCCAGCACATATCATTGAATTAGGATCGAAACGAGTACCAGAGTTAGCAGAGAGTTTGTCATACAGTTCACTACACTTTTGGTCTTCTAAAACTGTAATTGTCGCTTTCAATAACTCATTGCTCGAATTTCCATCTGTGAAACGAAATTTAATCAAATAGTGTCAGATTCGGAGATGAAAGAAATAAAATTTTCCAATTTCTATGAATGTCTCACAATTTGCTGTTTTTCCCCATCCAGTGATGCTTCCTCTTGTGTTCACCAGATTAACAGTCGAGGTATATAAGCAAGCTGGTCTTACGTATGGACTCATGACTACGCTGGAGTTCAATTCGAAAAGTGAAATATCATTAAGTGATATTTTCGGATCGTAATTCGGGTGATTGTAGACTTTTACAATTTCGTAAATCGCTGGTTTAGGGTCATCGCTCGTCGAGCTCAGGTTTAGGTCTCCTAACGAAACCCACCTCGGTTTAAGTCTGGAATGAAGGAAAATCAGACAACGCTATTTTTAAGTTTCGAAAATTAATAATAAATTATGATATTACAAAAATGTGGATTTCAACTTACGAAGAACTACCTTGGCCACACACAGCCGTACTCAAAATGAATTTTTCACTGATTAAGGATCCGCCACAATTCCACCGAACATTTTTGAAGTCATTATCCTTCGCAAATCCGATATGAGCCTACACATTAGAAAGTTTATGTTAGAATAACTTCTTGATTATTGAATCATCTCGATCTTCGATCAAATACTTAGCTACACATATAAATATAAGTAATTGAAATGTTTTCAAATTGGTCTGGATAATTTACCATGTGAGGATATTCTTTAGGTTTCGTTGCTGTTCCTCCAATAATTAATGGTAACACGTTCACACAGTCAGTTGTATTGTACCAGTATCCTGGTTTATCGGCCATCGCCGGAATCCATTTTTTTACATATCGATATTCCGCATATTTTTCGCAATCTAAACAATTTAAATACCTGGATGAATAATCCGAATACATATGAACGTGTCACAGCAAAAAGGACATAATAGAAAAAATGACGTTTTTGGGAAATCGCGATTGAAGTTTGAGTATACTTTTTTTAATAGTAAATTGAGAAATTGAGCTGGGGAAAAATTTTTACCTTAAAATTTCATTTTTTTGCTACATGAAAACAGCTCGCCCATTACTTGATATTTTTTCTATTTTTTTCTATATTGAAAACAAAAGGTTGAGTTATATGTCCTTTTTGTTGTGACAAAATTTCATTTCGACCCTTCCACGTTTGATGACGAATAATTTTTCCGGAAGTGAAAGTGAAAAATTGACCTTTTTTTTATTTTCTTGGTTACAAAAAAATGCTAAAAATTCATTTTGGACAAATTTTATTATTTTCCCAAATTTATGACGAAAAATTAACTAAAAAAACACTTCCTTAAAATTTTAAAATTTTACAATCATCTGCACAGTGAAAAAATTAAACATAAGGCAAATTCTCGAAAATCAAACATGTAATGTAGGTACCGAAACTGCGAACTTCGCATTTTAAAAACGTCATAACTCTTCGAGGAAAACATATTGGAAGGTGGGAGGGGGCTCATTGGATAGAGAAAACTCCCGAGAATACGAATCACTTGTCGCATCAAAAAGGACATATGCTGAGTTATGCCCTTTTTGTTGTGACACATTCAATTTTGAAAAATTTCAGAAAAAAAATATTAAGATCAATTTTAGAACTTATTTAGGGCCTATTTAAAGCATGAAACACAACTTTTTTGAAAAAATCCATGTTGCATAGTTTTTTAGATGTCTCATATTTCTTCACCTCTGAAAAAGTTATAAAACACTGATTTTTTCAAAAAAAAAGTGCTTTTTGGTCTAGATAGTCACTACAGAAGCTCTAAAATTAATTTTAGTCAATTTTAAATTTTTTTTTAAATTTTGAAACTTTGAATTTTTGGCATTTTTTGAAGAATTGAAGGCTCTTGCGCGAATGGAAGATAATGAATCGATTTTGAAATTTTTTATTTCATTTTTCTAGTCTATTCAGCCAACTTTTGCCGGGGGGGGGGGGTAACTTTCAAAACCCAAAATTTTTGGTTTTTCGGCCCTCCCTATTGATTGTTTCGACGAGAGAATAGAATGTGTTGAGTCCAAGCGAAGCGAGGGTGACAATTTTTGCGAATAAAGACCTTCAAAAGTGGAAAATTCATCATGCACTTTTCCCACAGTGAAGTTTTTCAAAACTTGACCAATAATTTAAAATTCCTTTCCATTCTCTCCCATTGTTTTTCAACAACGTAGTCAAGGGCATCATGGTACTCCTTTCTCATCACATTTTATTAAAAAGTACGTTTAAAAAAAATTAAATGGATTCTGTAGAAAGAAGGGGTGTAAATTAACCTCGAGCATAGCAAATAGTTTTTTTAAAAAACCATAAGTTAACTAGGGGGCTCGCCCCCTGGGCCGCTATGCGGCCCCAACCCCTAGCTCGCGCCCTCGCTTCGCTCGGGCTGCTCGCTGCAGTTGAACTTACGATTTTTAAGTCAATAATTTTTCATTGAAATTTGAAACACACGGTAATGAAGTTTTTTTCATTTTTTTCCAAATCATGAAAAATATTTTCATTATTATTTTGTTTTGAAAATCAAAAAAATAAATAGCTCTGTCAGTTTGTCAGGAATACTTTTTTACATAACGAAATGAAGCAATTTTTGGCTGCAAAAAGTTTTACAGCCAAAAATTGCTTCATTTCTCTTTTTTTCTCAATTGCCTCAACTAATGTTCAACTTTACTCGAGAATATCTCAAAAACTACGTCTCCCGGAAAACCTGAATGCACCTATCCGATAGGAAATTTAATTTTCTACAACTTTTGTCATGGTTATTATGGACGTAGAACCAGGGGTGCCGAGATCCACTTAAGATTTTGAGGAATTACCCCCCCCCCTCCCAGTTTCTCGCGTACCTCTCCCCCATTTTTCACACCTCTAATTTTTTTTACTAACCAAGTACAATTAGTACATATAAAAAATCATTCTTTCTACCTCCACTTTACTTCTGTTCTTAAGCCCTAAATCATCATAAAAATGCAATCTTTTAAACCAACCAGTCAGGTGAAGTTTCGAAGACATTTTTTCAGGAGGGAGGTGATGAAATCGGTAAAAATCTCTACTCAGATTTCAAATTTTCCCAACAATATGATACCTAGATCAATGACTTTCTTTACCCTCCCACAATGCTCATTTTTTATTACGAACCTAGTACCTACTACCCTGGACTTCAAAGGTAGCTGTAGCCAGTGGCATCAGGAGCTTCTTTTTTGGGAGGGTACGAAGTGGGTATAGATACTTTGAATACCAGAGGGTTTTTAGGTGTAAAGGGGAGCTTTTTTCACACTGCTACCTGAAATGGCTTCAAGAATTGTGATTGTGGTTATGCCTGAGCGAAGCGAAGGTGAAACTTTGAAACTTTTGAATTTTTAATACCCAAAAAAGGGGTTTTAATGCTTTGAAAATATCTATCTAGGGTAATTTGGAAAGGGGGGGGGGTGCATTATACATTGAATCCCGGCCACGGATATAGGGAGGAGTACAATACACTCCTTGTGCCCTACTTTTCAATGCTATTGGCTGCAGAAAACATGATTGAAAATTTTTAAAACCAATTTATTCAAATTAAGGCACGAAACATATTTGCTTTTGGGGACGGAGATTTGATGGCACAAAGGGTATAGCAGGTTAAGTATGGTGTTTTGGCCTTGGAAAGGGATTTTGATAAAACCTACCCCAAAAGTTGAGTCATGATGAGAAAATATTCTGACAAAAATTTTGGACCCCCAGAGCAAGTATTTTCGGGGGGAGGGGCCAAAATGTGTTTTTTAAACTTTATTTTTTCGTTTTTCACAAAAAGTAGATAAAAATTTCGTGTTTTTTTAAATTGAATCTAGAGGGTTAGAGAAACCCTAAAAATTTTTTTTCAAAATTTTTGACCCATTTTTTGTCGAGTTATGGCGTTTTAAAAACTTTGAGCGGCCATTTTGGAAAGAAGTTTCAGAGGTACAGTCACCATTTTTTTTTAGAAAATGTGTTATTTAGTGTTGATTATACCACATAAGTTTCAATGAGTTTGAGTTGGTGCAACATTGTCAAAAAAAATAAAAACTGACCACCGGTCATGCGGAGCCCGAACGTTCATGTCAATTTCCCACGGCGTTCTGGTGGAAAGCACAGTGCTCGCGCTCGCTATGTTTGACAAATGCCATTCTAATCCAGAGGCAGATTACATTTTTTCAAATATGAACGCAAATGGTGATGTAGGTATAAAATTTGGCATAGCGAAGAAGGATACCATACAAAATTTTTTGAGCCAGGAGAATCATCGCCAAATCTCATTGGAGGGGGAAGATCCAGAGGGGGTTCGGCTCTTTCAGTTTTCAAAATTGAGCTATCGGTTTTTTTTTTTTTTCGTGTTTACATTCAAAAACGCGGTTGAGAAATACCACCAATATCATCACAATCAAAACTGAAACGAAATATTACGTAGGTAGTTTATGGCACAGAACGTGAAAAATTGGTTCAATTTCATCAAATTCCTCCGTTCATTGAGCTTAGAGGTACGGGAATTTGTGAAAAGTCAATTATACGTATGTATGGTACCTAATCTACCCGCAGATTTCGAAGAATGTAAAAAAAAAATATAATTTGGGATTTAGGCAGGTTCTACAAAATAGATAACATATTCGAGGAAAATGTGAAAATTTGAAATGAAAAATCCGAAATTTGAGGAACTTCTCTCCCTGCAATTCCAAATGTAATGTCATTTTTGAACTCAGCAGAATTCCATCGTATAGAAATTACACGAAAAAAAAACCGACAGCTCGGTACCATACATACGTATAATTGACTTTTCACAAATTCCCGTACCTCTAAGCTGAATGAATGGAGGAATTTGATGAAATTGAACCAATTTTTCACGTTCTGTGCCATAAACTACCTACGTAATATTTCGTTTCAGTTTTGATTGTGATGATATTGGTGGTATTTCTCAACCGCGTTTTTGAATGTAAACACGAAAAAAAAAACCGATAGCTCAATTTTGAAAACTGAAAGAGCCGAACCCCCTCTGGATCTTCCCCCTCCAATGAGATTTGGCGATGACTCTCCTGGCTCAAAAAATTTTGTATGGTATCCTTCTTCGCTATGCCAAATTTTATACCTACATCACCATTTACGTTCATATTTGAAAAAATATAATCTGCCTCTGGATTAGAATGGCATTTGTCAAACATAGCGAGCGCGAGCACTGTGCTTTCCACCAGAACGCCGTGGGAAATTGACATGAACGTTCGGGCTCCGCATGACCGGTGGTCAGTTTTTATTTTTTTTGACAATGTTGCACCAACTCAAACTCATTGAAACTTATGTGGTATAATCAACACTAAATAACACATTTTCTAAAAAAAAATGGTGACTGTACCTCTGAAACTTCTTTCCAAAATGGCCGCTCAAAGTTTTTAAAACGCCATAACTCGACAAAAAATGGGTCAAAAATTTTGAAAAAAAATTTTTAGGGTTTCTCTAACCCTCTAGATTCAATTTAAAAAAACACGAAATTTTTATCTACTTTTTGTGAAAAACGAAAAAATAAAGTTTAAAAAACACATTTTGGCCCCTCCCCCGAAAATACTTGCTCTGGAGGTCCAAAATTTTTGTCAGAATATTTTCTCATCATGACTCAACTTTTGGGGTAGGTTTTATCAAAATCCCTTTCCAAGGCCAAAACACCATACTTAACCTGCTATACCCTTTGGTGACCTAAGTAATTTTTCCACCCCCTTGTCTCTCTCATTCACTTTTATTGCTTTTTCCTATTTTGTCATTTTTTAAAAACATTTAAAAACATACCTCGGTACTTATTAGAGATTTCCACCATGTTCTTTATATGTAATTGAAAAAAATTATAAAACATGTCTATTTGTCCCGAGCGAAGCGAGGGTGAGGTAGGAAAATTTCAAGAATAATAATAATTTTATAAAATAACTTTTATGCTTTCAATGTGCGTATGTGAGAAACGATTTTGTTCCAAGTGGAGCGAGGGCGAAAATTTTTGAAAACCTCAAATTCCAGGTGCAATGAAACAATGTTTTGGATTAATAAACCTGAATAAAAAATCGACCACTGCTAATTTAAAATCATTAAAGGAGAAACACCTACGATAAGACAGAGCTCAGCGAGGCCAAAGTTCTTAAAAACATTAAAAATAATTTCTAAGGAGAAAAAATACAAACAAAATTAGGTAAGGTCAATTGGGGTAATTGTAAATTTTTCGGAAAATTGAACCGATTTTGTGATACTCTTTTTCGTTTTACTCTGTAAGTAAGAAAGCAAAGTGATAGAAATTTTTTCCATGTATCAATGAATGTATGAGGAGTAATATGGCGGTTTGTTTTCATCGATTCGATTATTCATTCCGAACTTATGGACTTCGTTTACAATTGGACAAGAATATTTACATTTACCCCACTATGATGGGGTAAACGTAAATGCATACATTGTACCCCATAAAAACGTATCCCTCGGGTTTTTTTTGCATAATTTGGAAAAAAGTTATACAGATTAAATATTTAAACGTCTGGAAAAACTAACTTGTAAAAAAAAAATCAAAAAAAATCAAAACAAAAAAAATATGATATTTTGTGTTTAAATTTGTGAATCCCATTTAAATAACACGTGTTTACAATTACCCCACACCTGAAAAATTTGATGGGTATTTGTGAATGCCGCAGAAAATTAATTTCTGAGCTTCAAAAATTATAAGTATTGAATTTCATCATTTTTGAATGTCCGTAGAACTAAATTAATGCATCAAACGCCAACTTTTTTACTTTTTTCTATTTTTTCTCGAATTTTGAAGATTACGTAGATTGTGTGAAAACCAAAATTTGATATCATGTTTTTTTCATCGCGAAATTTTTCATCTCAGCTGTCACCAAGAACCCGAAGTTCTTTATTATAGTAAGGCCAATTATTCACAGTTTTTATTTTTGGCAACTCCAGCTCGCTAGATGCATTTAAGTATTTACAGCACGACTTGTTTACAATTACCCCATGTTTACAATTACCCCAAATGACCTTAATTAAAATAATTTTGAGGAAAAATAAGGGAAAAAATCATTTTTGTAGGATTTGGATTATTTTAAAATTATGAAAATAGAAATACAATAAGGACGAGCGTAGCGAGGCCAACATTTTTGAACAATTTTGATTTGGGAGGAAATTTTTGTGTTTTTTTTGAGGGAGGAGGGAAATTTTAGGTGGTTTTGGGGGCGGTTTCTTGTGGTTTTGGAGGGTAAATTCAGAGTTGAATTGTGATTTCTGAAAAGGGACACTTTCACCCCAAAAATATTTTTGAAGAATTGTCCTCAAGAACTCAGGATTCTCGGCACCCCTGCGTAGAACGCCTAGATTTCTCAGAAATCTCACTTTTCGCGAGCAAAGCGAAAAAAATGTGATTTTTTCACATAATTTAAGAAAGTTTTCGCTGTAACTTTGTTTCTAAGAGAGATAGAGGTCTGCGGTTTGCGGCATTCGATTCAGCGTAAAATTTTCTATAAGATAGAATGAAAAAAAAAATTTTTTTTCAATTTTTCTCAAATCCGTGTGTATTGTTTTTGAAAAATCACATTTTTAACACAGGAAAAAAATTCAGAACTTGAACATTTACGTTGAAAAAATTTAGAGTTTGAAAATTTTACAGGAAAAATCCAGAGTTTGTAAATTATTGACGTGATAAGAAAATGACTCTCAAAACGAATGTAAACAAACGTCGTAGAATTGCCCAATTTGCTAACCAACAAGTTGTACGTTTTTTGGATAGCGGATTAGAAACAAATTAAAAAAAAAAAAAATTGTCCATTTTGTATCCTATTAAAGTACCTACCTAACTGGAATTCAGACTTTAAATTTTAGCAGCCAGCGATATTTATTTCAATGCCGGCTAAATTTTACAACCAAACTTTACATCTCCCGAAAATGGGCAAAATTCGCTTTGGATTTTAGTATAATAGGATAGACAAAGATAAAAATTTAAAAATAAATTTTTTTTGTTATCACGATCATGAAAAAATGATGAATAAAAAAATCAGTGAAAATATGTAACAATTCGGCTCGAGCGGAATGAGGGCGACATTTTTTGAAAAATTTATAATAAAATAAGCAAAAAGACACTTTTCTATATGTATTATCTTTCTTTTGGATTTTTAGAAAATTCCAGCGAAAATTTTAAAATTCCCTGACTTTTCCAGACTCAAAATTTCCTGACTTATCCAAGTTTTCCAGGTTTTCCAGAAAGTGGACAGCTATATCGCAATAATTTAGCCATCTAAGAAAAAACCAATTTGACTTTACTGAAAAGAAATTTTACACTCTACAATTTATGTTCTATTCAATTTTTTCGTAAGACCCTTCTTTTTGCCAGAAAATTGACTTTAATTATCAAAATTTACATAAAAAAATGTAAAACGAATTTTCAACAAAAAATTCCAATCATAAAAAATCCTGATGCAATGGGGGTAAAACTAAAATCATATTCGAACTCTGCACTAAAAAGTAGGTCAGATACTCCAATCAGAATCAATTACGTAGAAAAAAATTGTCGATTTGCCGTCCTTTGATTATCCTATTGTTGCAAATGGGGAATATTAAAAATGCGGTTCATTACAAAAATCGATTTTCTGGCAAAAAAAAAGATTCTACGAAAAAAATGAATAGAACATAAATTGTAGAGCGTAAAATTTCCTTTCAGTAGAGTCTAATTATTTTATTCTTAGGTTTCTTAGTTTTTGAGATATTTTCAATTCAAAAAAAAAAGCTGAACTTTGGACTTTGAACTAAAATATCTCGGAAGCTAAGCCTTCTAAGAAAAAAACAAATTCGACTCTACGGTCTACAGGAAGGAAATTTTACGCTCTACAATTTATGTTTCATTCATTTTTTTCGTAGAACCTTTTCTTTTTTCAGAAAATCAACTTAAAGTGTCAAAAGTTATCAAAAAAAGTAAAAAAAACTGTTCAACAAAAAATTCAAATTGTGAAAAATCCTTGGGTGATGGAATTTTCTCACTATTTTTCTTGTGATCAGCGTAAAAAATACTAAAAAAATCACCCATTAAACTTCAAACAGCATTTCAAAAGTTCAAAAATGTCGACCTGTGTTATTACTTTATGACAATTAAAATGAATTGATAGGTACACTTACTTTGCAAAGCTATGGCGGTGGCATTTTTTGAGCTCGCCTGTGTGCCGGGATTTTTTATTTCGGGTATTTCTTCGACTCCATTCACTAAATTAAAAAAAATAAATACAGTACGTTAAAATCATTTCATTGGTGTTTTACGTGATTTTATTTGAAATGCTCCACTTCGATAGCAAGTTGAGTGTTTCGACATCTCAAATATTTTCAACTTCAATGATCAGCTGCTTACTGAATTTTTTCAATCAGTCTTCGAAAATCAGCGGAGAAAAATTCAAAGAGTATTTCCTTGGAATAGTGACGACAAAAGTGTCGATGGTGGTATCTTGACTTACTGGGCAAGAATTTGGCGTTATTATTTTTCATTTCTCCATTTCTTCTTGCATAAAATGTTTAAAATTCAGAAAAAAATATTGAAAAATGAATTATGATTTTTTTAGGAATTTACATTAAATGGTCGTAAGAATTGCGTCAGAAAGAGTAATTTGCTCTGCTGAACACACAAAATGAGGTTGTTTTTTCCATTAGGAACATTTTCCAAATTAGAAATTCTAAACCGGATTTCGCATAAGTATACGCTTGAGACGCCTCATTTCAAACCCACATCCAAATAAGAAAGAGGTGAACATTTTTTAAAATACAACCTCCTTGCTCTTGATCATAAATATAGAAAAAAAATGAATTTACGTCGATCAGAATAAAAACAGGAATTTTTGTTGGAAAATCGTAAAAAAAATCATTTTTATTTTAAAATAACTTTGAAATTATAAAATATATGACCTGTTGGTCGGCACATTTCTCTGTTTATTGTTTGATTCTACAAAAATCCAATTACTATCATAGGCGCACCCAGAAATTGTGTAAGGTAGGGCCTCAGATTTTGTGAAAAATGGGGTGAGGGGGTCAAAATTCAATGAAAAAATGAAGTAACCTGTTATTTCAGTGAGGCTAGAGCAGTTGGTGTATTTTCAGTAGACAAATAATATATAGGTACCTACAAATTTGAGCGAAAAAAAATTGAAAAATGACCAGATTTAATGATTTTTTAAACCAAAATTACTGATTTTTTCTGATAAATGGGACATTGACTGAGAAATTGGTAATTTTTGACCGAAAAATCAGTGAATAATCACTAATTTTCAATGAAGATTATTTTACTGACTAAAAAAGACAGGATTTTTGCAAATTCAGCTGATTCTTAAAGAGTGATATGTTTATTTAAGAAATGGTTACTAAAATACTGCCCGAGCGAAGCGAGGGCGAATTTTTTTTAAAAATTATACTCTTCTTTGTCATTTTTATGATAAAAAATCTCCTTGCCGAGCTTAAAGAGAGGGCTTCAGCCCCCCCTTGAGTGCGCCCCTGATTACCATATGTACAAAAAATTATAGGTAAGTAGTGTATTTTATTTGGCGCAATTTTGCGAAAAAATCCATCAACTCACCAATAACTTGTGATGAAAATAGACAGGTGTAAATGCCAACAAGTAATCCGAGCTGAATAATCATTTTAAAATTATTAATAGGTACCTATGTGAATTTAATGATTTGTACGAAAGTATAATAGATCACTTATCACTGTACATTTAAAAAAAAAATACAGAAAATATAGAAAAGCACTTTTATAAATCACGAAGAAATATTATCAATTTAAAAATTAAATAAGCAATGTATCGAATAGAAAACGCGATAACATGTTCGCCTAGAAGATGAGATGTGAGGTAATAAATCCGATACGAATTTTACAAACAAGTATAGATTTACTTCGTTGTTTTTTTGTTTTGCTTTTTTCTAACCCGGGTATAACATTAATTATGATCAACTTGTTTTTCAAGAGCACGGCATCCAACTGGGTTATTTAAATTGAGAATGTAATGTGGCAAATGTTCAATTTTCTGTTAGCTTGTACATAGGTAGAATAAAATATTGACCAACATACAAGAAAAGTAGGTAGGTATCCCAAGTGGAATTAAAGTTGTTGGCCCTACAAATATCGAAAAACATCCAAAAAGAACGTGTTGGAGTCTTCACAGAAAAATAGCGGCAAAATCATAAAAACAAATTGACAAATCGGTTAATTTTCAAAATTTATAAATTTTAGCCCTCGTTATCCAGATTTTGTCTCCTCGCATCCCTTTATTCAATTCTATAGATTAGAAAATTTTGATTTTGCAACCATAAAAAAAATAAAACATGGGCTACTTTTCAATATTTAGAGGTCCCAGTCACTTTCCCCTCCACCCATTTTGATTTTTTTATATCCCAAATTTATTCACGTTCTTCCAAGTCTATCAATAGATAAAACCCTCAAAATAAAAAGCGTTTGTGGGAAAATGCATTTTTAGCATTTTTTTTTCAAAGGGTATAGCAGGATAAGTATGGGGGTTCCTCTGACCCTCTAGATTCAATTTTTAAAAAAAAAACACGAAATTTCTATCTACATTTGGCGAAAAACGAAAAAATCAAGTTTAAAAAACACATTTTTGCCCTCCCCTCGAAAATACTTACTCTGGGGGTCCAAAATTTTTGTGAGAATTCTTTCTCATCATGACTCAACTTTTGGGGTAGGCTTCATCAAAATCCCTTTTGGGGGCCAAAACACCATACTTATCCTGCTTTCAAGTCCAATAAATCTGTTGCAAATTTTTTCGTATGACAATTTCGTATGGAAAATAAAGTGAAATATTCAATTTCGAGCCTTGTGCTGTACTTATTTGGACTTGAAATTACCAAAATCGCGAAAAAGTGATGAAATGAAGTGAAAATCTGACAAGTCGTGCATAAATACGTATTTTGGAATATATAGTTACAAAAAAAAAATTTCGGTCAAAAATGACCATTTTATGAGTGAAAAACGCTGTGAAAATGTGTTTTCGCATTTTTCAAGGTGTTCCACCACCTGAAAAATTCTGAAAAAAATATCATGATGTACATAGGGACTAGGTACATAAATTTTTTTTTTTCAAAATTGCACCTCTGAAACATCATGTGGAAAAATCGAATTGAAGTTTTCAAACGCAATTTTCGGCTTGAAAAAATCACCAAAATTTTTTTTCAAACCACCCACTGATACTCTCAGTATAGGGTACACTTCACGAAAATTTGAAAAAATTTGGTGAAAAACTCGCGGAAATAAAAATTTTTAATGGAAAGGCTGAAAAAAGTAACGTTTTGTCCAATAACTGTAGCTAGGAGTGGAGTTGGGGGCCAAAATTTTTACCACGTGGTTTTCAAACCCTAAGAACCAAATTCCACCGATTAGTTTCGAATTTCAGCTCGGGGGCAGATTCGCCTATCTTGACCGCCGGTACCCTTTTTCTGTGAATTTTTTGATCGCGTATTGCGAATTGCATTATTGTTCTTTTTGATGGTGAATTAGGGTCCGATTTCGATGAAATCATCTTTTTGAAAATGTTTTAAGGCACGTACCAAAAATTTTCAAGTAAGTTCAAATTTTTTGGGGTGCCCTAATCTCGACCTTCTGTATATAAGCTTATGTAATTCGTTATTTTTCGTTTTTTCAATTTTCTCCCCGAGTTTTGGCTGGAGAGTTATCATTTTGGTCTCAAATTGTTCACCTATGAAAGAGAAACATGAAAAAAAATTCTGGTAGATTTCGTTCATAGCTGACAAAATTAGTCGGTGCGGTGGTCGAAATTAGGGACTCAAATTTTCAAAATCAAATTTTGACTTCCTTCAGAAAAAAAATTATTATAAATAGAAAAAATGATCCTATCGACTCGAAATTTTAAGGGGCTGTATAGAAAAAATTAAGGTATTTTTAAAGATATTTTTGAGGTTTCTACATCAAATAGTCATCAATTCGTGAAGTTTCAAAAAAAAGGTCGAAATTAGGGCACTTGCTTATCCTTAATGCCAAAAACTTTTTGGGAAACTCATATCTAGAGAAGAATGGCCCCCTATAGGAGACGAGACTTTCAAAAATTCAAAAGTTAGATTCAGTATCCATTCTTATTTAGGTGTAAGAAATCAACAGACTGTCTGATTTTTCCACTCGGCTGAATAAAAAATCAATTCTTTGATTTATCTAGTACGAAATTTTCTCCAAAATATCTCAGCCTTCGACAGTTTAAAATTTGACGGATTTTTTTTTCATTGAATAGATATTGGAACGAAATTAATGAAACAATTCGATCATAAATTTCCAAATCTTTTGACTTGCGTCATTTTATTCATAAAAAATGTGCAGATAATGACGATTGGAAAAATTTAATTCATTAAAGCTCATGAACCATTTTTATAGGGTTTTCTCCAGTGCTGGAAAATTCTAATATTTTCTGGAGGCTCCAAAACGTTTTGTAACCGCTCCCAATCGATCCGGGAAGTCAAAAATAGGGCATTATATGAAATTTCAGCTGTTTTCGTTGATTAGATCAAATTTTCATTTATTGCAGAGCGATGAGGTAATTTTGTTTGGTTTAAAAAGGTTATAAGCATTTTAGATTTCTTCGTTTATATTTTAAAATTATTTTGTTCGTAAATTTTGGCGTTTATTGCCTAAACAAAAATAAATCGAAAGTACATCATACAAGAACCTCATATGCAAAATTTCAAATGCTGAAGTTCATTTTTCAAATTTTGGCAAATTTTTGAAATAAAAATTAAGCAAGTGACTTTTCATCAAAAAAGTGAAACTTGAGGACTTTTTTTACAACATAACAAAAAACATCCCATTAGAAGAATGTAAATTAGGGCATTCAGAGTTATTTAAATTCTCAGAGATTGTGTACTCGAGTTTGAATGATTTTTCCATAACTTGCAATGACTTTACAAAAATTGGAAATTATTCAAAATTTTGCATAATTTTTCAAAAGTACGTAGAACAATTTTTTCCACAGTCTGAACGATTTTCCAAAAATTGAGGTATTCCCAAAACTTGGCCAATTTTCTAAAAAAGAAAGATTCCTTACAAATCGGAAAAATTCTATGAAATTTCCATAATATCATAAAAGTTGCAAGGTTTTCCCAAAAAAGAATAATTTCTCGAGAAATTGGGCTGCAGGTGAGTTTATTCCCGATAAATACCCTCGTGAAAGAATGGGTGAGTAGATTCCCATTTTTTTCGGGGTAGGTACGAATTGAATCCCACTTTTCTTCAAAAATATCTTTCAACTCTCAATTTTTTTAACATCATTTTCAACTCTCAGTTTTTTCTCAAGTATTTTCAACACCAGAATTTTTTCAATCTAAAATTTTCTCAGATTTTTCTATGTTTAAATGTATGTACTTTTCTGTATTTTTTCTCAACATAGTTCTCATTATTGAAAATTTCCTTGAAAAAATGATATTTCCACCAGCACATTTTACCAAAAAAATTGTTCTTGGAGAAAAAAATTTGAAAAATCTGGGGGGAAAAGGGTTCCGGCAGTCATGCCTATGCTTTACGGTGGTCGTTTTGGTCTCATTGTTTTCGTCTATGACAAAGGAATAAAAGAAAATTTCGGCTCAGTGTTGCCCATAGGAGCCAAGATGAGCGAGGTGGTCGACATTAGGCACTGGTCGATAATAGGCTACCATACCTTTACAAGTGTAACTAACTAGAAAATAAATAGAAAACACTAGTGCATGTTTGTTTATTTTACTCTGCATGGTCTATACAACAGTACGGATCACCCATGCGCCAAATTATCACAATTACGAAGGCCAAACTATACTCTGGATCCAATCCAGATAATATGCTACTTTGGTGTATACCGCCGGATAATCCGGATTTCCGCATTCTTTACCATAAGAGACAAGTCCGAATATATTCCACATGCACGTTTGGTCTTTTATTGGCATTTGTAGCGGTCCACCGGAATCACCCTGTTTAAAAAAAAATTAATTTCAAAACGCTTCGTTGCATCAAAAATTCCTTACTACCATTTCAGTGATCGATACTTACTTGGCACGAATCCTTGCCACCTTTCAAATCTCCAGCGCATATCACTGAATTCGAATCGTAAACGTACTCGCGTTGTAAAGTTTTGGAATATAATACACTACACTGCCTGTCGTCCAGAACTGTAATTGTCGCTTTCAATAAATGATCACTCGAATTTCCTCCTAAAAAAAGGAAATTTATTCGAATAGTGTTAGATTCGGAGATGAAAAAAAGAAAAAATTTCCAATTTCTATAATATCTCACTCCAAGCTGTTGTTCCCCATCCAGTGACGCTTCCTCTTGTATTCACCAAATTAGCAGTCGAGGTAAATAAACAAGCTGGTCTTACGTATGGGCTCATGGCCACACTGGAGTTCAATTCGAGAAGTGAAATATCATTATGTGATGCTTTCGGCTCGTAATTCGGGTGATTATAGACTCTTACTATATCGTAAATTGCTGGCCTAGCGTCATCACTCGTCGAGCTTACGTCTAGATCGCCCAACAAAACCCACTTCGGTTTGAATCTGAAGAAAAAGAAAAACGAAGTGGTTTTTTGATAAAAATTTCTTGTAATAATTTCTCTAAATACCCGAAATTCTTGCGAAATTCGAATTCTACCTTACCTAGAATAGCCTTCACCGCACACGCCTGTACTCAAAATGAATTTTTCGCTGATTAGGGAGCCACCGCAGTTCCATTTAACATTACTGAAGTTATTATCTTTCGCATATCCAATACGAGCCTGTATGTTGATAAGTAAATTTTTGAGTAACATCATCTTCTGTTTATTAAATTGAATATATCTAACTAGATATAGGTAGAAGTATGAAAAAACCAGGGGGGGGAGATTTTCCTTCAGTAAAGTCGAAAATATCGTAGTAATTTTTAATACCATTTCTCGCCTGACCTTAAATTTCCTGGGAGAATTTTTAATAATTTTTTCAAAAATTATTTAAAATTTTAGATTTTTCTCAAATATTGTTTTTTTTTAAATTTTATTTTCTGACTTCGCCGCTGTAGGCAGCTGATTACCTACAATTTCGTAACCTTCTTAAGAATATCTTGGTGACTCGTCTACGTCCGTAATTTACCATGTGAGGGTATTCTTTCGGTTTGGTCTGTATTCCTCCGATGATTAATGGTACCACGTTCACGCAGTCAGTTGTGTTTTGATAATTTCCCGCTCGATTGGCCATCGGAGGCTGCCATTTTTTCACATATCGATACTCGGCATATTTCTTACAATCTGCGAAGTGGATTATATGTGAATATGAAATTTCATATTGATGATACACGTTTTTGCGCATTAAAAATATCCAATTTTACGAAATAGGGTTTGTTCTTACTTTCCAAAGCTATGGTCACAGATTTCTTTATAGATGGTAGTATTGCAGGTGGTTTAGGTACTAACGGAAGACTTGTAGCTGGATTCTACACATTAAGAGAAACTAGAGTTAGATAAGTATTCGATATATCCAAATGAAATCAGAAAATTAAACATATTATAGTAAAGATCGAAGTGCTGAGACGATTGCCAGGAACTTCCTAAAATTTAATTTTTTTCGAAACATAAAGATGGATCAAATTTTCTTACACGTGCAACATAGTAATGAAACTTACAAATATTCATTTTATAAATCCTGGTATTTCTTTTTCATTAATTAATTCATTAATTAAAATAGAAAAGTAAATGATTAGCCAAAATCTTAAAAAAATGTTTAAAAATCATTAAAAAATAAATCTGCTTTGTGGCGATAATTCAGGAATTTTTTCAAAAGTTTTATAAAAATTCAAAAGAATCGGTCCATTTGATGTACACGTCAAAAAATACGAAAATGACTCGGAAAATCGTAAAAATGTCTGAAATTTTCTTCTTAAGATGAACTAAATCTTGTGGTGATTATGTTTTGTTGAAGAAAATTGAAAAAAAAAACTCTTTTACAAATCCTAGAAGTGATGGTGAAAATCATTGAAAAACGTGGTACAGCTTGTTGAAATATAGGGAACTGAAGCGGACGTTTGTGTGCGTGAAAACTGAGTAAACGCCGCGAGTGTGTGCGTAAGTAAACAATCTCATTTGGTCCCAACTGAAAATGGCTTCCCATTGGATCAAATGAGAAATTGAAAATTTTCAAGTTCAATTTTCTCCATATTCAACGCTGCGATTTTTTCGAAACATGAATATGTTAGAGAAGAAACATTCCTCTTTAACATACTATTTTTTCAACATTATTCCTGCGTTAAATTTTAAAAAATTTGAATCCGAAAATTTGAATTTTCTCATTTGATCCAATGTAAAATATTTTTGTTTGGGACCAAATGAGACTGTCTACAAACTGGAGCCAATAACAACAACATTTTTTTGACGTCACGCTTCAGTTCCCTATAATAATTTATGATTTTGCAAGGAATTTACCTATTTTGACCAATTTCTGGAATTATTGAACTAATAGTACAGGTCGACATGGAAAATGCTGTTGAGGTTTGATGGGTGAATTTCATAGTATTTTTTGCACTGGTCACGAGAAAAGTATTTTTCGCAATCCGTTCAACGGGTTTTCTACTTTTTTTGATAACTTTCGACACTTCAAGTCGATTTTCTGAAAAAAGAAAGGGTTCTACGAAAAAAATGAATGGAACATAAATTGTAGAGTGTTAAATTTCCTATCCGTAAAATCCGATTAGTTTTTTGTTAGGAGGTTTAGCTTTCGAGATATTTTAGCTCAAATTTCAAAGTTCAACTTATTTAAATTGAAAATATCTCGAAAACTAAGCATCCTGAGAAAAAACTAATTGGACTCTATAAGTAGGAAATTTGAAGCTCTATAATTTATATTCTATTTATTTTTTTTCGTAGGACCCTTTCTATCCCTAGAAAATTGATTTTAAAGGTCAAAAATTACATCAAAAAGTGTAAAACAAATAAAAAATCCTGGCGTAATCGAGAAAAACTGGCGCTAAAAAATAGATTAGAATCACCTACCAGCGTTGGTTTCTCTGAAAAAACCACGGAGTTGACGAAGTAGAGTGTACGTGTTTGAATTCACCGATGTGTGAAGTTGTACGAAAGCGATCTTACAAATCTTTACAATTTTCAATGTTGTAAAATCATAATTGTAAGTTTTTTGTGAAGCTTTTAATTCAAAATGAAATGAGTGAATATGTGTTCATTTTATGAAGAAAATATTGTTTTTGTTTGCAAAAAAAAACTTGAATGATAGAGAAATTTTAAAATCAGCGCTAAATTTTAGACTAAAAATGTGTACGTGAATCTTAAAAGGTCCCACTTTGTCGGGATTGAGTTATGACCAGATCCTAATACTAGATAAAATTTCGGATCATTTAAGACTACTACGAGCCTCTATGGTGCAAATCTCTCAGAGATATGCGCATTGAAAGTTGAAAGTTCAAAAAACACGATTTCGAGAAAAACGCGTTGAAAGTTTTTGGGGAAAAAAGGTATAAACCTTCAACTTCAAATCCAAATATCTCTGAGAGATTTGCACCATAGAGGCTCGGAAAGGTCTCATTTGAGTAGAAATTTTATAAATTTTTAATAAAAAGGATGCAGATACATACAATTAATTGAAACTTCAAAAAAACATGATTTCGAGAAAAACGCGTTGAAAGTTTTTGGAAAAAAAGGGTAAGAAACGTTCAACTTCAAATCCTACAAAGTAGGCTTGGCGAGGTCGGATCGAGATGCAGTTTGCGGCATTCGAAAGAGCAGGGTTGCCAATATCAGAAACGTTAAAAATCCCAAAAACGATATTTTCAACCCAACTTCGGAAAAATCGCTGTAGCTCTGAAACTAATCCCGACAAAGTGGGACCTTTTAAGATTCACGTATACACAAATATTGATTAAAACAAGAAAACAAAATGCTGTTTTAAATTTAATGGATAATTATTATATTGTTTTTTACGTTGATCACAAGAAAAATGATGAAAAAATTCTAGGACGTCAGGATTTTTCATAGGTAATTGGAAGATTTTTCGTTGAAAATTTGTTTTACACTTTTTGATGTAATTTTTGATCCTTAAAATCGATTTTCTTGAGAAAAAAAGGGTCCTACGAAAAAAATGAATAGAATATAAATTGTAGAGCGTCAAATTTCCTACTTGCAGAGTCCAATTAGTTTTTTTTTCGAAAGCTTAGTTTGTGAGATATTTTCAATTTTGAAAAAAGTTGAACTTTGAACATTGAGCTAAAATATCTCGAAAACTATACTTCATACCAAAAGAGTTTGCCAAAATGGCTGATTTATAGTAGGCGGTGCGGGGTGATGGAGAGGTAGCTATTCACACTGTGCGTCAATAAAATTTCGTGATTTTTTGAATAGCCAATGAATATTGTTGCTCTGTTTTGTTTGTTATTGTTCGGGGGTCTTGTTGTTTTTGGCAAACTCTTTTGGTATGAAGTATAAGATTCCTAAGAAAAAACTAATTGACTCGTCAGGTAAGAAATTTGACGCTCTACAATTTATGTTTTATTTATTTTTTTCGTGGAACCCTTCCTTTTCTCAGTAAATCGACTTAAAGTGTCAAAAGTTATAAAAAAAGTAGAAAAACCGTGAAACGAAAAATTCAAATTGAGAAAAATCCTTGGATGATGGAATTTTTTCACTATTTTTCTCGTGATTGGCGCGAGAAATACTATGAAAATCACCCATCAAACCAAACAATATTTTCCATGTCAACCTGCAGAGTGTCTAACAACTCCTGTTCGTCCTGTTTGTACTGTTTTGGGCTGAGTGGTCCTGTTTGTCCTGTTTTTGTACTGTTTTGGGGCTTTTTCAGTGAAAAGTCCTGTTTTGTAACAATTTTGAAATTCCACCCGCCAAAATAAAAAAAAATTTCAATAAATGATCGTAATTGAAAAAAAATTTTAAAAAATTAAAAAATAGCTAATTTTTTGGAACTTTTTTTTTAGTATTACTATCTAATATTCGTTCTTGTTTTTTATAAATTTTTTGCTCATTTCTAACAATTATTGAAAAAATTTGTTTCAATTTTTTTTTTACCAGAATAGGATTTTTTTTGGGGGGGAGGGGGGGGGGTACAAAATCGATCAGAACCGATTTTTTAAAGGTCCTGTTGAAGGTCCTGTTTGTCCTGTTTTGGGGTTTTGAAATTTTGTTAGACACCCTGACCTGTGTTATAGAAATCGTTCCAATGGATTTTTAAAATTTTTTCGAACTTATTTCGATTAAATCCTTTTCAACTTATCACGTCTTGGAAATATTTTTTAAAAAAAATATCTTAATTAGCTTTAGATACCACATTTAAACAGTTATACTATTTTTGTCATAGGTATTTCAAAAATTTTAAAATCATACCTACTTATGAAATAGGTACTCATAATATACCGAAAATAGGTTTTGGTCTTTTTAAAAATAGTGTCGTAAAATGAGGAATTTTTATTTCGTAAAAATATTGAACTGCTTTGATACTCGCTAACCTGAGGAAATTTAACGCTGTCATCACGAGTAGTGGCTACGGTTGTGGTCGTAATTTGAGTAGCAATTCTATTCAATTCTTCTTCAATTTCATTACGCACTTTCGAGATCCATCCGACGTGTTCGGCTATATCGGTAAAAGCTGCTATGCCAGTCGCGGTAGGCTCTTTTACACTAACGATTCCATGAAGGTAATAATAATTATTTTTCTTAAACAGCAGTCCACCACCACTATCTCCTTGGAGCACACCAGGACCTTAAACAAATTTCCACATGAAATTTGATCTCTCATCATAATTCATTGTGGTGTGTCAGTATATCGGGTCGATACCTTTTTCGGAACCAGCGCAAAACTTATCGAACGTGATGAATGGTTTGAAATTCTCAGGTACGGTTTCCAAACAGGTTTGGTGACTTAAAAATGGCAATTCGACCGTCACCAGTGAATCGCTATAATTTCCATGTTCGTTTATACCCCACCCTACGACCTAAAAAGTGAAAAAAATAACAAAATTTTGTTCGAAATATGAAGGAAGTGAATATTTGAAATATGCTGTCACTTTTCCGGGAGAGTCATCTGCAGGGTATATACCATCTCTTAAAGCGACCCAATCTAAACAAGCTGGCAAAACAGTCGTGCTTATGTTGAGTTTCTCTTCAAGAACTAAAATCGCTATGTCAGCTTGGTAATTGTTGGTTACGCCGTAGTAACCTTTTTCGGAAAAACGTATTTTTTTAACCTGGAATTATTCGTCAATTTTCAACGAGGTTATTCAACCTTGGATGATTTTATTACATTAATTTGTATACAAAATTTTTGTTTGTTTTTTACCTTGTGAACTTTTTGAACGGTACTATCAATTTTGTCATAATTTCTAGTGACTTTTCCAACGACAACTTCGTAGTTGCCGGCATTGGTGGTTTTTGTCGATTTTCCCTCATCGTGGAAACAATGCGCAGCTGCAAATAATAATGAGTTTAGTTTTTTCTTTTTTCCTCCGGACACTCAAAAAATGGAAAATATTGCACTTTTTCGACAGTTGAATTAGGGCTACCCGGGAAGTTGTGTTGCTGTAGACTTCAAAAACACTTGGTAAAAATTTAAATCCTCTCCCCCGATTCAAACCTTACCACTGATAAATTTTTCTTAAAATTTAACGGTATTCGAAAATTGGACCCCAGTTTTTAATTTATATCATTTTTTCAAGGTACTCTGAAAAATCGATTTTTTCTTGCTATTTAAAAATTCTGATTCCTATTATAAGAATGCAATTTGAAAAATAATTCGAGAACGTAATAAAATTTATAAATTACTTGAAAAAATGTAACCAGTGTTGAAAAAAAATGAAAACTTTCAGTAGAAGAAGGTATTCAAAAATTCGAATAATTCTGGAAAATCAATGAAATTTATGAAACTACTCAAACTAACCCTTATATTTAATCAGAAATTTGAAAAAAAATCGTGAAAATCGATTTGCTAAAATTTTTTGTGGAAAATCTAAGAAAATTGAAGGAATTTTCCTTAAAATGTTCTTGGATAATTTTTCTCAAAAAAATCGTCCACCGTAATGTTCTGATTTTAATAAAATAAAGGATGTACTGTACTTGCAAGGGAGGTATCCCAAGTCAAAGTAAAATTTTGAGCCCAAAGAAAAAAAACGAAAGTACCTACATCATAACAGGACCCCGTATCCAAAATGTCAGGTGCTGAAGTTTATCTCTCGATTTTTGGCAAATTGTTGAAATTTCAAAATTACCTGCACTCTGAAAAATATAAAAATTTGATCTAATCAACGAAAAAATCTGAAATTTGGTATATACCGTATTTTCGATCTCTCGAATCGATTGGAAGCGGTTTCAAGACGTTTCGAAGCCACCAGAAAATTTTGGAATTTTCCAGCGCTGAAGAAAAGCCCATAAAAATGGCTCAGATGCACTTCAGCATCTATAATCGCGGATTATCTATATTAGTGACCTATTTGATCAATTAAAACACAATTTTCCAAAATTCGTAACTTTGAGTTCGAATTCGCATTTTTGGGCAAGATTTTCCTGGAAAAAATTTAAAAATTCGCCTAATGCGCATACATCGAGGTAAACAGTTGAAACTTGCTAGATACCCTATTTTCGACCTTCCAAATTGAATGGAAACGGTTTTGAGACGTTTAAGAGCTATCAGAAAATTTTGAAATTTTCCAGCGCTGCTGGAGAAAAGCCCACAAAAATAGTCCATATGCACTTCAGCACCTATAATCGCGGATTTTTCGTATTGGTGACCTATTTGATCGATTAAAGCACAATTTACGGAAATTCGCAACTTGAGTTCAAATTACCTCGATGTATGCGCATTAGGCGAATTTTTAAAATTCTTTCCAGTAAAATTTCTTTTGCCCAAAAATGCAAATTTGAACTTGAAGTTACGAATTTTGGAAAATTGTGTTTCAATCGATCAAATAGGTCGCCAATATGGATAATCCGCGATTATAGGTGCTGAAGTGCATATGAGCCATTTTTATGGGCTTTTCTCCAACGCCGGAAAATTCCAAAATTTTCTGATGGCTCTAAAACGTCTCGAAACCGCTTCCAATCGATTTGGGAGGTCGAAAATAGGATGTATGCCGAATTTCAGCTTTTTTCGTTGATTAGATCAAATTTTCATATTTCGCAGGACGGAGGTAGTTTTGAAATTTCAAAATTTCGCCAAAAATCGATAAATGAACTTCAGCAGCTGAAATTTTGAATACGATGTCCTGTTATGATGTACTTTCGTTTTTTTCTGTTTCGGCTCAAAATTTTACTTTGAGTTAGGATACAGAGGCGTGACTAACGGGGGGAGGGGGGTGCGTAAACCCCCCCCAGACGATTCCAAAGTTGAGAAAAGTTGGGAAAATCAGGAAAAAGTGGGAAAATTGGGAAAAGTTGGGACTTGTCCCAACTTTTCCGCAGTTTGAATTTTGGAAAGTCGAAAAAATTTAAGAAAATCACAATCCCAAATCAAATTTCAGGAAAACTGGGTACAATTGAGATTTTCAACTTTTTTCCAAATTTTCCCAACTTTTTTGAAGTTTGGATTTGGGAAAGCTGAAAAAATTGAGAATATCACAATCCCTAATTTGGACTTGGAAAATTGTGTGAAGTTGTGATTCCCAACTTTTTCCCAACTTATTCCAATTCTCTCAAGTTTAGATTCAAAAAGGTTAAAATTCCCAAGTTTTTGAAAAGTTGTACTTGGGAACGTTGAAAAAACTTGAGAATATCGAAAAAGTTGATTGCAAATTGTGTAAAATAGCTAAAATTTCGTTTAAAAAAACATTTAAAATCACAAATTTTTTATATGGAAGTAATAGAAATTTTTCAAAGAATAATCTATTGAAAAAATAATTATTTTTGTTTTAAAAATCACTAACTTTTCAAATTTTAGCCCTCGCTTCGCTCGGGCATATACCAACACCTAAACAAACCAATGTAATTACTTAAGAAGTATGAGTTGAGGACTTCACCTATTAATTTGAAAAATGAAAAAATTTCAGCTTTTGTATATACTTTTTCTTCAAAAATTTTCGCCCTCGCTACTTACAATGATATGAACACTCTCATCTTCTATCTCAGACAATATTGAATACTTTTTGAAGGGGGAAAAAATTTCCTTCTCATTTATTATTGGTTTTACAGGCCTGACAGAAATCAGCTTTTAAATGGCTGTCCCCTATTTTCACGCTTAGTCACTAAAGCCACCCTTTTTCGCCAAATGATCACTATTGAACCCCTTTGTTTTTTTTCAAGACACGCTTTTCAAAAATCTTTAAGAAGGAATTCAGAATAGTGGTTCTTTTGCTTATTTTATCGTACATTTTTCAAAAAAATAATTGCCCTCGCTTCGCTTGGGTTAAATATTACGTTCCATATCTTGCAAATTGTTTTTCTATTTGTTGTGATGTCAGTGACCACGATGTTGAAAATAGAAAGCAGGAATAGAGAAGAATTCGAAAGTATTGGTCACATTTTGTAAAATCTCAATGAGAGAAGTGTGTTGAATTTTCAATTTTTGAAAGTCCATTTTCGCTAAAAAAATTTGCCCTCGCTTCGCTCGGGCTCAACACATTATTAAATCTGTATAAATCTTAACAAAATAATTATCAATACATATGTTACCTAGTCTAACCTAGATTTTTTTATTTACTGAAACAAGGTAAAAATTGCAATGGCTTGCGTGCAATTTATGAAAAGTTCCCTTTTTTTGAAAATGTAACTAGCAAATCTTTTATTTTCACCCCTTCAGACTTTTGCCTAAGTTTCGTCTCTGTCCATATCACTGCCTCTCAAGGCTGCATTCAAGTTGAAATTTGAAATTTTGTCAAGTGTGTTTATTTGTTTTTTTTTTTCACAACACCTGGGCAGCCACGATAAAAATTACCTAGTTGGGAATTTTTTTGGGAAGTAGGAAAAATAGTTGGGAATTTCTCGGAAAATAGTTGGGAAAATTTGAGCTTCACCCCCCCAGAAATATTGCTTCGTCACGCCTCTGTTAGGATACCTCCATTTTTAAGTTTTTTCCAAAATCAAGGTAAAATAGGCGAAAATCCACACCGATAACTTTTTAGATAAAATAAATTTTCAATACCTAGTAATTTTTAATTTTTTCGGAAAATTGAAAAACAAGTTATTTTTTTAAAAAATTGTCCTCGTGAAAAATGAGATGATGGTGAAAATTGAATTTCAATGGTAGGTACCTATTTTTGAGAACGTTTACCTTGAAGTACCTAAGGTTTTTGTGAGGTCTAGATAAAACTTCCTCCTTATACAACCCTTTGCCTCATTCTACTTTTGAAAAAAAATCAAACTATCCAATCTAGTATGCAAATAGGTACCCAGTATTTTCATTTGAATTTTTCTTTAATATGAAAATTCAAAAAAAAAGCGTCGATCAATTTCATTTTGAATGAAGCCGGAAAAAATAACAAAGTCCAATACAATTTACGGTAGAGGCAGGTGGTTGGACATTAGTATTGGTCTACGCGTGAATTACTAAAATTATAATCACCTACCTGATATTACCAAGTAAGGAGCGATGATTGTACCACCACAAATCAATATTTTCTTTTGATTGTAAATCGCTACATGCCACGGAGAATCACCAAATCGTTCCGTAGTTCCTCCTTTGATCAAAAGTTTTGGATTTGAGAACGTTCTTCCACATTCTGAAAACACGTAAATAGAACTAAATTACAATGTCGATGTACATTTTGTACTCGTTTTGATGAATTTACATACCAGGAATACACGAGAAAAGAGCATTATCCCATTTTCCATCACTTTTGCATGTCATTTCCAAATAAGCCGGAGGAGAATCTGTGCTATATTTATGCGTTGGTTTGCACGATGGACGTATTGTGGTACCTTGAAGCAGTACTGTTTTCTCATCGCAAGGTATGTTGACTCCATTGCGGGAGCATCGTAGGTCAACATTGACAGGATTCAATTTGTCACATATTTCTGAAACAGTGTTGAAGTTTGAAATAATCTCCCCAATTTTCAAACACGGGTTGCTTATAATTTCATAAATTTTTTTAAAGAGTTTCATGAAATAACGTTCGGTATCCTTACTGAAACATTGATCAATCTTAGGTCGCCATTTTACGTTACGACAGATATATTCGGTATTTTCATCGTCATCGTATTGTTTTTCTTTTTCATAACCGGAAGTACATTTGATTACGGCGATCGTCAAATCGGCAACCAATCCATTTGACGAGTTGCAAATCCGCGATGTATCATCAGCGCAAAGAAAGGTTACTGTTTTTTCGGAAGATGATACTGGTACAGTGCATGGTCTGTTGTTGCTGTGGAATTTTCAAAATCAATAGAGATAGTTCCAGTTGAAATTGAAAGCATTTCTGTAAAGCTGTTTCTTTATGAACTCCATTTTGTTTTTGGGCTCTAGAGAGACCCCCATTAACCCCAAAAAAAGAGAGAATGGGCTTAAATTGTACCTAGAAGAGTTGGTCATCACCACCTCCCCCTAACCGAACATCGAAAAATGAATCCCCCAATTTTGGCAATTTTTTTTTGTAAAAAGGCGATTTTTCAAAAACAATTTTATTGGGCACCCAATACGGAGCTCTCTAAAATGTCTTTAAAAAAACATAAAAATCATCAGAAAACATTTGTGGTATAATTAAACAATAATTTTTTTCGACCAAAAATTGCCATTTTTATGAGTGAAAAACGTGGGAAAATGGTTTTTCGCATTTTTCAAGCTATTCCACCACATGAAAAAATCTGAAAAACTTCTGAGAGGTGTGAAATACATTGAGAAATTTAATTAAAAAATAAAATTTCAGTCAGCAACAAAATTATGTTTCCCCGAGCGAGTTAAAGTTTCCAAGGTCAAATTTAAGGTCACCTTGACCTTAGGGGGCTGAGCTATCGCTTCCTAAAGTTGGCCATTTCTGACTGAAATGACAAAAAAAATAGTTTTTCGATTACAAAACCTCCTCAAGATTTTAATTTAAAAAAATTTTGTACTTTTTAAAAACTGCAGTGACATATTTGGGATTTTATGCCTCCTCATCCATCTCGATTCTTTCAAAATTTTTCGTATTTATTTCCAACATCCAACTTACTCAGTTGCTCGGCTATTTCTGATTAATGTGTGAGTTTCTGCATCACATATTTCAGCCAGTTCGTCGGATCCATCAACACATTGTTTTAAACCGTCGCATTGATATGTTTTCTTGATACAAGCTCCATAATGGCATTGGAAAAATTGTTTATCGCAGCTGGATTGGAAAGAAAAATGCTCATTAGAAATTTTACCTTTTCTTCAATTTACGTACTTTCGCAGATATAAGGAATTAATTGAGTATTTACGTTAGATTTCGGCATAGTTCGTAGGTTTCATCCGAATTATCTGAGCAATCTAGTAGTCCATCGCAAATGAATGATTTAGCGATGCATCGACCATTTTTGCATTGAAATTCCGAACTGAAACATTATTTTTAAAATATAATACTTTTTCTTTTTTCCTTTTTTTTTTACTCACTTGGGTGAATAGATGTACTCGCCTACTTTTAAAAAATTTAATCAAGTATGTGCATATTTGAGAAAAAAAATACCTTATCAACTAATGTGTTTTGAGATCTCTCTAGTCCGTTTTCAGATTTGTACTTACTTAATACATACTTACTTTTCACAAACGTCAATTTGTTCATCGATAGTTTCAGAATTTAAAACAGCAGACGATAAATGTAAAACTGAAATAAGTATCAAATGTGCATTATTCATTAAAATGTAAACAAGTACATAAATCGATGTAAAGAATTAAAAGATCTGCACAGTGACGTAATCAAGATTTCTTCAAGGTGGGAGAAATTTGTCTCCAACTTCTATGAATTGAAAATATTAATATTTTCTTGAATTTTTCAGTATAAATTTCTCCAATTCCACAAATAACTTCTAAAAAATTAGAAAGTTTACAATTCGAAGGAAAAGAATGGTGACCCGTACTCTTCCATATCAAAAGTCCCAAAGCCGGTTCAAGATGCCTATAAACTTCCGGCCATGAAAGTTACGAAGGCGTCGTGTCATGATTTTTATCCATAACGAATTTTCAATTGTTGATTGTAATGATTTATTCGTTTTTTTCTACGCTTGAAAAATTTTCACAATTCTTTTGCGAATCTCGTTATAGTAGTTGGTCAAAAAAAAAAAAAGTTATGGAAAAATTATGAAAATTTGAAAGACTAATCCTATTAGACACTCTGCATTTAAAATTATGTGAAAAGTACCATAATTAAGTTTATAAATCATATTCATATTCTTTAGTAAACTTACCAGTAATATTTAACAAAATTAGGCAAGCACAAAAAAGTGAACTCACTTTTCTGATCATTTTAGCTATATTTTGAGTATCAACGAATACATAAGAATGTCAAAAATTATTCAAAGCATTAAATTTGTATAAAAATTATCAGTAAAATTATACGACTCCGGGTACAAAACTTCTACTACTTCGTAACAAGTTTGAGTAAAAAGATGATACCAAACAAAATGAATTTTTTGTATGTTTAGTGTATTCAACGAATATGAGAGAGGGTACCTAACTAGTAGCTACCTGCATAAATCATACATCAAGGTTGCTGTTCGGATAAATATCAATAGATATTATATCGTATGGTCACCTTGTTCTTCTGCATCACGCTGGTAAACTGGTTATCTTATAATTGGATGCTGTAAATATTTCGATCATACGTTGGCAAAATAATTTCATCAAAGAAGAGGAAAAAAAGTTTGATAATAATTGCATTCGTATCATAGATACTTTTATATTTCTAGAAATCAATAGTAAAATTTTAATGAGTTTCATGAACTATCCCGGGGAAAAAAATTGTATCCAAAAAATGGCGCGATCAAATCGGATCCAAGTGAATATAAGTAGATACAAACAAATCCGAATTGATCCGATTAAAGACATTTTTCTCTTTAAATTGAAAAAATTTGGATCCAATTGGATCTTTTTGGATTTAATCGGATCTTTTTGGATCTAATTGGATAACATTTCTTTGCCCGGTAATTTTTTGTAGTGGAGTTATAAAAATTAGATGCAAAAAGATCCAATTAGATCAAAAAGGATCCAATTGGATCAAATTTTATCTTAATTCAAGGAGAAAAATGTCTTTAATTGGATCTATTTGGATCTGTTTGGATCCACTTGGATCCGAAAAATGGCGCTTTTTTAGATCCGATTGGATCCTATTTTTTTGGCTAATATTACCTAAAAAAAATCGGATCTAAAAAAGCGCTATTTTTCGGAACCAAGTGGATTCAAACAGATCCAAATAGATCCAATTAAAGACATTTTTCTCCTTAAATTAAGATAAAATTTCATCCAATTGGATCTTTTTACATCTAATTGGATCTAATTGGATCTTTTTGCATCTAATGTTTATAACTCTACTACAAAAATTTTTTTCTCCTTTACAGGGCAAAGAAATGTTATCCAATTAGTTCCAAAAAGATCCGATTAGATCCAAAAAGATCCAATTGGATCCAAATTTTTTCAATTTAAAGAGAAAAATGTCATTAATTGTATTAATTTGGATTTGTTTGTATCTACCTACCTATATCCATTTGGATCCGATTTGATCGCGCCATTTTTCGGATCCAATGTGATCCAATTGAATCTTATTTTTTTCTCCGGGATGTCCTGGATAACCGAAAATTGTTTTGTTGCATCCCAAAGGCCAAAATTTTTTATCGAACGATTTTTTTTGAGAAAAATAACAAAATATTTTAATGCTTATCGTATCTAATTTGTAAAAATTGGTGAAGTATAAATATTTCTCTTTATTTTCCTGGAAATGAATAGGTAAATATAAAAGTCCAATAATAACCGTAAAGAAATCATTGGTTTTTTGGGATTCCCAATATCTATTTTGCTTAAATTAACTTATGTAGAGTGTAAAGTGAAATGATTTTAATTTATGGTGAACGACTCTAATGAAAAAATGATTTTGTTTGTTGATTTCAGGCTGGTAGTTATTTTATTGCTTGTGGAAATTGGTGAATCTGATGATGCTTAGATAGGTACGTTTTTGCTATGGTAATTTTATTCTAAGAAAACAGCATTCATTTAAGAAGTGATGTATATGAACGTAATTACATCGTCATTTGCATACATACCTAATTTCCTGAAAAAACCGAAAATGCATCGAATTTCATGTTATACTCGTACTTACCTTGGCTAATTTTCTTATTCGCTAATTCGTCCTTGTATTATGGTATTTCATAATAAAACGTTTTTTTCGGCGAGCATTTAGTCCTATTTCTACGGGTATTGTTCAACCCCTACGAATGTGCAGAATGATCCATTTCCTTGACGTTAATAAAATTGCATAACCGGTTTGCCGTAAATAAAAATGCCTATTGATTCTTTCCACGTAAATTCACAACCACTTTATTTTATGGTGGATCTTCAGATGTGGATCAAAATTTTCTAGCATTCTCCCCTCCCCCACCATCTAGAATGCTCCAAGCCCTGGGGTCATTGTTGTTTTTGCCTTTACGATTTTTCATTAAGATATTCTAATTTGACGCTTTGTATTTTAAAACTGCTGATACCTGAAGCAATCTGACTTAAGCAATTGGAAAGAGTGTCGAAAGAATACGGAAAATTGTCTAATTTTTTTTTAAATGTCAAAATTGGTCTTTTTGCTAAAAAAACGCTCGATTTTCAGTGATGCGCCAAACTTTAAGGATATGGTTTGAAAATCTTTAGAAAATCCTGTGAATATTTTTTAATAATACCTATGTACTATTTGAATATGATAAGTTTTGTGATGGGATTTTGACCTTGGGGGGGGGCATGATTCCCCAAAATTTTTGTTGTAATTCAAAAAAATTGAAATTTTGTGTGGTAATTAGGTATATGATTTGGCATTTGGCGCGTTTTTTGATACGCTGAGTTCGAATATCGACTTAGTTTTTAGATTTGATCCTCCTAATTTCCTCCACGAGGACTCGAATTTGGCTCAGAATTGAAAAAAATGAAAAAATCTAGTAACATGTTCATCGTGTTATCGGTGATGCCGAGTTAAAAAATCAAGGTTTTTTATTTAGACGCCTTACCTTTTCCAGAAAGATTTTTCAGCCATTTGAAAATTGTGCTTCAATTGATAAAGGTCACCAATACAGGTAATCAGCCATTATAGGTGCCGAAGTTTATACGGATGAACTATTTTTATGGACTTTTCCACAGTGTCGGAAAATTCTAAAATTTCCTGGAGGTTCCGAAACGTTTCGAAACTGCTTCTAATCGATTCGGGAGATCAAAAATCGGGTATATACCAAATTTCAGATTTTTCCATTGATTGGATATATCAAATTCTCATATTTTGCAGCGCAATGAGGTAATTTTAAAATTTCAAAAATTCGTCAAAATCTGAGAAAATTCGTCAAAATCTGAGAAATGCACTTCAGCACCTTAAATTTTGGATATGGGGTTTTTTATGATGTACTTTCGATGCATTTTTGTTTCAGCTCAAAACTTTACTTTGAGTTGGGATACCTCTTTCGTTAATTATGAAAAGGTAGTAAAAAATCATGTTTTTTTGTTTTGATTTTTTGAGTATGTTGCACCCAATTTTGGAATCGGAAAAAAATATATGCAATACCTGTCGACTTGACGAAATCAGTAAAAAAAATTCACCCGGGGAACCCCCAATTTTTTTGAAAATTTCAACATGAAAAAACAAGTGGAAAAAAGTGAACCGAAAATTTTCAAAAAATTATATTCACTCCTTCCAGAGTTATCACATGTTGAATTTTCGGCATTGAAGGTGCAATAATTTCGGAAGGAGGTGGAGTTGAGGGTCAAAATTTGTTGGAGGTTTTGTACTGAAAGTAACATTTGGAATCAATTTTAACCGAATACCCAATATTACTAAGAAAATAAATATCCACTATTTTTTGAGGGATCCGTCTATGTTATAGGGTTGTTAAGAAAGGCTCCCAAAATTTTCTACGATGAGTTGCTCATCAAAGTTATACCCTCACCGCACCCCATGCCCCACCCGCCACATTTGAATTATTTGTGCATGAAAATATCGTGTAGTTGGTCGTTTTTTACGTTTTTTTAGGTCTGTGAATTCGTGTACGGATTTCTCCCACTTAGACCTGTGCTCCCTTATTATTACTTACTTCGTAATTTCCTTTTACCTTTTACAGAATATAAGAGAAGATAGTGAGATAGTATCAAGAAATAGTCTTTTGCCCATTTGAAATAATTAGATTTTTTGAAAAGTACAATTACATTGAAATTCTATTGAATATTAATTATAATTATAACATAGGACCGTATGAAAATAATCGCTCTCTGTTTCATCTTTGACTTGTAATTTTAATGGAAGAAATGAAACTAGGGAGGACTTGCACACGGGGAGGTTTTGGACACCATTGATTTTGAAAAGGTTCCTTTGCTCGCAAATGGTTGTAATTGCGATGGAGTATGGTAACCATGCATACTTAAAAGCATGGCTACTTGAAATTTACCTTAGTGCAGTATAGTTTTCCAATAAAAATGATTTTCGTATATTAGGACGAAAATTTTGCGAATTTTTACCAGTCTCTTTATTTTTTTTTCTAAAATATTTCTGTTTCTGTTCGACGAAAGAAGTGAATCAAACCAAATCAGTGAAAAATCACTGATGAACAGTCAAAATTGTAGCACAGGAAAAATAGTGATTGAAAGAAGTGAATCAAACCAAATCAGTGAAAAATCACTGATGAACAGTCAAAATTGTAGCACAGGAAAAATAGTGATTTTTCACTGATTATTCAAAGAATTTTACAGATTTTTCATTAAATTTCATAAATATTACCGAGTTTTCAGGGTATTTTTACTGATTCTCAGTGAAATTACTACGCTGCAATTCTGACTGTTTTTCAATGTTTTTTGATAAATTTCACTGATTTAAAAATGAGAGAGTAGTAGCTTGCATTTTGAAGAACCTGAAAATTTTTCAAAATTTCTATTTGAGCCTTTATGTGTGGAATTATCAACCGAAAGAAACGGAACGTAAATTAAGCTAAATTTAGATATTTCTGAAAGCCAATAAAAGTCACTTTTGTCCTCCGATTCTGAGGATTTTTACATGAAGTTTATGGAAAATTACATATCGTTTATTATATTTTTATAAATAAATCGAGAAACCTCAGCCATATGCCGAATTAATCAAGAGATAAATTAGCCTTATTTCTCTATGAGAATTTTTTTGATTTTCTATCACTTAAATCATATCAAAAATGGGCTCAGAATTGTCAAAGAACATGGATTTTGATATCTCACTCAATGAAGTAAATTTTTGATAAATTTTACAAATAAAATCTTGCACAAAAAACTCCAAGTCAACGATCGAATGCTGCTAACCTGAATACTCTTTATTTTTTACGTGCTTTTGGCGTAACTAAAGTTCGAATAACACTATGAATAGCGCAGCCCATACAATTCGGACATACCTAAAACATACACTTAGATGAGAGCAAAAAATGATAATTTCGTTGATTCAAATAAACCAAGGACACCGAACTCTGATCCCTTTACGGACTAGAACAATCAACAATCTCCCATTTACTATCTACTGTTTTACCTCCAGGCATATACGAAAACACAAATCGCCTTTCTTCATCTCGCACATTACTGCAACAGTCAGCAAACAGATACTCGTTATTTTGAGCATTTCTTATATAAACCTGATCTCCATCATGCTCAAATTTCCACGAACTTCCCAATCGAGTACCATTTTTCCTCCATGTAAAAACATTACGACAATGATTACACTCAGCCTTGGATCCATTAACTTCCACATACAGATGCTCTTTAAATTGATAATTTATTATTTGGAATTCGTCGTTATTGCTGTTGCGTTCCAATTGCCAAGCAAATTTCCGCCTTTCATCTGGGCCATATCGGTTTCCTCCTTTCCACGTAAATACATTTCTTCTATCCTGATCGTACCAGTGAGTAGGTGAGCCGGCAGCATACAGGTATTCGTTGTAGTACGTATTTTTTATACACACGTGAGCAGCGAAAACAATATTTTTCAACGAATTTGGTACTTTTTTAGTGATGTCTTTTATTTGAGATTTAACGCTGGATTGCAAATTGGTACAGTCGATGATTTCCCATTTACTGTCAATTGTTTTACTTCCATAGATGAATGAAAATACCAAACGTTTGTCTTCATCTCGTTTCTTATCAAAATCAGCAAAAAGGTATTCGTTGTTATGAATATTTTTAATATAAACATAATCTCCATCTGGTTCTAGCTTCCAAGTACTTCCCGTACGTTGGCCACCTTTTCTCCATGATAAAATATGCCTTCTGTGACCCTCAATTGGCAGTGATCCAGTGACATCTGAGTATAGAAGCTCGTTGAATTGTGAATTTATTATTTGGTACTGGTCGTTGGTGCGATTCAATATCCAAATAAATGTACCAGGCTCATTTGGATCGTATCTTTCTCCATCCCTTTTAGTAAATACATAACGTCTATCTTGATCATACCAGTAAGTTGATGGACCAGCAGCATATAAATATTCATTATAGCGAACATTTCTAATACATACTTTGACAGATGAGGAATCATTGGGCAGAAATAGTTGTGTAGATGGCTTAGTTTTGGTATCTTCTGTTAAATATCCTGCATCAGATACAGTATTATCACAGTCGAGAATCTCCCATTGACTATCATTCGTTCTACTTCCTAGAATAAATGTGTACACAAATCGCCTATCATCGTCTCGCTTTTTTACAATATCAGCGAACAGGTATTCACCATTATGAGCATTCTTAATATAAACGTTATCTCCTTCATGTTCAAATTTCCAAGAACTCCCATCACGCCTGCCACCCTTCCGCCATGTCAAGACATATCGTCTATGGCCATCTAGCAGTGATCCATCAATTTCTGCATACAGATGCTCGTTAAATTGTGAATTCACGATTTGATATTCCTCCTCTTCGTTGTCGTTTTGTTGCAGTATCCAAGCAAATTTGCCTGATTCTCCAGGACCATATCCATTTCCACCTTTCCAGGTGAAAACGTTTCGTCGGTCATTATCATACCAATATTCAGGGGGGCCAACTGCATATAGGTATTCATTGTAGCGAACGTTACGAATGCAAATTTTGGTTGAAAAGACCATATTTTTCAACGAATTAGGTATTTTTTTTGTTGTATCTTTGATTTGAGCTCTGACCTTGGATTCAAAATCGCTACAATCAACCATTTCCCATTTACTGTCGTATGTTTTGCCTCCACGTACAAAAGAGTACACAAATCGTCTTTCTTCATCTCGTTTATTATCAAAATCGGCGAAAAGGAATTCGTTTTTATCGATGTTTTTTATATAAACGTAGTCTCCATCTGGTTCCAATTTCCACGAACTGCCTGAACGACTGCCACCCTTCTTCCATGTTAGCACAGGCCTTCTGTGGCCTTGTACTGCCAATGATCCTTCAATGTCGGCATACAAATGTTCATTGAACTGAGAATTGACGATTTCATACAGATCGTCGTTGCGTTCAAGTTTCCAAAAAAATATACCAGGCTCTTGGGCATCGTATCTGTCTCCACCTTTCCATGTGAAAACAAAACGCCTATCTGGATCATGTGAATAGTTTGAATGGCTGGGAGAAAATAGGTATTCGTGGAAACGAACGTTTCTCAAGCATAGTTTACTAGAAAATACAATATTTTTCACGGATTTTGGTAACTTGTTCTTAACATTGGACATTTGAGCTCTAATGCTGTCTTCGACCACACCATAATTTCCCCATTCCATTAATTCCTTGATACGGTAAGCCAGCTGGATAATTGAATCGGTGTTCAGTTCGCCATTTTGTTGAAGTTTGTGAAATACAGCAGTATAAATGGATATTAATTCTTGAATGCAGCAAAATCCGTTTGGTTTACGGACCAATACTAGAAGCCCCTTGACACCTAGTTTACCCAAAACATCGTCGATTACTTGTTGGATAATTTGATTGAAACATTGATAACACTTATTGACAAAACGAGAACCGAGTCTATTGACAGTTGCTAAATGATCATTTAGGAAGGCATCTGTGATTTTTTGTACAGCTAATGCCTGCATTCTACTCCGTACAGTATTGAAAAGTGATTGAGCTTGGGAATTCAATTTTTCAGTTATATTTTTCTGATCGATCACTTCATCTTGTAAACCTTTGCTGATATCGTATAGGTTCATTATATCGTCATCTTCTTGTGTAGTGTTTTGTATCTGGTTGTATAAAGTTTCATAATGCTGGTAAGCTTTTTTAAATGGTTGTAGTTCGACTTCATTTCGTACCGATATGATCCAGTTGATATGGTCGGCTATATCGGTAAATGCTACAACGTAGGATAATGAGGGCTGCCTTAGGCTAACGATGCCTCGAAGGTAATAAATATTGTCTTTGCTGAACAGCAGACCGCCGCCACTATCTCCTTGGCGTACGCTGGGACCTTGAAAAATTGAAAAATCATTAGTAAATGGAATGGAAAGTATGTGTAGAAACAGCTTGAACATAGTTGCCACTGTTTGAAAAACGTAGAAAAGTTAAGGAAATTCATGAATCTAGAAAAGTGAAGGAATTTTATAATTGTTATACTTCGAAGTTGTAGAATTTTTTTATTTTTAAATTCTTAACCCTCGCTTTGCTCAGCCTAAGATACCCACAATTAAATTTACATGGAAGGGGTAAGCACCAGGCAGGCACAAAGATTAATATTTCCTGTTTGACTCGCATGGATTCTCATTTACTATGCAACTCAATTTTTTCCAATTCCGTATTATTTTCAAAAAATCTTCAACTCTGCCATAATTTTTTCAAGATATTTTTCAACTCTGGAAATTTTTTCAAATTTTTCTCGTTTCAGAAATTTTTTTTAATTTTGTTCAACTCTTGGGATTTTTCCTCAAAATTATAATTTTTCAACTCCAACAAAACTTTTTCTCACCTCTAAAATTTCTTACTAATTTTTTTTCAATAATTTCAAGATTTTTCCAAAACTTTTAATTTACTGATTTTTTTTCATCTTAAGCTTCCTAAATCCTTTACAACCCAAATTTTTTCAAGAAATTTTTATACCTACCTACATACCTTCTTACAGTGTAGGCGAATGAGAAAAAAAAAAACATTTTTAGCTAGTCAAGCTTTTAGTGCGAAAAACTGTCCAGGGTGGTCCCCTGACTAACATCTAGAAAGTCCACCCCCTAGACCTCTTGCTAAATTTTTCATGGCGGCTTCGTTCGCTCCCCCTCAAAAGTAGAATTTTACTAAGAATCGATGACTTTTTCAAATCCCTAACATTCCGTGTTGGCAGCACTTGGGGGATGACAGACCTATTTCGAAGCTTTAATAAAACTATTGCGAAAAGGGTATACCTATATCGGTGTATTTTGACCTGCTGAACACAAATATGGAATTGGTTTTCTTATTTGGTCATTTCTTTCTATATAAAACGCTCAAAATTTGAAAAATCTGCTAAAATAACACAATTTTTGTACGGGTTTTCGCGATTTTTGACCCTTAGTTCAAAGAAATTGTCAAAACCAAATACACAGCAAAATTCTACATAAAACTAGACACACTGTGTCAAAAGAGCGGACTTCCTATTATATACAAACTAGAATTGAACTTGTTAAGCTCAACTTTCAATGCACGTATCAACTTCGAAATTTAATCATCTCTTCCTCTATACACATTCTAATTACTACGGAAATTTCAAGACGATCGATCAACTCTGACTTGAGTTATGGTGCCACAAAAAAGAACTTTAAAACTTCAAAGCTCAGCTTTCCTTGCTCAAAATTTAACCTAAAAAATTAGGTCTCTCCTGCATGATCTACACGTACTGTAAAAATTTCAAAACGATTGGTTCAGTTGAGAGAAATCAAGTTGGAAAAATTGACCTATTACAAGCTTTTGAACTTTGAGCTCATTTTTCTCGAAAACGTGAGATTTTAAGAAAAATTCATGAGAAATAGAGCTTGACAATACTAACCATTTTTTGACCTCCATTTTTCTCTACAATGCACAGTTTCCGAGATATTTTTGAATAACTGAATAAATTTGAGCTTCAAAAGCTCAGCTTTCTATGCACAGATCGCCTTCCAAATTCAATCAGATTTTCTCCTAAACACATTCTTATCACCATAAAAATTGCAAATCGATCGGTCGATTTTATTTATCTTGTCAGAGGGAGGTTTCAGAAAAATGAGCTTTGGAGTTTCAAAGCTCAGCTTTCTATGCACAGAGTTACACCAAAACATAGTCAGTTTTTCTCCTGTACGATATAAACTTACTGTAAAAATTTCAAAACGATTGGTTCAGTTGAACGGGAGAAATTGAGTCAGAAATATTGACCAATCACAACCCTTCCAACTTTCTGGAAAATGGCGAGCTTTTAAGAAAAATTCATGAGAATCAAAGTTGTAGAGCTTAAAATTCCTAACCATCCGTTTGGTTACCGTTTTTTCTCTACGATGCACCATTTTCGAGATATTTTTGAAAACTAAATAAAATTTGAGCTTTAAAAGCTCGACTTTCATTGCACGGATCGACTTCAAAAATTTAATCAGCTCTTCTCCTGTACACGTTCTAACCACTGTAAAAATTTCAAGTCGATTGGTCAACTCTAACTTGAATTATACAATGAACTTGAAAGCTCCAAGCTCAGCTTTCTATGCACTGAATTGACCCAAAAAATGATCATTTTCTCTCTTGCACGATCTACACCTACTACAGAAATTTCGAAACGATTGGTTCAGTTAAACGAGAGAAATTGAAGTGGAAAAATTGACCAATCACAGGCCTTCCAACTTTGAGATCAAGCCTTATAAGGAATTTTTGATGAAGATTTTATCTGCCGACCACTGCCTCAAAGGGACCATAAAATCAGTCTTTGTGTTGGTCTAAAAATGCCGACCCAGCAGGTGGTATTGCAAGGGTTCAAAGAAATTATTTTATCTGCCGACCCATTGTTGAGTAATATGATTAAATCGCATCAGAAAAGTTGACCAATCACAGGCCTTCCAACTTTGAGCTCAGTTTTCTCGAAAACGGTGAGCTTTTAAGAAAAATTCATGAGAACCAAAGTTGTAAAGCTTGAAATTCCTGACTATCCTTTTGGCCTCCGTTTTTCTCTACGATGCACCATTTTCGAGATATTTTCGAAAAACTGAATAAACTTTGAGCTTCAAAAGCTCGACTTTCAAAGCACCAATCGACTTCAAAATTAATCAGCTCTTCTCCTGTACACGTTCTAACCACTGTAAAAATTTCAAGTCGATTGGTCAACTCTAACGTGAGTTATCGCGTCAGAAAGAAATGTCCCAAAAATGAGCTTTAAAGTTGAAAAGCTCAGCTTTCTGTGCACAGAATTGCACCAAAATCTAATCAGCTCTTCTCCAGCATGAACTACACCTACTGTAAAAATTTCAGCCCGATCTGTTCAGTTTAGCGAGAGAAATCGCGTCAGAAAAAAAAGGCTTCAACAAACAAACAAATAAATAAATAAATAAATAAATAAAAAAACCCTTATGAACGCAATAGCGGATTCCCGCTAGAGCGGGAAGTCCGCTAAAAACGTATTTTTAGAAATTTTTCCAGGGTGGTCGCTCTTCGCTCGTATGGTATTTTTTACAATTGAAAACTTGGAATGATCAAAAAAACCTGAAGAAGTGAACTAAAATTGTTGAAAAAATTATCAAAAATACACCTCGACAAGATGTAACTTTGTGCCAAAGAACAGAAAATTTCCTTGTTTCTCATTTTCTTTACCAAAGTAAAATTTTCTCATATACTATGTCAAATAAAAGTAGGTAATTTCAGACTTCTTGATTGAAAATTGATCGAAATATTCAAATTTTTAAAATAATACTGGTATTTTTTGTTTTTAATTTTTGTAAAAACCATTACACAGGTCGACATAGAAAATGCTGTTTGTGGTTGAAAAAATTCCATCACCCAAGGATTTTTCACAATTTGAATTTTTCGTTTAACGGGGTTTCTACTTTTTTTGATAATTTGTGACACTTCAAGTCAATTTTCTGAGAAAAGGAACGGTTCTACGAAAAAAATGAATAGAATATTAATTGTAGAGCGTCAAATTTCCTATCTGTAGAGTCCAATTAGTTTTTTCTTAGGAGGCTTAACTTTCAATATATTTTAGCTCAAAGTTCAAAGTTCAACTTTTTTTAAAAATTGAAAATATCTCAAAAACTAAGCCTTCTGAGAAAAAACAAATTGGACTCCACTGAAAAGAAATTTTACGCTCTACAATTTATGTTCTATTCATTTTTTTTGTAGAATTCTTTCTTTCCCCAGAAAATCAACTTTAAGGTCCTTTCAACGAAAAGTCTTTCAATTATGAAAAATCCTGACCTCCTGGAATTTTTTCATCATTTTTCTCGTGATCAGCGTGAAAAATAACATTATAATTATCCATTAAATTTAAAACAGCGTTTCCTTTTTCTTGTTTTAATCACTGTTTTTAGTCTAAAATGTAGCGCTGATTTTAAAATTTCTCCATCACTCAAGTTTCCTGGTTGGATGATTCTAATCTATTTTTTAGATTTTAGTGCCGAGCTCAAATATGATTACAGTTTTTCTCGATTACGCTAGGATTTTTTATAGGTAATTGGAAGATTTTTTGTTGAAAATTTGTTTTACATTTTTCTATGTAACTTTTGATCCTTGAAGTCGATTTTCTGGGGAAAGAAAGAGTTCTATGAGTAAAATGAATAGAATATAAATTGTAGAGCATCAAATTTCCTACTTGTAAAGTCCGATTAGTTTTTTCTTAGGAGGCTTTGCTTTTGAGATATTTTCAATTTTAAAAAAAGTTGAACTTTGAGCTAAAATATCTTGAAAGCTAAGCCTCCTAAGAAAAAACTAATCGGACTTTACAGGTAGGAGATGATCTACAATTTATATTGTATTCATTTTTTCCTAGAACTCTTTCTTTCCCCAGAAAATTGACTTGAAGTGTCACAAGTTATCAAAAAAAATGGAAAACCCGTTGAACGAAAAATTCAAATCGTAAAAAATCCTTGGGTGATGGAATTTTTTCACTGCTTTTCTCGTGATCAGCGCGAAAAATACAATTAAAATCACCCATCAAACCTCAAACAGCATTAAACTTTATTATAGTGCTGCGTCATGAAATTTATCAAGATGCACTCTTTGAACATTCAAGATATTAAATTCACCTACCTCCTTCCGCACCGGCGCAAAATTTATCGTACGTAATAAATGATTTAAAATCATCCGGTACCATGTCCAAGCACCGTCTATGACTGATGAATGGTAAGCTGGCAGTCGTTAGATTTTCACCGTATCTGTCGTGTTCGTTTAATCCCCATCCTGCGACCTAAAATTACTCCACATGATAAGTACAAAATATACACTACCTGGGAAAATAATTCAACAAGCATTTAAAACTGTGAAGAATTATGAAGAATATTACCCTGCCAGGCATATTTTCTTGGAGATATTCACGACCATTTACACCAGACCAGTCAATGCAGGCTGGTAAAGTTGTCGGACCCAAAGTAATCGTATCGTTTAGAATTAAAATCACGATGTCAGATCCGAAATTATTGACGTGTCCAAAAAATCCTTTGTCAGGAAAACGTATGTCTGCAATCTGCAATTGAGTTTTCGAACTTCAGATGACACATTTGCGAATAGAATAACAATAGATTAAGATTAGGCTTGGATGTGTAGCAGGGATGTGGAAAATGGACGACCTTTTTTCTCATTTTATATGAATTCATTTGTTAGCACATATTGTCTTTGTTGAAATTGTATGCATGAGCCAAAAAAAATTCGAAACTGCCTCTTTATAATACATTTTTAAATTAACACAAAGTAAAAAAAAATAAAAAAATTTAGTTTTCGATATTCATTAAAATTAGGTATCACATCTAACTAGCAAAAAAATAAAGAAGAATGACCTCAATTGTAACTTGATTATTTTGCATTACGAAGAGAACGAAATATCTGATAAAGGCACGTGCTTGCTGATTGCCAAAATATTATGCAGTTTATCTCGTACGTCATGATACGAATCATCACATAACAGTTTCTTTCATTTTTTCTGATTTTTCGCTACTTCGATAAGAAAAATAAAAAACATCTTTAGTCCAGTCATTTCAAAAATTTTTGAAGAAAACGACATTCAGAATTTGAAATTTCTACACTAAAATTCGTGCTATTTTCATGCTACTTTATGACTTCTAAAAAAATTTAAAAATTTTGAAAATTTCGGTCGAGATTGTCCGTAAGTTCCATAAAACATAAATGAGGTGGACAAATTTTTTCCACCTGAAAATATTCAATTGTCTGTGTCGGATAAGCGAAGCGAGGGCAAAAATTTTTCAAGAAAAATGCATCCAAAAATAGATTTTTTCTCATTTTTGTAAAATCGAAATCAAAATTTTAGTATTGAAAGGGAAGCGAAATTCTTAGCTCCTTTTTGATAATTTAGGTATATTTTTAGCGTATGCCCGAACGAAGCGAGGGCAACGATTGGAAAAATTGATGATTTTCAAAAGGCAAACAGTGCGTTTTTCAATGGTTTGTTGTGTAAAAAAATTCCATAACTGTGGAATCAAAATTTCATGCTCTTCAAGGATTTTTTTACGAAATTTTGTACTTTTTTGGCGTGCTTTTCTGTTTTTTTTGCTACATGGCAAAAATTTGTGTTTTTCCTTTATTTCGTGCTTTTTTGTGCAAAATTTGCCAACGTCGCGTCGTGAAAAAATTTCTAAAAAAAAAATGTCAAAAGTTGTTGTTGTATAAGTTTACTTACAAATTTTCTGAAAAAGTCTGCAAATTTCGTTTCAAGTAGATACATTTTTTAAAATTTTGGGACTTCTGGAAAAAAATTGTCGATTCTCAGCCTAACCTGATTTACTGCGTTTCTCTTTCTAAAGACGTTTACTGCTTCTGCAGTACTAATTTGTGAGGTGAAATGGAAAGATAGTTTTTGTCTACTTATAATTCATAATCGTCAGGCCATTTCTACTCCTATGGTCAGGCCATTTTCACTCCTACGTCAGGCTACTTCTGCTCCAATCAGCGCAGGCCACCGAGATTTCCTTGAGAGCTCGCCGATTGGGTCCAACTCTGCTGGACTACTCTTGTCCATCTTGGGATTTCCCAAAAATTTCCACATTTAGAATTCCGAAATTCGGAAAATAATGCCACATTTTCAAATTTTTGTCCAATTTTCTCAAGTTTGTCAAATTTCCCAACAACTCTGCAACTTACGTACCTTGAAAGTTTTCTGATAATCGTTATCTTTGACTCTATAATTTCTTGTGAATTTACTGACAACTACAAAATAATCGTCCACTCTGGGGGGCGTACGAATGGATGTATTATTCAGGAAACAATGCGCAGCTGAAAATGAATTTTTATGAAAAAATTTCCCCTTTTTTACTCATAAAGTATCTATTTGGAGGATCAACTTACCAGATAGCACCAATTGCGGAGTAATTATTGTGCCACCGCAGATCAAAAGTTCATCAAAATTATAAATTGCTATATGCCACGGATGGCTTCCAATATTTTGTACAACTCCGCCAGAAATCAAAAGTTCAGGTTTCGCGTATGGTTTCCCACATTCTAAAAAAAAGAAGCTAATGAAATCCATTTCGGATATTTTATGTAAAACTATCGCCTGACAGGTGGATAAAATTACCTACCAGGAATACAAGGAGACAAAGGATTATTCCATTTTCCATCGTCGTTGCATTTAATTTCCGCGTAATTTGGAGGGGAACCGTAGTACTTATGCTTTGGCTTACATGTGGGTCGAACTATGGTACCGGGTTGCAGCTCTGAATATTCATCGCAAGTAATGGTTTGCCCATTGACGACGCATTGCAAATCAACATTTACTGGATTTAGTTTGTCGCATATTTCTGTAGAAGAGATAACACTTTTATAGGTTTAATTAATTTTGGATTGAGAAAACAATTTTCCAAGGTTTGGAAACTGCTAAATTTTTCAATGTTCAAATTTTGAAAACGTGTTCTCATTTTTAGACAAACAAAAATGCAAGGACTAATTTTGGTAATGCTGGATGGCTCATTCTTTTCCATGTCAACTCGACCAGGGTTTGACCTTGGGTCTTCCAATTTCGCTCAATTTTTTTTACGAGTTCACCTCGATAGTCTAATGGAGGAATCGCCGTCATTCCGATCCGAGGGGTAGCCATTGCAATTTTCGTATAATTGAATTTTTTGCGAAATGGCTCAACTTTGAACGAGCATATCTCGAGATCGATTTGGTCCAAGATGAATCTGTTCATGTGGTTTTATAGAGAATTGAAAATAGATTCAAATTTGATAATCACTTTTTGAAAAGTTCAAAGTTGAACTTTTGTGAAGGAAACTCAACTTTCATGATAAGTACAAAAAATGAGGGGCTCCATTTAAAAATCTGAAAAAAATACTATGAAGATAATTTTTTATGTATTTTTCAACTAATTACGTTTCAAGATGGGATTTCAATACACCCCCCCCCCCCCGAGAAGCACACAGGGGTCCTAAATTTTGGTCAAAATTCAAAAAAATGGAAAAGTGAAGTGATAAATCGATTTCCATTAATTTAAAAGTACTGTGCTCGAATATGTACTTGATTTTTTCATCCGACCCCTCTGATCCCCCCTCTACTTTCGGCTCCCTAATGAGGCCAAAATTTAAAAAAATGAAAAATAACGTATGACGTGTCGTTTGTTGGGTTTTATAGAGCGCTGAGTTCGAATATTTGCTCATTTTCAAGATTCGACCCTTTAGTGGCCCCCTAGCCCCAATTTTGAGAAAATATGCAAAAAAAATGGAAATAGCATGTGTTATATCGATTTCCACTAATTCGAGGGTGCTGAGCTCGATTATCAACTTTCTTTCTCAATCCGCCTCCCCCTTCCCCACATTGACTTCCAAATTACTTACTAAAAAAATTTGAAAAATCAGTGTTTCTTTACAAAATTGGGGGCTAGAGGGCACTAAAGGGTCGAGTCCCAAAAATAAGCAAATATTCGAACTTAACGCCCTCCAAAACCCAACAAACGACACGGCATACGTTATTTTTAATTTTTTTGAATTCTGACCTCATTAGGGGGCTGTTGGGGGGGGGAGGTCAGAGGGGTCGGATGAAAAAACTAAGCACATATTCGAGCTCAGTGCCTTTAAATTAGTGAAAATCGATGTATCACTTCACTTTTCCATTTTTTTGAATTTTACCAAAATTTAGGACCCCTGTGCCCCCCAGGGGTATTGAGATCCCATCTTGAAAAGTAATTAGTTGAAAAATACATAAAAAATTATCTTCATCGTATTTTTTTCAGATTTTTAAATGGAACCCCTCATTTTTGTGCTTATCATGAAAGTTGAGCTTCCATCACAAAAGTTCACTTTAAACTTTTCAAAAAGTGATTATCAATTATGAATCTCCTTTCAATTCTCTACAAAACCACATGAACAGATTCATCTTGGACCTAACCGATCTCGAGATATACTCCTTCAAAGTTGAGCCATTTCGCAAAAAATCCAATTATACGAAAATTACAAGGGCCTCCCCTCGCCCCCCTACTGGATTAGGATCGGAACGACGGCAATTCTTTCATTAGACCATCGAGGAGAACTCGGAAAATAAATTTGAGTGAAATCGGAAGACCAAAGGTCAAACCCTGGTCGAATTGACATGGAATGAGCCGGATATTTTTTTTTGTAAATTTCAATTTCGAAAATTTTTTTGATATTTTTCACATAAAAAAATCTTCAACATTGTAAAAAAAATTTCAAACGTTTTCCTATCGCATGACATTTGTTCAGGTAACGTTTAATAAACTGAAAGGGTGATGTTTTCATTGTGAAATTAATTTGGAAATGAAAACTAAATTCTGATGGAGTGAAAAAATATCACTTATGATCCTTCTATGGTGAGCACATTTTATAACAGCAGAATAAATAAATTATTGCTCAAGTGAAGCCAAGTGATTTTTTGGGAAAAAAATTGAGTTCGGCAATTAAAAATCTATTTAAAATACACATTTTCTACTTTATTTGAAGATTAAATTTTATAGAGATGCATTTACAAAAAGTTAGCCAAAATTGTAACACGAATTCCTAGAGAAATTCTTGTCCAGTTCTAGCAAAGTCAAAAATCCTCAAATCTAGTGCCAAATCCACTGTCTTCTGGTAGTAAATTGTCTCTCTTACAATATTATTTATTGAAAATTTTTTCTTACGTTAGATTTTATTTTTGCGTAAAACTACTAAAACAGTTGACGATTTAGTATATAGATAGCTATAGTTATTCAATGTTGATTACTCACTAGCAATACATAGATTGATATTCAACAATAACAGATAAATACACAGATTAATTAAAAATTTGATTTTTATAATCATTTTATAGTTTAGTTCGTATTTGTGAAAAATTTTCACTGCATTTATTAAAAATTAGAAAAGACTGCTGTTTTAAAACTTGAAAAATTGTAAGATATAGGTATTAAAAATCATGATAACTAATTTATGCAAGAACAACGAGCGAATTAAAACCACTTCAAATACGAACTGTTAAGAAAAAGAGAAGGGGATTTTTTATTTGCTACCAAGAGTAGGTATGTAATTTATTTTGTGATTAGCAATTATTTGTGATTTTTTTGGCGTGCTTATCTGTAGGTACGGTAAAACCCAGCTTGTTTTTTAATATCGCTTTATAGTATAGGAACCATATTTTAATCTATTCAAGAATTTTTGTTTCGATAATAAATTGATTTCATGGAGGTATAGGTTTGCCCATTAATCAAACGAGCTAAAAAAAAAGTTGCTCGGACGTTATTTGCATTGAAAACGTCTTCATGTCGGTGAACCGTTCGAGTCGAGTTCGAATGTGTGTTCAGATCAATTGGGGTTTTCATACCTTACAGACCGTTCATCTGAGAAAATCCTACCTTTCTATCTAAATTGAACAAAACATCATGTACACTGAACAAGTTAGGTAATAGGTACCTTAACTGGCAGTGAAATTTGGGCGGAAATGAAAATATTTATTGAAAATACAGGAATGAAGAACCCCATATCCGAAATTTCAGGTACTAGTTCTCAAAATTTAGTAGCTTTAGTCCTCTTCTCCTCCACCGATCCCAATTTTTTATACCCCAAATTTTCTTCAAATGTTTCCAAGTCTATCGGAACATAAAACTCAAAATCACGATCGCTGGTGGAAAAGTAAATTTTTAGCCATTTTTATCCATTTTAAGGGGTTTCTGACATACGTTCGAATATTTTTATTCGACTTCACCTAACAAAGGGTATAGGTAACAGGATAAGTATGGTGTTTTAGCCCCCCGCAAGGGACTTCGATAAAACCTACCCCGAAAGTTGAGTTATGATGAGAAAACATTCTGACAAAAATTTTGGACCCCCAGAGCTAGTATTTACGGGGGGGGAGGGGCCAAAATGTGTTTTTAAACTTTATTTTTTCGTTTTCTGCCAAATTTAGATAAAAATTTCGTGTTTTTTAAATTGAATCTAGAGGGTCAGAGGAACCCGAATGACCCATTTTTCGTCGAGGTAGGTTTCATCAAAATCCCTTTCGGGGGCCAAAACACCATACTTATCCTGCTATACCCGTTGGTAATTTTATTCGTATCATGAATACTTCTATTTTCACGGAAAAGAGTAAAGAAGCAAATTTAATGCATTTCAAAAACTGCTGAGTAGGTTGATGGTACATTTTACCTATATTTTAATTAATTATGATATCTTAATGTGGGGTCATTCCACGTCAGTTCGTACACAAAGTGCTAGGGGGGCGGCGATTTTTTTAATTTTTTAAATGTGGGTAAACCTCGATGAGAGATGACGAATGCCGCAAACCGCAGCTCTCAAAGTATTTTTAGAGGGCAGCCACGAGCATTTAAAGTTTTGAGGTAAAGTTGGATATGGTAAATTTGGGGCGTGGATAACTCGAAAACATGATGGGTTGAAAGTTGAAACTTTTTGTAATGTGTAGGGCCTTGGAAGATCTTTTTGACGATTTTTTGGAAATCAGTGTTGTCACTTTTTTAACACGGAAAATTAGCTGTGAAAGTTGAAAAATGATATTTCTCTATGATGTCAATCGCCAAAAATTCTGAAAAAAATCTGTAAAGTACAACTTTACACGCTGATTAACATATTAAAAAATTGAGGTGACGTTATTTCGTATTTTCGAAAAAAAAATCTAAAGATTGGAAGAAAATACAATTTTTTTTTCAAAGGTCAAAATTGTGTAAATTGATTTTTTTTTATTAATTTTACCCCATATTCAAAGAAAAAGTCGGTAAAAGCATTTTAACTCCATTCAACACCCGTTTATATGTGTGAGAATGCAGTTATTGTGTAACTTCAAAAGTTGAAAAAAAAAAACATTTTTATTAGGTATAAACAAATTTTTGGGGCTTAAATAATTTTTGAATTGAGTGACCCTGTCACAAAAAACTCATTAACTCAAGTTAGAAACCTGTTCTTATTGCTTGAACGCGTAATTTTTCATAAAAAAATCGAAATATATGCGTTTATACGACGTTTTTAATGTTTTTGTAACAAATTTTTAGGGGTCCAAATTAGGCGCCCAAAAAAATTCTCTTTGAAAATTGACTTTTCGAAAAAAAATGGAATTCCATCTATTATTTTAGGGACCAGGTTAAATAAGACGCATTTTTATACCGACTCCGTGGTCTCTGAAAATATACCAAAGTTAGTTGAATTTAAATGTCAAAAGTTCACATTTTTTGAAAAAATCTTTAAAAATTCTCCTTTAATCATTTTTTGTCTCATTTTGAAGAGAATTTCTTCAGCTTTATCGTGATATATTATAAGTTGAATTTTACTGAAAATCGCTGAAATTATACGTGTTGAATGGAGTTAAGATGCTTTTACCGACTTTTTCTTTGAATATAGTGTAAAATTAACAAAAAAAAATCAATTTACACAATTTTGACCTTTGAAAAAAAAATTGTACTTTCTTCCAATCTTTGGAATTATTTGCCTCGAAAATACGAAATAACGTCACCTCAAATTTTTAGTATATTAATCAGCGTGTAAAGTTGTACTTTACAGATTTTTTTCAGAATTTTTGGCGATTGACATCATAGGGAAATGTCATTCTTCAACTTTCACAGCTAATTTTCCGTGTTAAAAAAGTGGCAACACTGATTTCCAAAAAATCGTCAAAAAGATCTTCCAAGGCCCTACACATTACAAAAAGTTTCAACTTTCAACCCATCATGTTTTCGAGTTATCCACGCCCCAAATTTACCATATCCAACTTTACCTCAAAACTTTAAATGCTCGTGGCTGCCCTCCTAAAATACTTTGAGAGCTGCGGTTTGCGGCATTCGTCATTTCTCATCGAGGTCTACCAACATTTAAAAAATGAAAAAAATCGCCGCCTTCCCTACCACTTTACGTACGAACTGACGTGGAATGACCCTGCCCTTCAAGTCTGAAACCCGTAATGATGTCATAAAATGTTTTTGAGAAAATTTGATTTTTAATGCTCCAAAACGGCACTTTTTCACGTAAGTTTCTGACGCCAAGGGGGGAGGGGGGACACCCATAAAACCCTTCCGTAGCTACGCCTCTGCACCAAATACCAAATTACATATTACAATTCTGGAGACCAAACTATTCTCTGGATCTAATCCAGGTGATATACTACTTTGGTTTATACTGCCGGATACTCCAGATCTCCACATTTTCTGCAGTATGAGGCGAGTCCAATTGAGAACCGTTTTTCCGAACTAAGCTATCGTCAAAAAAGTCATTTCTTGTAAATCAGTGAATGAGCTAAGACCTCGAGAAACTCATATCTAGAAGAAAATGGCCCGTCCTAGAAGACGAAACTCGAAAAATTCATAAGTTCGAATCAAGACACCTTATTGAAAGTTCAAAAATTGAAATGTTCTCTGATTTTTTCACACAGTTAAATAAATTACGTATAATTTTTCTGATTTGAAACGAAATTTTTTCCAAAATATCTCAGCCTTGGACATTTTAATATTTGACCGCGAATCGAAATTAAATTGAGTATCGTTTGAAAATAATTTCTCCATAAGAACATATGATAAGAGTAAGGTACCTAGCCTATTATCGAAAACTTTTTGGGGGGGGCTTCGCCATTTTAAAACTACCTATAAGGGCTAGAAATGTCATTGATGGCTTAATGGATACCTACATCCTTCCCCTACAAATATGAAAAGTCCCGGGGTCGTCAAAAAAATATTTGAAGTATTTTTTAGGAATTTTTTCCCAAAACAAGTCGAAAATTGATTTTGAAAATTTGGGCCCCCAATTTCTACCACCGACTAATTTCGTCAGCTGTAAACAAAATCTACCGGAAAATTTTTTTTCGTGTTCCTCTTTCACAGATAAACAATTTGAGACCAAAACGACAACCATGCAGCCAAAACTCGCGAAGAAAATTGAGAAAAAAAAACGAAATCGCATAAAAACAATGGGTTAGGTACATAAGATTGTATAGGTGGTCGATAATGGGACACACCTTGGGAAAAAAATTGAGCGAATTATTGTTATTTGCCGTCGTAATAATTAAAATCTGATAATTGTTCACAAAACTTTCGGCTTTCTCAATCACAAAAACAATAGAAAATTTTCAATTCAATATTTTTAAGAAACAATTTCACGACGCGACGTACAAATAAGCAGGGAAAATTTTTTTTGCACTTCACATTTTTTATTTTCTAATTTTCTTCACGAGTTTTGGCTTCACAGTGGTCGTTTTGGTCCCATTTTTTTCGTCCGTGGCAGAGGAATATGAAAAATTTCGGCTCAGCCGTTGCCCATAGGAGCCAAGATAAGCGAAGTGGTCGACATTAGGCACGGTCGATAATAGGCTACCTTACCCTTACCCTTACACGTGTAACTAACTATAAAGGAAAATAAGTAAATAGAAAACACTAGTGCATGTTTGTTTATTTTACTCTACATTGTCTGTACAACAGTGACGGATCATCCATGCACCAAATGATCACAATTACGAAGGCCAAACTATACTCTGGATCCAATCCAGATAATATGCTACTTTGGTGTATACTGCCGGATAATCTGGATTTCCACATTCTTCACCATAAGAGACAAGTCCGAATATATTCCACATGCACGTTTGGTCTTTTATTGGCATTTGTAGCGGTCCACCGGAGTCACCCTATGTTTAAAAAAAAAAGTTTGAAAACGCTTCGTTGCATCAAGTTTCTCACTACAATTTCAGTGATCGACTACTTACTTGGCACGAATCCTTGCCACCTTTCAAATCTCCAGCGCATATCACTGAATCCGAATTGTAAACGTAATTGCGTTGTACATATTTGGAATATAATACACTACACTGCTTGTCGTCCAGAACCATAATTGTCGCTTTCAATAAATGATCGCTCAACTTTCCTCCTACAAAAACGAAATTTAATCAAATAGTGTTAGATTCGGAGATGAAAGAAAGAAAATTTTCCAATTTCTATGAATGTCTCACCCCAAGCTGTTGTTCCCCATCCAGTGATGCTTCCTCTTGTATTCACCAGATTAGAAGTTGAGGTAAATATACAAGCTGGTCTTACGTATGGACTCATGGCCACACTGGAGTTCAATTTGAAAAGTGCAATATCATTATGTTGTGATATTTTCGGATCGTAATTCGGGTGATTATAGACTCTTACTACATCGTAAATTGCTGGCCTAGCGTCATCGCTCGTCGAGCTTACGTCTAGATCGCCCAACAAAACCCACTTCGGTTTGAGGCTGAAGAAAAAGAAAAACGAAGTGGTTTTTTGATAAGAATTTCTTGTAATAATGATTTCTCTAAATACCTGCGAGTATTGCCTCCACCGCATATGGCTGTACTCAAAATGAATTTTTCGCTGATCAGGGAGCCACCACAGTGCCATCTAACATTACTGAAGTTATTATCTTCCGCAGATCCGATACGAGCCTGCATGTTAATAAATGAATTTTTGAATAACATCATCTTATGTGGATTAAATTAAATATATCTAACTGTATAGGTATGAAAAATTTCAATGTTTCAAAAGTGTACATACTACGTACACATTAGGGTGGATCGCGAAAAAAAAAAACATATCTCAGATTTCAACCAAATTCGCTGGGGTTGTTGGGTCATCATCGGAGACTACCCAAGAAAATTTTGAGCCCCCTGGGTGAAGAGGGAGGGGAGCTAGGGGCTCTTAAAGGGCACCTCCTTTTGAAAAAAAAAACGGTTTTTTGTGTTTTTTAGCTCGAAAATATGGCGTACGATTCACGAAAGAGCACTAAAAAGGTGCGATTTGAGTTTCTACACCCCCCTGAGCAATTGCCGCCCCTCGAAAATGAAAACCCATTCTGCTACCCGGGGGTCCAAAAGTTGCAGATCGAGGAATTTCAGTGTTGTGAATTTGTATTTGGCCTCGAATTAATTACTTTGACACCGGACAATTTTATATTTTTTTTTCTAATTTTTGAAGAAAATTTTGAAAATTTTCTTTGATCAGTGTGGCCAACCGCAAATTGTAATATTCAAATTTATGGGAATCGCGTTGTTCTGATCATCTATGAATCTAATTGCTAAAGAAAAACACCAGTTTTTTGTTGTTTTTTAAATGATTGGAAATCAATTGCAGAGAAAATTTTTCATACCAGTGCAGCCAATTGTAAGTTATGAAACACCAATATATGGAATATAGATTAATTTTGAATCAATTTTTTTCATGGCTATAGAAATCATGATTTTAAAAAATTCTCATGCCAGTGACTCGACCACTAAGAAAAAACAATGTATGGAATATAGATTAATTTTGAATCAATTTTTTTCATGGCTATAGAAATCATGATTTTAAAAAATTCTCATGCCAGTGACTCGACCACTAAGAAAAAAAATTTGTCATTTTTTTACCCACATTCATTTCCTGAATTTGATTCTAAGAAAAATTCTTCATTTTCCGCTCATTTTTCCGCCAATACAAATTATCTTATTCTTATTCTACTCAACGAATATGTAACTTCTAACCAAATTCGATTTTTTCGGCATTCTTGTCTAAACAATTGATAAAATGAACCATCAATTTTCTAGGTAAAACCAAAGAAAAAGTTGCATGTAATTTAAAACGTTCGAAATTTTTGTAAGTAGATTGTAAATGAGTTTTTCTCTTGTTCCAATTTTTGTATTCTTTAAGTTTGATTTAAAATGTTTTGAAATTAAAAATTTTTTGCTTCAATTTTTTTGGCGATTAGATATACATGATCAGATCAACGTGAATCCCATAAATTTGAATATTACAATTTGCGGTTGGTCATACTGATCGAAGAAAATTTTCAAAATTTTCTTCAAAAATTAGAAAAAAAAATTATAAAATTGTCCGGTGTCAAAGTAATCAATTCGAGGCCAAATACAATTTCACAACATTGAAATTTCGCGATCTGCAACTTTTGGACCCCCGGGTAGCAGAATGGGTTTTCATTTTCGAGGGGCGGCAATTGCTCAGGGGGGTGTAAAAACTCAAATCGCACCTTTATTTTTTTGGGTTGTCTCCGATGATGACCCAACAACCCCAGCGAATTTGGTTGAAATCTGAGATTTTTTTTCGCGATCCACCCTAGTACACATGTACCTATAGTATCTTAGAAGTGGAGTCTAGGAAACCAATGGGGGGGGGGGGGGTTCCTTCAGGAAAGTCGAAAATATCTCGCACAATGCACAATAAATAGTAATTTTTAATACCATTTTTCGGTTTACCTAAAATTTCCTGGGAGAATTTTTAATAATTTTTTCAAAAATTATATAATTTTAAGATTTCTCTCAAATTTTATTTTTTTTATTTTCTGACTTCGCCGCTGTAGGCAGCCAAGATTACCTACGATTTCGTAACCTTCATAAGGATATCTTGGTGACTCGTCTACTTGCGTAATTTACCATGTGAGGATATTCTTTCGGTTTGGCCTGTATTCCTCCGATGATTAATGGTACCACGTTCACGCAGTCAGTTGTGTTTTGATAATTTCCCGCTCGATTGGCCATCGAAGGCTGCCATTTTTTTACATATTGGTACTCGGCATATTTCTTACAATCTGTCAAGTGGATTATAATGTGAATGTGAAATTTCATAGGGGTGTTGAAACTGATGTCACAATTGAACTGGTGGGAAAATTTTTAATTTTCAAAGTATTTTTTTATCGCTACAATTTCTATTATTTTCACTATTGTCACAAAACTTCATTTTTTTAGCAATAAAGTTGATAAATTCATGAAAATTCCATATGAATACGTACAAAATTTATATTTTTTTCCACCAGTTCATTACAAAAATATGACTTTGGATAATTGGATGACGTAGTTTCAACAGCCCTATATTGATGATACACGCTTTTTTTTTTTTCGTAAAAAGTAAACGATTTTACGAAATAGGGTTTAGGGGTGGCAACCTTTGTATAGCAGGTGTAGCACGACGCTACACCCAGAAACAGCTCGCTATACCCGGAAAAATATTGCTACACTCGAAAAATTTTTAATTTCTTACAAATTTCACGCAAATTTTTTCAAATACATAATACCATAAAAAAATTTCTACTCTTCCTCGAAGTTAGCAATATATGTATTCAGATGAGAAGAAATCTGTTGTATTGAGGTTGTTACAAATGCCTGTGGCAGTTATGAGATAATGGTTGTCGTTGAAAATGCTGTTTGAAGTTTAATGGATGATTTTCATGAGAAAAATAATGAAAGAATTCCATCACCCAAAGATTTTTTACAATTTGAATTTTTTGTTGAACAGTTTTTCTACTTTTTTTTAATGTTTTGACACTTAAAGTCGATTTTCTGAGAAAAGGAAGGATTCTACAAAAAAAAATGAATAGAATATAAATAGAGCGTACAATTTCTTTTCCGTAGAGTCCGATTAGTCATTTTTAGGAGGATTAGCTTTCGAATATGTTAGTTCAAAGTTCACCTTTTTTTTAAAAATTGAAAATATCTCAAAACCTAAGCCTCATGCGAAAACACTAATTGGACTCTACAGTAGGGTGGATCGAAAAAAAAAAACATATCTTGGATTTTGACCAAATTTGGTAGGGTGGTTTACTTTGAGTGGGAGACTTCACAAAAAAATTTGAGCCCCGGGGAGCAAGGAGAGGTGAGCAGGAGGTGCTCCTTTTGAAAAAAACGCTATTTTTCGATTTTTAGCCAATCAAAATTGTGTGAGAAGCCTTCGTAGGACTTAAAAGATGCGGTTTGAGTTTCTACATCTCCCTAAATCATCGCCATCCTTCTCCGATCAAAACTCTGACTGCTACCAGGGGGGTGAAAAGTTGCAGATTGCAATATTTCAATAATATGAAATTTATCACTAAGCTGGAATGTTTTTTTTTTCATCGAGTACCTAAGTGAAAAAAAAAAATTTCAACCACTGAAAGTGATTTTTGAAAAAAAAATGAAAATTTTGTACATCAGTGCAGCCAACAGCAAATCATAAAATTCCAAAATACGGAATTTATATCAACTTTGAATTGAATATTTTTTCGCCTGAAAATATTATGTATTTTTTTTTTTTCAATCACTGAAAGTATATTTCGAAAATTTTGTATGTCAGTGCAGCCAGTTACAAATCGTGACATGCTACACTATGGAGTTTACGTTGACCTCGAATTAATTTTTTTTATCGTTTGAAAATACACAATAATTTTGTTTTCAATCATCAGAAATATAAAATTTAAAATTTTTCTTTGAAAATTTTGTACTTCAGTGCAGCCAGTTGCTAATGATGATATTCTGATATGTATTATGAACTCGAATCCATTATTTTTTCGTCAAGTGATTGGACCAATTTTTTCTCCCAATCAATAGAAGTACGTTTCGAATTTGAAGACATCGGAACATCACAATATTAGCAACTGGTTGCATTGACGTACAAAATTTTCAAAGAAAAATTTTAAATTTTATATTTCTGATGATTGAAAACAAAATTATTGTGTATTTTCAAACGATAAAAAAAATTAATTCGAGGTCAACGTAAACTCCATAGTGTAGCATGTCACGATTTGTAACTGGCTGCACTGACATACAAAATTTTCGAAATATACTTTCAGTGATTGAAAAAAAAAAATACATAATATTTTCAGGCGAAAAAATATTCAATTCAAAGTTGATATAAATTCCGTATTTTGGAATTTTATGATTTGCTGTTGGCTGCACTGATGTACAAAATTTTCATTTTTTTTCAAAAATCACTTTCAGTGGTTGAAATTTTTTTTTTTCACTTAGGTACTCGATGAAAAAAAAAACATTCCAGCTTAGTGATAAATTTCATATTATTGAAATATTGCAATCTGCAACTTTTCACCCCCCTGGTAGCAGTCAGAGTTTTGATCGGAGAAGGATGGCGATGGTTTAGGGAGATGTAGAAACTCAAATCGCATCTTCCAAGTCCTACGAAGGCTTCTCACACAATTTTGATTGGCTAAAAAATGCAAAAAACAACATTTTTTCAAAAGGAGGTGCACTTTGAGCACGTCCTGCTCCCCTCCCCTTGCCCCTCGGGAGCTAAAATTTTTTTTGTGGAGTTTTCCACTCAAAGTAAACCACCCCACCAAATTTGGTCAAAATCCAAGATATGTTTTTTTTTTTCGATCCACCCCACTCTACAGAAAATAAATTTTACGCTCTACAATTTATACTCTTTTCATTTTTTTTTCGTAAGGCCCTTTTTTATCCAGAAAATCGACTTTAAGTTAAGGGTCATAATTTACTTCCAAAAATGTAAATGAAATTTTTAACAAAAATTCCAATATTATGAAAAATCTTGACGTGCTGGAATTTTTTCATTATTTTTCTCGCGATCTGCGCGAAAAATATTTTAAAAATTACTCATTAAATTGCAAACATAATTTTCTTTTTTTCGTTTTGATCTCTGTTTTTAGTCTTCAATACTTATTTTGTGTGATGGAGAAAATGAATCAGCGCTAAATTTTAGACTGAAAACAGTTGGAACGCGTTGTTTCAGGATGTTTTTTTTTAATATTGCCGGCCTTTCTTTGCGGGATTACTAAATCTTGGAAATTTTTGCTACACGCGGAAAAATTCCAGGTTTTTCTCTCCAAAATTCCTGGGTTTGCACACCCGGAAAAAATTTAGGATGCCACCACTGATAGGGTTTGCTCTTACTTTCCAAAGCTATGGTCACAGATTTCTTTATAGGTGGTGGTGTTGCAGGTGGTTTTGGTACTGACGGATGAGTTGTTGATGGATTCTACACATTAATAGAAACTAGAGTTAGATAAGTAAGTATTAGATATATCCAATTATTATCTATTCTAAAATTAAATCAGAAAATTAAACATATTATTGTAAAGATTGAAGTGCTGAGACGATTGCCAGGAACTTCCTAAAATTTCATTTTTTTCGAAACTTAATTTTCTTAAACGTACTAGTAATGAAACTTTCAAATATTCATTTTATAATTTCTGAGATTTCTTTTTCAGTAATTAATTCATTACTTAATTGAAATAGAAAAAGGAGATGATTGGCCAAAACCTCAAAATTTTTTGAAAATCATGAAAAAATGATCTGCTTTGCGGCGATAATTCAAGAGACTTTTTTCAAACATTTATAAAAATTCAAAAGAATTGGTCCATTTGATGTACACGTCAAGAAATACGAAAATGACTTAAAAAATCGTAAAAGTGTCTGAAATATTCTTCTTAAGATGAACTAAATCTTTTGGTGATTATGTTTTGTTGAAGAAAATTGAAAAAACTCGTTTACAAATCATAGAAGTGATTGTGAAAATTCTTGAAAAATGTGGTACAGATTGTTGAAATGTAAAAATTTATGATTTTGCAAGGTATTTACCTATTTTGACCAATTTCTGGAATCATTGAACTAATAACACAGGTCGACATTGAAAATGCTGTTTGAGGTTTGATGGGTGATTTTCATGCATAGTATTTTTCGCACTGATCGCGAGAAAAATTGTGAAAAAATTCCATTACTTACCCAAGGATTTTCCACAATTTGAATTTTTCGCTCAACGATTTTTCTACTTTTTTTGGTAACTTTTGACCATTAAAGTCGATTTTCTAAGGAAAGAAAGGGTCCTACGAAAAAAATGAATATAATATAAATTGTAGAGCATCAAATATTCTACTTGTAGAGTCCGATTAGTTTTTTCTCAGGAGGCTTAATTTTTGAGCTATTTTTGATTTTAAAAAAAGTTGAACTTTGCACTTTCAGCTAAAATATTTCGAAAGCAAGCCTCCTAAGAAAAAACTAATCGGACTATATAGATAGGAAATTTGACACTCTACAGAAAACCCGTTAAACGAAAAATTCAAATTATGTAAAATCCTTGGGTGATGGAATTTTTTCAATATTTTTCTCGTGATCAGCGCGAAATAGTATATTTCACAACAAGGGAGAAAAAGATTGTTGTTTCTTCGAGTTTTGAACGATATTTTTCTTTATTGTGAGAGAAAAACGCAAATTTGAGCACTCGAGCGATTCGCGAGAGGGAGTAAAGTAGCGTTTTACGCCCTCTAAAATTAAAAATACTATATTTGAAAATCATCCATCAAACCTCAAACAGTATTTTCCATGTCGACCTTCGTTATATAATTCGTTTCAATGGATTTTTTTGATCATTTCGACCTAATTTCGATTACATTCTTTTCATCTTATCACATCTTAGAAATATTTTTAAATAAAGGGTACCGGCGGTTAAGATAGGCGAATCTGCCCCCGAGCTGAAATTCGAAACTAACCGATGGAATTTGGTTTTTAGGGTCTGAAAACCACGTGGTAAAAATTTTGGCCCCTAACTCCACTCCTAGCCCCAGTTATTGGACAAAACGTTACTTTTTTCAGTCTTTCCATTAAAAATTTTTATTTCCGCGAGTTTTTCACCAAATTTTTTCAAATTTTCGTGAGGTGTACCCTATACTGAGGGGTATCAGTGGGTGGTTTGAAAATAAATTTTTGATGATTTTTTCAAGCCGAAAATATTTTTTTCAACCCACCCACTGATACCCCTCAGTATAGGGTACACCTCACGAAAATTTGAAAAAATTTGGTGAAAAACTCGCGGAAATAAAAATTTTTAATGGAAAGACTGAGAAAAGTAACGTTTTGTCCAATAACTGGGGCTAGGAGTGGAGTTAGGGGCCAAAATTTTTACCACGTGGTTTTCAGACCCTAAAAACCAAATTCCATCGGTTAGTTTTGAATTTCAGCTCGGGGGCAGATTCGCCTATCTTGACCGCCGGTACCCTTTTAATGAGCTTTAGATACCGCATTTGAATTGTTGAACTATTTTTGTCATAGGTATTTCAAAATTTTTTAAATCATACCTACTTATGAAATACTCATAATATGTATACCGAAAACAGGTTTTGGTCTTTTTAAAAATAGTTTCGTAAAATGAGGAATTTTTATTTCGTAAAAATATTAGACTACTTTGATATGCTCGCTGACCTGAGGAAAACTAACGCTGTCATCACGAGTAGTGGCCATGGTTGTGGTCGTAATTTGTGTTGCAATTCTATTCAATTCTTCTTCAATTTCATTACGCACTTTCAAGATCCATCCGACGTGTTCGGCTATATCGGTATAAGCTGCTATGCCAGTCGTGGTAGTCTCTTTCACACTAACGATTCCATGAAGGTAATAATAATTATTTTTCTTAAACAGCAGTCCACCACCACTATCTCCTTGGAGCGCACCAGGACCTTAAACATATTTCTACATGAAATTTGATCTGTCATCATGATTCTTTGTGGTTTGTCAGTAAGTATATTGCGTCGATACCATTTTCGGAACCAGCGCAAAACTTATCGAATGTGATGAATGGTTTGAAATTCTCAGGTACTGTTTCCAAACAGTTCTGGTGACTTAAAAATGGCAACTCGACTGTCACCAGTGTATCGCTGTAATTTCCATATTCGTTTATACCCCACCCTACGACCTAAAAAGTGAAAAGAATAACGAAATTTAGTTCGAAATATGAAAGAAGTGCCTATTTGAAATGTGCTGTTACTTTTCCGGGAGAATCTTCTGCAGGGTATATACCATCTCTTAAAGCGACCCAATCTAAACAAGCTGGCAAAACAGTCGTGCTTATGTTGAGTTTCTCTTCAAGAACTAAAATCGCTATGTCAGCTTGGTAATTGTTGGTTACGCCGTAGTAACCTTTTTCGGAAAAACGTATTTTCTTAACCTGGAATTATTCGTCAATTTTCGACGAGGTTATTCAACCTTGGATGATTTTATTACGATTAATTTGTAGACAATAATTTTGTTTGTTGTTTACCTTGTGAACTTTTTGAACGGTACTATCAATTTTGTCATAATTTCTAGTGACTTTTCCAACGACAACTTCGTAGTTGCCGGCATTGGTGGTTTTTGTCGATTTTCCCTCATCGTGGAAACAATGCGCAGCTGCAAATAATAATGAGTTTAGTTTTTTTTCTTTTTTCCTAGGACACAAAAAGATGGAAAATATTGCACTTTTTCGACATTTTAATTAGAGCTATCCAGGAAGTTGTGTTTCTGTTGACTTTAAAAACACCTGGTGAAAATATAAATCCTCTCCCCAGATTCAAACCTCACCGCTGCCAAATTTTTCTTAAAATTTAACGGTATTCGAAAATTGGACCCCAGTTTTTAATTTACCCCATTTTTCAAGGTACTCTGAATAATCGATTTTTTCTTGTCATTCAATAATTTTGGTTCCTATTAAGTATAAGAATGCAATTTGAGAAGTAATCCGAGAACGCAATAATATTTGTAAATTGCTTGAAAAAATTTCACCAATATTGAAAAAAAAATTTAAATGAAAAAATTCAGTAGAAGAAGGTAAAAGCCTATTCAAAATTTCGAATCATTCTTGAGAAAATCAATGAATTTTATGAAACTACTTACTTACCTTCTCAAACTAACCCTTATATTTAATCAGAAATTTGAAAAAAAAATCGCGAAAAACGATTTTCTAAAAGTTTCTGTGGAAAAAAATTGAAGGAATTTGGTCAACGCGCGAATTACTAAAATTATAATCGCTTACCTGATATTACTAAGTAAGGAGCGATGATTGTACCACCACAAATCAATATTTTATTTTGATTGTAAATCGCTACATGCCACGGAGAGTCACCAAATCGTTCCGTAGTTCCTCCTTTGATCAAAAGTTTTGGATTTGAGAACGTTCGTCCACATTCTGAGAACACGTAAATGGAAATAAATTACAATGTCGATGTATTTTATACTCGTTTTGATGCATTTCTATACCAGGAATGCACGAAAAAAGAGCATTATCCCATTTTCCGTCACTTTTGCATGTCATTTCCAAATAAGCCGGAGGAGGATCTGTGCTATATTTATGCGTTGGTTTACACGATGGACGTATTGCGGTACCTTGAAGCAGTACTGTTTTCTCATCGCATGGTATGTTGACTCCATTGCGGGAGCATCGCAGGTCAACATTGACAGGATTCAATTTGTCACATATTTCTGAAACAGTGTTGAAGTTTGAAATAATCTTGCCAATTTTCAAACTCGTGTTGCTTATATTTCATTAATTCTTTGAAGAGTTTCATAAAATAACGAATTCGGTATCCTTACTGAAACATTGATCAATCTTAGGTCGCCATTTTCCGTTACGACAGATATATTCGGTATTTTCATCGTCATCGTATTGTTTTTCTTTTTCGTAACCGGAAGTACATTTGATTACGGCGATCGTCAAATCGGCAACCAATCCATTTGACGAGTTGCAAACCCGCGATGGATCTTCAGCACAAAGAAAAGTTACCGTTTTTTCGGCAGATGGTACTGGTACAGTGCATGGTTTTCTGTTACTGTGGAATTTTCAAAATCAATAGAGAAAGTTTGTGTTGAAATTGAAAGCATTTCTGTAAAGCTGTACACTGACTGTTTCTAATTTACAAGAAAACCTGAGTATGGATAGCATGAGAGGCTTTTTACCTCTCATATGCTGCTTCGATACTGAGTCATTTTTGTTTATCGATCCCATCTTGTTTTTGGGCTCTACAGTGACCCCCATTAACATCAAAAAAGGAGGGAATTGACCTAAATTGTGCCTAGAAGAGTTGGTTATCACCCCCTTCCCCTGACCGAATATCGAAAAATGAATTCCTCGATTTTTGGCGATTTTTTTTTGTAAAATAGTGATTCTTCAAAAACAATTTTTTTGAGCACCCAACATGGACCTCTATAAAATGTCTTTAAAAAACTATAAAAATCATCAAAAAACATTGGGGTATGATTAAGCAAAAAATGTTTTTGACCAAAAATGACCATTTTTATGAGTGAAAACGTGGGAAAATGGGGTTTCGCATTTTTCAAGGTGTTCCACCCCATGAAAAATTATGAAAAACTTCTGAGAGGTATATGAAATACATCGAGAAATCTATTTTAAAAATAACATTTCAGTCAGCAACAAAATTATGTTTCCTCGGGCAATTTGAAATTTCCAAAGTCAAATTTAAGGTCATTATAGTGGTCGGAAAATATCTGAAAAATTCAGGGTACTCCCCCCTCAGGATCTCTACCTGCGTGTCAAGTTTGAAAAAAATCAGTTGAATACTCGCGGAGATAGAATTTTAAAGAATTTTTAGTCTAGAAATCGCGTATTTTAGGCCTAGCCCTCCCGGGGTTGAAATAAAAATTCGCTCGTGCGCTCTAAAATCATTTTCTATCAAGACAAATTGAATGACATGCATAAAAATTTTGACCAAGTTCTACATACAAGAGACCAAATTACCCCCCCCCCCCCGGGTCTTTGAAAAACCATGGAATTTATTTTTGGGGGGAGGTGGGAGGTGTTCATGCTTTTCGAACTTTACGCATCTGTAACGTTATCAGTCAGAAATAACACAAAATTACAAAATTTTGATCATTTTGATACCTGAAGAAAACGTAAGCAAAAAGGTTCATATTAAAAGCTTTCAAATCGTAATTTTAATATCAAATTATCTCGAACTGGGAACTTCTGATGTCCAAAATCAATTACTTATATTTTTTGAAAGTACTTGAAAGGTACTACCAACTTATATAAAACGATTTTTAAAAAAAAGAATCCATGAACAATTATTGCACAAAAAGTGATTGACAAAAAAAAAGTTGAAAAGTGAAATTCTGCTTTTCGGTTCCTATTTTTTTGGGGGGGGGGGGGGTGTAAGGAGAAGGAGGCTTCTATGTGCTGTCCAGAGTCTATGATAAAGTAATTTTTCTTACTCATTTCCGACATCTAACTTACTCAGTTCCTCGACTTTTTCTGATTAATGTGTGAGTTTCTGCATCACATATTTCAGCCAATTCGTCGGATCCATCAACACATTGTTTGAAACCGTCGCATTGATATGTTTTCTTGATACAAGCTCCATAATGGCATTGGAAAAATTGTTTATCGCAGCTTGATTGGAAAGAAAAATGCCATTAGAAATTTTTGCCCTTTTTTTTTAAATTTTAAAACGAAACTTACTTAGGTGAAAGGAAAAATTGAGTTTTTTAGTTAGTTTTTTCCGGAATAATGGGTAGGTTTCACCCGGAATTATCTGGGGCAATCTATACCCATCGCAAATAAATGATTTAGCAAGCATCCAAAAACCTTTTTTTGAATTGAAAATTTCCGAACTAAAACATTTTTTTTAAAAATACCGTACAAAATCGTCACTTAGATAAAGTTTCTACTCCCCCTTTTTACTTTTAAAAAAAATTTTAAATTTTTCAAGTAAACCCCTTAAAAAAACGCCCAAATAATATTTTTTTTAAGTTTTTAAAAAAGTTTCAAATCTGGGGAATAGGTAATTTAAAGGAGTTTTAATTTCCCGTGCTATGCTAACACGAATTTGTTTTAAAAAACCCTCTCTATTTCCCTTTTTTCCAGTTCTTTACTTATACTTAGGTCCCCTACTTAAATACATAGGTGCTTACTTTTCACAAACGTCAATTTGTTCATCGATAGTTTCAGATTTTGAAACAGCAGACGATAAATGTAAAACTGAAATATGTAAGTATCAAATGTGCAAATTATAATAATTTACTCCTCGATTCATTAAAATGTAAACCAGTAAATCGGGGATGTAAAGAATTAAAAAGATCTTACAGTGACGTAATTCAAGATTTCTTCAAGGGTGGGGAGAAATTTGTTTTTAAAAAACTTTTATGAATTGAAACTATAAATGTTTTTCTTTTGCAATTTTTCAAATATAACTTCTAGAACTATCTCCAATTTTCCACAAAATGACTTCTAAAAAAATTAGAAAGTTTTACAACACATTTTGAGAAGGAAAAGAATTCGAAGGAAAAGAATGGCGGTGACTCTATTCCAGTACCTACTCTTCTATATCACATGTCCCAAAGCCGGTTCAAGGTGCCTATATATTCCAGGCAAATAAAAGAAAGATGTTCCCAAAAACCCCCCAAAAAATTTTAAACCCGTTTTTTTTCGGGGTTTTTTTAAAGTTCGTAATTGGGCCCACTGCATAACATACTGAATGGAAAAAACCCCATAACCCCTAACCCTTTTGCTATTTTCCGGGGGGGGGTAAGTCCCGCTTTAAAACCCCTTTTTTTTTGAAAATTCCCCCTCAAAAAAGCCTCAAAAATTTAAAAATATTTTTTAAAAATCTTGTTCTTTCTTTTAATTTTTTTCCCATCAAAAATGTTTTGGTTTTTTTTTTAAAAAAACACAATTCCTTTGCCAAAAATTAAGGGTAAAAAAACAAAACCCATTTTTCCCCCAATTTACAACATTTTTTGAAAAAAAAACGAAAATTTTTGAAAAATCCCCATCGAATGCCTCAAATGGAAAAATGGGGTTTTTTTCAAACATTCTACTTTTAATTTTCCTACAGACAGGTTTTGGTTTTTTTTTTTTGAAAACACCCAAAATTCTTTTCGCCCAAAAATTAAGGTTTTGAAAACGTAGATTTTTTTCCAATATTTTACAGTATTTTTTGTTTAAATGATTGGAAATACAAATTAAAGTACCCAAAATTATACCGTGATAGTAGGTAAAATTTTTTTATTATAACGGTGCTTGGTGGGGTATTCCAAAAAAAACAACGCCAAGGCAAGCATTTCTAACATCTGCCGTTAATATAAGAAAGGTTATTGAAATACTTACTGCAATTTAAAAAATCGGAAAATTGTGGAAAGAAAAACTGAAAAAGGTACTGTAAAATGCGATGTTATCTTATTATTGCGTTGGCGATAACGAAAAATTTTTTTGCTCGTAAGGATTCAAAAACAATATTTTCATCTTCGTATTTCCATCATTTAAAAAAAAATACTGTAAATATTGGAAAAATAGGCGTTTTTCAAACCTTAATTTTTGGGCGAAGAAATTTGGGTGTTTTCGAAAAAAAAACGAACCTGTCTGATCTGGAAATTTACAACGTAGAAATATGATTGTTCATAACCGTTTTTCCATTTTGGGGCTTATTCGAGGAGATATTCACAAAAGTTTCGATTTTTTTTTAAAAAAATGCTGTAAAATTGCTTTGAAAAATCTGTGTTTTTTTACCCAATTTTTGACAAAGGGGAAGTCAGGTTTTTGAAAAAAAAAATAACGTTCTGATAGCAAACGAACACGTAGAAATCAAGATTGTTCATAACTATTTTTTTTTTTTTCCATTTCAAAATTCTGAGGCTTATTTGAGGAGATATTCACGAAAACCCGGTTTTCAGCGGACATATACCCCTTCCCTGGGAATAGCGAAGGGTTATGTGGTGTCCATTTCAGTAGGTATGTTATGCAGTGGACCATTACGAACGTAAAAAGCGAATAAAAATCAGGATTGAATTTTTGGGGGATTCAATCTTGAATGACTGGACTAATAAACTTACCGCTCATGAAATTTACGAAGGAGTCATGATTTTTATGCATAACGAATTTTCAATTGTTTATTGTATTGATTTATTCGTTTTTTCTACTCTTGAAAAATTTTCACAATTCTTTTGCGAATCTCGGTATGGTAGTTGGTCAAAAAAAGCAAAAAAGGTTATGGAAAAAATCATGAAAATTTGAAAGTCTTTTCCAATAATTAGACACTCAGCATTTAAAATTGTATGAAAAGGAATTATGTTTATAAATCATATTCTTTAGTAAACTTACCAGTAATATTTAACAAAATTAGGTAAACACAAAAAAGTGAATTCACTTTTCTGATCATTTTAACTATATTTTGAGTATCAAAAAATACATAAGAATGTCAAAAATTATTCAAAGCGATAAATTTGTACAAACATTTTCAGTAAAATTATACGAATCCGGGTATAAAACATCTACTACTTCGTAACAAATTCGAGTAAAAAGATGATACCAAACAAAATTAATTTTTTTTTTTAGTGCATCCAACGAATATGAGAGAGGGTACCTAACTAAGTAGCTAGGTACTTGCATAAATCATGCATCAAGGTTGCTGTTCGGATAAATATCACTAGATATTATGTCGTTTGACCATCTTGTTCTTCTGCATCATGCTGGTAAACTGGTTATCTTATAATTAGATGCTGTAAATATTTCGATCATCTTTTGGCAAAATAATTTCGTCAAAGAAGAGGAAAAAAAGTTAAATAATTACATTCGTATCATAGATACTTTTATATTTTATCTAGAAATGAATATCAAGATTTTAATGAGTTTCATGAACTACCATATGTCTTGGGTAACCGTGAATTGTTTTGTTGCATCCCAAAAGCAAACATTTTTTATCGAACGACTTTTTTTTTGAGAAGAATAACGAATAATAACAAAATATTTTAATGTTTGTCGTATGTAATTTGTAAAAATTGGTAAAGTATAAAATATTTCTCTTAATTTTTCTGGAAATGATTGGGTATAAGTGTAAAAGTTTGTAAAAAACATTTGGGTTTGGGGCCAAAGCCAAAAAAACTTTTGGGGGTAAAAAATTTTTAAATGGGAACAACTCTAAGAAAAAAAAGATTTTTTTTTGTTGATTTTGGTGGTATATTTTTTTCGTTGGTTAAATTTGCGAATTGACGATGCATAGTCGGTAGGTAGTTTTTTTTCGTATAATTTTTTTTTTTTTAAGAAAATAATTACATCGTCATTTGCATACATAATCGATTACTTATGTAGTTATTCTGACTTTCCTAGAAAACCAAAAATGCATCGAATTTTATGTTATACTTATCAATTCGTTCTTGTATTATGGTCTTGAATAATGGAACGTTTTTTTCGGTGAGCATTTAGTCCTATTTCTACAGCCTTCTTCCCTCCCCACCATTTGGAATGCTCCAAGTCCTGGGGTCATTGTTGTTTTTGCCTTTACGATTTTTCATTAAAATATTCTAATTTGACGCTTTGTATTTTAAAACTGCTGATACCTGAAGCAATCTGACTTCAGCAATTGGAAAGAGCGTCGAAGTCGAAAGAATACTGAAAATTGTCTAATTTTTTTTTTAATGTCAAAATTAGTCTTTTTGCTAAAAAAACCTCGATTTTCAGTGATGCGCCAAACTTTAAGGATATGGTTTGAAAATTTTTAGAAAATCCTGTGAATATTTTTAAATAATATGTACTATTCGAATATGATAACTTTTGTGATTGAATTTTGACCCTCGGGGTGGGAGGGGGCATGAATTGTGTGGTAATTAGGTACATATATGGTTTGGCGCGTTTTTTGATACGCTGAGTTCGAATATCGACTTAGTTTTTAGATTTGATCCTCCCACTCGAATTTGGTTCAGAATTGAAAAAATGTAAAGCACAATTTTTCAAAATTCGCAACACTGAGTTTAAATTCAGGTTTTTTCAGAGAAAAATTTCAGCCAAAAATAAGAATTTCAACTCAAAATTACGGATTTTGGAAAATTGTGCTTTAATTGATAAAGGTTACCAATACAGGTAATCAGCTATTATAGGTGCCGAAGTTCATACGAATGGACTATTTTTATGTGCTTTTCCACAGTGTTGAAAAATTCTAAAATTTTCTGGAAGTTCCGAAACGTTTTGAAACTGCTT